>OU015620.1:26053928-27263214 GCA_907165235.1 Zeuzera pyrina | reverse complement strand
TGAATTTATATGAAACTTTTATATATATAATGGACTAGCGACCCGCCCCGGCTTGGCACTGGTACAAATTTTTTTAAAAATAAAATGCATCCCATGTTACTTGCTGATAATGTAACTTTCTATAGGTAAAATAATTTCTAAAATCGGTTGTGTAGTTTTTGAGTTTATCCATTACAAACAAACAATAATTTCTCTTTATAATATTAAGGATAGGCTATAGAAGTATAGATTACGGTTGTAAAATTCCGATACAAATATTGACCATAAAAATAGTAAGATACGTGTTTAACATTTTGTAACATCCACTCGCTTAATCTGAGAATCGCGTCGTACACGGCTAAACGGCTAGACCGATTTCGACGAAGTTTAGGATGGAGATAGATTAAGCCCTGGGGAAGCACTAGGCTACTTTGTCGTTAAGTCCACGCAGACGAAGTCGTGGACAACAGCCAGTGTGGTATATATACGGTTTCGGTTTGTCTTCTCTATGGTCAAATCCATACAGGACAATTGACGTCAAAGTGAAGTTGTTGCGTCATGATGGGTTCTAATAAGAAATGGTATTAAGTCGTGTAGTTGTAGTTGTGTAATAACTTCACAGATATAATTCAGTACTTAAATACGTGTCAAAACGATTGTAGATGATCAAATGTCCTATTTTTAAAAAATATATAATGAGAACTATATCCGTAGATAATTCTTGCCAACAATTGGTCAAAGTTCTACAATTACTTTATATAAAAATGACAACAAAAGTCCAAGAAAAGTTTCCTTAACAGCAGTTGGCGTAATTACCTCATATGGACGGAACCTAGCCACCATCAATCTTGCTGCGGCCCGACCGTCGACGAGAAATGAAAAAAGTTGTGTCCAAGTATAAGCGGAAAGCCGGTCGAAGAGCGAATGCAGAACCAACCAGTGAAATTAGTGCAGGCGTGTATTATATTGTCATCACCATTAAAAAGGAATTTAAATAAGTCTTCGGCTAAAAAATAGATGGATCTTATTCGCAACTTCCACTTCCATGAACTGGAAATGGACATATTAATTCTTTTATATTTACTAATTAGTCTAAAATTCATAATAATTTTAAGTTAATAGAGTTGCTAGACCTTAGGTATTTTCGTCGGCCTTTTTTTGATCAGGCCGACAAAAGGCAGTTTGGCCTTGTGATCATATTTATGTATTTTACGGTGCTATTTACATTTCTCTAGGCGAAAATGTGTGAGGAGAGAGAGTGAAAGAAATAGGTAAGGACAGCGACGCTTGGCACTTCGAGCTCTCTGACTACTCCGTTAGGAATACAGCGGTAAGATATGCATGTATTGTATGTATTTATTTATGTTTACTTCAAGACGACGAGCTATCGTTTAATTGATACTATTTATGCATATTTTACTTCAAGGAATATCCACGTACATTTACTTATTATTTAGTATTTTAATATTATTACGTTTTGTAATAAATATTATATTGTAATTCTTATATTTGTAATTCTTTCAGTTTTATTATGGCGTTAACTATGAGCCTAACCATAATATTATTTTGTAAATACAAACATTTTTGGAGAAATGGTCTGTTCACTTAAGTACTATACTTTTTCCATTGTTTTATTTCTGTTATCCTTTCAGTAGGTAACGTGATGATAGACTTTACATTACATATTTCACGCTGTATCCCTAACAGGGTAGTCAGAGAAGATGTGGCCCCAAGCGTCACGGTCCTTATATACTTCTTTCACTTCCTCATTCTCGTTATTCACCTCACACGTTTGCGCCTAGGTATGCGAGTGCTTTTGACAATTCCGTCAGCTAACGCTCTGGTTATTTGATCTTCATAAGTCAGCCTTGGTCTTCCTTGGCTTTTTTTACCACTCGATTTCACTCTGTAGATTTTCTTTGTAAGTATTGGAGATAAAAACGACTTTTGGGAAAAATATTCATTTCTTGCACATAATTTTGAAAGCTTCTTATTTCCTTTCTGTTTAACCATTTAATTATTAGTATAGCGTGAAAATAGCTGTAAGTTTTCTATTGAGTAATAAAATAAAAAAACAAAATCATTTAAAGTTTCATTACTTTAAAATTTGTATAAAAAAAGTGCAAGACATAAAAATTTGAAATTTGCTTCTTCTGTTACCGTCTAAAGGTTCTACTACATTTGGCAAAGATGTAAACCCGGCAATATGTGTATTGGAAATCGTTTTTCATAGGCTACTCGTCAGCAGTTGGGCCGAACCCTAACAGTCCCCACATGACGCAGCGGTTAAGTGCCACGCGCTATTCACACTAAACAGAGTTCATTCAAACAGCTGCAGTGCTTGAGCAATGATATAGACTTATTGAACAAAGTTGTCCGTGTCAAAGAGATTGATTTGTAGGGTGAGGTCGAGATATGTCAAGGGTTGATTGACGATGGTATTCCATTCGTTGATGGCGTTCGATTAGAACTTTGTGAGGCAGTGAAGGATAGCCATAACATCGTTACCGTTAGCGGCTTTGATTTCGGCTGCATTTCACGTTCCCAATACGTAGTAATATTTTTTTTTACGTATGTTACATTTTGTTAATAACTAACGTTAATATTTACCAACTTAAAACTACACATTATCTTAAATAATAGACTTCCTCAAAGTTGCCGCCTAGAAAGCTGTCATTGCTTATGAAGATCAAATACACCAGAGTGTTAACCGACGTAAATGTCAAAAGCACTCGCATATCTAGGCGAAAATGTGTGAGGAGGAAATGTGTGAAACTGCGACGCTTTGCGCTCCGTCCTCTCTGACTACTCCGTTAGCGATACAGCGTGAAGATATGTCTGTATGTATATATTTTTTAACAAAGTTTGGGGAAGCCATGATTTTATTTTTTTTAATTTTCTTTAAACCTTATAATATCTGGCCCATTGCTTCCTCCTGTTGCCTATCTGCCCGAAGTTAATCTAGAACCCTCGGTCCAAAAGATTTAACCTTCGCGCCAACATCATATAGTTCATGATTATATAACTGTAATGTTACGTTACGTTGGCGTCACGAAGTTATTTTACATTAAGCTCAACGATGAACCGGTTTGAATTTGGTTTGAGTGTAATTTGTGAATTCCAACGTATTCTAATTCTAAAACAAATCTTTTATGGATCTTATAGCGTCGAGATGTTTTTTCCGAATAGCTATTCATATAGGAAATATCTTTGGTACTTTCAAAATAATTGGATGTAGCTGTGTGAAGAGACGTGTCGATTGGACGTTTTGTTTTTAAACAACACTTATGTATATACAATATACATATTATATTTCCGCTGTGTCTGTAAAAAGATGAGGTAAACGGTAACAATTTGAGAAAACGAAAGAACTAAAGAAGTGTGTCAAGATCGTGATACTTGGCGCTCCGTCCTCTACAGCGCGATAGAGCGTTCGGATATATGTATCCCTAAAAAAAGAGGCAGAGATAACGGAGCACCAAGCTTTTAATTCTCCTCGAACACATTAGCCAAGATGTGCGAGTGCTTTGACATATCTGTCAGCTAGCGCTCTAGCTGTTTGTTTTCATAAGTCGGCTTTGATCTTCCTTCCCATTTGTTGTAGTTAAGTTGAAAATATAACATTGTGTGTGTGAAATTTAATTGAATTTGGAATTAATAAGCACATATAAACTTTTAAACTTTCGAGTTGCACTATAAAATAACTAAAGCGGTAAATTTAACTCGATTATCTTTTATTTTGAGTTTGCTCGAGACCACGGCCGATGCAACTCGATCGAAACGCTAAGCCAAAATAAAAGGTAATCGCGTTAAATTTCCCGTTTTAAATACTTTATAACAAGCACATCTTTTTCTAATTATAAAAATACATTTTTAACTATTACCTATATTAATAACAAAAAAGTACATTCTTACGTTAATATTTACAAACTTAAAACTACACATTATCTTAAATAATAGACTTCCTCAAAGTTGCCGCTTAGAAAGCTGTCATTATTTAAGGCGCCCAGCAGACTCGCAGCATTACCTCTTTGAATACCCAAACTGATTTGTTGGCGTAAGAAGCTGCCAGCCCGGAGGTTTCCCGAAGCCGCGGCCAATCTCTTACAAATATGAGAAACCAGTCGATGGGCTTCGGGGCCCCAGGGACCCAAAGTTTCAACTGCAAAGGCCGTAAATATGAAACTCTGTACGGAGAGTCGCGTACTTACGTCGCTTTAAGTTCTCGGCAGTGCTAGCCGCGGCACCTGCTGACTTGGAAGTCGCCGATACATGGGAAACAGCAAGTGTATCGCCACAAGTGGCATCCCACACCAGCAATCTTCCAAGTTTCCAAGGAATGAGCGTCAAACTATCCGGTCTCGTGCCGCCGCCGTACGCAATACCTATAGGCTCTAAGACTGCAGGAACACCAGCGGCGACTAGGGCCCGCCAAATGACGTCATTCAAGGGTATACTACTACCTAGAATATAAATATTATAAACGATCAATATTTTTTCTTAGTAGCATCCATATATTTTTCGCTTCAATTCACTAAAATAATAATGAAATACACTGAATTATTCGTAAATCATATTATAGACTAAATTAATCATCTATATTCTTAATATCGATAATTGATGGAAATTATTTGTTTATTTTTTTATTCCTCGTTCTCACTGCGATGTCAAAGGCTGCCCTAAACACGCTATCAATACATTTTACATTACACAATTAATCAGGGAATTAGTATTGGTAGCTTGCGCCATGATGGTCACTTTGCGGACCTCCGACTATCTGTTTATTCTCTGTCTGCCTATCTGTCTGTTTGTATATCTGTGGCATCATAGATCTTAAACGGATGGGTCGCTTTACGTGCGGCGCTTTGGTTGCATTCGAAAATGTTCTGTGTTTGGAAGAAATCATTTCATTATTTTTGTTAGAGGTTCCTATTTTTTTAATTTTAGTTATGTAAGAAACATATAATTTACTATATTGTAATTTATAATGCGTTTAAAAACCTATTATAGACAAAAGCGGCTAATAGATTCTTTGGTGGACTACATTTCTCACATAAAAACGTGTGATTCTGTTTAGTTAACTTGCACGTTATTTCCACATTTGTATTTAATATTTGTACAACATACTACACTAACTTAAACGTGTGAAACCCATAACGAACCTATTTAGAGCCTTCTCGCGAACTGTTGGAAGTTTTTTTACGTTAGAGAGTAGAGACATTGTATCAGCTAAAACTAGTATTGCAATACAGGAGCAACTAGAGATTACTATTTATAAAAAAATATAAGACTGACTTAAAAAAAATGTAAACGCTGGCATCTAACTCAAGTAACGTTAGCGTGTAATACATACATATCGTCACTCTGTATCCCTGGCGAGGTAAACAGAGATAAACCAACGTCTTTTTGCATCGCCTTCTTTTCCATTCTTCTTTCGTCTCCCCAAATGTCTTCGTTCTCCTCACACCGTAGATTTCAGTGTAGAGATTTATGCCTCAAACACTTTCACTGAGATATGCAAGTGATTTTGACATTTCCGTCAGCTACATTCAGCATATTTCACATTCATAAGTCGACCTTGGTCTTCCTTGGCTTCGGCTACCATTCACTTTCTTTATTCACTAGCTCAATGCTAGTGAATAAAGAACGAGAAGAAGAAGAAGAAGATTTCACGAGAAAGTGATCTCGAGCATTTTAAGATTTTAAGTAATGATAATGTTTTCTTTATTACGAATGTGCTTAGTAATTTCCTCGTACTGAGTGATTGCTAACACAAAATATCTTTATTAGGTACAGTTATGGAATACCTGATTAATTAAACGAACAGTTACGGGTGATAAGCCTTTACTGGCTTTCTGAGTATTGTATTTTAAAATAACTATTCTAGATTGTTGAAAAAATGATACCTGAGTTTCTTGTCGGTTATTTTCAGTGTGCAAGTTTCTTTTCCTACCGAACGAAAATGGATTCGGCGCTAATAATACTTTGCGTTTGGGTTTACTTGACTAAATTGATTTATTTTTTACATTATTTTTGGTTGCACGACAGTGTTATTGTAAAAATGAAGCAAGGAATGCTTAGATGGTTCGGACACATAGGAAAATTGAGTGATGAAAGACTGACGTAGAAAATCTAGTGGGAAAGCGAGTGGTAAAAGAAGCCAAGGCAGATGAAGGCTGACTTACGAAGATCAAATAGCTAGAGTGTTAGCCGACGGAAAAATCAAAAGCACTCGTATACCTAGGCGAAAATGTGTGAGGAGAATGATGAGATTTGAGGAAGCGAAAGAGGTATTTAAGGACTGCGACGCTTGGTGCTCCGTCCTCTCAGACTACCCTGTTAGGGATACAGCGTGAAGATATGTATACATGTAACTTTGACTTTAACTAAGAATATGAGACTTGATTCTATGCGAAATTTTACAGATTTTCACGATACGTGATGTTTTTGTCAGTTCTTCCCAGTGCAGATATATTTTCCGCACCAATAGTAGATTTGACGTTCAAATCACTCACTCACTTCACTTTGTAACGGAGTTTATTTGAACACATTAAATTGACTTTCACTCTGAAAGAAAAAGAAGTTCCAAAAGAAACTTAATAAAACATTTATTATAATTTTGGTGTCCATCAGTATGTCTATTTGTTCACATGGTCAAATGATGATTTAAAAAAAAAGTTTTCTTAAAAATATTTTTTAAGATCTAAAATTGTTTTTTTATATTTCCAATAGGTTAGAGAAATGTCACATAATATGCGCACAATAACATAAACAGACAAACTATAAATCTTTTAAAATTTTATATAATATAACAAACAAACTATAAACCTTTTAAACATTTTTATATCGAGACCTGAGAGGTTATTCACAAACGTCGGAAACTTTCCGTGGCGGAAAGGCCGATCGTCGAAAACAATAAATTCAATCCGACGACGGCTTGGTTTAGGAATACGACTATATATAATATGATATATATATATAATATTAATATAATACGATTTCGGATTTGTGAATCGCGTATAGACAAAATCATCGAAAAGTTTCCTGTCGGATGCGGAAAGTTGAGTATAAGAAGAGCTCCAAGAAGCAAAAAAATTATAGGACAATTATTATTTAAACTTTTATGTCGCCTTTTGTGAAAACGGAAGTCCACGAAGAATTACTTAGTTAATTGTATAACTTTTTGAAAAGTAACATAAAAATCTTTTTCTAACTGGGCTTTATTCTAATTTGAAAGTTATTGAAATCGGTGCCAAATCAATGTTCGACAGAAAGTCTATTAGTTTGGTAGGCTTGGCACCGATTTCAGTAACTGTCAAATTTAATTATATTGGTATTTATATCGTATTTGTAAAGTTATTTTAGTACTTAAGTTTTGATTAATAAGGGATAGTTATTTCATACTTTTCAGTGTTCTTTTTTGAAGTCGGTTTAATTATGTATGTATGTATGTATGTGTAACTATTTCATACTTTCAGTGTTCTTTTTTGAAGTCGGTTTAATTTTTTTATGAAAGTTTTTTCATCAATAGGGAGACTTTTCAGAAGGTAATCAAGACAACTTTTTATGTCGGTAAAATACCAAATTTAACGCGGATGAAACCGCGAGGCACGGCTAGTTTGGTGTAAAACTTTTAGCCAACGATTTTTTTAACAACTGATAATGTGTAACTAAATATAATAATAGATAATAATAATATAACAATATAATAAGATAGCGAAACTATGTGAGGAGAATGATGAGATTTGAGAAAGCGAAAGAAGTATGTAAGGACCGCGACGCTTGGCACTCCGTCCTCTCTGACTAACCTGTTAGAGATACGGCATGAAGATATGTATGTTTGTATGTGTAACTAAATTATAATTATCTTAGGAGAATTATAATTTTGCTCCACGCATCTTCATTTAGCTTTCCCGGACGCCTGGGGGTCCGCGAGAACCACTAATTTGAAGAGTGTGAAAAACTATGGATAACAATTGACAGTATAAAATAGTATTTACCTCAGTTTTTTTATATTTAACGTTTTCGATGAGATAAAATGTTTAGGTACTAATAACTTAGTTTAAATTAGTTAGTTTAAAACACGCGTGCACCGCCGAAGGGTAGACGAGTACTTGCAATGTTCAGACAAGACTCGTTCTACCTTAGTTTGTTATTATATAATTATGGTATTTAGTTCTGAGTTACCGTTAACTGCAGCTTGTGGTACATAATGTTTAATTTATAACGTCTTGATAACTGTACATTTAAGTTTAAATAAATAGTGGAGAGATGAATTACACGCCGCGAGCAGAGTTAACACAATTATCGAAATCTTATGTAGATATTGGTGGAAGAAAATGTAGTAAAAGTTTTTTTTGTCTTTCTTCATGGCGTGGCACACAGGTTAGCGCATTTGCCAATGTCACGTATTGTATTTAAATAAGTAGAATCGTTATCGTAAAACTCCTCCAGTAAAGTGATAGTAATAGACTTTACCGGAGTTTTATAGGACTTCTTGGAAGAGCGCGTGAACTTCAGCTACACATGTTTATTTAGACTTACTCCATTGTTTTCACTTAAACAGAACTTTAAAATACAATATAATCACTTTTGTACTTTAAAACTCCGAAAAATGTAAAAAATAGAAAATATAAATAAAATGACAAGCTCACTTCTCCCCTTCCTGCCAAAAAGTCCTGGGTAATAGTTGCAAATAACTAAAACCGAACTTTTCAGCGGAACTCAAAAACTTTTAAAATAAAAAACAGAAAACATATACAAATTTTTTATTCGACTTCAAAAAAAAGAAGGTTCTCAATTCATATAATCTGTTTTTAAGAATATTCACTTGATGTTTACCGATTTGTTTGCCATTTGTTTATCGATTTTTATGATTATTTTTTATTTGAAAAGGTATTTGAAAGGAATATCTTGGACTGCCTCATAGAAATTTAGTTAAGATCTGATAGAGTAAAGTTTAAATAAAACTCCTCAATGGTTTACATATTCCGATGATACTTTTATTTAATATTCAATTCTAGAATTAGAAAAAGTTAGTTGTAGACCCATCTTAAAAATTCATTTAAGACAATCTCAGTCTAAAAAACATAATAAATAATTTAAAAAATAAACCAACTTCAAAATGAGAACACGGAAAACCACAAAATAATTTTTATCCTGTACTACTTAAATATTATATATACTATCTATTTTATACCTATTTCTATTTATTTTTATTTATTTCTATTCCTTTCTACCTATTTTTTTTAACGAAATTTGACAGTTATTGAAATCGATGTCAAACCAATAAACGAAAATAGAAAGTCTACTACCCTACTACTTTGGTAGGCCTGGCATCGACTTCAGTAATTGTCTTTAATTATTATTAGTACTTGAATTTTTATTTATAAAGTAATTGAGCAGTGAGTGAGTCAAATCGAATTTAATATTTTATCTAAAATAATTATATTAACAAAGTACTTGACGAGACAAGTGCATTTTAAAGTAGCTATGAACAAAAGCTAAAAGAAGCTTTACATAGTCAGAAAAATTCAAGCGGCGTTGAAAAAGAGCGGACCACATTAAGAGATTAATATTTGCCGATAAACCAAAATATTTTTGTTAGAGTTCGATTATAATTCTTTGTTGTCGTAATTACTTAATTTCTTGTACGAGTACACGAAACCTATATCACACATATGCATACACACACATATAGTTTTTTTTTTATATTAATGGCAACTACCCGTAGATAATTTTGCCAACGACTTGTTTGGAAAAGACACTGTACGGTATGTTACGAACACGGAATATTTATGAGTGACGATTCCATTGAGAACCTAAAACAGACAGACGACACAACATTGGACATAAAATTCTTCTAACTACAAAAAACAAGACACTAATATTTACATATCTACACAAAGATGGGATACGGCACAACATTGGACATACAATTCTTCAAACTACAAAAAACAAGACACTGATATTTACATATCTACACAAAGACGGGGTGTTAATGTCCACATTATTTATCTAACATTAGTACTAGAAATATGAAGAATGTTACAGACGGATATTATTTTCAGCAATAAACTTTATAAAAATTTCAACAAATGGGGTATTAATGAATGTTAGGAGGAAATTAAAATTGGTGGGGAGAGGGATAAAAGGAGGGAGCACGTTGTACAGAGAATAATTTAACTTCCGACAACTGAAAAAAATATGATCAACTGTACCTTCCTCTGGTCCACATTCGCACAGGGAGTGATCCCGAACCCGAATTTTGGCCAAAAAAACTGGTGAGCAGATATGGCCAAGCCGCAATCGAATAATAGTGGAGGTAATGAGCTTACTAGCAGAGCGAACTTTAAAGAACCATGGTTTAACTGGTATGTCAGGTTGAATATCTCCATACAGTTTGCCTTTATACCTTGAGGAACCCCATAGTTCTTTCCAACTCTTACGTAGTTCTATTTTGACCAAGTCTCTAAGATCCCGAGGAAAAGAATCAGGATATGTTGAGCAACCTGTTCGAGTTGCCTCTTTAGCACTACTGCCACTTCGTTTCCTCTGATACCTGTGTGACCGGGTAGCCAGGCTAAAACAATTTCAATGCCTTGGTTGGAGCATCTGCACAAACTCTCTCTAGTTTTTAAGGTAATATAGAAGTTGTCTTTAGCATGAAATGGTACTTTGTTTATATCCTGAAGGGCACTATACGAATCCGAAAAAATAATTGTTTTATTTAGTTTATGGGCTTCTGCATACAATACCGCCTCATAAATGGCGATAGCTTCCCCTGAAAATACAGATGTAGAAGGAGGATATCGATAACTTAAAATAACACTATATTTCGGAAGCCAAACAGCAGCACCAACACAGCCATTATCGGTGAGCTTGGAGGCATTACTTACCCATTCCAACTTTTGTCCAAAATGAAATTAAACACCTTATTTGCATCTACAGAGTCTTTGTCTATACCAAAGTTTAGAACTATCTTTGTCTGATAGATGAGAGCATGATAGTTAATTAAAAACAATGGGTTTTTCGTTAATTGAGACACTGGAGAGTTATCTATGAATTTTTATAACTTTTAATAAGGCACGGAGGATCCTTATGAGACCAATATCTGGAAGTGGAAATTAAATGGGAGAGATAGAACAATCTCGACAGCAATGGATGGTTAGAGAACTTAGAAAGGTTGAAGAGAAATCGGTCTGATAAATACTGTCTACGAAGGTAAAGAGGGGGGTCAACGCATTCTACTTGTAAGGCTTTCACTGGGGAAGACTTCATGGCACCTGTGACAATACGCAAGCTTTTTGCTTGTATTCTATATAATTTAGCTAAAGCCATTTTATTACACGGTTCCAAAAGAAATGTACCATAGTCTAGATGGCTTCGTATGATAGAGTTATATAGGAGTTTTTGAGTAAATGGGTTCCCACCCATTCCACTCCCACCCCACCAAACTCTTGATAGAGATCTTAAGACATTAATGTTACGCTCACATTTATCGCTAATATAATTTAAATGATGGATGCCAGATAGTTTGGTGTCAATATATACACCCAGAAATTTAATTTTTTCTTGAACTGGTATAATTTCCTTACCAATAGCAACCTCAATATCAGGAGTACGCCTCTTCCTAGAAAAAACAACCTGCTTTTAGAGGGAGAAAGTGATAGACCGTGATCAGTGAGCCATACGTTCAGATAGTAACGAGCTGAATTTAGGCGACATGAGGCATCTGAAAACGAAGGAGATGAAACATAAAGGGCTATATCATCTGCATACTGAAGGTCCTCACAGAAGCTATCAACAGATCTGTCCAAATCCTGAGTATATAAGCTGTACAAGAGAGGACTCAGACTCAGAGAGGACAGAAGACAGAGCCCTGTGGCAATCCCTTCCAGACAGTTTTAGGTGAGGTTATGGCGTTCTGAGTACGGACAGTGATAGTACGGCACATGAGAATACTGCAAATGACGTTTACCAACCTCACAGGGATACTCAGCTGAAGCATTTTCTGCCTGAGTAGTGGAAGATGGACGTTGTCGTAAGCAGAAGTGACATCCAAAAAAGCACCAATAACATGTTCCTCGCGGGAAAACGCGAGTCGGATGTCAGACGTTAAAATGCTTAAACTGTCCATAGTACCCTTTCCCTTTCTAAAACCAAATTGAGACTTAGAAAGGATATCTCTATTTTCCAACATCCATTCCAGTCTATTCTTGAGCATGTGCTCAAGGATATTACACAAGCATGAGGACAGAGCAATTGGGCGATAAGAAGAGGGATCCGAAGGATTTTTGGTTGATTTCAGAATAGATGATATGGTTTTTCCAAGGTTCAGGTATTAAGCTAGTTTCAAAAATAAGATTAATGATATTTAGGAAATATATTTTGGAAGCTTCCATAGATCTCTTAACAAAAGAATATGGGATACCATCAATTCCAGGGGAGGAGTCATATAAATGATCTAATACGCACTCTAATTCTGCAAAAGAAAAGGGGTCGTCCATAGCATCCGAAGATCGAATCAGAAAAGGAACAGATGGAAAACAATCTTCAGAAGGTGCATAAGGTGGGGCAAATCTATTAACAAATTCATTAAGCCAAAATGAGATATCATTGGAGGATACAATATGAGGATCTGAATGGATACCACGAATTTTTTTTATATTTTTCCAAACTGTAGATGAAGAAGAACGAGGAGAAAGAGATTCACAAAAAGATTGCCAGCTCTGTCGTTTTTTTTGAGACAGGAGTTTTCTAGTACGGGCACAAGCTTGTCGGTATTGCAAATAGGTATCCATGTCTAGATTAAGAGAGTACTGAATCTCCGCCTCTTTACGCTCACGGATGCTAGAAGAGCATTCTACATCCCACCAAGGAGGAGAGCAAATTCCATTACGCGATGAGTTTTTTAAAGGAAAACTAGAATTAGCAGCCTCTACTAGGATGTTAGTATACTCAGAATATGCATTTAGAAAATTTTCAGTAGTGACAGTAGGTAATAGATGAATTTTATTATTGACGATTGTTACAAATTCGTTCCAGTTACCTGCAGATAATCTGTATTTTAACAAAGGAGGAACCTTTAACTTCTGTGGGGTGTGAGGCATAAGGCTGACTAGGATGGGAATATGGTCACTACCATAGGAATGGGAAAGAGTTTTCCATGTAAGACGCGAAGCTAAATTAGAGGATGAAAATGGATGTTGGGTTGGGGAAACTTTACGGGTAGGCGAACCATCATTTAACAGACATAGGTCCAACTTATCAACAACTTTAAGTAAATGATAAGATAGGGAGTCAGTGTTATGGGAACCCCAAAGAGTGTGTCGACAATTAAAATCACCCATGATTATAAGCGGCCCTTGTAGGGCAGAGAGAATAGAGTCAAGTTCTGAAGGGATGCTGATATCGGGATGGGGAATAAAGACAGAGACAAACGTGATGTTTAATGACTTAGCAGCCACAGCGTGAATTCCAGGAGAATGTGACGGAAATGAAATTTGAGAATAAGTAAAAGATCTTTCGATAAAAAGGGCACATCCAGCCTTCCCATCTTCTCTATCATCGCGGAGACATGAATATCCGGACACTCTAAAATGAGAGCCCGGTTTAAGCCACGTCTCCGCGACGACAAAACAGCAGGTTTATAATTATTAATAAGATGAATAATTTCATGTTTTTTATTGCGAATGCTTCTAGCATTCCATTGAAGATTGATGATAGAAAAGAGTGGGTGCAGTAGCTCTGTGACATTGTTCGGTAAGACATCGTTAAATTTAGATAATGTTTACTAATGTAGAAACAAGAAGTTCAATCAAATTATCATTAGGGGACGAGTTAACGGAGTGTGGCATTGCGCAGCCATTTGGCAAAACTGAAGGTGGTGAAGAGACAATAGAGCTATGAGCTTGTACATCATAGGATTTGTAAAGCGATGATTTAGGATGACGTTCGACAAAAACAGTTTTCCTAGTGGATTTGCGGAGTGGAAGGGAATTATTAGATTGGGATTAATGATTGCTTGCTAATGGGGTAAGGGGATTTGTGTCAGATTGGGTGCCCACAACAGTATCTGCGTAAGTCATACGCCTTACCGGGGGGTACCTTACTGCTGCTTCAGTGTATGAAATATTGTCTTCAGCCATTAAAATTTTAATTGATTTCTGTCTTGAATATTCAGGGCATCTTTTATTTGTGGCGAAATGGGTTGCATTGCAAAACAAACAAGAGGAATCAGTTTCAGCAATAGGGCAACTATCTCCTGTGTGAGGTTGAGCACATTTATAGCAACGGGGCTTGGAACGGCATTGAGCTTTGACATGGCCATAGCGGCAACAATCGTAACACTGAATGATTGGCAATTGATAAACTTCAACATTGATTGCTGTGTTGTAGCAATATATTTTATTGGGAAGAAACTGACCTTTAAATGTAATAACTACGGTCTGGGTTGGGACCCAATCTGCAACGCCATCTTTGATTGTCTTTCTATTGAGTCTACGTGCTTTAACTATTGGGCCGCAACCATTAGGACACTCTAAACCAGATACTCTTCCATTGATCAGTCTAAAGGAATATATTTAACAATTCCCATACGTGAGATTTGAAACCGGGGTATTTTAGCAGAATATTTATTATCTGCTAACAGAGGGTTTTTTTAAAAATCGTTAGCTTGGTCAGCTGTTTTAAATTCCACTATCACTCTATTGCGGCCCGCCTGCTTAATACCATTAGTAGCAATACCAGGAAAGCGATGTTTGTGTAGAAATTGGGCAAACTTAAGTATACGGATGGTTGAACCAGCGGACTGATCGGGTTCTGATCTTGTAATGTGGACTATAAAACGCCCCGTGTCTAATGCGCTGTAGTTGAAACCATTCTCTGTGTCAAAACTTGGACTCACGTAAACATGCTGAACTGACGCGGACGGTGGTATTTTTTTTTTTGATAAATCCACGGATGGATCCAGTGGACAGTTACTTCGGCGCTTTTTTAATCTATTTTCAGCCATTTCCACGTCCACAGGAACGTTTTCGCAATTTAATGAGTCCAACCTTTGAGTTGGAGGCCCTCCACCCCAATCAGGCGGATCGTCATCTGAACTCAACATTTCAACACATAAAAGGAAAACTACTTACTCAATAAACATAGACACCCTTCACCAAAACACACAACACAGTTATAGGAGCTCAAAAGAAATATTAATAACAAAAAGGTTAATAATGTCAATTTGCACGTGCGTCTCAACCAAGACCACACATATAGTTACAACATGTCACACTATCAGAGTAATAAGAGTAATCCCACTTATATGGAGAGGTGGTCTTGACCGCGGCAGTAATGGGACGCCACAACGCGAGCCGGTAATGACGGCGCGACGATGACTGTGAACGACCGATTGGACGTGAGCACGTGACTCCAACGTTGTTTGAATTCACGATTCGCAGTTTTGGCTTTAATAGACAGACTGTTACATAATTTCTTTTTAGAGTTTCGTATCTCGAAAGTCAAAAGACACAAACGGAAATTCGTTGTCCTTGTATCCATGTATCCGTCTGTCCAACCAGTCGAGATCCTTTATCTCAAGAATAAGTAAAGGTATCAAGTTGAAATTTATATCAAACACTGCGGTCTATAACTCAATGGAGGTGTGAAAAATTAAGCTTTTAAGCCATCGCAATCAAAAGATACGGCCGTATATGTACTCAAGCAAAAATCTTTATTTCCCGTTGACCTACAATGATGAAATTTGGCAAGAAGCCAGGTCTCAGAGCACGATAAAAGAGAAAAATGCAAAAATTACGAATTTGAAATGATATCACACTTTTATGCCATTATAAACTTCCATTTGCAATTGGAGATGGGATACGTGCCTTTCAATTGCAAAGTTAAGTTTATTTTTGAATCTGACTTATATTTTTAGGTAAATACATAACGCAAATACATTACATGATAGTAAGGAACTCTCGGTGCTCGAGTCCGACTCGCACTTGGCCTATTTTTTTACGGAATCCTTGTCATGTGTTCGTCAGTTCTTCACAGACTTACAGTGGATTTATTGAGAAATTATGCAACGAACAAACTTAGAATATAGCATAGTAATACATCTACTTGATCTCCATATTTTGTACTAGAAATATAAATTAGATAAAAAATTATAAGACTTAAAACCCGACTATTTATCAAAAACTGCAGGCAAGTTGAAGTAACTGTAATTCTACATGTAATTCCTTGAACTCATTACCGAAATCGAAAATTTAATATTACATTTTCCTTTACTTATGCTTATTGGAACGAAATAAAAAAAAACGTTACGTTCCCCTGTCCGACTCTCGGAATCGATTTGAACATTCCCTCATATCTTCTACTATAACATATATTAAAAAAATATAAATGGAAAAATGTGTGCGGTCGGGGGAGCTCCGTCAGGTACGAAGTTTGTTAGCTGCAGTTTCCATTGCTCAAAACTTAAATGCAATAATGCGACAATAAAACTTACGTATGATTTAAATAAAATAAGTTTTACTAACATTTCCTCGTTTAAGGTAATGAGATTGTATAGACAGCCACGCACGCTGTTCATCTGCACGAATCTCGATACTTGCATGCACACACACACACACACACTCGTGTATAATAGAAAGAGACAGAAAGGTCACTGTGAATCTATGTATAGAGTTAACGAAACTAGCCTCGCGCGGGTCCCGCTCCACGTTTCTCAATTAACTAACAATTGTTAGGAAAGAGAGAGAGAGAGTTACCGACAGTTGAACAGAGGGGGCATAACGCTTCTTCGTTCCAATAAGCATAAGTAAAGGAAAATATAATATTAAACTTCGATTTCGGCAATGAGTTCAAGGAATTACATGTGGAATTACAGTGTCTTCAACTTGTCTGCAGTTTTTCATAAATAGTCGGGTTTTAAGTCTTATAATTTTTTTTTATTGTTTCTCTTCCAGATCAGCATGTAACCTCAATACCGTCGCTAAGGTTCTCTAATTATTTTCGTAATATAGTAAAAACTGTTGACTCCACGCCCACGGCCCAATTAAACGTTTTGCAGATGTCGCAAACAATCAATAAATAATTATTTTACGCTTTTTTATTTCGAAATTTTCACGTGACCTTCACGTGCTCGCCGGATTCCCACGAAGCGTGACGCCATCTGATTTCGTTCTCAATGATTTTAACTTCTAGCAATCATTATAAATTGCGATGTGCAGTATAAGGTTAAGAGGTGATTAAATAAATTCATAAAAATATCAGATTTCAACTATATATATCTTTTGTTCTTTTTAAAAAAATTATGTTAAGAGAGGCCTGACTTATGAAGGCACTCGCATACCTAGACGAAATTGTGCGAGGAGAATGATATGACTTGAGGAGGCGAAACTTACGAACACGATTCTTGACGCTCCATCCTCTGTGACTACCCCATTATGGATACAGCGTGAGGATATGGTAGGTATGCGAGTGCTTTTGACATTATCTTTAACTGAGACTCTGGCTATTTGATCTTCGTAAGTCAGCCTTGATCTTCCTTGGCCTCTATTTATTTATTTATTCTAATCATTTTTTTATCTATCGCAACTCACTTTTGCTCTGTAGATTTTCTTCGTTGATCTTTCATTACTCATTCTATGTATAAATGTATATACATAGAATATGTCACATCTTAATTAAAAAAAAAGATTGGGAATATCATTTTGCTAATTGACTCGAACTAAAATCGATCTATATGTCTATAAGATCGTCGCCATTTGCCGCGTTTAAAGTAATTATATAATCATATGTAACATATAAAATAACTCATAAAAACTTGTGTCAGCCGATAGTTATAAGGGATCCATTACACGCAGAATACGACACTACAAAAACTCCAGCACGCAAACGAGGCTGATTGTGAGACGGCGACCGACCAGTTTTTACTTTCAGCATAGAGCAACCTAAATTACTGAGACAGACCTTGACCATAGTAGAAAAAAGAAACTAAGTAATGTAATATATAAATTATATAATTTTACACAAAATTCAAGAACAATTTCAAGATTCCAAAAATAAAGCGAAGAATATTCTTCTGAACCACAGCTTACAAAAAAAAACTAATGTATTCATCCATTAGAGATAAAAGTATATACAGCTACGTAAAACTTGAAAGACGTCTCTTTTGGATACAGTAGTAAAAACGAAACAGATTGATATTAATGCGATTTATTTTATCAAAACAACTGCTTTCGATCGATTACCATCTATTACTGACTCTTGATACAATTAAATTATACGTATATGTCTGTGTTAAAAATTAGAACATAGTACATACTAGACCTCAGCATAACATACTGTTATATTTTTACTATACATCAACTGTTAGAACTGTTTGCACACAATTGTTTAGTTTTACTAACAGCGATGAATGGCAGATTAATTTCACAGTTTTTTTAGTTTTCTTTTGCATTCGATTGAATAGTTTTCTACTTTACAACGTTAATAGGATTATTTTTTTAGTAGACAAGCTTTTTTAACAAATTGTTTGAGTGGTTCATTAGGCAAAAGTCAGTAGGTATTTATTTTCATAGCTGAGGGTCCTAAATACGATAAAGCCATGCCAGTTTATTAAACGAATCTAAATTGGCGTGATATGTGGGTGTTACTGCATTTCTTCCTAATTCGCTTAAAGACTAGAAAGAGTTAGTACAATTCTTTGGATTTCTGTTGGTTTATCGAAACCACACAATTAGTACCTGTAGGGTTATTACTCACCCGACTACGGCAACAATAAAAGAATAACTATAAGATCACATATTATGTATAATTATACATTTGTCATTTGTGTGACTTCAGAAAATGAACTGTTAGTAACACCCAGATTACAGGAGTACAGGATGATTTAGAAAAGTTCGCTTCCTAATTGTCCTGGCCGGCAATCAATTCCGGGACCCCTGCTTGGATGGAAAATGCACTAACTGTCGCATCAATATTATGTCGCATAATATAATAGTTATGTGTTTATTTGATGACCCAAAAAAGAAAAATTTCGGCACCTTAATGGAAAAAAGTAAAGATCGTATTATAAATCCCTATAACCTTTTCGTTCTTGTCCGCAGGTCACATGAGCCCGAACGTTGGTCACGATGTCTGCTGTGATGAGTACGCTGTCCATTATCAGCGGCGGGCGGCGTGCACATCGCAAACTAACCTCCAGGTACTATCACGCATCCGTTTAAATTGTAAACGACTCAGGAATCATTTAGCGAAAATTACATACATACGTATCCTCATGCTGTAACCCTAACGGGGTAGTCAGAGAGGACGGAGCGCTTCTTTCGCCTCCTCGATCCTTGTCATTCTTCTTACGCACTTGCCTAGATTTTCGAGTGCTTTGAACATTGCCGTCAGGTAACACTCTGGCTATTTGTAGAAATGCAATTCCGTAAGGAAATCACGCAGGACATTTCAATATTTATAGTACAAGTATAATAAATAATTTAGCGCCATGCAAATGGTGTGATATGCGATTATTTAAGTACTACGAGTAATACTTACGGCTAGGAATTACAGCACACAGCGGGGAAAACGTGCTAGCATATCCGCAATTATAGTTTTCCCCAGTGAATTTATTTCGCAGCGTTTGCTGTTATGTCCGAATGCCATGAGGTTAGTATATGACGCCGTGGTAGCATAATTCTGATATTAAGCTAGCAACTGATAACTGATAATAGATAGATTCTATGCTAATATTTTAATCTCGAGAGAGGATAGAACTTATATTATTTTATTATACCTGCTATGGGGAAGACAAGCGGGTAAACAGTCCATGTGATGCACATACCTTATGTACATTTTATAATGTCAAGGTTAAGAAAACATTAAAGGCTGTAATAGTAGATTAAATAACCAGAGACTAAAACAATATTTTTACGGCGAGGGGCTATTTTGGGTCCAGAGCGGAACCACAGTGGAACGAAGGATTCTAAAGTAGAATCCTGCGCACAGCGAGTGATTCAATGTACGTCGCCCGAGATAAAAAATTATTATAACTACCAAGTGATACATTATATTTTTCATTCCCCTCTCATCTCCTCTATGAGAAGAATAATAGGCCCTGTTACAGCTGTTTTCGCTGATAGTATGTGTAGTAGTAGTGGTAGTAGTATGATTCTCCTTTAGCAGGAAGCTAAAGGGATCTTAGCCCATACAACCAATGTCTTCAGTAATAAATAGATAAATACATCATATTATTTCATCAAAATGTCGACATAATATAAAAATATGGCGTATAATTTCAACATCACTCTACTAAATAAGCACTTATTTCAACAATTTCACATAGCACAACAGCGTAGATACTTGGGACGCAAAACTACGCCAATTTTTTCCCGACTACGGCGAAGCAAAAAAGAGGGTTATGATTTTGACCAGTATGTATGTGGGTACATATGTATGTATGTTCACCTGTTCCCTCATAACTTCTAAACTACTTAATATATATAAATTGACAAACGAGGTATCGTTGGAAGCGTCTTGATCGTCCACTGGTTATAGATTATGTGACGTCACATTAAATTGTATATGGCGCCCTCTAGAGCATATAAAGTCACGAACTAAAAACATTTTTTTGTATATTAGGATTATAGGAATAACATATTGTATTTGTTTTCATTTTTTCATTTTACAGTTGTTAGCTTTCTAGTGCAAATTATATTCTGGCTTCATACACTAGCTTGTCACTCGGCCCTAAAACTTTATATTTGCAATAAGTGTCGTCGTCTAGAAAATTCTTAATACTCTATCGTAGAGTATAAATCTAATATGACTATGGACAGGTGTTTAGAGAAGCAACACGAGAAATGGAGCAATTATAAATCACTAATTCTTTTAAAACATTTCGACGCCGCGGGTGATGCTAGTCCTAACACCGATTTGAAGATTACGTTGTTAGAGAAATATGTGGATAATAGTTTGTATCGTAACATCGTAAGACAATAATGGTTGGCGTCACGCAACGTATGCGATTAGGATTAAAGTTTCTACTCAAGTTCAAAAGCATAAAGTTGGTTAAGTGCGAATTTGACTTGTATAAAATGAGTACCGTATATTTATAAAATTGTAATTTTCGGTAACGTAATCTCTGGGCACTTCGTAAAACGTTGCCCTTTAATGGAATCGATATACAGGGTGTATATGAAAACGGGACAGTTACTTTAATGGATGAAAGGGCATAACTTTAGTATGTAGTTACAAAAAGAATTATCGAAAAAAACGTATCAGTTTAAGAGTTATGACCGTTTTAATTTTCAAGTGTTATCCCCACCATTTCTCGTAAAATTGGTTTGATCGTGGTCAGTTACAGATTTTAAATCTTACGTTTTTTTTATTTTGTAATAATTTCATCCGTTACTGAAATACAGCCTGAAAACCATTTTCGAAAATAATGCGTATACCCCAATGGGGGTTAAACTGATATGTTTTTTTCGATAATTCTTTTTGTAACTACATACTAAAGTTATGCCCTTTCATCCATTAAAGTAACTGTCCCGTTTTCATATACATCCTGTATATAAAAGCGAAATATCACTCGCTCACTGATTAACTGATTGATTAATTGCAAATATCATGAAATTTGACCTGATGATAGTTTTTGTAATCCGGACCGTTACGACTTAGGGACCTTCAAAAAACGAGCCTACTCTTTCCTTAAAGGACGAAAACGCACCTGCGGGCTTTGGGGGTGCCATAGGCGGCGGTGATCAGTTTCCATCAGGTGACAAGTTTGCTCATTTGCCCCCTCTGATATAAAAAAAAGGGGCCCATTCAGGACAGACTTTTATGAAATTTACATTTAAGGAACCTAATACAGTCTTATTCCGTTTCTTAAATGTAAATTTAAAAAAAAATCTACGGCAATGTTCGTTTTGTAATTGGCAGTATGAAACACTACGCGAGTACACTTTGCACTAGACGGCTGTAGGTATTGAACTAGAGTAGACCTGTAGGCCTGCACTGGGATGCCTCATTCAGTCGTAATTTCCACGCAATTACGGTACACGAGCCGATGACGGCGGCCCGTGGGCGTGAGCCTGCTTCGTTAACATCGTGGAGCTGTTATTGGGATCGCGTATCTCTGTGCATATCTTTTCCAATGAGTACTTGTCTACGTTGGAGGTACAGCTATTCAACGAATACAAAGACATATAAGTTTAATACAGTAAGAATATTATTTGCTTTTATTTTGCATATTTAATAATAATAATAATACTTCAGACAATTACACAGATTGTGTGACCCCAAACTATGCAGTGAGCTTGTACTATGGGTACCGCACAACGAACTCTGGGGGAGTTCCCAATAACACCCAGACTACAAGCCAATTTAGAAAAGTTCGTTTCCTAAATCGACCTGACCGGGGATCGAACCCGGGACCCTAGCTTGGAAAGCAGATGCATATGACACTGCGCCAACGGGCCAGTCGGCCAATTCTAACCGTTTAAAATTTTTTTTTAGGAATTTGTGTGCACATTATTGATTATTTTAATACTATCGTAGCTTAAAAACATTAATAATAAAACGATTTTATAATTGACGATAAAATACAACAAACAGAACAAACATACTGAACATCTATTAGAAACTCTAATTATGTACAATGTATGGAATAAATTCAATTTATCATGTTTCATCCAAGGCTAGTTTCACAATCCACCCTTGACTTGTTATTATGAGGTGCAGTCGCCGGTAGCGAATGTTATACTAAGTTATACATACAGTGACTTGTAGTAACTTGACCCCCGACGTTGTTGCAACTACGCGGTAATGCCTCAAGGTCTAATTACTTTAAAATATAGTATTAATTACAATTTTAACCATTCGTTTTATGCTACTTGTTACTTATGCATCTATTAGCATATCAAATAAAATACATTATGTAATACAAATTATAATTCATATATCAAGGCTCGGAACCGACGTAAATCGCTGTAAACGCACCAGTTATTTCAGGTTAGAAATGGATCAAAGGAGGTTCAAAATTTTTTTAAACCGCTTCGAGTTTTCGGTTGTATTAAGGCGAGAGATTCCGAGAGTACCCCTGGTAGAGCTTTTTATTAATATTGTATTCGCAAATCATAGAGATTTCCAATCTATACAAAATATGCGCTTTTTAACTATCTTTCTCGTAATTATGCCTGTTATTTACATAATATAATATACTCAGACATTTCACACAGCGCCATCTATTCCCAAAGTAAGCACAGCGCTTGTGTTATGGGTACTAGACAGCTGGTGTACTACTTATATACTTTTCTTTTGTAAATAAATACATATTACACATAAACACCCAGACTTGGGGCGGGAATCGAACCCGCAACCCCCGTTTACTTTCCGACGCGCTTAGCCGTTGCGCCACGGAGGTCGTCGTTGGCGGTACGGAGGAGGTATTTGATGTGCCATTCGAGTTATACTTGACTGTGAATACTAAAATATAACAAAATGATTGTCATTGAATAGGTGAGACATTTTGCAATCATAGTTTTATTAAGGCGACGCATTGGAAATTTTGACGGCAGGGATCACAATTTTTCTGAGTGACTAGAAAACGTATGGAAATGATATTTGATAACCTGATTCTTCATTTCATGGACTTCATTTTGGCAGTTGTGTTAAATGATTGATTAACTTTTTAACAGAAGAAAATCAAAGAAACCTCTATTGAAACAGAAATTTACGTTTTTCGAACTAAGTTTTCGGTATAAATTTTCTAAACTCACTCCTAAAATACCAGTTGGATTTTTTAAAATTAATTATAGTTTTTAATATAAATTAAAATAACCGTTTTTTTATTTTTCGTATGCTAGCGTGCGGACGTTTGTATGGGCACAGAAGCTCTATTTTAGATTAATTATAATTTTATTTTTATCTCTGCTAATTTTTAGTTTATCACTGCTAAGATCTTCATAAGGCTGACTTAAGATCAAATAGCTAGAGTGTTGGCCGACGGAAATGTCAAAAGCACTCGCATACTTAGGCGAAAATGTGTGAGGAGAATGATGAGATTTGAGGAAGCGAAAGAACTATGTAAGGATCGCGACGCTTGGCGCGCCGTCCTCTCTGACTACCTCGATGGGGATACGGCATGAAGATATGTATGTATCTATGTATGTTTATCGCTGCGTCACCTTAATTGAAAATACATTAATTGAAAATCGCTTAAAGCGACGCTTTGCAAATTTTGACGGCAAAGATCTTAATTTTTCTAAGTGACTACACAAAAGGGTGATATTTAGTAACCTGATTCTTCCTTTCATTGACTTTATTTTGGTTAACTTTTGTAACACAAAAAAAAATA
Source organism: Zeuzera pyrina (assembly GCA_907165235.1). NCBI lineage: Eukaryota > Metazoa > Arthropoda > Insecta > Lepidoptera > Cossidae > Zeuzera > Zeuzera pyrina. The sequence continues at coordinate 27,238,889 of OU015620.1, read as the reverse complement.
TTAAAGAAACCGCTTTTAAAACAGAGATTTACATTTTTAGGAGTAACGGGACCGATTTATATTTCAAAATTTTTTGTATACTTTTAATCTAAACACATTCTTCAAAATGACAGTTGGATTTTTAAAACTAATTATAGTTATTAAAATAAATGAAAATAACTATTTTTTCGTATTTTTCGTAGCGCTAGCGCGCGCACATGTGATAGAAGGTCAATTTTGGATTAAATTATTGTTTATCAATGCGTCGCCTTAAGAGATAAAGCCAAGAATGTGCCTAAATTATTATGTCCAAGGGATAGGACAAATTAAGTAGGGCTTTTTATTATATACGTATTACATTCACATACATACTCACGCTATATTTCTAACTGGGTATAGAGTGGTTTTATCGTCAATAGCTCATCATCTTTCTATGTGCACGAACTATGTGAGCATTCTTTTCTGCAATTTTACAATGACATTCTCATCCAACTCTGCCATACTGCGTATCTCTTCAACTTCCTTGCTTATTTTATCCGCGACGGTGAATTTTCACTATTTTTTAAAGATCACGTTTTCACTGCATGTAGCTAATAAATGTTTATCTAAATGCTCTAAAGTATCTTTATTCACTTACTTTAAAATTTTAATGTATCGTGACGGCAGATACAGACGTAATAGTATTTATAGCCATCGTCCTAGCCCCTTAGACGGACTTACTATCTATATGTTTATCGTTTATGTTAGCAGAAGATACAAAAATTTATTATCGCTACTTATAAATTGTATCACCTGACTTATCCTCGAATTACCTCAGTCTCACTTTAACAATGGTAGGTAGTCAAGATGTGCAAAGATACAAATCTAATCTTCGATTCCAGTCGCAAGTCGGGCCAATTCTCGGACGCGGGCGAAGAGCGCACGCGCAGTCAGCATGACCTCAGCAAGCAGCAGCGATCTGCCTCGCTGGTGAGTACACTACCACACAAGTTCATAAATGATACATGACTGAATTGCTTAAACTTTTCCTTTTTTTTCTCTCTTTATTTAAAGAAGGTTTGTTCTACCTTTTCCTTTGGAGTTGATAGTCTCAAATTTGATTAGACCAGGGGTTCAAAGGGCAACTTCCAGGCCTTGTACGCTTTAAAATCAATATTAACACAATGTAGACCCGGTTCTTAATAAATGTAACTTTGTAAAATATGTAAAATCGTGAAAGTTTAAGAATATTAATATATCAAGGAGATGAAGAAAACAACGTTTTTTATAAACGAAATAATCAAACTTTAACGAAGTTATTTTAAACAAACTTGCAATATTTGCGAACATTACCACCAAAAAAAAAATCTCCACTGCATTGACGTTTAGACACACTATTACAAATATAACGGTTTCGTTATTTGATATGTCATTGAAATATAATGAAGTAGGTACTGTTGCTTAAGGTTTAAGACGATCATTGTATCTTATTTTTATTATACCTTACTGTAACCATGTCTGAGTTTTGAAACTGGTGCATTGGATAATAGTCAAATGGCAAAGTATAATTTGATTGACTTTTATGCGCCAGTTCCTGCACGTAAATTATGAAAAAAAATTCGATACTCTATTAAGATCAACTCGATCTCTTTATTAGGTAAATGGGATATACATCTATGCGCCTGTATCCAAATTCATCCAGCAATTTATTTAATACATACATATCATCACGCTGTATCCCCAACGGGGTAGTCAGAGCAGTAATCAATTTATTTAATGATAGGTATTCAAAACCCGAAATTCGAATAATAAAATAATGTAATTCCTATCATCCGTGACGAAAATTGCAACACGGAACATTTCTTATAGAATCACTTTAGTATCTATGAGTCGCAGATTTTTTTCATACAACTGAACAAAAATATTGTAAAAAACTGCATACGAAATGTTTCAATGTTAAATTTTGACTTTAGCGGCTAATTTTAGGAGCTTAAAAATAAAATATTTTTTTGGAATTTTACTTTATTACCGAAAGTAAAAAATAAATTAGACAGGTTAGAATAATATTAAATAAATTATAAACTTTGATAATACGGTGTAGGTACGACGAATATTATCAAAGTTACGTTATGTTAGATATTTATATTTTTAAATAGAAGAAAATATTTACGTTAGACTATTAAAACTATTAACAACTCAAAAATTGAAAATTTAATTAAAATATCTACTTCACTTCTCCCATTCCCGCCAAAAATTTCACAAATACGTAGGTACCTTCAATGCCTTCAATGTACACACACATACACAGCTGTTTTTGTAATAGTATATTATTTTAATTGCAAATAGAATCTCTCCGAGATATTGATACTATTATTTTGTTTACTTTCAAATTCAAATAGCAAGTAGCCCAAAAAATACTAGAAAATATTTTGAAGTAAAAGTTAATTCCTTTCTCTGTTGTACCCACAATCGTTCAGTGGAACATCAGATTACTTTAGTAATTAACGTATAGAGTTTACAATTATAAACGCATCGCACCATCCACACACTCATCAAATATGAATTAACGTCGAAAGTGGAGCTTGGCACGGTGCTTTAACTGTTGCGATAACTAAATTGTACCGAAATCTTTTGATTGCAGTCTTAGATCAAATTATTCGTTCTAAGAAAGGAAACTAAAAATATTTTTTGTAAGTCGACATTAATTTTACGCGTAGATTGTACTAGGACTGAAATTGTACAGGCTTGGATTTACATTTTAGTAGATTGTCATTACCTGCATGAATATGCACTTTTTATGACAATGAATTGAGTAGTAACCTGTCAACATATGTGGCATGCTTGTACGCATTGTCGAGCTACGAAGATTATACTCATATTATGGTAAGACTAGGCGCAAACATGACTTTAGCGGGTTGTTGTTACAATCTGGAAGTCTGAATACCATTATTATTACCATTATCCGTAATTGAACAGAGGTGAATTTCTGACCGGTAAGAATATTAAATGCCGTTGGTCGCAGCGGAACCATATATTAAAATCGTGATTCACATACCTACTTTTTAAATTTTAAAAAGCAAAATATGTATGTACGCGGTTTAATGATTTTTAAGCGAAATGTATCTTAGAAACCATTAAAGAAATAGTTATAATAGATATTTAATTTTAAAGTTTGTAAATTCACGTTTAAAAATCAAAATCTCCCATATATTGGTCCAATATCTCTACACTTGTTGTGCTGAAATGTAGGAGATATACTATAGATTATACTATACCGATTAAACTGAAATGAAAACAGAAAATAATATTATGGTTACTTTGGGCCTAATTCTTTAAATATTTTTTTATTTATCTTCTAATTTAACAGAAATTGCTGTAACATTAACTTCAATGTTACGTATACGTGTAGCTATAATTCTCGTCTGCCACCCGTGCATGTTTGTGCTCAGACTTACAATACGATATTTGAATGACTAATACTCTCACTTTCCATAATTTATGTGCATATGTCATTGGCAATCATTCAAGTTAGTTTGCCTGTTGTCTTGTATAGCTTACTTTTGTATATTGATGATGTAGATATTTATTTAAAAGAAATAACATTACGTTCGAATAAACAGACCAAATACTCTATGTAATGGCTATAAATTACACTTCATTTTGTTTGCACATTAGACATTACAAACTAAGGAAGTACTTAATAATAAAGTATGGAACAGAAATATTTTTTTGACTAAATGAAGACCTTACGATAATTTAGAACCTCATATTAATTTAAAACCTTAGATCTAGATAAATTTAAATTTACATGACGAATTAAAAATGTAGAACACGTTATTGTTTGTTACTTTTTTTTTTCGAAAAACCTATTAAAAAGTATTTATGCCTTATCTTCAGAAATATCGAAAAATTGGAAAAAATCATAAACATTGAGAATAGGTAAATATACTAATAATAAAATATACAAGTAGAAGGATAATACTAGGATTACTTTAGGTTTCTTTTTAATTAAAGAATGTTAAATACTAACATCATTTTTCGGTTGGCGGTTGATAATATCTTAGGGCATTTTTTTACTAAATGATAATAAAATTGTTATTTATTTAATAAAATCAACTATTTATTTCTAATTTAAAATTATTGCCAAAAACAGTTTTCTAATTGTAATCAGTCTCAAAGTTTTTTTGAACTCAGTCCCCAGTGCCTGAACCTCCCAGTGGTCATGTTTTGGGCACCTCTGTAGGAGGTTCGAGCATTGTATTGCATACACTGTACCATATATATATATATTTTTTTAATTTATTTATTTACTTTATATAGGAACTACATACAACATTACATCAGATGTAACGATGTATATTGATTACTTACTTCAATATTATATTATATAACAATGAAAACTTGCTATATAATCGACAAACAATTAACTTCTTGTAGAATATACTCCAGAAAATTAACAAATAGTTAAGATTACCCAAAAATTTGTATTAGATTCTGAATGACCATATTGGTATATCAAACGTGTATTTCGAGCTGTTTGATCCATATTTTTAGCTCCGACAATTTACATAATTTTAATGTCATTTGATAGGTCATTTAACACTTGATATGTCTTCGATATCTGGATAAATAGATGTATTTTTTATCTTACTTTTATTTTATTTTCTTTACAATCGAGGAAGGCCTACAGCCAAAAACAAAGAATATGAAACAAAAGTAGTAATATAAAAGCCAATAAAAGGTCTTCACAAATAAGATACTAATTGTTATATAAAATGCAAAGACATACATAAGTTACGTAATTAACACAATGTAAACATGCAATTGTTACAGCTATATAATAACAATAATCTAATTATACAGTTCAATAAAAAATAATAAATTCTATACATTACATTCTTATTAGATTGTATGTATATCTATCAAACAGAAACACAAATTGAAGGAAAAAGTCGTCACTACGCATTTTTCTTGCCAAAGGAATACTCACGTTATGAAGATCTAAATCAAATCTTTTTGCCAATTCATTACATGAGTTATTACTCGCTCGCAATAAAAAAGAATTCTAACGAAAGTTAGTAGAAGGAATTAGTACATTGAATACATAAAGCGGTGGATTCCACCGAAATTGTCTACTTGGTACCCTCAAAGAAATTTTTTCTAGAAGTTCCGGTACTCTTACGCATAAATTCGATAGTCGCCATAGAATGACAAACATCTTCAATTCGCCCAACTTATTGATAGACAGTTGTTTTGGCGTCAAATTAGATCAGCACAAAGTCGTTAACTTTGAAATTTTTATTGAAAACAATAACGTTATCTTTATCAAAAAGTTCTTCTTCTAAATATTCAATGACTGTCTTAACAGAAAGACAAATATTTTCTATTTCGTAGTTGCTGATTATTTTCCTACTTTTCTTCTGCTTGGACGTTAGTGTTTCGTCAAGCTACAGTATTCTTTTCTTTCCTGTATTTTTAGCAGCTTTTAGATTTGTTTTGCCTTCTTTGTTCATTCTTTCTTTCTCTTTCTTGTTCTGCAATTTCTATTAATCTCTTCTCTGGCGTGTCTGTCAATATTTTAGTTTTCCCTTTATTCCGATTCATACGGACAAGTTTCCTAGAACCAGCCTTCGGATATGATCTGACTGAAGCAGGAGTTATTACCTCAGTTTCTTTAGTTCTTTAGACTCATAATTGAAGATTTAGAATGGGAAGGCCCGGGAACTACCATGTCGTTTGAATTTGTAAGATCCATTTGATTCTGATCTTCCTCCATCAAAAGTTGTTCTGCGGGGACTTGACTTGAGGTGTGAGTTGTTCTGTAGGAACATTATCTGTGTCAGGCAAACAGGTATTGGTGACAAAAGAATAAAGGAAATTACTTGCAATAGTTTTAATTTTTCCTCTATTCGAAAGTTCCTCTATGCCACGTAAGATAATGTCTTTATGGATTTCACGTCGGTTATTTTTTTTTTAATTGGACGGCATTTCTTTGAAATAAATGATTGAACTAATCAGTATAAAAAATAATATAAAACAACACAAGTATTATACTGAAACACAGTAACGATGGAAGCATTAGGCATACCCAAACCTCCCTTCAAATCAGTGCCCATTGTTCCCCAAACATTCGTTTTCCAAATAAATGATATGTTTTGTTTTAGTTAAATGTTCTACCTCAATTTGTAGGTTAATATAATCTTTGATAAACAGTTACACATAAACAAGGAAACTTACACCATGTCGCAGATTGCTCTGTTATTTTCTTCGGAAATATAACAAAATCCTATCAACTGCATGTGACGTTGCCAACTAAATGAGATGAGAGACGATATTTGTTTCTGCGTTGTTGTCACTTATTAAACTAAACTATCGCAGTAAACAAAATTGAAAATTTACTACACGTCTTGAGTTACAAGGTGGTGCCCGAACCTCCCGACTGCCCGATGTTCCCCTAGCTCCCCTACTGTCAGTGCGGAGACACTACTTGCGTAAATATGAATTATACGTGGACTGTTATTAATAAGATCGGATTCCTCGCGTTTATTAACGAAATATAAGAATTTGCTGATTCTTGAGGAATGCACTCTGGTTATCTAAGCAAATTAAATAATTAATTCTTTCGTTTGACTGACTGGCATGCATCTGCTTTCCAAGCTAAGGTCCCGGGTTCGATCCCCGGTCAGGTTAATTTAGGAAATAAACTTTTCTAAATTGGCTTGGAGTCTGGGTGTTACTGGGAACTCCTCCAGAGTTCGTTGTGTGGTACCCATAGTACAAGCTTACTACTTAAGTTTGGGGTCACACAATCTGTGTAATTGTCTGGAGTATTATTATTATTATGTTTGCAATCCGATATACATATATTTAAATGAAGTGAATATCGTACCCGGGATTGTCGACCTAGACCATAAACAGATACACTAACCTAACATGTTAAAATATAAACACAAAACAATGCATTGTGTACAGCTCGTTAATTCACCAATGTTTATGAGTCACGCGGCGGCGCCTGCGCAGCGCCCACTGACGCCATCTATTGTAGTCCTACACGTCGCTATTTGTGTCAAGTTCAGTATTTGCAAAATAACGACCGCAATGTTGTCTTTGTACAGCCCCAAACAATACACTTGTTACCGCCCTAGCCCTGACAACAGAGAATTGACCCCGTCCAATTGTAATTGCGACGTCCTATTACAAAAATGTTTATGTTCACGGATTTGTAATAATATCCTTTTTACTGTCATATTCTAATACTTACGTAATTCAATTCCCTTGTACCTCTTATGATAAAGATACCGTAATATATATACACCGTTTTGTAACTTGTACCTTTAAAGTTTCAGACAACGCAAATATAATTCACGTTTTTTAAGATTTCAGTTTCAATTGAACATAACATAACTTCACGCTGTATCCCCAACGGGGTAGTCAGAGAGGACGGAGCGCCAGGAGTCTCGGTCCTTACACACCTCTTTCGCTTCCTCAAATCTCGTCATTCTCCTCACACATTTTCGCCTAGGTATGCGAGTGCTTTTGACATTTCCGTCTGCTAACACTCTGGCTATTTGATCTTCATAAGTCAGCCTTGGTCTTCCTTGGCTTCTTTTACCACTCACTTTCGCTTTGTATATTTTCTTCGTCAGTCTTTCATCACTCATTCTTTCCATGTGCCCGAACCATCTAAGCATTCCTTTCTTCATTTTTACAATAACACTGTTGTGCAACCCTGTCATACCGCGTATCTCATCATTGCTTATCCTGTCAGCAAGCGTGACACCGCACATATTTCTGAGAGACCGCATCTCCACAGCATTTAACATACTTTCACTCGATTTTGGGCATATCCAGGCCTCACTACCATACAACAAAGTTGGCACCAACACCGCATTGTGGATGGCCATTTTAGCAGTGTTAGATATATTCACACTACCCACTAATGCGGACAGAGCACCGTTCACTTTATTGCCAGCTGCTACCCGTCTCTCCACATCCAACTCACATCTTCCATCACTCGAAAACGCACTCCCCAGGTACACAATTTCATTCACCTGTTCTAGATATTTTCCATTTACACAAATCACACATTTCGTTTGTACCGCTTCTCTTTCAAACACTAGAACCTTAGTTTTGTTCACATTCATTTTCAATCCTTTTACTTCACAATCTTCTTTCATGCCCGTGACTAGTGTCTGCAACTCTGCTTCTGATGGTGCTATTAGCACAGCATCGTCAGCGTACAATAGGCAGTTTACCACTGTGTCACCACATCCCATACCACTCATATTACCTTTCAATCTCTGGAGGCAACTGTCCAAATACAGCACGAATAGCCAGGCAGACATCACGCAGCCCTGTCTGACACCAGAACAGACTTCAAACCAGGGCGACATGTCCCCGTCTATCCTTACACAGGCTCTGTGGTCTCGATATAATGACCTCACAGCCTGCAGTAAGGAGCCCTCCACGCCATATTCAGGCAGAAGACTCCACAATTTCTTCCGCACTACTCTATCGAATGCTTTTTCTAGATCCACGAAAGCGCAGAAAACTTTCAGACCTAAAGCCAGAAACCTCCCCACGATAACGCGAAGCGAGAAAATCTGATCCATACAACCCCTACCGTTCCTGAATCCACCTTGCGCCTCCCACAAATATCTTTCTGAAACGCCTTTCATACGTTCAGTCAATACTTTAGTATAGACTTTACTCGCTAAGCTGACCAAGCTGATGGCCCTATAGCACACACAGTCTAGGTAGGAACCTAGATTGAACATACGACTATAATAATATTTATTATTTAATAACATAGAGACAATTTTTCGTAATTCGCCAAGACAGATGGTGTATAATCAAATCTTACAAATATCAATCTTTTCATCGATATCTCTTTTGTACCCCAACTTATTAACGACATAATATGTGCGATTGCAGTGAGATACATACATACATACATATCTTCGCGCCGTATCCCTAACGGGGTAGTCACAGAGGACAGAGCGGCAAGAGCAACAAGAGAGCGGTCCTTACATACTTCTTTCGCTTCCTCAAATCTCATCATACTCCTCACACATTTTCACCTAGGTATGCGAGTCCTTTTGACATTTCCGTCGGCTAACACTCTAGCTATTTGATCTTCATAAGTCAGCCGTGGTCTTCCTTGGCCTCTTTTACCACTCACTTTTGCTCTATAGATTTTCTTCGTCAGTTTTTCATCACTCATTCTTGCAGTGAGATAAAATATAATATTTAACTACCAATTGGAAAATGTCATCAAATGGATCAAAAAATAAACTCAATAATTTATGTCGTAATTTCATCAACAGAGTTAACATTCAATAAAATTTTATGTTAATTCCGTCTTTTTAATATTTCAAATGTCATTCGTATGTATACTCAAGTTAATTTCGTTGTTTGAGAGTTTTCGAATGATGTCTCAGTCAAAACTCTTAGGAAAAAAGCGTCGCCGTAAACTCCTGTATGCATAATTCTAACTTGTATATAATTATATAATAATAATAATAACAATAATGCGCTAGACGATACACACCAACCATCTGATCTCAAACTAGGGTATTCCCTGTGCTACGAGAACCAGACGACGACTACTGGGGCCGTCTCCCAGTACACCCAGACCCGAGACAATCTAGAAAAGTGCATTTCCTAAATTGACCCGACCGGGAATCGAATCTGGAACCTTCCGCGCTTGGTACAACGTCTATATCACTGCGCCATTGAGGTCATCAATATAGTCAAAATAGTACCTGTAATTCGTAATTAATTTAGCTATTGCCTATGATTTGTTAGAATTTTAGTCTCATTTCACAGATTTATAAGTAGAAATTCGATCAATGTCGTTTTCATTACTCTATGTGATGAAAAAAACTACTACCTTGATGTCTCTAGTTTCAGTAACTTGAACTCGAATTGATCAATTAGTTAGAATATTTCTAAACATATTGTTTAGAAATATTCATTAATCCTTAATAGCAATCCGGTATCTTTCTGGCTACTCCCTTGTGGTAAAAGATGTGAAAAATAAAATACCTATTATTATCTTAATATGTTTCGATGACCGTAATTCACAACGGTAAGTTCAGTAATGGACTAAATGGACACAATTTTTCAGCAGAAATCAATAAAGAAAAAAGCCGTGCTATATTTTCTGTTCTGTTAACTTTAATAAATATTGCACTGATTTCGTTTCTAACAATGCACAGATATTCGATGTCCGTGAAATAATTCTATGATAACTAATTTGTAAAAATATTCTAAATACTTTTAGCCTTTATTTGTGACTCATTAATTTTGAATTATTGGGAAAATTATTGTAATACTCGTATTGTCTGAGGTGTTCCAACTCGAATAATATTTTTATGTAATATATATATATATATAACATATATGTATATAGGACAGACAGTGAATAACCATAAAATCATCAATCTTTTCATCGATATCTCTTTTGTACCCCAACTTAATAACGAACATAATATGTGCGATTACAGTGGTGATAAAATATAATATTAAACTACCAATTCGAAAATGTGAAAAAAAAGTTATATATACATATATATTATATACATATTTACAGCTATTTATAGCTATTATTACGCAAAATTTTAACTTACAAATAAACACGATATTTTTTGCTACTCAACAAAGCTTTTTCAGGACAATTTCTACTTCGTCAGTTAATTTGCATGAAATCTTATTGATCAACACTCGATTTATGAGCTTGCTTGTGCACTGCAGCGCTAGCGAATTCGTTGTTCACAGGCCCGCTGATCATGGCGAAATGGAGAAATCTTAAAAATTCATTTTGTACATAATTGTAATCTGCTAAGCAACTAAGCAAGCATTACCATTTAAAAACTAGTTCGGGATAATATAGTAATATCCGTAAATGTCAGTAAAATAATATTGAAGTCTTGTAGAATTTCGGAGGTCCAACCAAATTTTTATACAAAACACGATATGTTTATAGATTTTCTTATCGACATTTTACTCCAATCGTGGTTTCCTTTTGAAGATTTTAAGATAAAGAGTTGAAATTATGTATATCCAAACACCTATCGGCTTTCTTATGTATTGAGATCAAGGTTACCAAATTTAAGCTGGATCTCAATACCTAAGAAGACTGAGAGTTTTATTTCTATCGTTGACTGCTTGGTTCACCTCACGGTGGTTTCCCAACTAGCTCAAAGGTTAAGTCTTTTAAGTCACATTGAGTAACCTCAAGTATTTAACTGTTACGTAGGAGTTTTTCTAATTTCCGTAACCGCGACTACATCACGACTACTGAAATGTATAACCTCGAATATACTCGTAACACAACCACTATGTGAGTGAAATGATATATTCAACGAATGAAAACAGACATTTTTAATCGCGTAGTTGGAAGATGTAAAAAGTTTCTTATATATAAAACCCTCAAAAAAAGAAGACCTCTATACTGCTCCTTATTATTATTACCCCCACATAATTACAGTCATTCATATTCACAAGCTGTGTTCGCTTGTTAATTGTGTCTGCGTCTTGGCATTCTGATTAAAACGTAACATTTTTGTTAGATCCTGTTGTAGAGCCTGTTGGCAAAATAAATATTATTTGGGCCCCTTTCAGGTCACATAGACGCTCATATGACTGTTAAATGACAACACTGGCAGCAATGTAGTGATAACCATGATGTTATTCTTGGACCAAGAAACACTATGGATTGAGTCATAATAAGTGGCCGCTCTTATCACCGTGTGTCAAACGAATTTCCTGTCTCTTTCTATCTCATTGAATGTAACCACGAGTAAAACAGTTAGCTATAGTAAGCATAGCAACCTCGCACTCGTCGACGTAATTCGTGTCAGCTTATGAGTTGGTCATGAAATAATTACCTAAGTACCTAGTCGGTTAGTTGACGACCTAGTTGGCGCAGTGGTTTAGACGTTAACCCAAGCGCGGAAGGTTCCGGGTACGATTCCCGGTCGGGTCAAATTAGAAAATGAACTTCTCTAGATTGTCTCGGGTCTGCTGGGTGTACTGGGAGACGCCCCCAGTAGTCGTTGTCTGGTTCTCATAGCACAGGGAATACTCTAGTTTGAGATCAGATGATTGGTGTGTATTGTCTGGCGCATTATTATTATTAATTATTTGCAAAATACTCGTAAATCTTAAGTGTTTTGCGGCAAAACACTTGCCGTTTTGTGAATACTAGTAGGCAAAACTTTTGCCTACTAGTTTTCACAAAAATAAAATATATCATGTTCAGTTGTGTATCGTTGTACTATGACATTACCTAGTCACGCACATTAGTAAAAATGCAGAAACTCGGTCACTAAAAAAGCTCAACGTGAGGACACACTCTTAGGGTGGGTTGCATCATTTAACTTTGACGGAGCGTAAACGTCAAATATGGCGCTTACGAATGATAATACAAAAAAGTGCTGCTTCAGGAACTGTCATCTCTTACGTTCGTATAAAGTTACTATTACGTTAATCAGTGGTCGAGACATTGGTTACCGTCAAATCTCTTTGTGTCGTGTATCTTTTAGTGAAATTGTTTTTACTTAGGTTGTTTTTGGGATTACAGTTCTTCGGATGATGAAATAGGTATCTCATGATCATAGAAAAAAACATTTCTGAAGCAAATATATGTCGTTTCAATTTATTTAATGAAATAAATATATCGATAGATTTCACGTGACTGAGGAATTACACAAAGAAACCGAAATATAAATGTGAATAACACAAGGTTGTTTAATGTGTAGGTATCTAGTGAATAATTATATAAATACATATTTGAATAATGTATTATTTTTATTAACAAAAGAGTACATACATACGTTAATATTTACAAACTTAAAGCTACACATTATCTTAAATAATAGACTTCCTCAAAGTTGCCGCTTAGAAAGCTGTCATTATTTAAGGTACCCAGCAGACTGGAAGCATTGCCTCTGAATAGCCAAACTGATTCGTTGGCGGAAGAAGCTGCCAGCCCGGCGGTCTCCCGAAGCCTCGACCAGTCTCTTACAAATATCAGAAACCAGTCGATAAGCTTTGGGGCCCCAGGGACCCAAAGTTTCGACTGCAAAGGGCTTAAATATGAAACTCTCAGAGAGAGTCGCATACTTACGCCGCTTCAAGTTCTCGGCAGTGCTAGCCGAGGCACCTGTTGACTTGGAAGTCGCCGGCACATGGGAAACAGCAAGTGTATCGACACAAGTGGCATGCCACACCAGCGATCTTCCAAATTTCCAAGGATTGAGCGTCAAACCTTTAAGACTGCAGGAACGCCAGTGGCGACAAGAGCCCGCTGAATGACGTCATTGAAGGCATCATGTCGTGACATGCGGCCCGCACTACGTAAACAGGATAAACCGTGGTGACCTAGTAAATCGACGAGATCACTACAGCGGCAACAGTGAGGAAAGTTAGTCCTGGCCCCCAGACGAAGGGATACTATGAGAGAAAGTGTGGTATTGTCAGTTAAGGTTCCTAAGCCATTAGGTTATAACTAATTACAAACAGAAAAAAATGAATCATTAGTGTTATCGAATTTGACAGCCACGTGGCATTGTAATAGTTGTTGTCGTTGGTAGTGGGTGAAGTGGTGAATGTAAGAATGAAGTTTTGAATGACTTAACTAATGTTGCCTAAAAGAGACTTTTATTCATAAAAACTATGAATAAAAGTCTCTTTTTACCTGGTATCCCCAATAACAATAACGAGCTGTTTTTTTGACAATGAAACAACGCTTTCAAGTTAACTATCGTTAGCTTTCGTACGTAAATGTTAAATTTTAACTAACGTAAGTTCGTTAACCGATGCTTTGAACCAACCCACCATTAGAGTAAACGCTTAGTCCATTGCGATACTTGTTCCGAGTTGTTTCTAGTTGGATTATCAGGTGACGTATCATAGATAGCACGATAGCTTCGCATCACCTCGCATGAATCATACATAAAACTTATTAACCGTTACAAAAATTATGTGCAGAGTGTACGTTAAGAAGTTAAAGTAATTAATTAGATAAACTTAGCATTAAGAATCAAGTTGGTCGAGTGGAAGGGTGCTCCGGAAACGTGTAATTATCCACAGGTTTAATTAAAATTGCCTGCGACCAGACTCCGTGCGACGGGCGCGTCAACGCTTTCTCGTTATTGTTTACTTACATACGAGTACATTCACATACACATGCGAAGATAAAGCATGTCTAGTAATATTGTAGTATATCTAGTATATAGTTGTAATAAGCATATCTAGTAATATAGTTTTAATACACTTATTACAACTGAAAATATAGAAGATTACCAAGTACTATATTACTAGATATGCTGATATATAATAGCAAATAGTATGTCGACTTACAAGTGGTAGAGAAGTGGCTCTACCACCTGAAGTCGACATACTATTTGCTATTATATCTCCTATAATTCCAGTTGTTCATTTCATGCTAATTTTATTTTAATTAAACAGAATCTCACAATTCGATTGAAATTAATATTTATATATTTGTAGTACATTAAAAAAAAACAATTAAAGCTCTTGTATTACAAATCAGTCGAAGTATGTAGATAAGAAAATAAGTAATTTATGTATAGTGTATAAGATAAGTAAAATAATACAGTACAATCAATCGATCGCATGTATAATTTTGTGTGTGTTGATGTTTATTGATGTTTAATTATGTGAGCTATATGTATAAATGAGTAAGAGTATAACAATGCTAGGGGTGTGTTTATATTTATGGCCTACGAATATTACACATGAAATTATCAGATTATCACTTTCTTAGATACTTTATGTAATTAATGATTACACTTTAGAATTTTTGATTTAAACAACAGTTAATTATTTCTTTATTTATATTTATTGCACACACAAACATTACAAAAAAGATACATACAGAAAGGATGAGCAAAAGGTACAGCTTATTTCTAAAAGAAATTTCTTCCAGCAGACCTGCGAGAGTGACAAATTCAAAATAGAAACGATAGACACTGTGTGTACTTGCTATAATGATAATAAAATACACTAATATAAATTATATATATATACTATACACAAATATAGTACATATTATATTTTAAATACATAAATATAAATATATACATAGGGACAGATGAATATACTTAAACCTGTAAAGAAATAAATAAAATTTTAACAATTAAAGTTAAAAGTTTAAAGTTAATTAATTAGCAATCTAAGATAAATAAATAAACAATAATTAAAAAATGTTAAAAATAAACACGCACATATTGTTTATTTCCATTCTCATATAATTACATAATATTAATTTTAATTGAACTGAAATTTTCGAAGCCGATAATATTCCATAATCATTTCATTTATATCTAGTCATTTATATCTAGAGAAATGAAGAATGTTTGTAAGCCATAGTACTATTTAAAAAATGAAACGCGATAGATATTTCAACAACGGCCATTATCGGCAACAAGGAATGTTCAATTGACAACTACGATAACATAGTACTCGACTTTTTATTTTAGCTTTATATGAATTATTGCTTCATATAAATAATACACTGTTTAAAAATATATAACATTAACGCAACAAGGAACTTTTTTTAAATTCAACGGAATTATCTCAATGAATTCACATGAAAGTAGTCCTAGCCATCGTTTAACGATATAACGTTGTTTTAAACGTTGTTTCATGTGTTAATTTGTAAACAATAAATAATTCCACTCATCAATAACTCTGTATATTGTCTTATAAAAATACTATTGATATACGTTATTGACGCCATTTGCGCTACACGCTACGACGCTAGCAACTCGCATAAATCCAATTTACCGACTGTAATGTAACGTTAAAGGGTTGATTTCATGCCTACCGAACGGGAAATTCCTTGGGTGCTATGTCTAGACCAACCCAGCAGTTTCTTCAAACTTATATTAATTATGTTATTGGTTTGTTACAGCAAACACTGGAGACTAGCGCGGGAGGGGTCGTCAACCTGGAGAGTTTGGAAGCTAAGGTTTGTGGACCATTTTAAATAAAAAATACCGCTTATAAAAACATGAAAAGAAATACTCGATGTATTAGCTAATGAAATGTCAAAAACACTCACATATCACAGCGAAAATATGAGTGAAAATTATAATATTCGAAGTAGCTACAGTAGCAAGGTTGCCATTCTTAGCATTTCATTCTCTCCATCTACCACCTTGGAAATATAGCGTGAAGATATGTACGTACAACGGCATTGTTTATTAGTTGTACAAATTACTGTATATAAGATAGAAATATAGGCTGATATTGATACATACATTATCTTCACGCTGTAGCTCCAACGGACGGAACGCCAAGCTTTGCAGTTCTTACATACTTCTTTTGGCTCCTCCAATCTCATAATTCTCCTCACACATGTTAACTTAATTATGCGGATCTGATACTGATCCTCTCTAATATTACTAATATGTGAGTATTGGGATATACTCGTATGTATAATATGGCCAATATCGCAAATCCCAATAAGTTGATTTTGTTTTCGAAATACCTAATCAAATAGCTAGTTGGAGCTTGTTGATATGGGGCAAAGTTTTGTAGATTATTAAATAACTAGACATATTTAATTTTTATAGTTACAATTAATTTAACTTGCTTTCTTCAATGTTACTATAATAATATTAAGTACCTGGGCGACCGAGCTTTACTCGGTGTCTTACACAAAAAATAACAAAAAAAGTCTGACCACATTGCAGGATTCGAATCCGCATATTTCAGCTTGGCAGCCCTACACTTTAACCATTGAGCTATCAATGAGATAAATTCTGCTGCAAAATTAAAAAAGTTTAGAGTTTAGAAGTTTTAAGTGTGTGAAAGACGAAGAAAACGATTTTTCTCTGAATTGAGACCTAGATAGATTGATTTTTGACCACCGTAAAACTCTATATTGCGAATTTAATTGAAATTGTTAGAGCCGCTTTCGAGAACGCGATTATAAATATGCAAATATTGCTTGAATACTACTACTCTTTTAAATAACATAGTATCTTAAAATAAAGGAAGTCCATGAAATTTAACATTAAATTCATTGTTCAGGAAAATAAATAATATATTTGTCTCCATGATGTTTAGCCACAGACTTTATAAATAACTCCAAAGTCAGACGCCGAGTCCGAGCAGCTACGGTGAGCTAAATCAGATAACCTGACTCACCTGTACAGTACATACGACACGCATTTATTATCAGATAAGCTGATTGGTCGCCATTTCGTTAGAAAACAGCACCCACGCATCCATATTTTAACTGATGTTATTTGCCTCACTTCGTAGTACGGAAGAGGCTGCCTGAAGTTATGAAGTATATGCTTCTATCATTATTTTTCATTTTATTTCCTTATCATAAGTACGTTATTAAAGTGGTATGTGTTTTTAATAGGTACTTGTTGCAAACTGAACTTCGACATGCGCTCTTCGGCGTGGTAGACCTACGCTCTACCCATTGAGCTATTGAGAAAATAAACTCTGCTGCAAAATTTAAAAAGTTTAGAGTTTAGAAGTTTTAAGTGTGTGAAAGACTAAGAAAAGGGGAAAGAATTTTTCCCAGAATCGAGAACTAACTAGATCGATTTCTCGCCCCCCCAACCCCTATATTGTAAACTTCATCGAAATCGCTAGAGCCGTTTTCAAGATAGCGATATGTTGCTCGTTTAATATAATAGTGGATATGAATGAATGTCAAGAAAGTTGATTAGAGCTTTTGAATCCTTTGCGTATAAAAGATAACAACGTGCTGACAGAACTTTATTGAAACGTTACAAAAATATTTCTTTTTAATTTTTTTTTTAATTCTGCAATAAACTTAGTTTTGAGGAGGTGATTTTTCATGATAGGCCAATGACATATTTAATTTGATACACTCCTTATAAATGTGTTATTAAACAAATATGTAATTTTCATATGTACACATGCATATCCCCACTCTTTTTATATCAACACTGGTAATTTGATCTTTATAAGTCAGCCTTTGCAATTTTAGTCCTACGTAATAGTTAAATTTGATACCCCTTTGAAATGAAGAGATACGCAGCATAACAGGGTTGCACGACAGTGTTATTGTAAAAATGAAGAAAGGAATGCTTAGATGGCTCGGGCACATGGAAAGAATGAGTGATGAAAGACTGACGAAGAAAATCTACAGAGCGCAAGTGAGTGGTAAAAGCCACGGAACACCAAGGGTTACGTACGAAGATCACATAGCCAGAGTGTTAACTGACGGAATGGTGGCGCTGTCTACCCCGTTAGGGATACAACCTGAAGATATGTATGTATGTACGTTCACATCGAAAATCTAACAAAGCCGGCGGCGTTCTTCTGTTAATTATAAAGGAGATAGCAGAAACTACATCTGGTGTGTTTACAACACGACAACTATTATAATTACAGTGCTCACTGTGAAATAACATGCGATTTATATAATGGCCAATTATTCTAAATAATACGTTTTGACATACTATTACAATAATTGATATTTCATGCAAATGTCGTTGAATAGGTTCTCGATATCTCGACAAGAAATGCGATATCGATATTATTTTAATCTGACACACACGAAGATATCTCTGTGGTTTTAAAGTTACCATGTACTTTATACAAACATTACTGTTGATCCATACAGTTATGCAGCTTCGTGAGTAATATAAAAATTGATGGAAATAGTAAAATTCTTAGTAATACTTTACGTTAGTAACTAATTACTTTATCTGACCAGGTGTATAAAACTGGTGACTTCTGTTAAAGATCTAGGCATTACTTTGGATTCCAAACTGCATTATAACAATCACATTGACAACTGTATCAAAAAAGCTTATAAACGTCTTTGTATGATCCTTCGTTTAAGCAAACCCTTTAGAAAAACTATTCCATTAAAATTGTATTTAACACACATGTGCGTAGCGTCCTTGAGTTTGGTAGAGTAGTTTGGAATCATCAGTATGCGGTTCATATTGACAGAATAGAAAAAATACAAAATAAATTTTTAAAATCACTAGACTACAGGACTGGTAATATTCAAAATTTCACAGATTATAAAGACAGTGCCATTAGACATAAAATTCAAGCACTACACGTAAGACGAAATTATTCGGACTCTTCATTTCTTTATAAAATTATTCATAACCCGATAGATTCTAGCTCGTTACTCGAAAAGTCTTCTTCAAAATTCCACGCACAGCCTCTCGTTCGAAGGACACATTTCATGTTTCTCTTTGTCATACAAAGTATGCAAAAAATAAATTTTTTAGACGTTCTCGTAATTATTATAATAAATATTTGAATACGGTCGACATATTCTCTAGTTCTTTGAAAAAAATTAAAACTGAATTGTCTGAACAACTGAACAGTTTAAGTTTAAGTTGAAATGTTTGTGGATTCCCATAGCCAAAAATATTTTTGTCACAGTGAGCTTATAAAATAAATCTAGAGTCTATGTAATCAATTAAGGGTACTATTAGGTCTTTTAGTGTGTCATATCATAAAATTAATTAACTAACTAATAAATAAAAAAAAATAAAAAAATAAATAATTAATCTGTAATAATACCACGCAGTGAAAGCTTTATTTAAAACTTTTCTCTCTACGGAAGGATTAACCAAACCATCTTTTTTAAACCTTATTTTGTTTTGAGCTTTTAATTTTCATCTCAACATCTTCATCATCATCATCATCATAACAAACAAAAATAAGTGAATGTGAAGGTCGTGAAATAGAGACTGATATTGGCTACAAAATATTACAAATAACATATTATTGTTATTTATATATTTTCACTGTATGAGGACGACCTCGATAGCGCAGTGGTTTAGATTGTTACATCCAAGCACGAAATGTTCCAAGTTCGATTCCCGGTCGGATCAATTTAGAAAGCGAACTTTTTTAGACTGTATCGGGTCTGGGTGCACTAAGAGACGCCCCTGGTAATTGTCGTCTAATTTTCCCAGCACAGGGAATGCCCTAGTTTGAGACCAGATGATTGGTGTATATCGTTTGGCGCATTAATATTATTATTATTATTATAAGTAAAACTAATAAATTACTGCCTAATAACGTGTCGGACACGCCATTTTAGAAAAAATAAAACTAATTTAAAAAATTAACAGTAATTAAAAAAATCAAAATGAGTCCAAAACAAGTTTACCTTACTAATATAAATCGCTGACCTCATCTCAGTAGGTGTAAAATCGACTGTGGCATACGAATAGACAGACATAATGAAACTATAACACTTTCATATCATTCAGGTGTTGGTTACGGAACCAAATAAATAGAAGAGCTATTAAAGAGAAACTGGCGTTGGCTGCAAAATGTAATAAGTCTATAATACTCAAATAAATCTCAGTTTTGTGTCCCAATTCTCAAACTGTGCCCTTAACTTACTATTAGTTTTGTACAAGGAATTAGAGGAGAACACCCAATAACACTAACGTTATAAATACTTCAATAATTTTTTAAATAATTTTTCAAGTCTTTTTTCTATATAAAACTGCAGCGAACTGCGCGATGCTATAATGCTGGATTGCAATCATTTATGTAGAATGATGCAGTGTAAACGCAGCTCACCTGACACTTCTCGGACCGAGAATGAAAACGGACAGAGCATTTGCTCTAAGAGCATGTCCGTTTATTGTTGACTAATTTTCTGGACTTTTACTGATTTACGTGACTAGGGAAGAGTCATAGTATACAATACACAGCTGAACATAACACTTTTTAGTTTTAATACTAATAGCCAAAACATTAATCACACAATAGACTTGTCAGTATTTTGTAAAGAATTATTTCAATAATGTACGTGAAGTCAGTCATATGCTGACACGAATTACATTGACAGTGCGAGGTTGCTATACTTACTATAGCTAACTGTTTTACTCGTGGTTACGGTCAATGAGATAGAAAGAGACAGGAAAAATCGTTTGACACACGGTGGTAAGAGTGGCCACTTATTATGACTCCGTCCATTGTATTTCTTGGTCCGAGTGTCGCTTACAACCTTGAACCCTGAACTCTGATGCCATCATCATCATGCCAATTTATAATTAGTATTCCATGATTAGTACTTTATAATCGTTTAAACAGAATGAATAGTTTGACCTCAACATGTGATTAATTAATTTATTAATTACACCTGTAATAGGATCTCGTAAGTGAACACGAGTAACTGAAAAAAAATGATCAGGAATCAAACCTGTGATTCTTTATACAAAATATACTAACATCCAAACCAATGGGCTTATCAAAGTCAAAGTCAAATCAATATATTCAAGTAAACCCAATTGCAAGGTCTTTTATGACGTCAAATGTACTTTAGTTCGGTTCGAAAAGAAAACAGTCAGGTATCATTTTTTCAACCTCATTCTACAATAGTTATTTAAAATACAATATTCGTAAAGTCAGTTAATGCGTGTGCAGAGAAGATTATTTCCAGACTATTGTTTTTTCTTCAATGAAATCGCTAATTTTGTAGTGCGTTTTTCCAATCAGTGTGCGTTTAATAACAAGTTTAAATTGCTTTTCCATTAATTGAGTAATTTCTTGAGGAATTTTATTATAAAAACGAACAAAGTTGTCCAAAAATGACCCACTTGAGTTTGGCAATTTAAATTTAGGAATAACTAGCTGATCACGACCACGAGTTTCCATACCATTAATAACACCTTTCTTTTGAAATAGATCTATATTTTTTCTAGTGTACGTTATGTTTTTTTTTTTATTTTTAAATGGCACCGTACGTGAGTACATTGCCAACGTCAAGTAAAGCGAGAAAACAATTCAGTAGATGATTAGCGCATTTGCCAATGTCACGCATTAACACAAACTAGTACACAGACACAGAATAAGTAGAATCACAAGTAAATTAGTTCTTTCTTATCGTAAAACTCCTCCAGTAAAGTGATAGTAGGCTTTACTGAAGTTTTATAGGACTTCTTGGAAGAGCGCGAAAACTTCAGCTACACATGTTTATTTAGATCTCCTCCATTCTTGTCACTTACACAGAACTTTAAAACACAATATACTATCACTGTTGTACTTTAAAACTCCTAAAAATGTAAAAAATAGAAAATCTAAATAAAATGACAACCTCACTTCTCCCGTTCCCGCCAAAAAGTCCCAACACGTTATGTTTTTATAGATGTATAACGAGGGTAAGGTTGTCAACCATTAAATACAACATACAACCAATATCTATAACAGTATAATATATCTCAAATATAGAGGTACGTCTATAATCTATACCAATAATTCAATTCGCGATGCGACCCAGCCACGGCCGACTTCAATTATTCTTATTATCCGTCAAATCCGATTAATTTATAGTGTAATACCAATTTCGTGGTCGTGTTCACTGGTTTTGTGAGATCTGTTATGCAAATTGATTATCATTGACTTGGCCCACTTCGCTAGCTTTTTGTAAGGAAATAGGTACGAACATAAATATTTCTCTGCTTATCATATTATAAAAGTTAACATTGACAGAAAACGCCAAGTAATTATTTATATAGCTTTAATTACAGCAATGCAAATTTAATAATAGCGTTATGAATAATAATTTTAAAGCAATGATGAATTGAAATTTAAAAAACTGACATGTTATTCTTCATCACAGTAAATGTACTGGATGGATTTTATAATACTTGAAGTTAATATGAACTTTATCTTCTACATATGTACATCTATACATATAATAAAGCTGTAGAAACCGTGTCTGCACATTGAATAGATTTATCAAAGAATGAGCGTGGGCGATAAAGAAAGAATAACAGAACAGAAAAGGATATTTTCAATTTTTGTCTGTCTGTACGTACACGCTAATTTCCGAAACTATTGAACGGATTTTCTTGCGATTTTCATAGATAGATTAAGTTCAGCTTGGAGCGACATTTGGGCTTTGTTTCATTGAAATCGCATGACAGTGAAAAAAGTCATCGTCATATAAAGATAATTTTAAACTCGCAGCTCGCATTTTACAGTGCGTAATTACGTAACTTTCACGCGGACGAAGTCGCGGGCATTGGCTTGTAGGATATAAGAGCGAGATACCACTAACTCAGTAACTGACTGAATAATCACAAAATCTCAAAAATTACTTTAGCTAGGGTTATGAACGTTCTGATGACATTTTGTGTAATGTAGGAGAAACGATTTCCGGAAATTTACATTTTAAGGAGTAAAACTACGAAACTTTTAAATGGAACTTTGTACGAAACTATTATATGGAACGGAAAACAACTGGCAAATTCAGTACAAATATTACTTTTTTTTATGGCAACGTAGCCAATGAAATGGCTAATTCTGCCAATGCCATGTATTACAGAGCATACAATCGTTCAAGAAATGAAGAAATTAAAAACAAATATATGTTTTTAATTTCTATATTTCTATATACGTACGCGCATATCAACATTTGATAAAATTAAAAAAAAATATATTGCTTATCTGAAGTAATATTATAAAGACATAAAGTTGACATATATTACTTTTTTATTTTTCTTTATTTTCTTTTTTTTTTTATTATCAAGAACTAACAACCATTACATTAATAATATTAATAATTATCACTTGTAATACACAAAAGGCCAATAATAGATTACTCTGACATAAATAATTAGAAGATTACAGTGAGTCTTTAAAATATTCATTTTCGTTTATCATCAACTACCCTTATTTTCTATAAAAACCTGCCATCGGAAGCAACGCTTCATGGATTGAAATGAATCTACTTGAACAAATAACTATCACATACATTATCCGTTAATCCCGCGTTGGCGAAGCCGCGGGCAACAGCCAATTTAGTTTAGTTAGTAGTTTCTCACCTAAACCGATAATAGAGATAGATTATGCCCTGGGGAAGGACATAGGTTACTTCTTTTTAAATTCCACGTGGACAAAGTCGCGGGCAACGTCTATATAACATATACATAACAATGTGACCATGGGTGAGACGTGTACGATAGGTGGTTCGTACTCGCAGTCTTGTGGTACGAGTTACATGAAATTGGGCGCTCACGGAAATCGGTAAAACTCTATAATAACATATGCCACGTTTAATTTTAATTGGTGAAAGTATGGAAACATGATAGATGTGATCGGTAAGTAATGGACTCAGTA
The DNA here is from genome assembly GCA_907165235.1 of Zeuzera pyrina. Classification (NCBI taxonomy): domain Eukaryota; kingdom Metazoa; phylum Arthropoda; class Insecta; order Lepidoptera; family Cossidae; genus Zeuzera; species Zeuzera pyrina. The sequence continues at coordinate 27,214,799 of OU015620.1, read as the reverse complement.
TATATAATTTTCTCTATGGTAATGGATTAAGACACTATCCTAATGTAGTGGCAAAATCGACACTAGCGCCAACATATGGCTTTCAGTTTACGTCACGATTGAGTCGCCAATTACGAACAAGGTATATATAATTTATTTCATTTTTGTCTTTAATGTTAACAAAAGTGGCGTCTATGACATTTATAACATAACAAGAGATTGTCTAGTTCGCAAATGATTGATCGCATTTGCGAACTATATTAAATTTGTAATAAAATTTGTAGTTTTAAAAAACACTTCAAAATAAAGACTAGCAGATTATTATTGTCTGATATTCTTATGTTACCTATTATTCTGTCTTACGTTCACAATTAATTGTGTCATTCACATATTAGTGAACTTGAGTGAAGTGATTTATGACTTATGACATTTATTTGATCTAGGAATATAGGCAACCTTTAAGTGACATACAAATTAAAAACAAAGCGCTTGACAAATAAGCAAAATTTTTTCAATGCTGTACCATATTGGATAATATTTTTGTGTAATTTGTTAACATTTGATAGTTTCGTGTATATAATGTAAAAGGAGTGTTATTAGAGTGCTACGTGTAATTCTTCTGACCTGCGAACGGTGAAAATTTAAAGAAATTTTGGTTAGTTTCTTGTAAATAATTAAAGTGTATGTACATAATCTGATTATTTGTAAATAATCAAAGGTACATTATATTTAAATACAATTAATTAATGTTAATATACAAGGTATTACCAAAATACCCTATACTACCGACAAGGGGTTGACGTACCCATGAAACTGAACAACTTTCCCTAAGTAACATGGGTCGAAATATGAAAAAAAAAATTTGGATCTCTCATACTAATTTCATCAGCTGAGGGTTCATTTTGTATGAAAGGATAAAAATTTTTTTTATATTTCGGCCCATGTTACTTAAGAAATGTTGTTCAGTTTTATGGCTACGTCAACCTCCTTTCGGTATTATAGGGTATTTTTGTAACACCTTGTATATAAACAGAATTTGGATGTTCGTTTATTCAAAATCTTAAATCTCCGAAAATTCTTTACCTATTGCTTTGAAATTTTCATTCAAATGCGCGCGTGTGTAGACATAATATATATGTACACATATCCTTAAGCTCTATCCCTAACGGGGTAGTAAGAGAGGGCGGAGCGCCAAGTATCGCGGTCTATACAAACTTCTTTCACCTCACATTAAGTATATTATGTACCTAATACATGTAGTTAATATATACAGCTAGTACATTAATAAAATACAAAACCTAAAATAGTTTCTCAAGTATAAGTTCGTTTATGTTCCCTAACATTTTTCTTCTGATCATTCTGTAATCTGATATTTTATTGGTTTGAGAAAAAGTTCGTGACGTTTTTTAAGTAAAATTCAATTGGATTATGCGAAAATGGAGTTATTTAAACCAAATATGCTGCATTATTATGGACAATATTTCGCCATTTTTTCGGGTAGAGCCATGATGTCATCGGTGAAGAAGTTCTGTGGTTTCTAGTTGAAAAACTGAATCAAGTGGTTTTCACAGGCTTCTTTTGAATACAGCTTAACTCCATTGAGATAGTTCTGCAAAGGTCGGAACAAGTGGTAGTCAGAGGGTGCTATGTCTGGACTATACGGTGGACGCATCAAAACTTCGCAGAAACTCAGAAACTCAGTACATGGTAGAATTCTTTATTAAATTGAATAGGATACTGGTTATTATTTTTTACTAGAGATTGTATCTAATTTTACAGCATCACACTACAAATGCGAGGTGCATGTATACGGCTTGTTTAAACCCTAAGGCTGGATTTATAAAATGGTGATAAATACGTTTATTATACAGTTCTTCAGAGTGTATAGCGATTTGAATTTCAAATGTTAAAATAAAAAAGTGGTCAAGTCTCGATCGCGTATATGCATGGTGAGGCTTCGTCGCCATAGTTATATTATCTTCAACAATTTTATGATAGGTGTGTATACGTATCTATATCTTTAAAAAGTTAAAACAGTTATAAAAAAATCAGGTGCTACTGCGTTCTATCCATTTCATGGAAAATACAAATTAAACACTACTCTTCGAGAATGTTTCAGTTTTTTATTGATTTTAGAAGTTAATAACATTGCACTTTGAAGGCTTAAGAATAATAATAATCTTATTGAAGAATTAAAATCATAACATAAATTTAACTCTTTAGTAAGCTTTTTCGAAAGATCTTTATTTTGTTGCATTTCACACCTATTTAAATAAATTGTTTGTGTAGTTTTTTTTTATACTCTATCTCTATATGGGTCTTATTTATTTATTCTTCATTGTACAAAATTTATACAATGGGCGGACTTAATGCCTAATGGCATTCTCTACCGGTCAACCTGAGCTTTACTGTCAGGGAAATGTCATGCTTTATAAAATATTGTCTTATAATTATGTCCTAAAATTTATTGTTTTAAAATCGCTTTGAACAATACATGTTGTGTCGTTTTGAGTATAAAAATGAGAGCGAGAGCTTATATATTAAAACTTATATATTAAAATAAAATTTATATATATTAAAACTATTATGGGTTTTCCTATACGGAACTCTAAAAAACATGTAATATATCATGTAATTTGCTAGACAGCAACACTCAGTTGGCGATCGATTGTAAATGAAGAATGATTAATAACTGGCGTCGTAAGTTGTAATCCGCGAAGAAGTTACATTTATAAGTAGTAATTATTGGAGATTAGACCACGAGAGGTGACCGTTGGATAAAATATGGATACGCTATGAAAAAACCCGAAAAACGTTTCAATAGTAATAAATAAACGAGATGTATACACCTCCAATCGTATGATTCAAAACTAACACGAATTGTGGCTGCGACACAACCACAGAACACAACTTGACACAACGGAAAGAAGTTCTTTTTTTATTTGTTACCCCACTTGATAGTGTTGGAAGCTAGAATATTTGTAAATGAAATATTTGATCTTTTATTTTTTAGACGAAGTTCTTTAACACGGCCTGCGAGAGGTTTGAGTTGGTAGAAATCGTCACGTAAGAAAAAGCGTTACGTAGGACGAGACCCGCGCGTCGCGCGGCCCTAGGTTCGCTAGCTCTATACATAGATTATATGACATTATTAGATAGTTCGGGCACATAGAAAGTGAGCTATGAAAGATTGAGGAAGAAAATCTACAGAGAGAAAGTGAATTGTAGCAGAAGCCAAGGAAGACCAAGGCTGATTTACGAGGATCAAATAGCCAGTGTGTTAGCTGACGGAAATGTCAAAAGCACTTACATACTTAGGCGAAAATGCGTGAGGAGAATGACGAGATTTGAGGAGGTAAAAGAAATATATAAGGATCGCAACGCTTCAGGCTCCGACCTCTATGACTACTCCGTTAGGGATACAGCGTGAAGATATGTATGTATGTAAAAAGCATTAGCAAATAAGTCATTAATCTAGTCAAGTAAGCTCAAGTAAACCCTGTTACTTAAATCGTTAAGTCTTAAAGTCTAATTTTTACTTTATTATAAGAATACTACTAGCCAGTTTTTTAATTTTATACATGGCCAGTACATTATCGATTACACAGATGAAATGAGAAAACCTTGAAGGTCTTTATAAGAATAAATAGAGAGGCAAACATATGAAACACATTATAATTTACGTCTAAATGAATTACTATGTGTTTATACACGGCTAAAAACAAGGGCTTTTAATACCAGTTTTATTTAGAGTGCACATACGAATAATAATAATATATATAATAATACTCAGACATTTCACATAGCGCCATCTAGTCCCAAAGTAAGCTGCATAGCGCTTGTGTTATGGGTACTAGACAACTGATATACTACTTATTGTATATATTAACAAAAGAAAAGTCTTTTGTTAATATATACATATTATACATAAACATCCAGACTCGGGACGGGTATCGAACCCGTAACCCCCGTTTTACTTTCCGACGCGCTAAACCGTTGCGCCACGGAGTTCGTCTAAAGTATATTAATATAATATATAATAGAATAAGTATATTAATTTTATTTTACCTGTAATGTCTAGACTTTAATGAGCCTCACTGCCTGAAGGGATATTTAGACCTGCAGAAAACATTTTAATTAGAATTTTTTGCGGTTATATCCAGTGATATTCATAATAAAGATTATATCTGATATGTTTATTTTAATTAAAACGTCGAAGATGGCTGCGTTGGACGCAACCAAAGTAGTTATTAGACGAGATTATGATATCAGCCCGTCGACATGTCCGAGGCTCCATCAATGCACTATTAACGCAATTGACTCCATATCTTTAATCGAGACGTCATCGGAAAATACTAATCTATGAAATCTTAATGTGATAAAATGATAGTTATGTTGTGACATGGACCTTGTGAAAATGATTCTTGTGAAAAATCAAGTAGCTTTTTTTTTATGTAACTGTTAGTAAAAATCATTCAATTAATAGAAAAGAGAGAACTTTTTGGCGGGACAAGAGAAGCGAGTTTATTTAGATTTTCTACCTATTACATTTTTGGGAGTTTTAAAGTACAACACTAATAGTATATTGTGTTTTGAAGTTCTGTATAAGTGAAAAGAATGGAGGAGATCTAAATAAACATGTGTAGTTGAAGTTTTCACGCTCTTCTGAGAAGTCCTTTTTAACTTCAGTAAAGCCTACTATTACGACACTGGAGGAGTGTTAGGGACATAGTTCTATGAAGAAAAAACCAATTTACATTACACATGTGCTTAATGTGTTCGTCATGAACTATAACAAACAATACTGTGATGTGATCATAAGTTTTTTTCTTTCTTCTTGGCATGGCGCACAGATTAGCGCATTTGCTAATGTCACATATTAATGACTAGAATCGACATGAAGCACGCTCGAAGTTTTCGTTTTTTTTTTATTTTAAAACTTCCAGTAAAGTGATAGTAGGCTTTACTGAAGTTATAAAAGACTTCTTGGAAGAGCGCAAGAACTTCAGCTACACATGTTTATTTAGACCTACTCCATTCTTTTCACTTATACAGAATTTTAAAACACAGTATACTATCACTTTTGGATTTTAAAACTCCCGAAAATGTAAAAAATAGAAAATTTAAATAAAATGACAATCTCACTTCCCCCGTTCCCGCCAAAAAGTCCCGTGATTATAATTTAAAACAAGTGTTTCTCCAGAATTTACGCGATTAGGCTGATGGCCTTGTTGCCAATGTCTTAAAAAATTTAAAAAAATATATAAAAGAGATGTAAACTTATTAAACAATCGTTATTTTTATTTTATTTATTTATTTATTTCCACTTACATTACTTTTACAGGGTTTACCCCAATACAAAAATGTCGACAATCTCTTTACAGTTTTACATACATACATACATATCTTCACGCTGTATCCTTAACGGGGTAGTCAGAGAGGACGGAGCGCCAAGCGTCGCGGTTTTTACATACTTCTTTCGCTTCCTCAAATCTACAATTTTTACGATTATAATTTATAATTATAACATATGACCATTAAATCAGTCCTTGTGAATTCACTACGTGTATAGTTGAATATATCTGTCTCAGCGTCAATAATATTTAGTATCTTCAGCTCATAATACTACTAGACATAAGCCTCTCCCAAAGCATGATACTGAGTCTAACTTTCGGTTATTCTAATCCAACGACTACCAGCAACGTTTGTCCAAACGCGGTATCCACTCTAAAACATGTCTGTCCCAGCAGTTTTTAGTTCTCCGAAAATGTGAGCAGCTCATTGCCAATTCAATCTGCTTATTCTCTGACCTATGTCGGTTCGTGTGGCTCTCTACTAAATCACCTCGTTTTCGATTTGATCCTTTATGGAAAGTCGGAGCATGGCTCTTTCTATAGCACGTTGAACGACTTTCAAACTTCTTGACTAGTGTCACTGTAACGTTCACTGGATATTCTCTAGTATCCACCCATTTTCATCATATTTCAACTATTAGCAGCGCGAATATTCAAATGAAAGACTTTATAACTAGAAACGATAGGTTGCTAGGCCATTCCCCATTCATAATGAACAAGCGTCAGCAACAAGGCATAATAGAGTTACACCTTGACATTTCCAGCATTAAGTATTTTTGGACTCATAGTTGACAGAGCGAAACAAGATAGCGAAATGTTGTCAGTTTATTACCAAAAATGTGCGTCAAATGTCAGACCAACACGGAAGACATGCCTTAAGTATCCTTATATGCGTATGTCATGTGTCTATCTGTCTGTTCGTTCTTACGTCACAGCTGATTTATTCCATCGGTTTTACACTTACTGAGCCATAATTTGGTACAAATTAAATATGTATTGGTAACTTCAAAACAGAATTAAGAAACAAAGACTTAAACCAGGGAAATAATATACGTAAATGAGCAACAAAATTATTAATTCAAACTACAACTTATTTTTTAAATTATTAGTCGCTTATATAAATTAATGCATTCGTGATATAAAATTAATAATTTCTACAACATACATACTACTGTCTCCATTAATTGATGTAAATTTTAAAAATTAATACATCGTTTAAAACACATTTTAATATCCTAACATTAATATTTACAAACTTAAAACTACACATTATCTTAAATAATAGACTTCCTCAAAGTTGTCGCTTAGAAAGCTGCCATTGCTCAAGGTACCCAGCAGACTGGCAGCATTACATCTTTGAATAATTACATAATACTTTGAATAAGATAAACTATTATCTTATATTGTTTCATGTTATGCTTATACCCTACAATTATATTATAGTGTCATTATATTTTTGAATTTAGTGTATTTTTAACGAGAGGTACCATTATATTGTGGTAGGTTCTATTTTTTTACAATAATAAGCAGCATTTTTATTGTTATTTTTAACAATTTATAAAGCGATTTTAAATGTATCCCATTAATGGTTAGTTTAAGTGATATTGCTATGAACCTTTAGAGCCTAAGTTTATGTTTACTGCAGTGCATAAACAGTTGGTGACCTGTGTATTTGAACCCAAGGCGTCTCACGCGTCACAGCGCGGAACGAAACATTACAGGAAGCCTTTAACGATTGCTTCCTGGCTAGTGACTACCGGCCAATGTTTACACAGAATTGTTAGAAACACATTTGGGGAAATAAGCCTCTTAATTGAGAACGGTGATAATATAACAGAAAGTAACTAGACAACTGTATGGAAAATATTATGGTGTGCAGGCACGCAAATTACGTAGGAAATACCATCGATTAAGAAAATGAAAACCACAGAACAGAAACTTAGTACTTGTTAAAAAACCATACAAATGCGTGTTCGATCCATACGCAATGAAGGGTTCCTTAGTCAGGATGTTTGTGTTTAAAAAGTAAGTCTGTATTTCATGGCATTTCACAATGACACTGTGACAATCAAAATTACTTCTGCGGTCGTTGAGTATCAGGCATGGATAAAATTTATTTTATCACATCAATGACTTAATTTTGACGGGAGGGATCTCAAATTTTCCAAGTGATAGATAAAAATAGCTACAGATTTCAAGAATTTATCACATCGATTAACTTCCTTACTTCAACTTACTTTTGACGGGAGGGATCCCAATTTTTCTAAGTGATTACAAAACGTTTGAAAGTGATATTTGGTAACCTGGTTATTTATTTCATTGACTTCATTTTGCCAGTTGTGTTACACGACTTTTGGTTGGTTAACTTTTGTAACAGAAAAAAATCGAAGAAACCTCTTTTAAAACAGAGATTTATATTTTTCGGAGTAACGAGACCGATTTATGTTTCTACATTTTTTGTGTGATTAATATAAACAAAATCTTCAAAATACTATTTAGATTTTTTTAAATTAATTATAGTTTTTAATATAACGAAAATAACTGCTTTTTGGCATTTTTTGTATGGCGCAGAAGGTCTATTTTAGATTAATTATTGTTTATCACTGCGTCGCCTTAAGAAACTAAAATTATGCGTAATAACCGGCTAATGTGTTACATTAATCACATTTGTCGTGTCTCATGATACGGACCTACGCGTAATAGCCTACCTATTAACATTTATGTACGTTTCTATATAACTCGATATCTCTAAATAGTTAAAACGAAGTTGCTATTTCTGTCTGTTTGTATGTGCGTTTAGTTCTTTTAAACTACGCAATAGATTTTAACGCGCTATTTACCATCATTTAAAGAATTTCTTCCGGATGGTTTCTGTTTGATATTATAATAGATCCCACCTGGGTGAAACCGGGTTGGGTCAAAACAAATACAATATGTACGATTTACATTAAATAGATTGTTAAAAATAAGAAATAACTACGTAAGCTAGGCCTATTAAATTCATTAAGCACCTATCAGATAAAACTTTGTGGCGACAAGACGGGGGAGTCCCTAACCAGTAAGATAATAACGTTCATTTCCTAATACGACATGCCATGCAATACTGTAAAAACTAGAATCGCCCAAGCGAGACTCGCTCGACAATTCACCCTACTTCTCATTCGAACTCATTAGGAGGCCAATCTTCAAATGTAATTCTCTAAACCAAACATAGATCTGACGTGAGTTTGTCGAGGATTGATTAAAAATTTATCATCTCAGTCGTATTTCGTCTTAATGTATTTTAACTTGTGATAAATTCCTGAAATCTTTAGGTATTTTCCGCTCAAACTTCAAAAACCACCAATCGACACGTGTACGTTTCGCGAAACACGTGTCGATTGGTGGTTTTTGGAGTTTGAGCGGAAAATAGATTTCAGGAATTTATCACATGAAATGGTTTTCCACAAAGTAACACCTGAGTCTATACAGTATTTGAACTTATTTTGAGATAATTACGTTAAATAAAAATTGTTATATTTAGCGAAACGTAAAAAAATTCATTTATGATAGTATGACTCGCCGCCGCACTCATCAAGGCGGCGCTAGTAGGTATCCCTGTCGACTTTAGAGAATACCAATTCACAGGTCAAAATCTCACCGCGGATTCAGAAATGAATTCGATTAATTTGCGTTAGAGATTGCACTGCTGACCAGGAATCGAATGCACTGGTAAGATATTTTGCGACGCTCTTCGCACTTATTGCTACCTCTTTCTTCGCGAAGTTAATCGTATCGAAAGAACGTACCGTCAGCTCTTTGAACCCCGGTCTTCTCTAACCAGTCAGGTAATTAATGAAGTTCGTTTCCTAATTTGACCTAACCAGAAATCGAATGCGGAATGTTTAACTTTAAAATGCCTGCCTTTCAAGCTAGCCATTACTAACTGTTACACTATCGGGTCAGTCATTTTTTAATTCAACTGTAAAATACACGATGCAGTCATAAATTACAATTTTTAATGATCACACGTCGTTATGGACGTGTTGAGCGACGCACGCGCACCATTGGACGTCTATTACCTTCTGTGGATTGCACAGTTTGACAGCCTAATGGCGTTTTTGTATCATTCAAATATGGTATTTCATTCCAATTAATGATATAAAGAGATTTCAGTGTCGTAGCTATCATAGAACAAAGTAGTGCACCGAACCGGCCTTTTGATGTAGCAGTTAATGCATTTGCCTTTGCTCGTTTGCCTTCACAATAGTATAAAAAACGTGTGCGGTCAGAGGATCCCCGTCAGGAAAGAAGTTACTTAGATGCAGTTTCCATTTCTCAAAACTTTATTGCAATAATGAGACAATAAAACTCACGTATGATTTAAAACAAAAAGAAAAATCAAATAAGTTTTAACAAAATTTCCTGACTGAAACCGTCTTGGGAACCATTCGGTCTTTTTTTGTAAAAACTATTTTGGCGTTATATATATCTCCTATGGATTATTATATTATATTAAGAAAATACTCTGTATTTTACCATCTGTTAGACTAAATATTGATTGTTGAAGTAGCGTTAAGACGTAGTAATATTGTAGCGCCATTATGTTCCGTCCACAAGATATGCCTGTGTGTATTGATGGTAATATTGTTGCACCATTATGTTGTGTCCACAAGATATGTCTGTGTGTATTGATAGTAATATTGTTGTGCCATTATGTTCTGTCCGCAAGATTATCTGTGTGTAATTGTGTGGAAATTCTTTATCTATTACTTATTTGTATAGATGGCCAGCATCGAGGTTTCGCTGGCAGGATCACGGCGGCGCAGCGCCGGCGCACGTGACGCCACAAGGGAGCTGGACACACTGCGTACAGCACTCAGCGACAAAGACACGCTTATACAAAGGTACCGCGCAAACAATTATTTCCACCACCCAATAGACGCAAGCACAGTCAGTAATGCGTGTGCTACAACGGTGAGTAACCGGCCTCCCCACCAATGTCGTTTTCAACTACATGGTTGCAAACAAGGCCACAATTTCTGTTGTTCAGAATATAAAATACATTATCTGACTATATATCTATTTATATAAAAACGGCTCGACCGATTTTGATGAAATTTTTTGTGTGTGTTTTAATGGGTTCCTGGATGGTTTAGATTCACAATTGGCGCTGCAATCGGAGACTACGATTTTTTTTATTTCGGTCAGGAGAACGTCTGTCGGGTTGAGAGGATCCCTGGATGGTTTAAATTCACAATCGGACGCGGAAGGTAGCCGCCACGGAAGGAAATTTTCTCTTTATATCGGGCAGGACAACGTCTGTCGGGTTCGCTAGTTATATATAAAATGAAATTCTTTTTGTTTGTCACGCAATCACTTGAAAACTACTGAACGTATCGCTATGGCACTATGACCATTCGACGCGGAATCCTTTGTAGATGGTTTAGGCTATTTATTTTTTGAATTCCGTAGACCCTTCACCATTTTTCAAACAAAAATCTATTATAGCTACAAAATTTTCATTTACGCTCAGCGAAACGGACAGGTAACGACTTGTATGTATATATGTACAGAAAATATGTATCGTACAAAACTATATTACATGACATGGCTCCTCGCTTCTCAAATTATCAAAATGTTGGCGATGTCAAATTTTTAAATGTAAAAAATCTTAATATTGTAAAGAGGTAAAGTTTGTGAGTTTGGATGTTCGGGGTAATCTCCGGTACTACTAAGCCGATTTTGAAAATTCTTTCACCAATAGAAAGCTACATTATCAGCGAGTAATATGTGCTGTATTTCATTTTAAAGAAAAATTCTACCCGTTCGAAGCCGGGGCGGGTCGCTAGTCATAGATAAGAGTGCCTGTAACGACGCAACTGCGCTCGTTTAGTCGACAACAAGCATCTACATGGGGCACACACGGTTGGATCCCACCGCGGTGGCACACGCACGCCCGTCTACGAAGGGCGTTGAAGGTCAAACGAAACTCGGTGGTAAACTACTTTTTACACGTTGGAAATCAGCAAGGTCGCCTTGGTGGGGAGGCGGCTGCCCGTCGTGTAGCACAGGCTTAAGTCTATAAATAATTGTCCCTTGATGAGATTAGAACCCAATAGTTTCTGAATTCCATAGACCCTTCACCATTTTTCAAACAAAAATCTATTATAGCTACAAAATTTTCATTTACGCCCAGCGAAACGGACAGATAACGACTTGTATGTATATATGTACAGAAACGAACTATAAATGTAATGGCTCTCTGAATATTGTATTTTAATAAACCTTTTGTAAAAGGATGTTGAAAAAATTATACCTGACTGAGTTTCTTGTCGGTTCTTCTCAGTGTCCAGGTTTTCTTTTCTCTTCTCTTTGAACCGAACTAAAGTAGATTTGACGTTCAAAAATACCTTGACTTTGACTTTGACTTAGTTCGCAGTGCTAATTTTTTTGAAGACAAGGAAAATGAACTCATTTGACGTTTTCTGACTCGGCCATCAAATTAAATCAACTCGAAAAATTTCTTGCTTGCCCTTAGTGATTATAAAAGTATTGTCACCCTAATGAATGATACAGCAAATATGATCATTGGAAGCATTTTTCCGGCCATCAATTTGAAATTCACAGTACTGATTTTAATTTTTTGTTTTCCCTCCAGTCTAAAAAAACAACTAAGCGCTTCACTAAGCGCAGCGCGGCTGGCTGCGCAAGCGTCGTCGCCGCAGCCTGCGCGCGATCGTGATGAGAGCGCTGCAGCGCTGTCGGCGGATGAGCGGCGGGCGCTTGAGGAACGCGCGGCCGCTGTGCACGCCGACTTGGAGAGCCGGAGGGCCAACATACAAGAGCTGAGGAGGCGACTGGACAAGACCCACGTCACGGAGTAAATTTAAACAATATTTTTTAATAAACCCATCCGATATCATTTCTAAGTCGAACTAAAGTAGAATTGACGTTCAAAAATACCTTGCAATTGGGATTACTTGAATAAATTGATTTGACTTTGACTCTATAATAAGTACAAATATTTTTTTAAGACAAACAAATCAACTAGTTTAACCTTTTCAGATCATTTCCGCCTCACTCATCCGTCAAATCAAATTAATCATTGTCTCTAATGACTCGAAAACGTATTGTCACCTTAACGAAAGATATAGTAAAGGTCGCCGAAGGTTGTTTAGCATGGTCGATTCATAATTCACAGTTCAAATTCCATATACTTTACAATTTTCTTGAGTATACTTTGTTGTGGTTATCAGACATTATGGCTTATTTCGATCGAAAGGAAACTTATTCCTACATAATGTAGCGTCCTGGCAATGCAAAAATGCTGAATTGCGTTTAAGTAGAATATAATGTAACTGGAACGCGTGGCTCGCCAGTCACTTACATACCACCTCCCTGCCAAGTCACTTCGTACCTTTTTTATAATTATGTAAGAAGAAATATGTTTGACTTCGACGTGTAATTTATTTGTTTGGACTTATAATGAAAAAAGATTAAATGAAAATGTTGAAGTTAAATATCGTTATCATGTGGGAACGTTGAAACGTCGGGATCACCAATGCTGAGGTTCGTTTTTATCACGTCGGAATCCCAACGTCGGAACATCGGAATCACGTCGTCATCATCATATCATCGATCACATAGGGGTTACCAATGTTGAGGCTCACATAGTGTGTTCATTTAATCTTTTTGTTCAAGACCGCGCCAACGGACCAGTCAAACTTACAATGCTACTCGCGACGTCGTCCTCTTGAAGCTTAATTTTTCCCCGTATTAGCCGTTACATCCCTTTTTGACGATTTTTAAGAATCGGATGCATACATATTTTATTATTTATATGATAGATTCTTTACACAAAATTTTGGGTTAAATTCCAAAAATCTCATTTTAGTTAGTATTCTGGAAACAATTCGAAATATTTTTGAAGTTTTTTTTTATTTTACTGTCTCACAATGGGGAGCCAAAACTAATGCATATATAATGTATTTAAAAAGACATATACGCAGATTATTATTTTTATTAAGCGATCTGATCTAAGCGAATCGATACTTTGCATCAGTGTAAGTGGTGTCCGACAGCAATATCGACACGCGCATCCAGCAGGCGGAGCTGCAATACAAGCTGGGCCGTGAGGAGCTGGAGCTGCAGTCGCTGTGCGAGCAGGCGCGTGCGTTGGCGCATCTCATTGAGCACGCCGACGCCGCCGCCAGGACCAGCGACCAACATACCCTCTACAGGTAAGACTTTAAGAACCCAAGATTTTTCTTCCATCTTCTTGTCTTTCATATACTGCCACTGACCAGTCCACTGACAACATGTCTAATGTTTAAATTCTCTTTTTGTCTTATCGCTAACAATAAGCCCTTAGCATCCTTCCAGTAACGTGATAGTAGGCTACACTAACAAAAAGAACTTCATGCAATAGTGCTTCTGAAGTAAAACTTCAGATGTGACTGAAAACAGCGCGAAAAATATAAAATTTAAACAAAATGCGAAGTTTATTTCTCCCGTTCCCATCAAAAAGATCGACCAAAAAAACCGGTTGAATATACACTCGTCTTCGGAATTCGGAAATCGAATTTGATTTTCGAATTTGGATTTCCAAACGAAAACTTTCAGACGTGTTTGTGAGGTAGGTACTTATTTTAGAATAATAACTGGTACTTATATTATCCGAACGGATAGACACGAACGTGTACAAAATAGACATTTTTTGGTTTCTATCGAGAGCTAGCGCATTCTGGTTCAGAAACGTTTTTCACGTCGCTCTGTGTATTTATTTCTAGTTGTCCATGTATATTTCAAACATTACTTAGGTATGTTCTATGTACTATTCTCAGAATTTGTAACATATCTTTGATGTAAATAAGTACGAGTACGTGCACGACAAAACATCTGTACCTATAACTATTATAAAAAAATGTCACTTGGATATGAAATATAATGATGTGCGTTGAACTGAAGATCTGCCTTTTTCGTAAAATTATTAATTATACCCCGAATTTATTGAGGGTATAACCTTATGACACAGTGTATTATGTGCCAGTAATCAATTGGAAAACCAATATAGCAAAACATAAAGGAGTACTGTTGCAATACCATATTTACGAAATAGAGTTATATACACACAGACATATATCTGTATTATAGTGTACGAATATATGTATGCATAAAATCGCAATGGAATTCAATTGACATTCCTAACATACGTACCAACTTGATCTTAAAGAAAACCGGCTTATCATAATAGAGCATTAATAAATACTGGAACATTAGATACAACTTGTTTTCTTATTTATACCTATAGCCTACGCAACGATTGAGACGCACAGGATACATTAAAATCACGGCAGTGTTACACTAATGCAAGTATACGTTGTACTGAAACTTATTAACGAAAATTTGATTTGAGTAAAAAACTATTAATTATTATATTATAATCATACCTATTACTGATAGCTAACAAATTGGCTTTTATTTCAACTCGATTTAAGGATTTGACATCTCGCTTGCACCAATTATTTAGTAGTTGGTGCGAGCGAGATGGCAAATCCTTAAATGGAGTTTAAATATTTGGTGTAAACTATCCTTAAGCACCTTAGAATATATTATCTGTTACAATACCTTTGCTTTACGTAATTACGGTAATTTACTTTTCATATAATAAAAAAGCTTGACTTAAATACTACACAATAAAATACAAAAAACCCTGACTACTGATAAACTAAATGATAATAAATTTACCAAATATGATCACGTAGGGATATACCATACCTAAGAATACATTTTGGGGGAGTAGGATGTCATTGAAATTTAGATAAAAAGTTACAAGTAGGCTTTCGACTAGCGTCTATTCAAAGTACCTACTTATTATAATTATTCTTATTTTTTTGTGATTACATTCAGCATGTAATACTGAATGTTTTATTTTCCAATTATAATCCTCTGTACTAAAGATAAGATTTTTACAATTACGTCATTTGACACAATCGGTCGTTAGTTTAAAAGAACTATTGTGTTTCCTAGGTCTACTTAAGATATCTGAAATATCTCAACGCAATTTAGTCATCTCAACGTTCGATACACAGGTTTTTACGACACAATTCAACCTCTGGTTCCATCGCCGACCCATCACCGTGTAAATCGTGCCGTAAAGAAACGCCTCTTGCCACGAATTTAACAGCTTATTTAACCGGAAAACTTGAGATCGACAGACAGATAGACAGACTACGAATAGTTGGCAATTGTTAGATTGTTTCATCTATTACAACAGCGCAGCGCTATTGTTGTGGCGGGCGGGGCCCCCTGCCCACTTTCTACCATGCTAATTCAGGTGCAATCGTTGGGAAAAATCTGATTAATGTAGGCTACGAGAAAATAGGAGAAAGTCCTCGATCCTAGAGGTTTAAGAATAACAAGTTATATGTTCCACCGCTAGGCAAGGCATCTTCTCACAAATGAAATAAGAATAAGACGGCTTGTATTACACCATGCAGAGCACGCAATCTCACGCTTGGGGGGCTGGAGTACCTTTTAAAGGCTTCTCTCGTGTAACCACAAAATATGGGCTAGGTAGGCTCATCCCACGGGCGACGCGCTCAACGGAACTCTTGGTTTCGGCAAATTTCTGAAACCATATCGTTAGTTTTGGTGCTGCCTTCGGCGTACCTATTATTGCCCCATGCTATGTACAGTAGAAAGTATTTTCTTAGCAACAAAACTACTATATTGATTTGCCAAACAACTGCTTCCATGAACACAAACATATTTGCAATAACATACAGTGAAGAGAAACTTAAAAAAATGTACAAAATAACTACAATAAAGGAATTTCTGGTTTCCTTTTTTACCGAAACAGAATCTCAAATTCAGTTTCGAATTATAAAAATTAATTCCGGCCAGTCACTAGCGTTAACGTCAATAACAATCGCACCAAACACCGAAGCACCACAAAGCTGCGCCTGCGAGAGTCCCGAAGATCAACTTTTCTTTAATTCGAAGCATTCGCCGATACGTAAAACTATTCTTTGATGTCTGCCATAATTGAGATTTACAATATTTTAGTGCATGTCAAACAAATCATAATATTTATCATTTAATACTGTCGACAGTAGCAATAATCTGGTATAACGCTGAAATAATCGATAATTTAGTTATTTTAACCACAGTACACTGTCCGTATATGGTCAAAACGGGCAACATTTTTCAAAATAAACGACCGACAACAACTTATGATCACTTCCAAACAATACAGTGATTATAAGATTCATCGCAACAATGTATAAAATATTACCCGTCGGCGTTTTCTCACGGGTGGTTGCGGTTTGCGGCTCGTTGCGCCTGCGCACGTTCGATTACCTCACGGGAAACGCGACGCTGTGACCCACATATTACTATGGTACTCAAAGCTGTAGTAAATATAACAAAATACTCTGAAAGTATAAAGTAAGCATCTATGTATGCTTCCTTATGCTTTCAGATTATTTCGCTCATCTCATATTGGGTTCTTCGTTTACTTTCCTTAGGTACTGCCAATTCATTTTATAACGGGTTAGCAGTACCAAAGGGACGAGTGAAGACAAGAACTTGCAGCTTGCACTTGATGTAATGACTCTGCGGTATCACTATCCAAAAGATAAATAACAGTGGAAGAAGAAAGCCGTAGCAGAAGTGGGATGATTTAAAATATCGTGTCAGAATACGTTAATGTATTGGAAACTGAGACTAAAAATATAGACATTTTTTATTATTATATGCCCACACAACAGTGTCTTCACTGTTATTAAAATGCCAAAATCACTTTTCTGAATAAAAATACTTTTGTTATCCTTGTAACACATATCTAATTAAAATTGTACATGTTTATTTAGATATTCCAATTCTTCCACACTTGTACACTCTAATAACTAAGTAATCTGTATTTTTATAAAGTATGGGGCAGACAAGCAAGCTAGTCCCCTGGTGGAAAGTGATCACCCCCGCCCATGAACACCCGCAACATCCGGGGAATCACGGGTACACTGCCGGCATTTAGGGAAAGGAGGGGGAGGGGGGAGATGGGCTACTGGCACTCTCACTCACCGAACGAAACACAACGGCAATAGATGCTGTTATTTCACGTCGATATTCTGTGAGAGGATGGTATTTCACCGTGCATACTGCCCCAATTCGTGCTGCAATTCAGCATGGCTTTACCACACATAAATGTACCTTAAAACTCCCAAAAGCGATAAAAATGAAAATATAAACGAAGCCTAGGTACTCTTTACTTCTCTCGTTCCCCCAAAGTCCAATACCCATGACAGTATGAACTAAATGTTTTAAATGGTACATAAATACAGTCCAACTTTAATTGTGAATTTTTTCATTTATAAATATCGGTTGTGATGTGTATGGAAACAAAAGTTTCTAGTTAACTAATATCCGCACGCTTTTTACGTAACTCGCAGACAGCATGCAACAGCCAATATCGCGCGATATCTGCTGTCAAAACGAGAATTTGTGTAATGTCATTTGTATAGTGGCGCTAAACCAACCACGAAAAGTGCATTTTATGGTCACAGAATAGATACACAATCGTCATATATGATACCAATTTTTTGTTACCATTACTCACCGGTTGCGTAGTGATCGCGTGGCTGTCGCTGTCAGCAAATTTTTAGGTAATAGCCCCGCCGATTTTACCAAAGTCCCCTAACACTTAACGAACCCCTAAAAAAGGATATGGGACCGCTAACGATGATTTTACGTTTCACGAAACCTTAAGAGCCTTTATGTAGTTGAAGATCCACTAAATTTATAAACTCGCAATGTGACAGTTTCGTGTTAGTTTTTGGAATATGGAATAATTTATTAATTATATATAATTTAGAAGTAAAATAATAATATCTGTTTTATCGACAAACTTTTGGAAACGAATAGTAACTATGGAAACAAAATTCACATAACGAGGTCTGACATTACTAGGGAACCGTTAAATTGGTGTAAACGAATATTATCTAAGAATCAGTTTAGTGGTCCTTTTAATCTAGATGGTACGTAGTTACGCGACGACTTAGATACCGTTGGTGAAATCGGGCATAACAAATGAACATAGAGATTCCACAAGCATCCAAAGCGGTGCACAATAAAAATTATTAATATACGTACGCTTATCGCTTTTTTACAAAAAGGTTGTGTTTAAAAAAAGGAACCAAAACATTTTTTAAACATAACGGTCTAACGTTAACAAGTTTTCCCAAATAAATATAGCGTCGTGACATTCCTGGGAAAAATTGAAAGCCGTCCCACGTTCTAGCTTACTCGGTAAAAAATGTCTGGTGTAACTTATAATTACTTAATCGGCGTCACTCAAAAAATGATACGAAACAATGGAACAAAAAAGATCACATTTTCAATTATAGACGATTCGATGAGTTTTAGAAAAGTATGCCAAGCGAAATGAAGTCATTTTAATAATTACTTACTATAATATTTTCATACTTTTTTCAGAATGTATCAGTGAGGCATAAATATACCATTGCTTAAATATTCATATTATTATCCTTTGTACATAAATAAAAGCGATTTATCAATAATAATAAACTAAAATGACTAAAATCAGTGAATTGAAGACGAATAGTGAAAATAATAAAATATGAAGTCCTCCTTCACACTATATAGGCAGTAGGCACTAGGTACCTACAATACAAGCTGTTGATATAAAATTAAAAACCGAAAGTGGACGTGGTATTTCTTAAGTGTTCCACAATGTCAGTTGTTACCTACTAATTGCAAATCATACATAATCATAGAAGCATTTTTTATGTAATCTTTCTGATAATATTCCTTAAATAATTTGTAGACTTTATTTTCAATATTCATAATATGTTTGTAATTTTTACGGAATTAACCATTTTTGAGGGCTGTTTGCAAAACGTGCTGCAAAGAGTAACACGAAATATTGGGTTATATATTTTTGAAATTGATATAGACGACTACCTTCAAATACATTTTTAAGTTTCTATTCAAACCCCCAAAAACAAAATTTCTATTTTGATTCAAGCTTGTATTCGGACCACTATTTACTAGTTGTTACAAATAAATGTTTTTGTTATTTTTCACAGAGATTTTTCTAAGAGAGTAATTATACTCTCTTGACAAAAATGCCTTCGATTGACGAACAGACAGACCGACAAACAGACACTGAGGTAATTATAAGTGTTCTGTTTTTCAAATGTTGACATCATTCTGAAAATAAAGTTTAAATTTATACAATAAACAAAAAGACATTTTTATTTTAATACTAGGTAAACCCTACCACACTTAGTTGTGGCTATTTTTTTTAAATTAAAATTGCTCAAATTACATTCCAAAAGTTAGCTCTACCCGCGACTTCGTCCGCTTGGAAAATTTTCCCGTGACTTCTCCGGGTTACGGAGGTTACCCGAGATACCTATATTGTTGGAGGACTTATAATGGAAAGATTAGTAAACCGGGAACAGAGGCGGCCAACTACTTTGCTGATTATTTTTATTCTATATTCTTAAAACCAGAAAATACCTCCACACCATCCATTTGCAACGATTCTGATGAAAATTGTGTTGATATTTCTAACGTAAATTTTAGTGCCGATATTATACTTAAGGAGCTCCGTAATCTGGATATGTCTAAATCAGCTGGACCGGACGAAATCTCACCTATCTTTGTAGTAAAGTATGCAAATGTATTAGCTAAGCCACTCGATTTATTGTTTGCCAAGTCTATTTATGAAGGTAGCGTACCAAGTATCTGGAAGCCGGCATTTATTAGACCCATACACAAAAAAGGTGCTAAGGATGTTGTTAACAATTACGGACCCATTTCTAAGTTGTGTATTATTTCCAAAGTGCTCGAAAAGTTAGTCTATAATCAGGTATATTCAGCTTTGAAGGGATCCTTTAGTTTAACACAGCACGGTTTCCTCAGGAGTCGTTCTACATTTATTAATTTAATACTCCTTAATGAAAGACTAACAGACAGTATGGAGAATGGTTTTCAAACGGATGTAATATATACCGACTACAGTAAAGTCTTCGACCGAGTTGATCACAGTATTCTGTTATTAAAGTTACAGAGGGCAGGTATTAGAGGTAATGTGTTCCGGTGGTTTTCCTCTTACATTGATAGACGATCTCAGGCAGTAAGAGTTAGTAATTTCATGTCTGGATGGGTAACGATACCTAGTGGGGTCCCACAGGGTTCTTTGTTAGGACCTTTGCTGTTTCTCATCTTTATCAGTGACATAGACAACTGTTTTCACAATTCCAACTTTCTATGCTTTGCTGATGACATGAGAGTCTGCAAAACTATTTCTTCCTTGGCCGATGCAAAAGCGTTGCAGGATAACCTACAGTGACTTGATGATTACTGTGCAGTGAATAAGTTGGATCTGAATCCTCTTAATTGTTTCTCTATGACATTTGGTAGAAAATCTAAAAACATTAATTACAACTTCAGTTTAAAAAACCATAACCTTAATAAAGTAACGCATGTTAAGGACTTGGGGGTCACTCATGATTCCAAACTATTATTTGATGACCATATTGACAGCGTTATTAAAAGCGCCACTAAGCGACTAGGTTTTATTATGCGCATATCAAAAAATATTAATAGTGTTAAAATCATACTGTTGCTTTATTGCTCCTTTGTCAGGAGTATACTCGAGTATGCATTACAGATATGGAGCCCTAGATATGGTACATATATAGATCGGCTTGAAAGAATACAGATGAAGTTCGTAAAGTACCTTCATTTTCGTACTAAATCTAATGCCGTTGATTATTTTGACTCATGCCGTAGATTCCATCTGTTACCCCTTAGTCGAAGACGAGATATTGCAGACCTACTTCTGCTACACAAGATAGTTAATGGCGGGTTGATTGTCCTGAAGTTTTGTCTAAATTGAATTTCTTTGCTACACCAAAACAGTTAAGACACACGCTCACCTTTTACGTTCCTAGTGTCTCCACGAATTACAGACAGAATTCGTATTTGTGGCGAGCTTGCAACTATTATAACACCTTATCAGTTATCGCAGAAATAGATGTTTAACGATAGTCTACCAAAAATGAGGAGAAAACTCAGTTGCTTATTCTTTGATTAATTTATATTTTTATGTAGACTTGTTAGATTCTATTGTTTATGTTCACTTTAACTACTGTATTTATTTTTATTATTATATGCATATAATATGTGTGTTAGTATTTCTCACTTTTTCTTAACATGTATGTTACGGTCTTGTATTCTATCACTATTTGTGAAAACTTTTATTGACTCTTTTGTTTCCTAAGTCACCTCTTTGTTCTATACTGTTATATCGAGTCGCAAGTTTTCCCTGTAACTAAATAAATAAAAAATAAATATTGAATTTGTGATGATGTCACATATATAGAAACTTTTTCCTGTTTTATCCTATTTCATTTGATACCCATATTGTTGGTGTCGAACAAAAAAATTATTTCGTATAATGGAATATCCGCCATATTAGATTTATGATGACGTCACATGCATAAAACCACATGCCGTTTTTTGAAAAAGAAAGTAGTCTACATTCGTTTTCGAGTATCTCTCTGTACCAAATTTCATCACAATCGGTTCAGTGGTTTAGCATTTCCCTTATAAAGTTTCATCCCCCTTTTCACCCTTTTAGGGGTAGATTTTTGAAAGAAAAAGAAGTATATGTTTTGTAATAGAAAAGGTGTATCTCTGTACCAAATTTCATCTTAATCGGTTCAGCGGCTTAACATTTTCCGTAGAAAGTTTCATACCCCTTTTCACCCCTTTTGGGGTAGATTTTTGAAAAAAAAATTTAACCTATGTCCGTTCCCTGGTGTCAAACTATCTCCGTGCCAAATTTCATTAAAATCGGTCCAGTGGTTTAGACGTGAAAACCAAACAGACAGACAGCCAGACTTTCGCATTTATGATATTATTATGAATATAGATGTGTCGAACATACCTCATAAAGAACTCAATAGACCGAATGGTATTAGTCTTTAAAATTAAATCAATCTGAAGTTTGTCCTAATTATATTAATTTATATCTATAATAATTAAGTAGAGTTAATATCTCAGTAATATCTAATCGAAAAAAAATCTAAAGAATGTTTCAGAACTATGCGATAACTTAGCGTTCATATATTCACATTGTTAATGAAGCGTAAATATACACAGGAGGTTTCAATGAAAAAAGTGTATGGGACCATAACTCAGTGATGTTACTTACTGTGTGACTCGATACAGTTACAATAAATAGCCTCGGCTGAGTTTAATGAGCACTTTTTCACCTGTCGTTAAGCCGTTTCAAACGAATTCCCGGCGCGTCGCCATTTTATGGTATTATGTACCGTTCTGAGGTTATAGTGCAAAATGCGACTGCGCATTGAAGACGTAAGTTAGACGGATTTTGCGTCTTGGGTACCGGGGTCCTGTCAACTGTCTTTCAATATTTTATGTAATATATAATGTAGTGTGACGTCAGAGTTACTAATTTCACTTGCATTTATTAGTTTTCTGCATACTGTATTTCAATTTATGCTTAATATTATACAGAGGTAAACTTTGTTTGTTTGTATGTAATAGATAAACTCGAAAACTACTCAACCCATTTAAAAAATTCTTGCACCTATAGAAAGCTACATTATCAGCGAGTAACATGGGCTGTATTTTATTTTTAAAAAAATTTCTACCCGCGGGAAGCCGGGGCGAGTCGTTAGTATATTGTAAAATGGTGTTGAGAAAATGATACCTGACTTTTCAGTATTCTTTTCAATGCAGGTTTCTTTCGAACCGATGGCAGATTTAAAGTTCAAAACACTTTATAACTGAATTTACATGTACTTGAATAACTTGATTGGACTTGCACTTTGGAATAGCAAATATGGAACCTTATAATAAAACCCTATTAGCTTTGTCATTGTGTTATAATGTGTTAAGTATAATAATATATAAATAATACAGTCATCTGTCTGTCTTTTCATGTACTATATTCACATTTGCTTTATTCTTTCATTTTTCATATACTGATTCTAGAGACGTAAGCCGGTCCAAAACCAGATAATGGAAAAAATGAAATAATTAGATTTTAGATATTTTTTAAAATGTTCATGTTTCAATTAGGCATAAAACTCTAGGTTAAACACTTTTTATTAAAATATGTATAATAATAATACTCAGACATTTCACACAGCGCCATCTAGTCCCAAAGTAAGCTGCATAGCGCTTGTGTTATGGGTACTAGACAACTGATATACTACTTATATACTTTTCTTTTGTAAATATATACATATTATACATAAACACCCAGACTCGGGACGAGAATCGAACCCGCAACCCCCGTTTTACTTTCCGACGCACTAAACCGTTGCGCCACGGAGGTCGTCAAAATGTATGTACAGTATGAATAGATAAAACACACGATAAAAAAGCACCTCCGCAGTTCCACCTTGACGTTGATGAGATACAATCTAATTAATTATATCAAAGTAATTAGCAGTAGCCAGCATTTTATTGCACAAAACGCAACTAGTACTTCGTTTATTTAGCTTTATTATGTACAAATGTGCGTGCTGGTGTCGTTCCCACGTGTAACGGCATATGGATATGTCTCTAAGTTTTATTGCATTGTGAACTGTGCATTGTTTACAAACAGCGTTACAGATAATCATATACTGCCAAATAAGTTCATCGTGTTGTATAGGGGTCATACCTTACGGGCCTTAGGGGCATACAATTGGATAGTGACACTGTGACAACTAAGTTGTCAAATCAGTTATTTTTTATCATCTATCTAAAACGGCCATCAGCCATTATATCCATAGTAGCAGTCTGAGTAAAACAATTGTAAGCTTATGTATTGTTCTTCTTTTTCTTTTCTTTTTTGCCACACGAACATTGTTTTTCCAAAATTTTTTTGTTTTTTTTGTCAAACCATAAACCTATGTATATGTACCAAAATGAAATTAATTAAGTTTTCCTAATTTACCCGATGTGTCTGCCTTAAAAAATCGTACACTTAGTTTTAGGTATTTGTAACAGTTAAATGTTAAGTTTTGGTGTAACAATTACTGGCTGACCAAATAAATAAAAAAAAAAGCAATTTTGTCAATGAAAAGAAATTATGGTCGGCGACGTCAAGTTTTGTTCTATCAACGACGACCTATTTTCACAAAATTGATAATTTACATTCTAAAAAGAAAGTCGTTTCTTTATTCCTTTTTATTCTGACGCGTCTCTTTATTAAGCATTTTATAATTTATTTTATTATTTATACTGTCAAATACCCAGTGTAATGGTCTGGACTATTGTTTATTACTATTTGATTATTTAAACACACTTTATGTTTCTTTAATTATGTAATAATAGTCAAATGAATAGTAAACGTCATACAATGGGGTAGCAAACTGTCACTAGTGGACACCATTTTTTGGAGCCAAAAAATCTAAAAATCTATTACGTTCGATGTTAAAATTAATAATTTTACGGTTTTCGTCAAGAATGAGTTGTTGCACTTATTCTCACTACGAAGAAACGCGATTTTCTTCCAAAACATTTCTAACTGAAATAAATAATATACATATCTGTCGCAACAATGCTTTATTTACCTTATCTCTCGCAGTACGTATGTATTTACGTGACAATACGTTCTAACAAACAACCCCATTATCAGTCATTTGGAATGACCATCGCATACCATTAATGGGTAACGGCTGCCTTAGTATTTGGACCTTTACTAGCGAATACGACATACATACATATCTTCACGCTATATCCTTATCGGGGTAGTCAGAGAGAACGGAGCGCCAAGCTTCGCGGTCCTTACGTACTCCTTTCGCCTCTTCGAATCTCATCATCCTCTTCACGCATTTTCGCCAAGGTATGCGGGTAAAAGCAGTTGTAACTTTAGATAAAAATTGTAGTTGCTACTCAAATCTGTTCAGAGTCAGGCCATTATCTTTTACATAGAGTTATCACAGCCTTGAAAATAGTTTAGAAAATAGCGCTCTATAAAATGAACAATTAGCAAATTGAATCGAATGACTTTCAAAAAGACGTTGATGGATCTCGAAACGCTTTCGATCTCACCATCATCTGTGGGAATTTCACAATTAAGTAATAAATACATGAATGGATTTAGTAAAAGTGGTATTTTGCATGGTTGATGCCGTGGTGAAAGTGAGGTGGGGTCAGAGCATACAAAAGTTGCATTAGTATTACAAGTTCTGTGGGCGAGATGTGGAGGAAGCATCGGCAACAAGTATTCATCCTCGCCGCATAAGAAACGATTTAAAGAAAGTTTTTTTATAAAATTTGAAAAAGTTTATAATAATAACCTTAAACGACCATACTACCCCATACCCCAAACGAGCATATTGTGTATACATGTAATAAAAAGGATTTAATAGTTCTGTTATAAATCGATTAATAAAATCTCTATGAAGATGTCGACAAGATAAAACTACATAAAAATTAAAATAGAATTGGTAAGGAGGAAAATTAACTAAGTATCTATAATTTATACAGAATATATTTGGACGCATAAAGAAAGTAATAGTTTAAAAGTTATCTTCTACTAAAGCATCCATTCAATTTGTCAGTATATCCGAAAATTTAAAAAAAAATAATAGATGTCAATAATATATTCAATGCAATGTATGGTGACGTGTAGGTCGAGATCACAGTCGGGACAACACACATAATTCGTGGACAAAAAACGAGTGCATAATTTGAAAAATTGAAATAAACAGACAGCTCCTTAAATAGTTCTAGGTATTTCCAAACTATTTGCAGGTTGAATTTAAAATCATTTTGAAAAATCGAACACGTTCCGAATCACTGCAACTAAAACTTTGAAATAGGATCAAAATAGAGCATGTAACGAGTTCCCTCGTTACGTGCTCCATATTCTTAGGAGTGATGATATATGGACATATACATTACACATATCCTCACTTAATTTAGGTGTGCCTATTGACGTATTGTTTCGATCCATCGATACATAGCACCGCAGCAGGATGGCGGGACGCCTTTGTTTGCAATTACAAACGGACTTTATTTGCCTTTTCACACGCCATTTTTTGCCGTTGTTACATGATGAATTCAAGGTTTCCGGGTTTAAGACATTGAATAAATGTAATTAATTTACGTAATTTTAGATATCATGGCGACTATTATATGGCGAGTATTCTTAGTTTATAAGGTTATCAATAATTAGGTCATTCAGTAGGTGAAAAGACAATTTATAGAGTTCCATACTTTAAAAGGAAATACGAGATCACTCACGTGTTCATCAGTCACACGTCATTTGTCGCCATGGAGCTATGTCGCAAATCACAATATTCTATGAAAGTATGCGACATAGGAAATCTGGTATTGTAATACATCTGATTAACTCGCATATTTTACACTAGTTATAGAAAAAGTCCGAGAACTAGATCAATTTTTTAAATTATGTGCAATGAATATTCCTATCGTGAGATCTACAGAGGTGCTAACATTCAATTTACAGCAGGTTAAAACCTTTAAATTGTAATATATAAAAAACCTGATTAAATCTGAGGAAACCGCAACAGATTTCACACTAAAGAAACACAAAAATGTGACGAAATGTCACGATTACGGCTTCCTGTGAGATCACAGCAAAACAGAATCCCTAAAGAGATCAACCAAGCTTATACCGGATACGGGCAAACCAAAAAATACACTTACAAAAAGATATTATATTCTAACACAACCTGCTCGTGCCTCTTTGATATTCCCCATGTAACTCGGTAATGTGCCGTATTAAAAACACGATATGTCTGCTTTTCTGGTTTACGAAAACAGGTCTTATTGCGTAGCCTATAAGATTGTTATCAGACGTAAATGAAGCTAATCCATATGTCTAGAGCGGAGGCATCGCCGGCGTACAGTACACCGTATTAGGAACGTTCATATTTCAATGTAATTTACAATTTATGTTAAAATATTTAGATTGGTCTCTTAATCCTCAATTTGAATAATCCACAAACGTGAAGATTTTTCATTTTTATCCCTTTCTTAGATAAATTTAGGCAATTTTTAAATGACATTTATAATTCAAGTAAATGAAACAAATCGGAATAAAAAAAACTGGCCAAGAGCATGCGGGATATGCATTAACTTAGGGTTCCGCAGACATTTTGAAAAAATCAAAAGAATGTGTGCCAAGATAATTAGTTCTCGTAAAAATGGAGAAAGGAATACTTAGAACGTTCGGGCACATAGAAAGAAAGAGCGATGAAAGACTGACGAAGAAAATCTATAGAGCGAGAGTGGTAAAAGAAGCCACTGAAGACAAAGGTCTTATGAAGATCAATTAGCCAGAGTGTTAGCAGACGCAAATATCAAAAGCATTCGCATACCTAGGGGAAAAAATATGAAAACAATTATGAGATTTGATGAGGCGAAAGAAGTATGTAAGGACTAAGAACTAAGAAGGATACAGCATGAAGATATGTATAATAATAAATAAATAAATACTCCAGACAATTACACAGATTGTGTGACCCCAAACTAAGCAGCAAGCTTGTACTATGGGTACCACACAACGAACTCTGGGGGAGTTCCCAGTAACACCCAGACTCCAAGCCATATAAGAAAAGTTCGTTTCCTAAATTGACCTGACCGGGGATCGAACCCGGGACCCTAGCTTTAGAAAGGAGATGCATATGCCACTGCACCAACGGGCCAGCCATACGTATGTACGGGTATGTATGTACGTATGTATATTTTTTATTTAATTTTTGTTAAAACCTTACTGTTAGTTAGTGACTAGCCCGTTGGCGCAGTGCCATATGCATCTGCTTTCCAAGCTAGGGTCCCGGGTTCGATCCCCGGTCAGGTCAATTTAGGAAACGAACTTTTGTAAATTGGCTTGGAGTCTGGGTGTCACTGGAAACTCCCCCAGAGTTCGTTGTGTGATACCCATAGTACAAGCTTACTCCTTAGTTTGGGGTTACACAATCTGTGTAATTATCTGGAGTATTATTATTATTGTAGTATGCTACCTACCTTTATAATTTACTATAACAATTTATATCATCATGTAATCATCTTGTTTCCTGTAGTTTGTGTTTTTTTATTTCGTGTACGGGGTCTGCTCTGCGTCGATGGCGGATAACGAAGTGTAATAAATTGTAATGTGGTCTCCAATAAGAGAATATTATGTGAACAAACTAGTCGTTCACTTATTTTATCAGTTACAATATTTCTTTGTTTAAAAACCGATACAGTGCGAATTGAACTCGAGGTTTCCATGTCTTAGAAAATAATAATATGCACGTAGGTACGTGGCGTTGAGCACCGCTTGAATAGGACCGTTTGTAAAAGATTTTTGCTCATTTCTATAAAACTGTGCTTGTTAGAGCCATCGATTTATTTTCCTGTAGTACTTACACCTCTATCAATTATAATATTTTATTTTAGATTTTTCTTTACGAACTTCAGAGCTAAGGTACGGTGAGTGGTATTTTCTAGACATATTTCAACATAAGTCGTAAACTATGTGGCTTAAAATGAAATGAAAAAATATTTTATAATGTACAAATGAAGCCTTAATAAGTACCCCACTTGACATGGTAACCCTACTTTAAAACGTTTAGCCCCTTTCAGCCCCTTTTAAAGTAAAAATTGTTTGAATTTTTTCATTCGCAATAAATGTGGAAATGCATTATTTAAAGCTACTCCAAATCTCAAGTTGATAGCATTGAAGACAAAGAAATGAGCAGCTGTGACAAACAGACGAACAGATAGACAGACGAAGCCGGACCGGCGGGGTTATTACCTCAAAATTTGCAGACAGCGACAGCCACGCGATCACTACGCGACCGGTGATTAATTGTAATAAAAAATTGTATCATGTATGACGATTGCGTATTTATTATTCCATGACCATAAAATGCACTTTTCGCGATTGATTTAGCGCCACTATACAAATTAGATTACACAAATTCTCGTTGTGACAGCAGATATCGCGCGATATTGGCTGTCGCATGCTGTCTGCAAGTTACGTAATAAGCGCGCGGTTCATTTTTTACCATTTCAGTACTCTAAAAAAATTAAAAACCTCTTATTTGTTTTGCTTGATAGTGGCCATCAAATGTCAATAGTAGACTCCGAATACAATCTACGAATAATCAACATAATCGTCGTGTTGACAAACAATCACAAAATAAAATAAACAAAACAAAATAGAAATAACGAAGATTTTACAATACAAATTGGTAATACAATTTTTTATAATAAAATAGAGGTTGCTAATGCTATTGGAAATTATTTTTCGCATACACTTACAGAAATTACCAATGGTTTAAGATCGTCTTCGCATACAAAGAGACGTTTTTAAGCAAAAATATCGGAAAATGGTTCCCTAATTTTCAATTTAGGCACGCATCTTCACATCAGATGGAACACATTTTCAAACAATTAAATAAAAAGAAAAGTGAAGATTTATGGAGACTATCAGTTCATGTAATAACTAATGTTAGAAGCCAGTGGCGGTACCTCCATACAAGCCCAAAGCCCGACTTCCCTTACTGAAATGCTTCGCCAAGAACACAGAATACTAACGTGTCAAGAATGAGTAATAAATATCAACTTCGAATTATATCAAACAGTTTTAAAATTCCCGCGAATTAGTGTCAAATGAAAACAGTATAGGAAACTTAGAGAAATAAATAGGTTTTTGACCCCAAGTCGCGACCAATCAGTGCGTTGGTCGATCGATACTAATGACCTTTCCAGGCATAATCGAGCAAAAATCAGACTAATCAACTGTCTCACTCACATGCGATGGCTTGCAACGGGGCTTGCAACCTCTCTCTCTAATGGCAAAGTTCGTTATAGCTGTAGCTTTTTTACTAGGATTTATATAGCAATTAGTATGAAACGAGAAGCCCGGCCGTTCATACTGAACTTCGTACCGATTAAGAGATAGGTACGATACGAATACAATTGAACTTCATTGTTTATTCCTAATATTTATTTGTTTGAGTCGGTGGAGGAGTGATAAGTATTCTTTTCATTTCCATCAATAAGTGAGTTATTGTGTAATAAAAAATAGTTAATAAGTTGTTAATAAGTAAGTTGTTCCTTGTGAGGACTTACAAGTGTATACAAGTTTTATGGCATAGAAAATGTAATACCTATCTTTAAACTTTGCACAGAAAAACAACTAATCGTTATAAAACGTACATTGATTAGACAATCATACTATAAAATAAACGATTTCGTTGAAGATAATAGTCTGGAATTAATCTTCTCTGCACATGCATTTACTGGCTTTCTGAATATTGTATTTTAATAAACCTTTTGAAATTGATGTTGAATAAATGATACCTGACTGAGTTTCTTATCGGTTATTCTCAGTGTTCTCTGTGAACCATAGAGAAAGTTGCTTTGAACCGAACTAAAATAGATTTGACGTTTAAACTTGACGTTGACTTGAATAAATTAATTTGACTTTGACTTTGTCCGAAATGAATTCAGCGATATGCGAGCACGAGCTTCGATAACGTTAATGCATTAGTATTTATGCAGCTGAGTGTCCACGTGTAGATAAAAATGAAATAGTACACTATCGATGGAGTATAAAACAAATAGAGATAATTTAATTAAACGTGTTTAGAGAGAAATTATTCATATTTAGACATAGACATTGATAAAAACATAGATATATATAGACATTTATTTGGCATATTTCATTGACGGTCATAATAATTTGTATAAAACTTAAGAATAACCCTTAAATTGATGAATATAGAACCCAGAACCAAGTCGCGTCTTTTAAACAATGACTTAAGACTTGCAGCTTATAAGAGACACGCTAGTCATTACTTAACCGATAATTTAAAAATGAATAGGGTGATAAAATCGAAACAACTTCTTAGGCAGATCGCAAAGTGAGGTCACGGAAAAATTTTAATTACTGACAAGACAATTTTTACCATTGAGCAACATTTTAATAACCAGAATGACCGAGTTTATGCTCAAAACTCTAGAGAAGCCTTAGGTAGGCCTAACTACTTTCTTAAGAAGGTAGTTAAGCCTCTTAATAATACCAGGTTCCATAACCAAGGATGGTCCTTTCAGCAAGACTCAGTACATGGTCATAAATCTCGATCCACATAAGCGTTTCTGGGAAGGAACATTTCTAACTACAACGGAGCCGAAGACTGGCCGTCTTTTAGTCCCGATCTTAATCCATTTGATTATGATTTATGATCTCTTTTAGAGAGTATGGCATGTTCTAAACGCCACGATAATTTGGAGTCCCTAAAACATTCCGTAAGATTAGCAGTGGCGAGCTTTCCCATGAAGAAAGTGCGTGTTTCAATGGATAACTGGCCACAACGTTTAAAGAATTGTATTAAGGCCCATGAGGATCATTTTTAATGAGCTGCATATTTTTAAAATGCTGTAATAGTTTTATATATATACACTTTATTCAATACAAAGGTTACATTAATAACATTTTGAGATTTCGTACAAAGGCGAGCTTATCTCTATAAGAGATTTCTTCCAGCTAAGCCCACAAAGCGGTGCAAATACTGTAGAGGGTAAAAAACTGAAAATGTGATGTTGTTAGTACTAGTACTAATGTTAGTAGCCAGTGGCGGTACCTTCATACAAGCCCAAAAATGTGATGGAAAAAAAAGATGTTTTCTTTGTAACAATATTTATGGCAAGACTTTGTATATTATATACTTTAGACACCCCATAGAATAGATGTCCCTATATACAGCTGGGTGAATCGTTAAATGAATTGCATTTAACGACGTGGCGGATATAACTCGGGTATTTTATGAATTGGCGGCGTTTTGAGAATTGTCCAGACAGGTACCTTATGATCTACCCAAACGTACGAAGGTACCACGACATACGGCCGATCCTCATATTGTATATCATAGTACAATAGTAAACACACCCGTAGGAGTTGACAGAGGGACAAAGGCGGGCACTGTCCAATGCCCACCTTAGAAAACTATTGTCTAGGATACTAGACAAGTCCTCCGAATTTCACATGAAAAATGGTCATGTAAGAATTCTCGAAAAAAATAATTCACCGGATTTAGTCATTTAGTGAAATCGAAAGCTTGGATGGCTGAAAAGTCTAATCCCTAAGAAAAATCTATAGCTACCCCTGCACTGTATTATCTAGTACTAACTGACGGAAATGTCAAAGGCACTAGCATACCTCTGCGAAAATGTGAGAGTGAAGACATGTAAAAGGATATTTAAGATGACGGCGAAGGACCGTTATATGCTTGCCGCTTTGTCTTCCTTGCTATCTTCTCGATTTACCCCATTAAAGATACAACGTGACAGCATATATGCAAATATGCAAGTAATAACGATGAAAAATCTTTAATATCTTAATTTAAACGGTATTTTTAAATACGTAGAAACCAGTTTCGCCTTCTGTTCTGTGCAAAGAAAATTATCCATATACTTACGCGAATAACTATAATTAATCTATGCCTTTACTTACATAGACAACTTTATTACGTACTACACTACTGCATATAACAAAATATCCCATGTTTTATCTTAAATTTGTACATACATACATATCTTCACGCTGTATCTCTAATGGAGTAGTACATACTTCTTTCGCTTCCTCAAATCTCATCACCCTCCTCGCACATTTTCGCCTAGGTATGCCTGTGCTTTTCATATTTCCGCCAGCTAACACTCTGGCTATTTGATCTTCGTAAGTCAGCCTTGATCTTCCTTGGCTTCTTTTATTTCTTTGTGTTGAAGATATTTACCAAACATCACGATGTCAGTGTACTATTCCACATTACGACCTCGTCCATGACTTCTCACGGTTATATAAATGGTGTTATAATATATATATATATATATATATATATATATATATATATATATGTCGGTGGAAATCATAAAAGGCACTAATTTGACTATACTATGGCAAAGCGCGACTTCCGAGGACGCGCTAACGGAACGTCGGGGCAGCACTGAGAGTCTGTTAGACTACGGCGGCCGGTGCGATAGCATTTCTCCGACGGAACGTTTGCCATTATTAAACTTCCAATTACCTATGTAATAATTGTTACAAAGAGTTTTCTGTCGTTAGCACATTAACTTTGTCTTAAGTGTTGTATTTTATGGAGTAGTACGCCTCTTGTAAGATTAGGTACCTATTTCTCATGGCTGAGTTGCAAAAGCACGAATTGCCCCGTGTCTTTTCCGACATATATATAGGTAATTGTCTAATATTATGAATAGGATGGTAACACATTCATAGCCCTTTGAATGTTTTTGAGATTCTGGCACGCAGCCGCCTTTACACTTGCGCAAGCATTTGTTTTTCATTATATGGTGATAATTTTTTTAACATGCAATGGTTAAATAATATGAATAAATCTATTATATTTAATAGGTATAGTATTTATTCTTATTAGATTTTCAATATCTACGACAATCTGTTTCGGATTTTGATTGTAATAATAACACTCCAGAGAAAAGATTAAAAATGTAGATATACGATACCTTAGAGATTAGAGCATTAGACGCACAATTGGACGTACTCGGCCTAACTCAGACCTTAGTTTAGTATTATAAGTAAGATTATCATGTCAAAGTTAGATAATAAGGTTGCTGGCTGGACAGAATTCTTGACTAATGGCCTTTCCTTGCTAACTGTGCTCAATTGGAGATTCACACCAGAACATCGTTTTGGAATACGGACCTGTGTCTTATTAAGAAAATTTAGGTCTGAGTTTGGCTAAACACGCCCATTAACGCGACTAATGTAATTAGGTACTCAGAGAGCATGTGGTAAAGCCATGCTGCATAGCAGCACTAATAGGGCCGGCTCGCCCGGTGAAATACCACCCTCTCACAGAATATCGGCGTGAAATAGCAGAATCTATTGCTGTTGTGCTTCGTTCGGTGAGTGAGAGTATCGGTGGAGGACCACCCCACCCCCCCCCCCCCTTCTTTTCCTAAAGGCTGGCAACGCACCCCTGATTCCTAAGACGTTGCGGGTGTCCATGGGCGGTGGCGCGTTTCCCCCTCTCATATAAAAAAAGACTACTCGAAAATCAATACATTGTGTATCATACGCCAACAACGATATAGAAATGGAATAACACAATATACTGTAATGTATCAAGAAAGCATTTTAGATTGCAAATGATTGGTAAGAGAACTACACCGTTGTGCCCTTCGTGCCAGAAACTTCACCGTTCTACTTACCTTCCACACCGCAACGTATCCAGTTCCATTTTGTTGTCCGTACGTCCGAATACTTAATACCTACCATAAGTGGCGTTAAGGTGTGATTATACCTTAATGATCTGTTATTTTGCACGGGGAATGGCGCGAAGTTATGTATGAATCTATATTGTATACATTTTCAAATTGTTTGTTCTAGCGCGGTGCGGGAGCACGGTGGCAAAGCGACGGTAATTTGTGCGGAACCACGCGAAGGATCTTGGAGCGTAGCGTTGCGTGGTGGAGCTGTTGTCGTCGATTGGGCTGATAACCCTGCCATTAGAGCAGGGGACAGGTATATACGAATAGGTCAATACATTTTTCTTATACTACTGGGAAGTAGAGATGTAACTTGACCAAAACTACGAATGAAACATGACGTCGTTTTGGAAATGTGACGGTCACTTTCCCAAAGCGACGGTCACATACGGTCTATTTCGTTGTCTTTCAATTATATCAAATAAAACATTTAATTTTAGCTTATTTACATAACACGTCGTTTATAGAAGAGCATTAATTCAATTATAATATGATTTATTTATAATTGTAAAAAATATTATGTACTTTAAATAGGTATTTCACTGATATAAATAGAAGATAGTAATGCGATACCGTAGAATATACACACAAACACAAAACCGCGATTTAAAAGAAATGTAATTGCAAAAATTACTTTTCCCGCATACCCCGCGTTTTTCCTTAAACGGCAACACTACATGTGTTTTTGGTTTTATATAATCAAAAATACTAATTATTACAATGTACGTACCTATTTCAAAAAATGTATAACGTACGGAAGGTAACGTCCATTTCTTTTGTTTATTTATAAATGCGTTTTTAGTTTTCACAGACAGTAACTATTATCAGAGTTATTGTTACAAGAATGAGCTTTATCTACATGCTTAAACCATCAAAAATTATTTTCTTCGTTTTTAGATAACACTAGTATTGCCGTACTGCGTATTTCTTCATTCCATTTCCTATCCATAAGGATATCTATGAGGATCAGGCTTATGACTGGCCCGTTGGCGCAGTGGCATATGCATCTGCTTTCCAAAGCTTAGGGTCCCGGGTTCGATCCCCGGTCAGGTCAATTTAAGAAAAAACTTTTCTATGGAGTTTAGGTGTTACTGGAAACTTCTCACCCAGAGTTCGTTGTGTGGTACCCATAGTACAAGCTTGCTGCTTAGTTTGGGGTCACACAATCTGTGCAATTGTCTGGAGTATTTATGTACCTGTCTTTCTGTAAAACCACGATTCTGAAGAGTAGATGGTCATTTTTACGTCTTTATAGACACATTTACGTCTATAATAATATCGACATAGATGATGACGATATTTTTTATTTAGGCTAAGGTTGAATATGACCTAGCTTAAAAAATT
Source organism: Zeuzera pyrina (assembly GCA_907165235.1). Classification (NCBI taxonomy): domain Eukaryota; kingdom Metazoa; phylum Arthropoda; class Insecta; order Lepidoptera; family Cossidae; genus Zeuzera; species Zeuzera pyrina. Next base: position 27,178,821 of record OU015620.1, on the reverse strand, counting down.
CTGTAAAGATCTTAAATATTCAGACCAATACCTGACTGGCCCGTTAACGCGGCAGTAGAACCTTTGCTTTCCAAGCGGAATCCCGAGTTCGATTTCCGGTCAGGTCAATTTAATAATAATAAGGCGCCGGACAATACACAATCATCTGATCTCAAACTAGGGTATTCCCTGTGCTATGAGAACCAGAGACTACGACTACGTGAGGCGTCTCCCAGTACACCCAGACCAAAGACAATCTAGAAAAGTTCGTTTCTTAAATTGACCTGACCGGTAATCGAACCCGGATCCATCCACACCTAAACCACTGCGCTATCGAGGTCGTCGAATTTACGCAATGAATATTTCTAAATTGGCGCGGATTCTGACTGTTCTTGGGGGCTCCCCTAGTTTGTTGTGTGGTGCCCAAAATACGAATAGTGGTTACTTTGAAGTCAGTGTATTGGACTCAAGTATTATTATTATTGTTGTAGTATGTGGAATAAAGTAAACTATCAGCATTAGAAGCAGCAGATGAAATGCGATCTCTTAGAAATATGTGCGGTGTCGCCCTTGCGGACAGGATAAGCAATGAAGAGATACGCAGTGTGACAGGGTTGCACGACAGTGTTATTGTAAAAAAGAAAAAAGGAATGCTTAAATGGTTCGGGCACATGGAAAGAATGAGTGATGAAAGACTGACGAAGGAAATCTACAGAGCGAAAGCGAGTGGTAAAAGAAGCCAAGGAAGACCAAAGCTGATTTATGAAGATCAAATAGCCAGTGTAGCCGACGGAAATGTCAAAAGTACTTGCATACCTAGGCGAAAATGTGTGAGGAGAATGATGAGATTTGAGGAAGTGAAAGAAGTATGTAAGGACCGCGACGCTTGGCGCTTTGTCCTCATGACTACCTCGTTGGGGATACAGCGTGGAGTTATATATGTATCAGCATTATTAAATACTTTTTTAACACCAATAGAAAGCTATAACATAACATACAATAAATAGTCCAGATTCAGAATACTAATTCTCTATATTATATTAATTAGACTGTGACTTGCACTTATCTGGTTTTTATCTGTTTAAGACAGACACTATTATCTGATAAATAAATGTCAACAAATGGACTATTAGTACTTACATTACTATAGATAAATAACATCCATGAAACAAATTATGGATTAATTGGTTTTATCGAAGAAGTCGATACGCAAGCGGCGAGCTATTTGTAAAACGTTATTTAATATCATGAAAATAAAAATAGAATTTGATCTTTACGTTTTTTTAATCCCTGCAATAATTTCCAGCTGTAAATTGACACTTCGGCATAGATTAAATTATACTATAAGCGGAATAGATTTATTACACTACAAAGTATACTTCTCAGAAGTTAGCATGGCAGAATAAATGAGCATAATTAGCAGTAAATTATCCGTGAAATAGAAAAATTTGCCGCGAGCCAGGAAAGTTGAAAAACTGGATGACCTTCTAACTTCAAGAGAAATTGGCATGCAAAATTGGATATGAATCTTCTAGGCATCTGCAACTCGACTAATACATTAATCATTTCCCGTAAATAGTCCGCGGAATCTAAAAATTAGCTACATGTTAAGAAATTCTGAAACACAAGACTTGTTAACTTCGAAAGAAGTTAGCATGTAAAATTGGATTCGTTTGCAGCTTTTATGATGATTTACGGCTAACAATACCTACAATGCCATATTGTGTGAGAAGTATAAAGAATTCTATTACCTTTGAATATTAATAATATGCAATATTATAGATTTGTTGTGGTACTAAAAAGGTATCTACTAAATTATTTACACATTTTTTTTTATTAAATAAAATTATAGATATAATACGTTTGATTAGAACGTTGTGTACCTGAATAATGAATAGTAACGTGCAACTTACAACCAGAGAATATATGTAAAGACCGAATTGTCTACTCTGGGCCGAATACGTAGGGTTGATACATACATACATACATATCCTCACGCCGTATCCCGAACGGGGTATGCGAGAGCTTTTGCCATTTCCATCTGCTAACACTGGCTATTTGATCTTCATAAGTCGGCCTTCTTTCTTCCTTCTTCCTTGGCTTCTTTTACCACTCATGATCCTTGCGCTTATTACCTAACTTGCAGTGAATGAGCGACAGCCAAATATCGCGCGATATCTGCTGTCACAAGAATTTGTGCAATGTAATTTGTATAGTGGGGCTTTATTTACCATGAAAAGTGCATTTTACGGTTATGGCGCAATAGACACGCAATAGTCACACATGAGTCCAATTTTTTATTACAATTTAATTAGTCACCAATCGCGCGTTGATCGCGTAGCTGTCGGTCTACAAATTTTTAGGTAATAGCTCCACCTGTCTGCATTCGGTTTTAATGTATGTAATAATAAAAAAACAATGCACACTAATAAGTTTTTCGCATTTATTTGTGACGATTAGCGGTGGTCGGGCGGGGCATCGCCCATACATGTGCAAATAAAAAAGTTATTTCCTATTATGGAACATTCGCCATATTGGATTTATGATGACGTCACATATACAGAAACCTTCCCCTGCGTATTCCTTTTCATTTGATACCCATATTGTTGGTGTTGAACAAATGCATGATATGTCAACTGCGTTACAACCCCGAACCTCTGGCTGTCATAATAACGCTAAATATTGCAGCTGTGTGTATGCCATTGGTCGTGCGTATTAGCGCGCACACAAACAAACCGCGTTGGCTAGCTTTCTATGAAGTCATTATACTATCACAGATTAACGTTACTAACGTATATGATTATATTTGTACTGTGGTACACCAACACAGTGCAGTTGATGACGGACATTTTTATACTGTGTCTCGTAGAATACATTTTTGAATTCCATGCGCCAAACTTCCGTAACATGTCTGGCTTTTTGTACCAATTATTATGTTTTATCATATTTCTTATAAAACTAGTTTTGCTCCGCGGTTTCACCAGTGATAGTCTACTATAGTACCACTTACCGGAACCTAGCATAGTTATACAACTATGACCCATCGCCTTGACAAAACAAATATTTGAGGGTCAGTCGGTCAAATCAGAAATCAGGTCAATTAGAAGTTACAAGATCAGACGCACAGACAGCACAGACGCGCCAACGATTATATTCAAAAGATTAAGTTATATTTATATCCATTGAAGGTCTCTTAGAAGCTTGTGGTCAATAAAAAATGCTGACAAATAGGTATATCGACACATTTCATTCATAATATAAAATATCTCTTGGATTCCATTGGTACTGTCGAAATGTTCCCGTTTCGGATTTGGCATAAATGTATGTAAACTAACATATGCGATACTATTGTCAGGTTGGTGGAAGTGAACGGCACGTGCGTGGTCTCGTGCCGTAGCCAGCAAGAGTTGCAGCAGGCGTTGGGAGCAGTGCGGCCATCATGCCTCGTACTGCTACGAGGCCCACACTCGATACCACATTCGCAGCCCCCACAGCCTACGATACCACAGCAACCCGCGACAAACGCTTTCACACAAGTTAGTATCCTTGCTTTGAGTTTCAACCCATAGGTAGACTAGGAAAGATAAAAAGGAGAAAAAAATTCACAGATCAATTAGAAAACTGCTCAATTAATGTAGCCTTCAGTGCTAACTGCAAAAATGACATTTAATGGCGATGCCATTTTAATAGTCAAATACACCCTTATAACAAGGTATATTTCATGTCAATGAGTACAAGGTAATATTTCTTGGCATTCCAGAACGAAGCAGCGTCTCTACGCACAGAGCTTAATGCACTCAGAACAGCTGCGGAAGATGCAGAGAAAGCAAAAGAGTCTCTACGAACAGATAACACACGACTCACGCACCGTATATCATACCTCGAAGAACAGGTCGCGGAACTACTGGCACGGCATAAGGAGGTAATAGCAAAAATACAATGTTTATCTTTCTTGTCATAATGTACAGAGCGAAAAGACCAAATCTTATTTTATTGATTTCAGCTCCATCCAGTAAGCAGTAACGACAGCTGCATAACAGTGAATAAGACTAAAAAAAACGTTACGAACATTAACATCACCACCGACCATCAACAGAACAGCAGGCCGAGTCCCAAATCAGAAGTCCAAGTGTTCCAGAAAGGCCCAGATATAACCGCCATCGTAGCTAAACTTCCTGGGTTAGACGGTGCTGAAGCCAGCCTACCCGTGATGAGACCGCGATCAAACGCTTCAGGAGCTTCGTCTAGACACGCGATATCGCCACAAGAATCGCCAGCCCCACATCACAGGTCTCACAGTTCTCATAGCTTAGAGCACAGAACCGGAAGAATGAGACATTCGCTTTCCCACCATTGCATACACGGAGAAGTCGATTACAGTGCTGAAACTGATGCAGCGATACGAATGATCGAAAGAAACCAAAGACATATAGAGAAGCAACGACGAGCCGCTGAAAGATTGAACAGAACGAAAGGTGAAGAGGTCAGATCTGATAGTGATTTGGACACGAAAGACTCGCGTTCGGTCACGTGTGACCCCCGACATTACGACATCAAAAAAGCAGCCAATCGTATAGAAGAGAGCATTAAGAAAACCAATTGGGCGGAAAGAAAAACGCTTTCGATAATCGAACAACTGAAACGTTCACAGCGTTTGCGAAAGATGAAGAAGAATGAGAGCTCTGAGGATATCCACCAATTCGACTCAGAAAGGCACTATATGTATCACAGGATAGACGGCAAAGTGTTAGAGAACGCTCACAAATCCAGTCGGAGGTCTTCCAAATTACACTCACGAAGCGCCAAATCATCAGAATTCGAGTCGGAATGCTCGGATTTCCCAAATAGCGACATTTACAGCAGTTCTCCGAGAATAGATTACGGATCAGAAAGCTACACCAATAATTACAGGAAGAATGAGGAAAGACGGGAAGACGTAAGATCTAGGCCGACTCCACCACGGAAACCTTTGCGATTGTCATTGCACAAAGCGAAAAGCGCTCACTCTTTGGTGAACGGCAGTGAGTCCGAGATAACGAGTAGACCGCCTTCAGAGGCTGCTCACAATGTAGACAGGAATCAAGAGTCCGTTAAAAAACCAGTAAAGAGAACACATGCGTCTGACAAATGGGCTAGGGAAAGAATGAGGGATGCCAGCCGAGCTACTCCGAGACCGATAAGGAAACTACTCAACGGATTCAGTGCATGCGATACTCCAGCTGCAGATGACCTGTACCCTGAGACTCCCATGAGGGTAAATGGGATATCAGCTAGCAAATGGTGTTAACAGATAAAGGAATTCGAGGCTAATTTATCTTCCGGTGTAGAACTATGGCGATTGCTTCCTTGGCAAAAAACGAAAATAATACCGAGTGTTGCCAGTTTTTTAATATAATATATTCTATATCTTATTAAAAATAAGAATCGAATAGATGGGTCAAACGGTTTGTCCTGTTATGTAAATATAAATACATAGGTATAAAAAATGAGCACCCACCGCGTAAATACTCACCTGCATAATGTAGAGCCCGATATATTTATAAAATAAAAAGCATAATATGAAAATGACTAAATTTTATTGAGATAAAATCACATACCCAACCAGACAATAAGAAAGAGAAATGTACTGTTATAACATTATTATATGACTTTTATAGTCCAGTTATACATATCGACAAATGTCTTCGCGTAGCACTAATCGAATTATGTCAATTAAGTACTGAATTCATTGAACTTTTGTCTCTGAAATATAAACATTGTATAAAGTTGTATATTATTATGCTACATGTAAAAACATATTTACAGATATATAACAATAGAGAATGAGTATGAGTTATTTAATTAAATAATTCCAACTATCGATCAAAATTAAAAGTAAACTTTATTTCATGTAACGATAATGATATCGCACGTGTAGATATCAACCAACATTCAGAAAATAATATTCGTTGGAAAATTAATCAATTAAATTACTTTCTTCAATAATCCAAAAAGTTTGAATACTCCTTATTACTATTACACATGTATTCGATTATCTTAATTGTCGACTAGCTCTAGATATACATATTTTTATGAGGTCGACTCGACGACGCATGATCAGTCTGTTATAAATCGATGACTCGTAAAGAATATTTTTAAAGCTTGCAACAAATAACTTATAGACATTTTTAACGTTAAAAAAGTTACGAATTAAAGATGCAATTGTTCCATTAATATACTAAAACAATCATTTCTTCTGTATTAAATTATAATTACATGGAACAAAAACAATAACTACACCTATCATATATTTACAAACCCGAACTCGACCATCGAAAGACAGAAAACTATCGATAGAATCGAGAACTCAATGCAATAGAAATAAATGAAATACCAATTAATTAATCGCGTGTCGACAATCAGTCGAGTCGATAATTCGTGTTCGGGCCGCCACAGCTCGATGCGAGCTAGTGCATTCGTACTGACACATCGCAGAATAAAACCAGCACACCAAGATTCAGTACGACGGCACACCCGCTATGGTAACTGTAACGTAGAACTAGGTTAATGCAGTACTTCCATTTGTTTCACAATCATTCTTAGCCTCCCAGCCTGAATGTTCTACCAGTTTTGACATAATATTAAATCGAAAGATAACATCCGTGTCACACGCCATTTCGTAGACTTCTAAATGGATAAACGTATCAAAAAAGAATTTTTTACAAATGAAGCAGATTTCAGATGATTTTATTCTTTATTAGACGAGATCGCTGTCGATAGAAATACCAATTATAGATTTGAACAGATTATAAATGTGATTGCGTATTTCGTGAAATGTTGCCATTAAATATCATGGTGTGACCAATAAACAAAACGGAGCGATTGATGACAGCAATAGGGTTGTCGATATTACAAGTCAAATACTTCGCCACATCATGATTCAGCTGGGTACAATGTAAACTAACATTTCGATTTTCGATTTCGAATCTCTAACTCTTCATTAAAATAATATTAAAGGTCAATAAGGTTCGTATTTGTTGATAAAGAAAATATAAGAGTAGATGATACAATTATTGCTAAGCCCAAACGTGGCTGACTGAATCGTCAAACGAATTAGATTGAACGAGTCCGCTAAATCACGAAACGGTAACATTTCACAAAATGCCTAGGATCGTCACAATCTGTCTAATTCTACGCTTGTACGACGACATGTAACAACGTTCATCGATTTAGCAGTCGAAATGGTAACGGAGACGCCAGCAGGGGTTTACTCACAGGGTGGATCGCGCGCCGACTCCCATTTGGCGCTCACATCTCGAAGCAGCGGCCGAGGTTGACGTACTTCTTGAGCGAGTAGGGCAGCGGCAACTCACGCACAGCCCTCTTCATGGCCAGCGAGAGGCGCACGCGGCGGCCGTCGTCGGAGCAGCGCCGCCGGCGCCGGCCTCCGCCGCCGCCCCCGCCCCCGCCGCTGCCCTCCGTGCCGCTGTCGTCGGCCGACGCGCTGCCCTCGGTGGACGACGACTCCCCTCCCTCCCCTCGCGGCGCCCCTCCCGCCCCTCCCGCCCCCCCCGGCCCGCCCGGCCCGCCGCGCGCGCGCCGGGGCAGCCGCCGCCAGCCGTGCCAGCTCACCTCGCCCGTCCGAGCTGGCCGCGGTCACCACACATCACAGACCAATAAGCTTAAAATATATTTTAGCTATCATAACCTTTGCACGTTTAACGATTGTTTATTTCGTTTTGTTCTTATCAGTTATTAATTAATCTTCTGAACAAAAGTATTGTTAAGTACTTGGATTCGTGTATTATCTTTACCACAAAGAAATATTTTACATAAGAAATAAGGCCACAGTACGCGAGCGCAAGGGAACGACTGGCGCGGGCGGCGCTTGAAATTGCTGATTCGCGCCAGACGTCATACACAATGTGTCCCTACACACGCATTTATTATTTGCAATATCCCTGTATACTATTGAAATCAAGTCAATATAAATAAGTAAATTAATATTTTGTACAAACAAAGTAGCAGAGGTTTTAAGTAACTTCCATCGTGTTTGCTCCAAAGTTCCTGTTTTTGATTCCTAGCGAGATCAATTTAACTTAGTCTTGGCCCTCGCCTTGTTCGTTTTTTGATATTTACGGTGCAACTTCTTTTACAACAGTATCTATAGTTGTTGTATATATATCTATATACAACAATATAATATAGATATCATAACATAAAAAGTAAATGATTTAGCATCCTTCCAGTTTCTTAAATCTTGGCAGTAAACTTGGCAGTTCCTTAAATCGACTAAATAATTAGTGCACGCCATCTTAAGTATTAAAGTCAGTATCAAAACCTTTTTGAGTGAACATGTCTAATATGGTGAACTATACATCTCGTTCTTGAGAAGTATAAATTGAGGTACTATTTGCTTAGCCCTCTTCTATGACGTCAGTACACCAATATACGGAACCCAAAGGGAAAGAAGCGACCTATCTAATACTCCAATATGGACGATATATGATCCATATGACTAAAGAAATCATAAAAGGACTTAATTTGTCACATTTCTATTTTTGTGGAACCAACTTATAGCGGCGGTATTCCCGGACCGTTACGACTTAGGGACCTTCAAGAAACGAGCCTACTCTTTCCTTAAAGGCCGGCAACGCACCCGTGACTCCCTGGACGTAGCGGGTGTCCGTGGGCGGCGATGATCATTTTCCATCGGATGATGCGCTTGCTCGTTTGCCACCTCTGATATAAAAAAAAAAAGCAGCGCAACACAGCACAGTTCCTGAACAGCACATATTTTTCACATAATGAGTTACTATAGAAGCTTATACAACTACATACTACTCTCAAGTCAAGAAAGTACCGGGAAAAGATCAATAATACACGAAATGTTAGTTATTCATCCAAATTTATTTTATCACCTTCAAAGTATGCTCCTTCAGAAACGATACACTTACACCAACGAATAATCCAATCATCAAAACATTTTTTAAACGCTTTTTCCGGAATCGAGTTCAGTGCTCGCCGCGAATTCTCCTTTATGTCTTCTACCGAATGAAAACGGGTGCCACGAAGTGGTAATTTGAGTTTAGGAAAAAGAAAGAAGTCGGCTGGAGCTATATCTGGTGAATAAGGTGGTTGCTCGATAGTATTTGTTGAGTTTTTGGTCAAAAATTTGTTCACAATTATGGCCTTGTGCGAAGGCGCATTATCGTGGTGCAAAATCCAAGAATTTTCTTTCCACAAATCTGGCCTTTTTCGTTGAATTTGCTCTCTTAAACGCCGCATAACGCCCAAATAATATTCTTTATTTAACGTTTGACCTTCCGGCAAGAATTCCGAGTGCACAACACCGCGATAGTTAAAGAAAACAGTCAACATGACTTTGACTTTTGATCGACTTTGGTGTGGTTTTTTCGGTTTCGGTTCAGTTGGAAGGCACTACTCCGAAGCTTGTTGACTAGTTTGCATGTCAAACTTGTAAACCCAGGTCTCGTCACCAGTAACAATGCGTTTCATGAATGTCGGGTCGGAATTGACTCGTTCTAGCATGTCCTCAGCGGCTCTTATGCGATTGTATTTTTGAAGAAAATTCAGGTCTTTTGGGACTAGCCGAGCGGCAACATGTTTCATACCCAAGTGATTAATGAAAATGGTACGGATCGACTCGTGAGACACAGAAAGTTCGGCGACTATCTCTCTCAAACTTGAATGAGCATTTTCAGTCGCTGTTTCCTTCACTTTTGCGATGTTAACTTCAGTTGCAGACGTTGATGGCCTACCAGAGCGAGGCAAATCTTCCATTTCATCTCGACCGCTTTTGAACGCTTTGTACCACTCATAAGCACGTGTTTTTGATAAAGTCGATTCACCGTAAGCTTTCTGTAACATTTTCAGTGACTGAACACGAAATTCCATTGGCGATGCAAAATTTAAGATAAATTCTTTGTTGTTTTTGTCCATTATGAAATTCGCAATACACACTAGATATATAACTAAAAACAGCACTGTATTTAATCTAAATAACAGATGCAACTCAAACTCCGCGCCAAAATGGAAAACAGTTGTGCCAATCTAACAACAACAAAAAAAAAAACAAAAAATTTGAATTTGGAACCATAAACAAATCATCCATTCCCGATATTTTCTTGACTGAATGTATGTATATGTGACAGGGACGTAGCTACAACGAATTGTACTGCCCTACTCTGTGCATACTGCTGTGCACACACTGCGCTACACTGTGCGACGTGGCTCTGCGTACGATTAGATTAAGGCGACGCATTGGAAACTTTGACGCCAGGGATCTCAATTTTTTTAAGTGACTATAAAACATATGACAGTGATATTTGATATTCTGATTTTTCATTTCATTAACTTCATTTTGACATTTGCGTTACACGATTTGTTAACTTTTGTAACATAAAAAAAAATATCAAAGAAACCTCTTTTAAAACAGAGATTTACATTTTTCGGAGCAACGGAACCGATTTATATTTCTAAATTTTTCTGTATAGTTTACTTTAAACATATTTCTCAAAATGACAATAGGATTTTTTAAAATTAATTATACTTTGTAAATTAAACGAAAATAACTGTTTTTTCGTATTTTTCGTAAACTAGCTCGCGTTTGCATGGAACAGAAGATCTATTTTAGATTAAATTATTGTTTATGAAAGCGTCGTCTTAAGATAGATTACCATGAAATAGTAGATTGTACAGTAAGGGAGTAAAATAATATTTTTACGACGAGGCCCTATTTTGAGGCCAGAGCGGAGCGAAGGATTCTAGAGCAGAATCCCGAGCGTAGCGAAGGATTCTAAAGTAGAATCCTGAGCGCAGCGAGGGACTCAATGTACGGTGCCTGAGGTAAAAAAATAATTTTATTACCGAGTGATACACTACTTTTCATTCCCATCTAATCTATGAGAAAAATAAACGAAAAGTACCTTATAGGTACAAAGAAATTTTATATTTTTAAGTTCTTGTTTTTCTGGCGTGCAGTTACCTATGTCCAGGTAATTATCAGCCAGTAACATTTTTCATACAATATTTTCATTTTTTGCTCGCAGAACACTAAGGATGAATTTTTTGTATTCCTCATTCAAACTCATATCTGCTCTCTGTGAAAGTCTTTAACAGAAAAGACCTGTTTTGGTTGCACTTATCGAAGAATCATCGTTTTTTAAACAGATGAAATAAAAGACCTATTTTGGTTGCACTTATCGAAGAATCATCGTTTTTTAAACAGATGGAATAAAAGACCTATTTTGGTTGCACTTATCGAAGAATCATCGTTTTTTAAACAGATGGAATAAAAGACCTATTTTGGTTGCACTTATCGAAGAATCATCGTTTTTTAAACAGATGGAATAAAAGACCTATTTTGGTTGCACTAATCGAAGAATCATCGTTTTTTAAACAGATGGAATAAAAGACCTATTTTGGTTGCACTTATCGAAGAATCATCGTTTTTTAAACAGATGGAATAAAAGACCTATTTTGGTTGCACTTATCGAAGAATCATCGTTTTTTAAACACATGGAATAAAAGACCTATTTTGGTTGCACTTATCGAAGAATCATCGTTTTTTAAACAGATGGAATAAAAGACCTATTTTGGTTGCACTTATCGAAGAATCATCGTTTTTTAAACAGATGGAATAAAAGACCTATTTTGGTTGCACTTATCGAAGAATCATCGTTTTTTAAACAGATGGAATAAAAGACCTATTTTGGTTGCACTTATCGAAGAATCATCGTTTTTTAAACAGATGGAATAAAAGACCTATTTTGGTTGCACTTATCGAAGAGTCATCGTTTTTTAAACAGATGGAATAAAAGACCTATTTTGGTTGCACTTATCGAAGAATCATCGTTTTTTAAACAGATGGAATAAAAGACCTATTTTGGTTGCACTTATCGAAGAATCATCGTTTTTTAAACAGATGGAATAAAAAATGTGTATAAAACTAGTGGTAGTTGCATACCTGCGTGCGCGCGAGTGGAGCGGTCTCTGCCGCCGTCGCCGCCGTCGGCGCCGCCGCTGTCTCCGTCGCCGTCGGCCTCGCCGTCCGCGTCCGCGCCCGCGGAGCTGTCGGTGGCGCACTCGCCCGCGTGCCGGTGCTGGGCCGGGGAGCTGCCGCTCGACGGACTCGTCTCCTCGCCCAGCCCACTGTCCAGCTTCTGGCGCTGACGATTATCAATTACAATTATTATTATCAATTACAATTAGCTACGGCTAAGCGCGTCGGAAAGTAAACGGGGGTTGCGAGTTCGATTCCCGCCACGAGTGTGGGTGTTTATGTATCATATGTATTTATTTACAAAAGAAAAGTATATAAGTAGTATATCAGTTGTCTAGTACCCGTAACACAAGCGCCGTGCTGCTTCCTTTGGGACTAGATGGCGCTGTGTGAAATGTCTGAATATATTATTATTATTATCTCACACTATTACCTGTGATACTGACTTTACATGGATTTGTTAAACTTTTTGGCGGGAACAGAAGTGATCGTGTCATTTTATTTAGATTTCCTATTTTTTGCATTTTTGGGAGTTTTAAAGTTCTGTGTAAATGAAAAGAATGAAGTAGGTCTAAATAAACATATATAGCTGAAGTTCTCGCGCTTCCAAGAAGTCCTATAAAACTTCAGTAAAGTCTACTATCACTTTACTAAAGGAGTTTTACGATAACGATGAATAAATACAATACGTGACATTGGCAAATGCGCTAATCTGTGCGCCATACCATGAAGAAAGAAAAAAAAAATGGATTTGTTAGAAAAAATACACATATGTTGTTCCCCAGAGTTCAAAACTATTTTGATACCAAATGTCATAAAAATCAGCGAAGCCGTGAAAACGAACCCATATTCAGACTCATTTTTAATACATTATATAATACCATTTAATACATACAGCATGTTATAATCATAATGTACATAGATAGTACGGATATCAGGATAGTCGTCACTCATCACTATGGGTACCAACCTCAAAACACAAACATTTGCAGTTAGCACAATGGTGCTTTAACAATGTTGTTGCGAGCGCAGAAATGAAGACTAAAGAACAACAGAATTCAATATTGAAAGAGAGTCCGAGGTAAATGTGTGCTGAGGAACTGTTCCATTTTAATGGTGACCTTAATATAATATTATTAATAAAATGCAATAGTTGTGAAAAACAGTAATCAAATTATTGTACACTTAATAAAATATCCCATAAGAACAGCGAAATGCGTTGCAGTCAGGAAACTCTACCTATTTTGTCACTAACACATACATATAACAGCATTAAATCAGTTTCACTCTCAATATACACACATTAAATATGTACTTCATGCCCTCTGCCATTCGGGATTGACAGAAGATTAAGACGCAAAAATCACATTGTGACGATACTTCTAGAACTAAGTACTTGAAATGATGAATATGAACCACATACAGACACTGTGTTAGCACCTTTACAAATTCATAAAATAAATCCTTAGATAACTTTTACAATTTCCACGGGATGCACCAGCATAGAATTTTAATCCTAATGTAATTCCAATCACAATTTGACAAATTCTTTACAATATACGATACGATACGTCTAGCCATTAAATAATAATAATAACTCGACGTATCGTCACCCTAATGAAAGATATAGCAAAGAACAGTGACATCGATGTATTTTTTTCCATGTTACAATTTCTGATTCACAATGCAAACTCGACAATAGTTCAAATCTTTTGAATTACCTTTTCTTTATCTTTGGGCATGGTATCGGTGATATCGTCGTCGCTGGTGCCGCGACCCTCTTCCTTCGTCTCGGTACAATCTTCCGTGAGCCAATCCATGCCGCTCGAGCCAGAGGTGCTGGGTCCTTCGCCAGTCTTTCCCAAATATATTTCGACCTCGGACGGCATGTCATCATCGTCGTCCTCGTCCGGTCTGTCAGCCCCGCGGGCCGTCCGAGTGACGCCTCCCAACTTTTTCTGCTTCTTGTCTCCAGACTCGCCGACCCGATCGGCCGACTTCCGCGCCTGTTTGGAACACCGTCCGCCCTTCTCTGGCAGTCTCCTGTCGTCGTCGGGCATCTTACCCCTCTTCTTTGATGACTTTCTGTCATCGGACTTCTCGCTCTCGCTGACGGAGTTGTCATCAGTCCGCTGCTCAGTTTCTGTGCAAGTGGGATGACAGTTTGATGTGGTTGGCTCAGACTCAGGCTCGGGCCTAGGCTCGAGCCTCGACTCGGGCGGCTGTTGCTCGACTTCCTCGCGCAGCTTGGAGTCCCGCAGCTCGAAGGTGAGCACTCCGCGGCGCGTGTGGGCTGACACACGCGGCGCGTGCTCTAGCTCCTCATCGAGCGCCCTTTGCAGGAATCTGTTGACGCCGGCAACGGTGACGGGGTTGCGGAAGTCGTCTTCGTCTCCGTCGCCGTCCCCGTCACCGTCACCGTCCCTGTCGCCATCAATGTCATCGTTGACGTCACCGTTAGCATCGCCGTCGCCGTTACCGTCACCGTCGTCACCGTCGTCATCGTCGTCTTCATCATCGTCGTCTCCAGCGCCAGCGGGTTCATCGTCGCCGTCCTCAGAAGAGGCGGGCGAGTCAATGCGGTCGAAGCGTAATGCGCCGGCGACACGGTTATGGCCCATGCTCAGAACGAGGCTGAGGAGCGCGTTCATCTCGTTGGCTCCACCATCGCGGTCCAAATCGTGCAGCGCGTTTAGTCCCTCTGCAAGTAGATGCGACGGCAATGAGGTTGTGAGTTGATCTGCGACTCTCATTATGGCTGCCGAATACTATAAAATTACAAATATTTCAATTCGCACATTAAAAGCATTGTAATTACATCATTAATAATAATAAATACTCTGCGTTCTTTTCGATTAAGTATAGATTTTTAAAAATATACACGCAGTAACAATAAGAGATTAGAAGTGAACCATACATCTACATATACAGGTTCCGGTTCGAAGGACCAAGTGGTCCTCCGAGCCAGATCTGAAGTGATAAAATGTTTTACAAAATATAATATGAATTATATCAAACATTATACGATTGAAAATGTTAATCGAGTGGAGAGTGAGACGCGAGGCGACGCGAGGCGACGCGACGAGCACTCACCGAGGTCGCTGTCGTCCTCCAGCGGGATGCAGATGCGGCGCGGGCAGCCGCGCGCGGGCGGCGGCGGCCGCGGCGGCGGCTCGCGCAGCTCGGGCTGGCGCCGCTGCACCCCGCCGCGCATGGCGCCGCGGATGCTCGCGCGAGACAGCTCCTGCAGCCGCGGCGGGCACTGCTCGTCTACGGACAACACGCCGCGCTCGGTCAGCGCTCACTCATCACTCATCACGCCCCTGATCACACACACACACGCATCTGTATGCGACGGCTCCTGCAGCGGCGCGAGCACTGCTCGTCTATGGACAACACGTCGCGCTCGGTCACTCATCACGGCCCTGATTTATC
The DNA here is from genome assembly GCA_907165235.1 of Zeuzera pyrina. Taxonomy (NCBI): domain Eukaryota; kingdom Metazoa; phylum Arthropoda; class Insecta; order Lepidoptera; family Cossidae; genus Zeuzera; species Zeuzera pyrina. The sequence continues at coordinate 27,163,403 of OU015620.1, read as the reverse complement.
GACCAATGAAAATGAACCACTTAAACGACTTATAATATTCCTTATTGACACTGAAGCAAGCCTCCGTCACTCGTTCAAGGTCACGCAATAAATGCCTATCGCATACTATATCATTTCATTACAAGTATAACAATAGGGTGCCCCGTTAGCCTCTTACGCACGTTGGAGCCCTTGCACAAAACTTCTAAATTATGTCGAAAGCATGTTATTATTGTACAATAAATGGATGTAAAAGTTAAAAGGCAAATATAATTTTTGTCTTTTCTTTTCATTGCCAGTACATGAAAAAAGGTAAGATTTAATAATTTATTTTTATCTGTCTTGTAAAAATTATACTTCTACTTCCTTACAAATTAAATAGAACAAGTTCAGTCTTTCATAATGATGTTTCCAGACTAAAAAGCGCTTGATAAACTTTATCTAAGTAAATTCTCGTTTTCCCAAGAATACCTACTCTTCACTAATATTCATAAAGTACATATACGGAACAATTTTTTTGCAGCTTACAGCCTCTTTTCCCCTTTTTATAGCAAAATTTTTTAATTTTGAATTATTTCGTTAATTTCACTGATTTTCACAAAATTAAAGCAATGAGAAAATGGTGGAAAGTTGTGTTTTCATAATATTACATGTATTATTTTAGTGTCGACTTATAAATAATACACAAAAAATTAAACCGCCTTCACAAAAAAAGCAGTGAAAAGTATAAAATAACTATCCTTTACTAATCAAAACTCAAGTACAATAAAAATAACTTTATAAATAGGATACGCATAAATATATAATTAAATTTGTCAGCTACTGACGTCGGTGCCAAACCTACCAAACTAATGGACTTTCTATTGTTGTACATTGATTTGACACCGACTTCAGTAACTGTCAAATTTAATATACATGTATGTGTATCGTATTTATAAAGTAATTTTTATTGTACTTGGGTTTTGATTAGTATAGTTATTTTGTACTTTTCAGTGTTTTATTTGAAGGCGGTTTAATTTTTTTTCTTACAATTTTTGTATTTCTACCGTTTGAATGACCTTGGCATAAATAAATATCTAGGATAGATCTACAATTAACTTCTTTCTAACTGAAGCGCAACAATACACAAGAGAACCATCAACATAAATAAAGGTTATGACCAGGTCGCGATATTTGGTGTTACTTGGTGCCAAAGCCTACCAAACTATTAAATTTTCTGTTTTTGTACATTGATTTGGCACAGACTTCAATAATTGTCAAATTCAATTATATAGATATGTGTGTCATACTCATAAAGTTATTTTTATTAGTCACTGTTTAATTTATTGCCCTCGTAGAACCTTTGTCTTTGATGGCGCGCAGGGGGCGTAAACACAGCAAGCTCGATTCTTGGCTTGTGTGTGTAAGATACGTTTCTCATTACAGCAAACGTTTGATATTGTCCAGATTTCGTAAGCTGTTTTAGCGTAAATATTTTCGTTTTTCTATGGAAGTGATATATCTGTTACGTAGTAACTATTACCTAATCTGTGACCGAAGTGCACTGAATAAATATTAGCACCTACCAAGTTTCAGTAGATTGGCTGACTCCTCCTTGGTGGGCACCCGCAGCATGGCAAAGGACACATTGAGCAGGCCCCGCGAGACCCACTCGTGCTCGGCCACGCGACGTACTTGCACCAGATTGTCGTTCAACGGCATCACAAGTATACCACCCACCTGCCACACAATACAGAATGCGATATATTTCAACACATTGAAACCAGTAAATTCTCCCAAGATAGCGACGAACCTGTAAAAAAATATATCGAAAAACATCGATATTCTCGATTTCGAAGACAAAAAGAGGGTAATTAAAGGTTTCAATTACTTTTTCTGTTTTTAAGTAAATACCATGAGGAATTTCATTTACATCGAAAACTGACTTTGACTGGCCCGTTTTTTTTTAACAAAAGAAAGTGTCGGACACACGTTAACTTAGGGTTCTGTAGCAATTACGAGCAAAGTAAATATAAAAAAACTGTGTATTGTGTGCAAGTAGTGATTATACCATATTTTAATAAAGACGCTCGATGCTGCAATTGTTTTAATGTGACTTCCAGAACACACAAACATTATTTGTAATTATTATTACAAACATTACATAAATATCTAATTAGATATGTCGAAAAGACCCCACACAGATACGACAGGTTTAATTAAACTAAGTGTAGAAGATTCGTTTGTGCGACTTGACTGTGAAACCTGCAGATTGCGAATACACTTAAATTGAATTCTAATTATCATATCATCACGTTGTATTCCTAATAGAGTAGTCCGAGAAAATGGAGCCCCAAGCATCGTGCTCCTTCCATACTTCTTTCGTCTCGTCAAATATCATCGTTCTCCTTGCACATTTTCGCCTAAGTATGTAAGCGCTTTGACATTTCCGTCAGCTAATACTCTGAAATCTGGCTATTTGATTTTCATAAATCAGCTTTAGTCTTGCTTGGCGTCTACTACCACTCACTCTGTCAAATTTATTCGTCAGTCTTTCATCACATCACCCGAATTAAGCATTAAGCATTACATTCCTCGTTTTTACAATAACATTGTCATCCAACCTCGTCATACTGATGCGTATCTCTTCATTGCTTGTTATAAGCAATGAAGCCACGTGGACAATTTTGTATGGGAGGTGACACCGCACATACCTCCAAGAAATCGCATTTCTACTGCATTATCTTACTTTCACTCGATTTCGAGCATATTCAGGCCTCACTACCGTACAATACATTTTATTAAAAACTTCATCAATTTTAATTAAAAATAAATTAAATGCGCTTTTTTATTGCCAAAACGCTATTACCGCACAAACTGCAACAATACATTTATCTCTAAATTACAAATATTTGTTTTGTCTGGCCAGACCGACTCGGCGCTGCGAACTTGAAAAGGACCTAAATGCATTCGCTATTTTTAACACGGCCGACTAGAGCTTTTGGCTTTTGTATCGTTACTGCATCATGTTGTATCTACTGCGTTCGATCGCGACAGCAAAAGAATCAAATGCAGAATATTGGGGCCATCCTTGCTGTGTTACTGATTATCCAATAAAAATGACAAGTAAAAGTAATTTTTGGTTCACTGTATACTTCATCAATACAAATAAATAAAATTAAGTGATTTTGAGGTAATGGATTTAAAAACCCTAACACGGATTGTTTAAACTTTTGTCTGCATGTCTGTCTGTTTGTCGGGCTAATCTCTAAAACGCTTGAACCGAGTTTGACGGGATTTTTATTAGAAGGTTTGGACTTTTCAGAGTAATCTCGTACATTTAATTCCGACAAAAACGCCGGTAAAACTGCGCGGTACAGTTAGTTGAAAATTAAAGTACTATAATAAAATTATTTCAATAAGTACGTGAAATTGTTACCAAGATATAAATTTTAATAGCTACATATCTTCAGTTACTGTACCGTCACAGTACGACGCTCGCTCAGTATTTTTACGTATTTCCCTTTAAAATTTACAAAATTACATACTATACGGCTGGTCTTTGCAAAGAATATTAGTTTGTACTGTAACGACATGAAACGAGAAAAATTGACTGTCAAATGCGCAGTAAGTATCACACCCCTGGCACAGGTTAATTAGTTACTAGCGTAAACCCCTGACTTGCTCCTTATTCGGGGTCATTCTGATACTCTTTCGCCACTGCTGGCGATTTTTCGTCAACTGTGTCATTTGCATAATAGTTTTACGTTTTCAATTCAAAATTATTTGGTGGAGTTAAATGAAAAAACTGTTGAATTGCGAGTTCGACTCGTACACAGAGTTTCGTACAACATTTATTAAATGGCATTCTAAACTTTATTTCTGTAGATCTGTAAGATCTAGGACTTCCGGTGAATTTTTCCTGTAAACTTTAGGCAAGGCCTTGGTATATATCAATGAGCAACAGAATTAGTAATTTAAAATACAACTTATGGTAAGTTATAGTTTAAAATTAATACATACATACATATGTACATATCCTCACGCTGTATCCCTAACGGGGTAGTCAGAGAGGACGGAGCGCCAAGCGTCGCGGTTCTTACATACTTCTTTCGCTTCTTCAAATCTCATCATTCTCCTCACACATTTTCGCCTAGGTATGCAAGAGCTTAATAATGCACAAAATTTGTACTTTTCACTATATAGCTAATTTCTTATTTAAATCATATGTGCTTTAAAATTAATTGTTTCCGCAAAAAATTCATTACTTTTACTATTAAGGGTAAACTTCAGTGGTAATTTTTGTAAAGATAATAAATTTCGAGGAAGTAGCATTTAATTGTATGGCACTATATTTTTTAATATGTAGTAAGTAATAAAAATGTTGTTGACATTTTTACCAATTTTTAAGTGCCTTTAAATGTATCCTATTACATGAGATGAAATTTTTAAAATTTTACGCCCAATAATTTCTGAGATAAGACGAGCGTGAATGGCGTCGATTTGAGTTTAGTACCCAATTTTTCCCTTCTTTAATTCCTATGAATATTTACAAATGTTACCCCACCAAATTTCGAGTGAATAATTTATTTAAATTCCGAGAAAATTGATTGTAACGGACGGACGGGGGGACGAATGAATGATCTTATCAGTTTTTCCTTCTAAGGGACGAAAGTCTAAAAATATACTATGTAGAACATAAGGCTCGATGCAATATTTCAAGCATTTATACACACCTACTGATATTCTTCATTGAGTTTAATACATATATAGATGTAAATTACATATATTATTAAATATCACCATCAAAAAGAAATCAATCAAATGTCCGACCAAAATAAAAGGCTAACCGCGTTATTTTCCCGTGTTTTAGATATTTTATCACCATCAAAGTTGAAATGATATACCAAAATCGTCACCAGCTCGATAACCAAAACACAGCAACTAGAATAGTGCAATACCTTTATAAGTTGTTTGAAGTAGTTCAGATACTCATCCGGGCAACCCGCGCCGACGTACACGCGGTCGTAGGGCGCGGGCAGTGGTGCCACGCACAGGCCATTACCTAATAGAATAAAATACGGGGAATAAAAATATTGTTATGGTTACTGACGTCTGACTCCAATGACAGACGTCATGACTTCAATGACACCCACCACCCCGGATCCATTGTAAACTGTTAGACCACCATTTTACCAACGTAATGAAAATCCTTCAAATGAAATAAGATCTTTGAATTACAAGCATTTTATAGTCAAATATAATACATTATACATATCTCCAAACACAAAACAGTAATATTTCTATAAATGCAAGATGTTTTATTACTACAGTTAAGATTACACTGCCTCCATCTGACTGCTCATGGCAGTGGCTAGAGCTCCCAATTGAATAAAAATTAATCATTTACTTTATTCCCAAAATATTACAAAAACAAGTAAGTTACTTTGCCTGTTTTTTTCACAGTACAACATGAAGTTGCTAAATAGTATTTAATAGCTATAAAATATAATTGATGATGCATTATTTTCAACACAAATAAAAATTAAAAAATATAATAAGCTTACTTACCACAATAAAACTTTGGAACACAAAAATCAAATTCATCCAGTGTGACCGATATATCCAAAAATTGGCTCAACTTCCGAACGGAATATTCATGTACCATTGGATGCACTTCCACTCCATGGCTGATGCCTCCAGAGCCCAAGATGAGCCCTACTAGGGTGCTGAGATAACCGGTGCCAGAGCCTATGTTCAGGAATGATAATCCTGGAGAAAGCTGGAGGCCTTCCATTACTTCACTGTTAAGAAAGAAGAAGCCAGGATAATAGAATTGTTAACAAGCTGGCAACTAGTTTCATGTGGTCAGGTTATAAGGTAGCAATTCAGGAGGCTAATACTAGCATACTACTTTGGCTTTAATTACTGTCTCTTTATAATGCAGATAGGTAAATGACATATTCTGTTAAATTATTAAAACTTTCGTGAGACATTATTAACAAACTAATTATTGAATACGGCTATACTCACGTTCAATCGGTATAGGTACCGATTAGTTTTGGACCTATTGGAGGCCCATCATCAGGTCCGAAACTAGTTGGTACCTATATCGATTGGATGTGAGTATAGCTGTATTCAATAATTAGTTTGTTAACATATTCTGTATTAAATAATTGGGACCATAGTCACATGGAGCCAGTTTTTTAAACAGTGTAAACCTCTTTCTAAGGAAAATACATAAATCAGCAACAGAATTAGTATTTCAAACTACAATTTAAAGTATTTAAAATTAATAATTACCACTATAAAACTATTTGTGGATTTAAAATTAACATCTCCCACAATGAAGTTACTACTTTCAATCATTACCTATCGGGGTGTCCACTGCAAATGTAAATGCTTCTCTGATTTTCCTATACCATTTTGCCAAAATTTCTTGATCAATTATGTTCACTTTAGGTACATTTTTTTTAAATTTTTCACAATGTAAAAGAATGTAATGTAAATTAATAATCAATCTTTTGCTACTTTTAACTATATTTTAATGGGTTTTTACAATTGTTTTCCCCAATTAAAAAGTGTGTACATTTCAATTCAGTAATTTTTGATTAATAGGAATTGGAACAAAAATAAAATTTCTAGAAACTTTTTCGATTATGTATGACCTTCAGAAACATTTTTTTTTCATCTTTTTTTTTAACTGTTGCTTCTAATAAGTTTTAATAATATAACATTTTTAAAAATGTTCATCAAGTTAATTTACAAAGTGAATAGCATAAAATGTTATCATTTAACTTGATGAATAAATGCTAATTGCTTGTTCTGTCTAAATTTTTCAGAAATGGTAAATTAGAATACCAAAAATTTCTTAAATGCAGTCATGAAAGTAATATTTCTAATATCATTAGGTATATTCTTTTTTTTCTACTGAATTGTGATTATAATTATGTCTAAGCTTCGTGACATTAATATTAGCAACATTGAATCAGCCATTTATTTTCTAATTAGAGTGGACTAATATTATTCAAAAACAAGGTTTTTATTCCTCAATGAATGATAATAATATAATGATAAAAAATGTTTATACTTCTCCATAATAAAAGATAACAATGTTAGGATGTTGACAATTTAGGTGATAATAAAAAAAAAAAATTGCACCTTGATCATAAGCCATTTTATATAGCACACTTCCATTTACTGAATGTATTTTTAGAAGAAATATGTGCCTGCAAAAACATTATATTGATTTTTACAAGTACCTATAAATACATGGAGCGGACATGTGCAGCGGACCGTTTCTCCATGCTAGGTCTTTGTAGGCCTGGTCCCGAGCTTCGGGCGTCATGTAATCAGCGCGGTCGAGGACTCTGAATACCCTTTCTACGCATCTTGTACGTATATAATTTCCTCCCATTAAATTGTCAATCAATTCATTATTGTCTCGTCCTGACGACACTGCACCACCCATTTTGATTTGCTAAACTTATCACAAAACACAAACACTTCGACTCCTCAGCTGATCCGAATCGTGACGTCACAATTGTTTTTCAACATTATTTTTCTAATGAGGCATTTGTGCGACGGAACTCATATATTTTGTAATGGAACAATGCGTTTTTGAGAGCGGTAATCAATAAAAACTAACACCACAATCACATATAACGACTAAACAGTATTTCATTAGTCGCAAAATACAAATAATCAAATCGAACAATGAAAATGAGTATGTAGTAACAGAGGGGGGGCGACATATTTGTTTTGTGGGGGGGGGGACATTTCGAATGTCATCCATTTTCATAGAACACCAACGCAACTGGTGATTGAAGAAGAAACTAAAATTTAAAAAAAAATAGCCATCTTGATTCGACTGTCAAAGTTGAACAAAGCACAGACTTTTAAATGGAAGCAGACTATACCTATCGGTTCAAAATGCGTGGCAAATTTAACACTAACAAATATTACTCACACACATACAGAACTCAGGGCCGCATTAAGGAGTGGTTATCTATATTGTGTATTATCTTAGAGCGGGACTATTTGGGACACTCTAAATTATAATTTTCATGTGAGAAAATAAGGATAAAATAAAGATAATGTGTAGTTTTAAGTTTGTAAATATTAACGTATGTATGTACTTTTTGTTAATGTAAATAAGGATAAAATTAATTGATATACTAGTATCAAAGATTATTACTTTATTATATTCCTTCTTTTTGTAGATTGTTTTTGTCACATGACGGATGTAATTTGGAGTGTTCCCAATGGCTCCTCGATACAATATTATGATTGTTCGTTCGATACATGAGGCCTGACTAGGGATACGGAAAAGGAATCGATTCCTGTAAGGTATCGATACTTTGCTTGCGATACCAAGTATTTTAAGTATCGATACTTTATTTCGATACTGAACCGAGTATCGATACTATTCGTTGGTATCGATCCTTTGTAATCTCTCTCTATATTGTGCGTACTGTCAGAGTTCTACTTATATCCAAGGAATATATTAATTAATTAATGCGTGTAATCACATACATTTATACATAGTTTATAGATTTGTGAATCTAAGTACGAGTGTTAATATTCCTATACAATTGCAAGTATTGCTGTTAATATTACATTTTTGAACTTTTAATTTTTATGACTTACATCTGTTTAAGAATCTCCAAATAAAAGTTTACCGCTGCAGAAATTTTCTCGTTTGAGATGACTAAGGACAAATATATTAGCAGTGGTGTGACTGTGTAACTTTAGTAAAAGGAAAACAGGAATTATAATTTGATTTGATTATAGCGTAAAAAATCAATGCGAACAATATAAGCTAAAAAAATATTTTCATGGCAGTTGTCGGCGTTTTGATAGTAATCATTTCAAGAATAAGTAGCAAGTAACAACATTGGATTCATTTGGCCCGCATGTCATGCAAAGTTTTTGAAAATTGTTTTTAGGTATTTAGTATTTCATTATCCGTTATTATGTTATATTACATTTATATTCTTGTTAATGTTGACTGAAATAAATTAATACTTTTATTATACCGCCTCCATTATTTATCTGATTGTTAAATCTGAATAAAACTTAAAATTAAGCTTGAATACCATTTTTTTTAATAATAAAATCCAAAAGTATTCGATACCTTAAAGTATCGATACTTCTCTTTCGATACTTTGCATATCATCGATACATTTCATACGATACTAGTACTAAGTACAATATCGATACTTTCGTCACGATACCGTATCCCTAGGCCTGACGGCTGTGCGCTGCTGGTCTTGGGCCGCATGCACATTGTGATGACCTTGCTTGCGGTTCGATTTATGTGGGTTTATGAAGTTTAATGACAAACGATATAATTTTTAAAAGTCGGGAATGTTGATAATCAGGCAAGTGACAGTTTTGAATTTAGACTTTTTGTCGCGAACAAAAGAAGCGTGGTTGGCATTTTATTCAAAATTCAGATTTGCTATTTTTTGTGCTTTTGGGAGTTTTAAGTCCAAAAATTATAGTATATTCTACGTTAAAGTTGTGTGCGAGTGAGAGGAGTTGGAGGAATTTCGTTTAACAGTCCTTTGTAACTCCAGTAAAGCCTACTTAGCATTGCTTTACTGTAAAAGTGTTAGAGACTTGGTTATGAGAAAATAGAACAAGTTTTATATCAGACGAGTGTTATCGTTAACTATTTTTCTAAAGAGATAAGCGTCAGTGAATGTTTTATAAAATTATGAAATAACTCTTCATCGCTATGCTTTGTCCATTGATTATTATTTTCTCTAAACTACGCATAAAACTCAAAAATTAAAAGAAATCGGGAGATAGTCGATGGGTGATCGATCACATTGAGAATAAAAACTAAAATAGCTTACACACTAAAACAAAGAATGTTTTCAGTATTTTATTTATTAATCGGATTGTTTTTTTATTATGTAAGAACTTATTATAGATGTGCATCAAACACAGCATTTCACTGTTTTTTAATGTGTGCCAGAAGTAACTAGCGCAGAATGTCAGATATGCTAGGGATTACCATTGCAAGTAATCGTAGGTATTATAGGTCATTATTCGCCTCGAGATATCCATATTCGTTTTCACCATTTTTACATGTGAACACAATTTATGCATAATAAAGTCCATTTTCGATTACCTGAAGCAAGAAAGTTGTATTATTTTATCATTAAAATAAAAATAATTTTGTAATTATGAAGTATGACATCCAGCACTAGCTTTTTTCTAAACAACACTGGTCCAGGATCAACCCAGCATAGCGACTATAGAATAATTTGGCAATAGCATGTTCATTTTTAATAGGTATGTTAAATGTCATGGTCAAACAACAATGGGGTTCAAAATGTTTTGAGCACAAGACACTGCCAGAATTGGTCTGCCAGTTTGTTCTATGTAGCCTTTCCTATGTATTTCTTTTATGTAGTTCTTTAACCAAAAAATTTGAAAATTTTCATCTTTTAGAAACCCGAAATTAACAAGGTATACATCAAAATCAAAAGATAGTTGCAAAAAATAGATAGTTGCTTAACCTTAGGTACCTGTCCGTTAATATTTAATTTTATTACGAGACTCAGTTTTCTCTTAATTCGGCCCTCTTTAAGGTACAAGTACTAATAATGTCAAAATTGGTTAAGTACTTGGTACAAAAATATAAAAAACCTATAACAAAACCTTACACAATACAAGGAAACTTTAATTTTAATAGTTTGAAACATATTTAAGTGTCGGAGCCTCGAAATACAAAAATATCAGCTAACTGAATGCAGTAATCAAACAATTTGCAACATCAGATTTACTTACCGATGGAACGTGATTTTCCGGGCTTTTCTGTATGAGGCGTTGCAACTATTGGGGGTACAACACTTTTGTACCATTTTTTGCACTTTTAATAACCAAAATAATGTTTATACACCAAGAAATATTTAATCATCGAACATGTGACGTACTACACAAGCAAACAGACGCCATACTCCGCTTATTTTGACTTAAGCGGAAGATGGCGGCTGCCACGGTCTCGGAATTTTCTATGTGTGCCATTGTGTTGCAACAAATGAAAGAAAAGGATAGAGATATACAATTTTAAACTACAACGAAAGTGAGTGTTATTACTTACACGGTATCTATGTGTGAGTGAATTATGTTTGATCTGCTTCTATTTATAAATCTGTGTAACAAAGTCACATTATCAAATGACAAATGTCAATTGCAAACCTTCCTAAGAAGATTTTTTGGGGAACGGGAGAAGTAAGGTTGTCATTTCATTTAGATTTTCTATTTTTTACATTTTTGGAAGTTTTAAACTTCGATCACAAATATATAACAAGATACACAATCAGCGTTCCAAAAACGTCCGAACCAAATGTGCGCTGATATGAGACTTTAAGCGCACTCGGTCTTACTAGTAATTTGCGAACATTAAAGGAAACATGACAAAGTGCTCCTCCAAAAATTGTAAAAATGACACGTCTAGAACGTTAAAAAAAGATGGAGTTTCTTACTTTCGGTAAGTGATTAGGATTATTTTATTTACGTGTTCATTATTTTGTTATAATAATAACGTTATATAGCTGTGTGTGTTAAGAGAATGATGAGTTTTGAAGAAGCGAAAGAGGTGTGTAAGGACCGCGACTCCTGGTGCTCCGTCCTCTCTGACTACCCCGTTAGGGATACAGCGTGAAGATATTTTATGTTATGTTATATAGCTCTTTTTTGTTAAATTCATAATAATATTTTTCAAATAACAGCTACATAATACAATTAATTATACGATCGTGAATAAGACATTGAGAACCATACTACCGCATTCAGATTTCATTTATTCGGATTATACTTTTATCTCTGTTCTAAAACTGTAGAATGGAGTTTTTAGTCTTACATTTTTATTTTTTTAAATATATTTTTGGTGTTGAAGTTTCAATTATGACTGTAGTATAAGACTTACTGCTAATTATAAATTTTAATGTAATTTATGTAATTATGTATTCTTTTATAAACACTGCAAGTTATTGCAATATTTTTCTCGAACATATAAAAATATATATAGCTTTCCTCGAGATTCGATGTGAAAAATAGACTTCTATAGTAGCACGCCAAAAATGCGATGAATACTTCATACCAAATGAACGAAGCGTAGTTTACTCTGATCGCTTTTTAGAAAGTGACGAATAGTCACAGCGAAAGGCTTGAAAAGACTACACAATATTACGTATTTACTTAAACCTGCACTGCATTTCTATTTGACAGTGTTATTATTTGTATCGTGGCATTACTAGAAGATTAACGTTGCCACTAAATCGTTTAAAACTAAGATTTTAGATCCTTTAATTGTTTTTTATCAAAGTTAAGATTTCTAGCCATGACATATTTCTCTGATTACCCCGTTAGGGATACGGCGTGTTAATATGTATGTATATATTAAATAATGACTAGCAGACAATTTCCTATTGAAAAATTAAAAAAATATCAGCACTTTTTGCGACTTCACTCTGTATTCCTAGATTACGTCATTGCCTGATATCCAACATTTTTTCCTTGTCTCGCCTAATCTAAACATTATGTCTTATCCTTGTCACATACACGTAACAAACTAAATATATTACGTGAATTATACTTTAAGCACCTTTAAGGTCTACTTTAAATTAAAAGAATATTACCAATAATACTGTAAGATGTTCAAAATGTATATGTCAATTCGGACAGTAATTATGTATTTAGATTTTAAAGAAAATTGTGAATTATTATTTGTGATCGAAGAACCGAAAATAAAAAAATATTAATAACAATGCTGCTTCCACCCTTTTTCTATTCTTACTTTGCGTCTGAATATGTCATTGCCTGACATGCAACATCTTATTCCTTGTCTAACATTATAATTTCTATGTGTCTTATCCTTGTCACTTTCATCTAACAAATTATAATGACGTAAATAGCGAAACAAATAAATTACGTGAATTATACTTTAAGCGTGAAGCGTAAGATTGAATTTTAAATATATTTTTGTTAACAAACGTCGTTTCAATGCCATGGAAAAATCTTTTACAAGCTCTTACAACCTTTATATGCATTGACAGTAAAGCAATGCAATGCTTGCAATGCTTGCAAGCAACCAAAGCGCTGGTGTAAGCAAAGTGCAGTTCGGCGTCGGGGACAGCCACGGAACACGCTGTGCACCTAGCAAGAGAAGATGAATGAAGTGATTGATATTATGGAAGAAAAAAGACTGGATGTGTTATGTTGGATTGAAACCAAGCGAAGGGGCAGTGAACTTGCTGACTTGCCCGGAGGGGGCATCGCTCTGTGGTCAGGGGTACCACTTGGAGATAGAGGATGCCAGGGGGTGGGCGTTTTGCTGTCCTCTCGTTTGGTCAATTGTATGACTGAGTATAAATGTGTAAACCCTAGACTGCTCTGGGTGCGCCTCAAGATGGGGTTGACGAGAATTTTTATTTTGGCGGTGTATGCTCCAGTGTCCTCCGTCGGCGTGGGTGAGCTAGAGCGGTTTTGGGAGAATGTTAGAGAAGTTCTAGCGACGGCTGAAGAGAACGAGAGAATTGTTTTTTGTGGAGACATGAAAGGATGGGTCGAGACAGCTCGAACTGGATTTGAGACTGTCCTAGGCAAATATGGAGATAGGAGAGTGAATGATACTGGTAGGATTGTGTTAGACGTGTGTATGGAAAAGGAAATCTTTTTGTTGTTAATACCGTATTTAAGCACAAAAGGATCCATCAGTATACTTGGGAAAGAAAGCATGAGAGAAGTATGATTGATTTATTGCTGGCGGACAGCCGGCTCAAAAGGCAGGTTATGGACACTAGAGCACACAGAGGAGCCGATCTGGGAATGGACCACTTTCTAGTGATAACTAGAATAAGGGGTCTGTTTGCAGCATGGTGACATCGCGTAGTGTCCAAACCTGCAGTGGTTTGTCGTATCAAAAGCTGGAAACTGCAAGATGCGACTACCGGGAATGAATACGAAAAGGTAGTATCCGGTAAGCTTGATGATAGATTGAAAGTGATGAGCGAAGATGTTGAAGAATATTGGCAGAACCTTAGGGATGATCGAGGCTGCAAAAGAAGTGTGTGGAACGAATAAGATTGGGAACGTTAAAAATGTGATGAGTGGTAGGATGATGAGGTGAAAGAGTCTGTGTATAAGAAGAAGAAATCATGGCGAGACTACCTTGCTACAAAAAATGACTGTGGTATGAAGAATTTGATGAAAGATAGATATAAGCTGCAGAAAGCAGAAACGAAAGCACTAGTGAAAGAGAAGCGTGAAAGGTGTAGGATGTTAGACGAAAACAGGATGTCGGACAACTTCGAGGAAAATTCCAAATTATTTTGGAAAGAAGTGCGTAAGTACCGAAGTGGCCCGGCACCTTGCAGAATGAATAAAGTGCGTTCGAAAGAAAACAACTTGCTAACAGATAAAAAAGATGTTCTGCAGCGATGGAGTGAATACTATGGAGAACTGTATGAGTGTGGCGACTTCGTCTCTGATACTGAGAGCGATTCTAATGAATTGCCACACTCGGATCAGGGACTGGAGGATGTCATTAGTATGAAAGAGATCGAGAACGTGATAAGAAGTTTGAAATGTGGAAAGGCTGCGGGAATTGATGAGGTGACTGCTGAGATGATCAAGTATGGTGGTCCTAGGGTCTGGGATACCTTCTGTGCACTCTGCAACCTTTGTTTGCAGAAGAGAGAGGTTCCAGAGGACTGGCGCACCGCAGTCATAGGAACTCTCTATAAAGGGAAAGGTTCTCATTTGGACTGCGCGTGCTACAAGGCCATCAGCTTGCTCAGCTTAGCAAGTAAAGTCTATACTAAGGTATTGACTGAACGTATGAAAGGCGTTTCAGAAAGATATTTGTGGGAGGCGCAAGGTGGTTTTAGGAACGGTAGAGGTTGTATGGATCAGATTTTGTCGCTTCGCGTTATCGTGGGGAAGTCTCTGGCTATAGGTCAGAAAGTTTTCTGCGCTTTCGTGGATCTAGAAATAGCATTCGATAGAGTAGTGCGACAGAAATTGTGGAGTCTTCTGCCTGAGTATGGCGTGGGGGGCTCCTTACTACGGGCTGTGAAGTCATTATATAGCGGCCACAGAGCCTGCGTAAGGATAGAGGGTGACACGTCGCCCTGGTTTGATGTCTATTCAGGCGTCAGACAGTGCGGCATGATGTCTGCTAGGCTGTTCGTGCTGTATTTGGACAGTTGCCTCCAGAAAATTAAAGGTAGTATGAGTGGTATATTATGTGTTGACACAGTGGTAAACTGTCTATTGTACGCTGACGATGCTGTGCTGGTTGCACCATCAGAAGCCGAGTTGCAGGCACTAGTCACGTGCATGAAAGAAGAATGCGAAGTAAAAGGATTGAATATGAATGTGAACAAAACTAAGGTTCTGGTGTTTGAAAGGGAAGAGGTACAAACGAAATGTGATATTTGGGTAAATGGAAAATATCTAGAACAAGTGAATGAAATTGTGTATCTGGGGAGTGCGTTTTCGAGGGATGGAAGATGTGACTTGGATGTGGAGAGACGGGTAGCAGCTGGCAATAAAGTGAATGGTGCTCTGTCCGCATTGGCAGATAGTGTGAATATATCTAACACTGCCAAAATAGCCATCCACAATGCGGTGTTGGTGCCCACTTTATTGTACGGTAGTGAGGCCTAGTTATGCCCGAAATCAAGTGAAAGTATGATAAATGCAGTAGAAATGCGATATCTTAGAAAGATGTGCGGTGTGACCCTTGCGGACAGGATAAGCAATAAGGAGATACGCAGTATGATAGGGTCGCACGACAGTGTAATTGTACAAATGAAGAAAGGAATGCTTAGATAGTTCGGGCACATGGAAAGAATGAGTGATGAAAGACTGACGAAGAAAATATACAGAGCGAAAGTGAGTGGTAAAAGAAGCCAAGGAAGACCAAGGCTGACTTATGAAGATCAAATAGCCAGAGTGTTAGCAGACGGAAATGTCAAAAGCTCTCGCACAATGCGAAAATGTGTGAGGAGAATGATGAGATTTGAGGAAGCGAAAGAAGTATGTAAGAACCAAGATGCTTGGCGCTCCGTCCTCTCTGACTACCCCGTTAGGGATACATCGTGAGGATACATATATATATATATGTGTATGTATGACAGTGAAGTTTACTTTCAATTAACACAATATTGAGATAATACTATACGATATTAGAAATGTATATGTCAATTCAGACAACAATTTGTTCCAATTTTATAAAGGATTGTGAATCTAGTTATATATTTGTGATCGAAGGTTTTAAAGTACAACAGTGTATTAAAGTTCTGTGCAAGTGAAAAGAATGGAGTAGGTCTAAATAAACATGTGTAGCTGAAGTTTTCGCGCTCGTCCAAGAAGTCCTGTAAAACTTCAGTAAAATCTACTATCACTTTACTGGAGAAGTTTTAATGTTTTATATAACGATTCTACTTAAACTTTTACAATACGTGACATTGGCAAATGCGCTAATCGCCATGCCATGAAGAAAGAAAAAAAAACATTCCCAAAACTACATGTTGGACTTTTTGGCAGAAACGCGAGAAGTGAGGTTATCATTTAAATAAGAATTCCTATTTTTTTAATTTTTGGAAGTTTCAAACTACAAGAGTGAGAGTATTTTGTCTTTTCAAGTTCTGTATAAGTGAAAAGAATAGAATAGGTCTAAATAAACATGTGTGGCTGAAGTTCTCGCGCTCTTCCAAGAAGTCCTTTATAACTTCAGTGAAGCTTACTATCACTTTTCTGGAGTAGTTTTACGATAAGAAAAAGAAACGAATTTACTTCGTACATGATTAATACGTGACAGCGGCAAATGCGCTAATCTGTGCGCCATGCCATGAAGAAAGAAAAAAAAAATTCGATATGTGTATGCTGCGGGGCAGCTTACGCATGTAAGTATTATGTGTATAATTTACCTATATGTTATTTCTATATAAAATATATAGGTATATAATATATACTCTACAGCTTCTTCAAATGATGAATATATATAGTATATATCTATCTAGGTTTCTCGGGGTGCTGATTACAAAAATTATGTTCATTTTCAAATACAAGATGGCGAATATTACTTTTTTGGATAAATCGATATGGGCGTCACATTATAGGTTTCTCGGGGTGCTAATTACGAAAACGACGTTCATTTTCAAATCTAAGTGGCGAATATTACTTTTTTGGATAAATCGACATGGGTGTCGAATTCTAGGTTTTTCGGTGTGCTGATTACGAAAATGACTTTCATTTTCAAATCTAAGTGGCGAATATTACTTTTTTGGATAAATCGATATGGCTGTCAAATTCTAAGTACCTCGGAGTGTTGATTACGAAAATGACGTTCATTTTGTAATCCAAGATAGCGAATATTATTTTTTTTTAATAGATCTACACGGGTATCATGTTCTAGGTTTCTCGGCGTACTGATTACGAAAATGACGTTCATTTTCAAATCGAAGATGGCAAATGATATTTTTTTTATATCTATTAATATTGATATTTATTGTTATTGTATACAGTGAAGTGAATAAAAATATATAAAATATGAAAAAAACCAGTAAACTCCAGTCGTGCGTCGGAGCTGACACACACACTTTTTTTTTCACATTTTCATTAGTTTTTACATGATAGGAAAAGCCAGGCAAAACCGTTATAATATTAGTGTGTAAAATTGATCATCGTCATCAGCCTGGTTTTTTTCACTCCTGGATATACATAAGTCAGCAAGCGCTTGCCTTCACATCGATCTTTTGCTCTTCTCAACTAGCCACTGCTTGCAACTTTTTTAAAGTTGTCGGCTCATGATCGGAGGTCGCTCCACTCGTGTAAAATCCATGTATTAAATCAAAATAAATTAAGATTAATTATGCTGAATAGGCAAAAACTGTAAACTACCACTCTTGGAATCTCCCTTCTGTTTTGGGTTAACGCGTATTTTATTTAAATAACATTAAGGACTACTGTGCGTTGTTTGTGACTTAAACTATTCAGAAGTTGTTATTACATTAATCTATTGTTTTATTTACAGTGTATATGTCATAATATCAAAACAATATCTTACAGTGGTGTATGTCTAAATCCATGGTCAAGGATTCAAAAAAATAAAGCCAAGTCCAAAGCAACTAAATTCTTTAGTCCACTCACTTGACTCGCTTGACCGATCGTTCCCGCACTTCGAAACTCGAATGAGTTCACTAATTCCATACCAAATCGCGCAACTTATTGTTAAAGCACAGATTCTGTACAAACCATTTGTATGAGGCAATTTAGTCCCAAATCCTTTTTATTCCATTTTTCCAATAAATATAATAACTTTTTTTACAAGTTTTATTTATTGTACAGTCAAGAACTCGTGAAGTTTTCCACATTGGACTTTTTACAGTTCTCATTATAATCACCGTAGAGATAACTCGTGCTACATAGTGTGTACAAACTTAATGTGCTCTTGACTGCGCCCAAAATTCTTTTCTTTTTTGTTTCTGAGAGGCTATAAAATACTCAGCCGGACTCTACGCTAACTGAGTAGTATCGGACTCGAATCGACTAAAAAAAACACCTTTTTGCTGTTACCCCTAGTGGCTTTTATAGCGCCATCGGTCGCATTGGGGGGTGCTAAAGGTACCCTGCCCGATGGTCGACTGCCTAAGGGTTCCTCCAGCCGAGGGATATCTCGTATGAAGGGCGGACCTCAGGCTCAAGGCATTGCCAGGAGAGCTTTCCGCACCTTAGCGCGTGTAAGCTTCGGCTTAAGGCCGCGCGTCATGAACTTTAAGGCCCACGTGAACACCCCACAATTCAAACTTTTTCCATCCTCTATTTATATAAACTTAAACCCTTACTGGTCCATCGGCTAGCGACACTTGCTTCTCGTGGCGCATCGTCAATTAAATGCATTTTTGTTAACAATTGGATATTGTATTAAACTACAAATTAATTAAATTGTTTTATCTTGTCTATATACTCAATTTCAAATAACCGTATTCTTATTTTCACTTTTACTCTACCTAAATCATTCACATTATTTTAAATTACTATCTTATCCATGTCTACCTAAAACGTGAGTTAAATAATAATACTGTAACTATTATGTATAACAAGAATATAGTAATGTAGACTATTGCTCTCTCAAATACAAAATTATACGCCGCGAGCTCACTATTGCATTAAATTGTATCTATGTCTTAACCGTCACATCATACTCCACAAATGCTATATTCCATCTACGATCTCTATTTTTTTTACTTTCAACGACAGCACAAAAAAAAATGTTTGACATTTCTAATCTAATCCACTAAAAATGTCTTCTAGGACTTTTTGGCGGGAACGGGAGAAGTGAGGTTGTCATTTTATTTAGATTTTCTAATTTTTACATTTTTAAGTTTTAAAGTACAACAGTGATAGTATATTGTGTTTTAAAGTTCTGTGTAAGTGACAAGAATGGAGGAGATTTAAATGAACATGTGTAGCTGAAGTTTTCGCGCTCTTCCAAGAAGTACTTTATAACTTCAGTAAAGCCTACTATCACTTTACTGGAGGAGTTTTACGTTAAGAAAGAACTGATTTACTTGTGATTCTACATGGATTCTAGTTATTCTGTGTCTGTATACTAGTTTGTGTTAATGCGTGACATTGGCAAATGCGCTAATCATCTACTGAATTGTTTTCTCGCTTTACTTGACGTTGGCAATGTACTCACGTACGGTGCCATTTAAAAATATATAAAAAAAAAATATATAATGTCTTCTAGATTGTGAATCTGTGCGCAAAATCACGTATAAATTTTGGTGCAAAACATAATGTGATATGTTTTTTACTTAGATTCCTTGGAATTTCGAGATCATTCTTAAATTTTACAATGAAAACTTGACAATATTCTAAATTTTTATTTAAATACATAAAAAATTAATGTAATAGTACATATTTTGTCACGTCACACTCGGACGTCATTGGCTCTGATAAGCTAAACTGCTAGTTTTAAATCGAGAACAGTTAAGTGTATTTTATACACAGTAATGGGCGAAACAAGTGAGGCTGCGGCCAGCGCTTCGGCGTCAGGCGGAGACGCAGGCGGAGAAGACGACAAGCGCGATGAACGAATGTTAGAATGCAACATTTGCTTGGACATTGCGCGAGACGCTGTCGTCAGCATGTGTGGACACCTTTTTTGGTACGATTCTCGTAATATACTGCTCGTAAAGGCCCTAGAAAACTCGCGCCATACTCGCTCAAAATAGTATGCCCCCATGTGCAGGAGGCAGCATTTTGATTACTTCAAGTTATATTATTACTACAAAAACAACATACACACTGTCTTTTAAAGAACAACAAAATTTCGATATCAATAATTAATTTTTAATGAAATAAGTTAGCCTCTTGCTGATTAAAAATCTTCCATCAAACTAAGTTTAAATTTACCATGTAATTAAAAGCTGCTGCTACATAGATATCTTGTAGCAGAAAAATAGCATAATATTATGTAACATTAACAGCAGTTTTGAATTTCTAGTAGCATTGTGAATATTCTTGGTTCATAAATACAGTTATCTTATTTTTTCATTTTTGTCTTTAATGTAAACCAGCCTTTCCCAAAGTGGGCGATAATGCCCACTGGCTATGGGTAAGAGACCCAGAAAAAAAATGGGGGCGTTGTGTAGAGGCCTGGGGGGTGATTTGTAATTTCATTTAGCTAGGAGGCATCTTAGACAACGACTGCATGAGCTCTCCACTCTCAACTACAACTTGTGAACATCAACTAATATTAATTAAAAGATTGCTCAAACTCGGTTTGATATTTCTCTCCGCGTAGTTCATATGTCTGTCCTGTTTTATTGAATATACAAAATAAAAATTATGTCAATCGGTCGTTCCGTTTCGAAATGAAAGTAGACACAAACAAACAAATAAAAAGGCAACAGACACACTTTCACATTTTAATAGTTATTAGTACTCCCAGATAGGTAATTTTCGTAGATAATAGACCGCGGGCAATCATGTTTTAACAAGTTTTTGTTAAATAACTCGAATTGTGCATTCCTGTATCAATCGGCTGGTTCATAGAATACTTGTTCTGACTTGTTGAGTATGATTGAGCGTCCAATGAGATAAACGAGTTTATGCATGTTTGTTTTATTCCTGTCTTATTTTCATTTGCGGTTTCGCGCGCAATAGATGAGCAGTACTTAAGTTCAACACTTACGTATTTCTCAAAACAAAACAATGTCGGAAGTAAAAAAGAAGAGACGGCAATACTGTGCGGAATATATTAAATTCGGATTCATTGAAAATCCGACAAACCCATCGTCGCCTTTGTCTTCTATGTCTAAAAACATTTTCGAATGAAGCAATGAAGCCTTCAACACTGCAAGATCATTTGAATAAAATGCATCCAGATAAGAAAGACAAGAATGTAGCATATTTTCAAGACCTAGAGAAGAAGCATAATACTCAGCCAAGTGTAGCAAAACTATTTTCAGCGGCTGCTAAGCAAGATGACGACGGACTTCGAGTTCGACGGACTTCGAGTTCGTACAATATCTCTTTGTTAATTGCTCAAAAAGGCAAACCACATAACATCGGAGAAGAGTTAATTTTGCCAGCAATAAAGGAAGTAATAACTACTGTGCTTCATAAACCAGCCACAGATATTATCCGAAAAATTCCTTTGAGTAATAATTCTGTGCAAAGACGAATTGATGAAATGGCTGAAAACATTGAAGGATCATTGTGTGATCACCTGAGGACAAGTCAATTCTCAATTCAGCTCGATGAGTCCACTTTACCAACTAATGAAGCATTGTTGCTGTCTTACGTGAGGTTTATTAAAGATGAGAAAATATGTGAAGAACTATTCTTTGCTAGAAATTTAGAGACCGATACAAAAGGCGAAACCATATTCAATACATTGGAAAAGTTTTGTGATGAGAAAGAGATTCCCTTGAAAAATATTATATCAGTTGCTACGGATGGCGCTGGCGCTCCGGCTATGACAGGGTGCCATAAAGGCTTCATAGCGTACTTAAAAAATAAAATTCCAGATGTCCTTGCTGTACATTGCGTTATTCATAGACAACATTTGGTTGCTAGAAACTTAAGTGAACGATTATTTCAATCACTGCAATATGTCATCAAAGCAGTCAATAAAATCCGCAACAGCTCTTTGAATGATAGATTATTTCATCAGCTTTGTGTTACTAATGACGAGGATTTCAACCGTTTGTTGTTTCATACTGAAGTTCGTTGGCTATCAAGAGGCAATTGTCTGACTCGATTTTACGACCTGTTTGACTCTGTTATAGAGTTGTTGGAAACTAAAGATACAGAATTACACAACAAGCTCATTACATCAAAGAATGATATAGCTTACATGACAGACCTGCATAAATTGTTCAACGACATGAATCTCCAACTGCAAGGCGATGAACTAAATTAAATTTAATTAAAACAAAAAACGTCGTGTTGCTGCTTTTGCAGCCAAACTGCTTCTACACAAAAAGAAATTTTCCGAATTTATCAGTATCATGCAGTAATGACGAATTGTTTACCTACTGCTAACATTTGGAAAACCTCCACATTGACTTCACCGAACGATACCAGGACATTTTGAACTTGGAAATACCAGACTGGGTATTGGATCCGTTTTCAAATGTCAACACAGGAATGTCACCTCAGCTGGAAGAAGAACTTATAGAATTGACAACAAAGGAGGAAATAAAAATCAAGTTCAAAAATGGTTACCAAGAATTTTGGCTACAAAAACCGATCCTGCAATTGTACCCTGGATTGTGGTCAATCTTCAGCGATTCTTGATAGCATTCCCATCGTCATATTTGTGTGAACATGGATTTAGTGCTGTGGCAACACTGCTCACTAAAAAGAGAAATCGTTTGCATGTTACCAAACGTGGCGACTTGCGACTGTTCTTGAGTAAATTGGAACCTGATATCAAAAAACTTATTAAACAGCATCAGATTCATCCTTAACTTTAGTTTTTATATAAGGATCGATTATATTTGTTTTATTTTGAATAAAAGGTACTCTGTTTGAATACTATAAAGTTGCGTTTCAATAATCATTCTCATTGGCAGGTGTAGCCCGTAAGAGTTAACTTGAGACCTGAGCGCCGTTGTGTATTACCTACTGCGCTCAGGTTTCAAGTTAACTCTTGGGGTTATAGTAAAAGTCTCGTTTGGAATTAATGTTTAATCTCCGCTAATATAGCTCACAATAATTAATTAATTTAATTTAAAGTTATAGTGGTTTTTCAGTAGGTGAAAAAATGGGGGCGCTAAAAAATAGTTTATTCTCAAAGTGGGCAATAGACAAAATAAGTTTGGGAACCCCTGATGTAAACAAACAAGAAACTAACCGAAACTGTTAAATATTCACTATTTGGTGGTCTGACATACTCTAATATGTAAGTGACACAATTAATTCGAAATATAAGACAGAATAATAACAGAAGAATATCAATCAATCAATCTTTTCAGTGATGGCTTCTAATGTGACGAGCACATTAATTCTGCCAATGTCACGTATTGCAAAAGACACTATAAAGGGGTTGGGATACTACGGAAAAAAAAAAAATTTTTTGATTTGCTGTTTTTCAGACAAATGTAGGTACCTAAAACAAATAAGATTATGTAAGGACAGATGACACACAAACACAACTGGTTATAATATAATAGTATTAGTTATATATAATGTACAGCTAGTAATAATATAGTGGTATATAAATTATAACACAAACAAACTTCACATTATAACTTGATGTCATTATCACATAAAAATTTATCCAGCACCTTAACAAAAGGAGTATTTATCAAAGACAAAACAAATTTACAATTTACAGGACGAGGAATAGAAGGGGGAAGAATATCATACAGAGAATATTTTAGTTTCGGGCAGCAAAAAATAAATGATCCAGGGTACCTTCATGATACCACACTCACATAAAGAGTTATCTCTAACGTGTATTTTAGCCAAATGTACAGGTGTACACGCATGACCCAGTCTCAAACGACAGAGTATAGAGGTATTTCGTTTACTGAGACTACGGTGGACGAAAAACCAAAGCCTACGAGGGACTTCTGGTTGGATGGAGGCATAGTGTTTACCCTTAATCGATCTAGATACCTGCCAGGCGTCACTCCAAGACTCATGAAGCTTATGTTTAGCCATAGAACATAAATCGTGGGAATGAATGACATAATGTGAAGGAATTCCTGAACTTACAGCTTTTTTAGCCCAAGAGTCAACAATTTCATTATCTAAAATCCTATAATCCTATAATAAATCCAAGCTAATACAATATTGAAATTTAATTGATGACACTGATATAACTCCTCTCTAATGGAAAAGATAACAGGAAATTTGTTTTTAGATTTGAAAGGGTTTTCTTTAATGGCGTGTAAGCAACTAAGAGCATCAGTAAAGATTATAGTGCCATTCAAATTGTGAGATTTAACATAACGAATGGCTTCTAACAATGCTATAGCTTCGCCTGTGAATACGGAAGAATAAGATGGACATTTGAAACTAAGGACAATTTTAAATTTAGGGAGCCAAATTGCAGCACCTACATCTTCAGAATATGAAAATTTGGATGCGTCAGTAAAAACGGTGACCCAGTTATTCCAATCTTTATTAAGAATACTACGAAATAATGCATTGGACAATATACAGTTCTTTTTAATGCCGAAATTCAAAAGTATTGAGGGCTCGAAAATTAGAGCATTGTAATTGATAGTGAAAAGAGGATGAGAAGGTAACTGAAAAAAAGGATGAGGGAGTTGGCAGAATTGTATATAACTTCTTAAAAGGCAGGGTAGTTCAAAAACAGAATCATATCCAGAAGAGTTAACTATATCATGAAGTTGGTGAAGCTTATCTAAGAGGGAGTGGGAAGAATTTTGTAATAGTTTATATAGGAATTTATCACAAAGAAACTGGCTGCGCAAACGAAGAGGAGGATCGGCACACTCTACTTGAAGGGCGTTAATGGGGGAAGATTTCATTGCACCAGTGATTACTCGTAAGCATCTTGACTGGATTCTCTTCAATTTATCGAAGACATTTTTATTGCAAGGATCTAAAATGAAACATCCATAATCGAAATGGCTTCGAACGATTGCATTGTAGACTAGTTTTTGTGTGTAGGGGTGAGATCCCCACCAAACTCCTGACAAAGACCTAAGAATGTTAACAGCTTTCTCACATTTTTGATGTATATAATTGTAATGAGTGATACCGGACAGTCTAGAATCTAGATAAATACCCAAAAACTTAACATTACTAACAACAGATATTAATTTATCATCAAAGATTAAATTTAGGTTTGGAATGTTACGTTTTCTGGTAAAAATTACAGATTTACTTTTAGAAATTGAGAGAGTTAAGCCATGGTCTGTAAGCCAATCTCCCAAGTAATAAAGAGCTGAATTAAGTCGGCTGTTAATTTCTGTTATAGACTTAGATGAAACATACAGTGCAATATCATCAGCATATTGTAATATATTGCAAAAACAACCCACAGATCCTTCCAGGTCGTGAGTGTAAATACTGTATAATAAGGGACTGAGCACTGATCCTTGAGGTAGTCCACGCCAGATAGATCTTGGAGAAGTTTGTGAATTAGGACAGCGAATTATAACAGTTCTTTCCATAAAGAGATTGCATATGAAGCGAGTCATCTTGTCAGGAATACTCAGATAAAGCATCTTCTGCCTGAGTAAAGGAAGAAGAACGCTATCATAAGCAGAGGCGATGTCTAAGAAGACACCGGCAAGGAACTCTTTATTTTGGAAAGCTATATGGATGTCCGTAGTTAAAATGGACAAGCTGTCGATCGTGCTCATGCCTTTTCTAAAACCGAATTGAGTTTTGGCTAGTAAATTATTTTTTTCCAAATACCATTCTAATCGATTTTTTACAAGATGTTCCATAGTCTTAGAAAGAGTGGAAGAGAGTGCGATAGGTCTACGTGATTTGGGATCAGAGGGGTCTTTACCAGGTTTTAAAAGAGGAATAATAATTTGTGAGTGCCAAGACTTAGGTGTAACACCATAATCAAAGAAAAAATTTAATAGATTCAAAAAAAATATTTTAGATTTATTATTTGCGTGCACTAGAAAAGAATAAGCGATCCCATCGATTCCTGGAGAAGAGTCCCTTAAGTCTGATAAAACACAATTCAATTCTGACAAAGAGAAAGCAGAATCGAGATCATTTAAAGAGGGAAGAAAGGCGGATGGCGCAGAGAATGAGTCACAGTTAGGGGCGGAACTGGGTGCTATTATATTAGCAAATGATTCTATCCATGTGGAAGGGTCGTTAGAATAAAGATTTTCATAATTCAGAGCACAGCGATATCTTCATATTTTTCCACATTTCAGAAGGAGGCGTTCTGGGGGAGAGTGCTTCACAAAACCCAATCCAACCTAGTTTTTTCTTTTTGGACAAGGTCCTTCTAGTACGAGCTGCAATTTGTTGGTAAGCCAAATAATTGTCCAATGTCATGGAAGTATTGTAGGTATATTCTGCTTTTTTCCTCTGCTTGATAAGAGTAGTGCACTCAGAGTCCCACCAAGGAGGGGACTCTTTGCGAATAAAGGGTTGTTTTTTTGGCAAATGACAATCTGCAGAAGAGGTTAGAGCTTCAACAAATGAAGAGTAATTATTGAGAAAGTTGCCAGGAGTTGTCTGTGGGATGGAACCAATTTTCAGATCAAGGGTGGATGAAAAATCAAACCAGTTTACCTTATTTAATTTGTATTTTAAGAGAGGGGTGAGATTATTAGGAGTAGGGGAGTTGTAAGGGAAAGAAAGGATGATAGGAAAGTGATCGCTGCTATAAGAGTGAGGAAGGGTTTTCCAAGAGAGAAGACATGCCAAGTATGGAGAACATAAACTCAAATCAACTGCTGATTTTGGATTTTGATGAGGAAGGACACGCCGTGTTGGGGAACCGTCATTTAGTACACATAAATTTACATCGTCGAATATCTCTATGAGGTTGCAAGCGAAAGAATCATTGTAGTGGCTTCCCCACAATTGATGGTGGGCATTGAAATCCCCCATGATGATGACTGGAGGAGGAAGAGAAGAAATAATGGATTTTATGCTAGTAATAATAGAATTGTTAGGATGTGGAATATAAATTGAGAGGATAGAAGTATTAAGAACTCTGACAGCCACTGCATTATAATTATGATGAGAAGAAAGAGGTATATGGTGGTATGGAAGGGAGTGTTTAATAAGTATAGCACAACCTGCATAACCGTCATCTCTATCGTCTCGAAGACACGAAAAACCTGCAACCCGAAAATGGGAATTACGGGTCAACCACGTCTCCGAAACGGCAATGACGGCAGGAGAAAATTTATTGATTAAAATAGTAAGTTCATGTTTTTTCCTGCGGATACTTTTACTGTTCCATTGTAACAGGTGAATCGGGGAGAGATTTGGGAACTGATCCATTATTAGTTAATAAGGAAATTTCATTGATAGTTTGGGCAACGTTGGACGGTATACAATCACTATATTTAGAAATGACATTGAAGAATAAAGAAGTAAGGAGTTCCAGGAAGTTCTCATTAGGAGTAATATCCAAGTCTTTGTTTGAGAGAGCACAACCATTGGAAAGAGAGGATGGGACATTACTAATAATAGATTGGTGAGCCTGTTTATCATAGCCTTTGGCTACAGAGATTCTTGATTGCGGTTTACGTAATACCGACTTTCTATATGAAATAGTTTGTGGGGATAATGAAGGTTGGGAATTGAGATTTTGGTGAGAAGAAGAGGAGGGAAGATTAGTTGTTTCTGCATAGGATCTACGCACATTTGGGAATCTGGTTGAAGCTTCGGCATACGAGACACTCTCTTGAGACATCACTATCTTTATTGATTTTTGCCTAGACTGCTCCGGGCAGACTTTGTCTGAAGCAAAGTGTCTACCGGAACAATAAAGGCAAGTGGCCCTATTCTCAGTCACTTCACAGGAGTTACCTGTGTGCGACTGAGCACACTTATAACAGCGTGGCTGAGAACGACATTGAGCGCTAATATGTCCAAATCTACAACAATTGAGACATTGAATAGTAGGGAATTGGTAGGGTTCTACAGGCAGCGAAGTGTAAAAAGAGTAAACATGTTTAGGTAGGACTTGTCCACGAAACGTCAAGACTACAGTCTGGGTAGGGACCCAAGAGGTTTTCCCTTCAATTATCTTCTTGCGATTAAGCCTCCTGGCTTTTAATACAATGCCACATCCATTAGGAATAATTAGAGAATCAGCTAATTCTTCTATTGACCAATCGACCGGGATGCCCCTAACACACCCCATGCGTGTAATACCATATGTAGGAATGGAGCCTCTGTATTTACATGTTGTCAAAAGATTATTTTTTAAGAAATTGTTAGCTTCTGTAGCACAGCTAAATTCGACAGATATTCTATTCCTACCTACATGTTTAATACCATCTGTGACTATGTTTTTGATATTGTTCTTAAACAAAAATTGATCAAACTTTATAGGCCTAATGGTTAGGCCAGCTGCAAGATCAGGCTCAATTCTGGACACATGTATGATGAATGGACCCGGATCAGAAATAGTGTAGGCGTTCGTTTCTTGTAAGAGACTAGGATGCGTATACAATGATTGTACGGAAGCAGAGGCGAGTGATAAATCAGTGATGACCTTCTTTGAAGAGTCATCAACAGAGCTAGTTGATAATACGCGTTTCCTATTGTTCAAAGATTGTGAGAACAATGGAGGAGAAGTATCCATGTTAATCCCATCGGGAGGTTCTGGATCCGGAGGATCATTCATTGTTATACCGACAAAAAACTAAATAAACTCTATTTTAATGATATAAATATATGCATGCAATGATATAATAAAATATATACCTACTACACTTACCCGGAATAAACCAACAACATAAACATATAATAGTACTTATCTAGAAAACAGAAAAATGGAAAAATAAACCAGAATAAGATTAAATAAAGTTAACAAACAATAATAACCCCACAAGCACGTGTATTAGGCAACAACCGTGAAAGCAGCCATAATCCAGAAGAATATTATTGTTTGCGATGTCCAAACAATAATAATCTCCTATTTTTTATTTTTAAGTGTTTTTAAAAGTAGAAATTTTTACACTTATCATGTTCATGATGTTTATTATTCATTTAATTCTTTGTGATTTTTATTGAAGCACAAACAGACAAAAATTCTAAAAATGTTTAACTAATAATTTACGTTAGTAACTAATTAATCTGTGCTAATAAGTATGACAACTGAGTCAATTGCTAACTAGCCTATCTCTAGTTAAGTTATAAATGTTGTAGTCGCCACATTTGTTTACATTATGGACAAGAATGAAAAAAATAGGATATACATATCTTCATTCTGTATCCTTAATGGAGTAAACAGAAAACAAAGTGATAAATTCCTAAAATCTATAGCTATTTTCCGCTCAAACTCCAAAAACCACCAATCAACATGTGTTTCGCCTCTGAACCAGATATACCAGAGATAGGCTTCGGTCAGCTAACCAGCACCGAATCTACTGATCTTTAGCTACCCGAATCCTATCTCTGGTACATCCTGAGGATGCTTCATTAAGAGGTGAAACACCTGTCAATTGGTTGTTACTGGAGTTTGAGCGGAAAATAGTTAAAGATTTTAGGAATTTATCACATGAAATGGATTTCTGCAAAGTAACGCCTGAGTCTATACAATAGAAAGCAAAGTGCCAACCATTGCGGTCCTTATATTGCTATTTTATTTCTTCAAATCTTATTGTTCTTCTCACACAATTTCTCCCAGGTGTGTGAATTATTTCGACTATTCTGTTAGTTAACACTGTTTGATTTTCATAGGTTAGCCTTAGCCTTTTATGACTTCTACTTACATTCACCTCCGCTCTGTAGATTTTCTTGAATTGTTTACTTATTTCCTCTTCAGTTGTTCACTTGTTCTTTCCATGTGAACAAATTATTCAAACATTCCTTTCTTCATGTTTATATATTATTGTAACACAGCTGGCCCTGCCTGCACCAGTGGCTGGAAACACGGCCCAGCAGACAAGTATGCCCTGTATGCAAGGCAGCCATTAGCAGGGACAAGGTGATCCCACTCTATGGTCGAGGGAACACCAAGCAAGAGGACCCAAGAAATAAGGTAACAGTGAACTAATAATTTTAATAACCTTGTAATAATATCGTCACAAAAACCTTCATCAACCTTTTACATATTCTAACTAAAACAGTATATACAGTAGTAATCAGAGCGTCTAGACCACTGGTTCCCAAACTTATTTTGTCTACTGAGTCGAGAGCTCATGCAGTCGTTGTCTAAGATGCCTCCTAGCTAAATGAAATTACAAATCACCCCCCAGGCCTCTACACAACGCCCCCATTTTTTTCTGGGTCTCTTACCGCCCCCCTTTAGGCCTGCAGCGCCCACAAGGGGGCGTTATCGCCCACTTTGGGAATGGCTGGTCTAGACAAGGGCCAAACCTTTCATAAAACCAAAACGCTTGCTGGCGTTATTGCTTGTCAAAAGTGCCCTTTGGCTACGTTTTATGCGACGGTTTTCACACAATTGTACGTTTCGTTTGATATATAAGAATGTTAGTTAGTTAGTTTAACCGGGCTGTTTCCGCACTTAGGCTCCTGATTGGGCCATTGTGCGTGTGTCCTGTTGTCTTCCTACTCCAACCAACTCAGGTCATCCCAGAAAGTTAGCAGTCTTTCCAGATTGCCAAAGGCTTCTGGGAGCGATGCAGAAGATTGGAGAAGTTTTGCCCGTTGAGCTGCCACGCTCTTGCATTCCATAAGCACGTGCTGTGGCGTTTCTTCTACCTCCATGCATCCTCTGCATAGAGGGCTGTCTGTAACACCTATGGTAAATAGGTGCTTGTTTAGGGGACAATGGCCGGTTATAATACCTAGAAGTTTGCGGATCTTGTCCCTTTTTAATCTGGTGAGGTTACGGGCAAGTCTTTTTGAAGCCACCGGAATTGCGTTCTTTGTTTGCCTGCAACTATCACTGTTTCTCCATTCTATATGGTGAGTTTTTTCTGTTTTTAAACGCAGCCATGTTTTTATTTGGGCCTGACGTATGGGTAGTAGTGGTTCCGGTCCCTGTACTGTTGTCTTCGATCCTCTTTTGGCCAGTTCATCTGATATAAGAATGTTAATAACGTGTGACAACCAATTTAAAATTCGTTACTCTAAATCACGCGGCATTTGTCATTCTATTCTACTAACGTTTACAACATTCGAGCCACTTGTCTAGGCCCCCAGATTATCTACTTTCATTGACAACATAAATATCGCTGAATTTAGTTTTCAGTGCAAAGAAAATAGAAAAGAGATTTGTAGAATAAAAAATCATTATAATGTACAAAACATAAACTATTATTTTTGTTACTTCAAAATTATTTTAAAGAGTAAAAAATATTGTTTTTATGAGAAAAAATGAACTTCACATGTACAGTTGTTTTTAATAAATGGCAGTTACTTATGTAGATAATAATTTTCATACAAGTTA
This sequence comes from Zeuzera pyrina, assembly GCA_907165235.1. Taxonomy (NCBI): domain Eukaryota; kingdom Metazoa; phylum Arthropoda; class Insecta; order Lepidoptera; family Cossidae; genus Zeuzera; species Zeuzera pyrina. The sequence continues at coordinate 27,131,854 of OU015620.1, read as the reverse complement.
TGACCTTGACATGTACTGATCATTTTTTGTCTGTTTTTAAATTTTCTCTTTCAAGTTTTGTGTCATTGTAGTCTTTGTTGCATGCTAATGAGAAATGTATATTCTATTTTGATAATAATAACTTGATCTCTACAACAATCATAATAACAGAGACATTAATTTATATTATTATTATATTATTTATTTGAGGAGAATGATGAGATTTGAGGCAGCGAAAGAAGTATGTAAGGACGGTGACGCTTGGCACTCCGTCCTTTCTGAATACCCCGTTAGGGGTACGGCGTGAAGATATGTATGTACATTAATTTATACACCATGTTACAATGTCAAACCACTCTCAAGCATTCCTTCGCATTTGTCAATCAGTCTACTGAACTTATACTGTGTCAACAGATTTGAATAAAAAGTTAAAATAGTAATATCCCTGTGACTAACACAGGATAGGTAACATAAAAACAATTTAAATCGATATCAACTACAATATTCTTTACAAATACAATATAAAATAACTGTAATTAATTTAACTGGCTGTTTAATCATTACATTTTTTTATATACATATATATATTTTAAGGCTTTGGCAGCCACGCTATCAGCCTAATCACATAACTATGATGAACACATGAAGTACATGTCTGATGTAAGATTTATTCTCTCTTCTTACTAAGTCCCTAACACTCCTCGAGTAAAGTGTTAGTAGAATAGTAGGCTTTACTACTTTCCTTTTTAACTTTTCCAAGAAGTTAAAAAGGACTTCTTGGAAGATCATGAAAACTTCTGCTGTACATGTCTATTTAAAACTTCTCAACTTTTTCACTTGTACAAAACTTTAACTCACAATATACTATCATTTTTGAACTTTAGAATCCTCTATATTGACTATTATTTACATGAGCAATATTTGTGTATATATATGTATTGTGTAATCGCGTTCTTGAATGCCTCCAACATTTCGATGAAATTTGCAATATGGTCTGGATTCTGGGAAAATTGTTTTCTGTATTTTCACACACTTAAAACTTCTGAACTCTACATTTCTTGTTTTTTAATTTCGCAACAGATGTTACCGTCTCAATAGCACAGTGGCTAGAGCGTAGGTCTAATATGGTCAAATTTTTTTTTTGTTCTTTTTAATATACCGCATAGGTACTAGTCCTCAATATGTTATACTTAGATAAAATAAAAAACTAACATGTGATGCGAAGGTGCCACCGCGCCCCGCCGGCCAGCGCACGGAACCCGAGAACAACAGTGGCTTTCCCGGGTTTGGTTTTGGTGAAGGATTTCACATGTCCTTCGGGATTGGTGCATTCCCGTTCGGTGTGTTCACTTCCACCTTTAATTTTGGTGATCCTAGGCCTACTGCAGGTGAGACAGCTCTTTAAACTTTACAGTATCCGAAATAGAGTGTCTAATATGCTTTTAAAACACATATTTTGAGGTTAATAATTATTATCCATTTAAGAAAGAAGATTTATCTTTTTTTAACATTGCCTCGTAACTAGTCTCAAATACTGTCTTATTATAGTCTTTAAATATATAACTAAGTGCAAAAAATACTTGTTCCACATACCAGCTCCCCGTGGCACTGCTCAGTTCGAAGAGGAACAGTTCCTATCGAAGATATTCCTATGGGTGGCCATACTGTTTGTTCTGTGGCTGGTGTTCGCATGACCGCTGGATTGGCCGGCCGTGGACGACGCTCTGCGTCACGTCGGAGGCGAAGACCCGCGCTAACGTTGACATGTGCGGATGTTGATATATCTATTTGTAGCTTGAGCAGGGGTCCATCTGGTTGGTTGGGTCAGCTGTGATTTATTTATTGGCGTTCCATCATGGACGTACTCGAGGGGGGGGGGCACAGATTAATTATTATATAAAATTAAAAACTCATGCATTCAATAACAAGCAATACATGATTAATGGCATTTTTACAACTACAGATATTACCAAAATGATGTTAATTTTGGATAAACCAAGCAAAAATTTAGCACTAAAAAATACGATACAAAGACAAAATACACATTCCTCAAATGCCCTACTAGAAGATATAAACAATGAAATGATACATATTATATGCATATGAAATTATTTTGACTGTTACTTGAAATGTTTTAGTCGCCTCATAAGACAACTATAGCAAAATTATTGTGAAATACAAGGTTATTGTGAAAGAGGTATAAACCCGCCGGTGTTCCAACGTGTCACTGTTGAGTGTTATATTGCACTTGTAATAATTATGGGATATGTTTATTTTGTTTTCCATACAAAAAAAAACATTAATTTAATAGGAAAAAAATGTACAACCCTATCATTATGCTCTATATTACAAAGGTTTGGTAGCGACGGGAAAACGCTGATATTACGGTTGCTTACCTGTATTTTTTTTTAATTATTACAAGTTACACCAGAACACTTTTGGCGAAGATTTAGATTTAGTTTTCCATTATCATGAGTACTTTAATACTTTTTCGTATTTACCCATCTTTTCGCAATAACCTTGTACACATTTAACTCGAACACAGATTTTTTATGTCTGTCTGTTTTGTCTGGGTTAATCTCCGAAACCTCTGAACTAATTTTGACTGGACTTTCATTGTCAGGTAGAGGGTTTCCCACAGAGTAAGGTAACCTGCATTATACCATGAAAACTACCAAATTTAACGTGGGTGAAATCGCAAGGCACAACTAGTAAGATATTAAAAAAAACAGTTTCAACACGCTCCCCCTTTCCCACCAAAAACAGAGTACGCCCATGACATTATTACAGCCATTATTTATGTCAGTTTTCACATGCAGTTAAGTCATAGTATCTGCTGTATCCTCAGGCCAGTAAGCTCAGTGTCGATTCAAGTTATTTCATATTGAAAATAAATTTGTCAAAATCTTGCAAGCCGTGGAACAGTGTTGTAATAAATAATCTGTAACAATAATATTGGACGTTAAGGCGACACATTGATAAACAATAATTTAATCTAAAATAGACCTGTTCTATGCAAACGTGCGCGCGCTAGCTTACGGAAAATACGAAGAAACAGTTATTTTCTTCCATTTTAAAAATTATAATTAAAAAATCCAACTGTCATTTTGAAGAATATGTTTAGATTAAAACTAAACAGAAAATTTAGAAACATAAATCGGTCCCGTTACTCCAAGAATGTAAATCTCTGTTTTAAAAGAGGTGTCTGATATTTTCTTTTGAGTTACAAAAGTTAACCAACCGTGTATCACTGTCAAGATAAAGTCAATGAAATGAAGAATCAGGATACCAAATATCACTGTCATACGTTTTGTAGTCACTTAGAAAAATTGAGATCCCTGCCGTCAAAATTTCCAATGCGTCGCCTTAAGTATTCGAGAGCGTAGAGCTTTGGACGTGGTCACCGTTTAAGTAATATATTACTAAACTATAGGCAGTTGCAAGAGCCCTCATAACCGTAATCTGGAGCTTATTGGTCTGTAGCTGTAAGTAATGTGTAACAGAATTAATCAGAAAGGTTCCTGACTAAATCCATTTTTATAAGTATAAAATAAACAAATGTTGCTCAGTATAAGGGTGGCTTGCGCCAAGTATTCAAACTCAATTTAAAGTTTTGACATCTCGCTTGCACCAACTATTAAATAATTGGTGCAAGCGAGATGTCAAATCCTTAAATCAAATTTAGTGTTGGAGCAAGCCACCCTTAGGTATTTTATAAACTATTATTTTTAATTCCATTTATGTAAGACATTTTTGTGAATAACCGGACAAAGTGCGCTAACAATACAGACCACGTTACGTACGTTTGTGTTATAGCTAATAGTGTATCGGAACAAAAATGGGCTTTGTGCGAACTTCATAAGATTTATTTTCAATTGTACCAAGTTTGAGTAACCATGTAATTTTAGTTATATTGGAATTATTTGGAAATATATCACATTCATATTGTTTGGATTCAATTTATGTACTTTTACTGTCGGAAAACAAACCTTACGCAGTTCATATTAAGCGTATAGTTGTTCCAATAGTTTATTACACAAACATATGCATTATAGTATATTTGATTTCTGTTTTTTTCTGTTGCAATATTCTATGTTTGGAAATGTATCTTTGAAGACCTGCCTCACCGGATTTCCCCATGCTGTGGTCTGCACACTTCATTCGCCGCAGCTGCTCTAAATATTTGCGTTTTATGCACGGTCATACTGTTTTGAATGTACTGATTAAGTGATATATTCACGTAGAATGGAAAAAATTTTAGCCAGATCTTTATTATATTGTACATTGGTGAGAAAAATACCCACTATACTGTTTTTGATGATAAATTAATTAAAATGTCAGATAGAGTACAATTATTTTAGATTCTAAAAATCAATTAAAATTCATGCTTTTTAATATTAATTCTTCACCATAAGTATAATGTGGGTCGATTTGTCTATAAGCAGTATGATCTTTTTTATGTAATTGTGTGATATTCTTTTAAATCAAAATTATTATGCATTTGTTATTGTACGCATACAGTGGTGATATGCAATTACTACTTATTCCAGGGGCTTTTCTATAGTAAATTGATTTTAGATGCTATATATTAAAAAATTTACTCCAATCAACACATAGTCTGAAATCATGACAATTGTGTCATTTAAAATGTAAAATCACTAGAATATTATATTTTATTGAATTAATGAGTACAGCTATAAATTTTATATTGTGTATATTGCAAATAATGTTAAAGATTTATTTTGTAGCAACACTTTCTGGTTGTATAATGGGGCCTAATTACGCAGCTAACATTTATTCGAAAATAGCTGAAGGCTGGTCTGCCTCTAAATTTTACCAGGGGGCCTCGACAAGTGGCTCAATAATGGTATACGCTAGTAGAATAGAATGACGAGTACCATGTAATTTAGCACTAACGAATTTTAAATTGGTAGTCAAACGTTATTCACATTCTATTAAATCTTTATATAAAGAAGTGAAATTTTCAATGGATTCTGAGCTAAAAGAACTAATTCCACTCAAGAAACAACCATTTTACGCTTAAAAAATTAAATGCACGCATTCCGTCTTTTTATTCGAAACTACCTAGTAGCTAGCTTCGTTTTATGTGAAGCTAGCGACTGGTCCCGGCTTCGCACGGTTGTACAGTATGTATGACGTAGGTCGTAAAATTTATCTTTACAATGTTTAGAGCTGTTTATAACAGATTCCTTTTCGCTGCGAACGATTAATAATTTTAAATCTGTGATATCTTCTAAGACATTCATTTTAATGATATGCTGGGAAGGGCATTTTTGATCTACATTAAATGCACAACGTATCTAACATATTTAATTGGATAACGATTTATACTTATCGTTTAAGATAGCTTCGTAAATAACCCATTATTTTTTAATAATGTGTAAATGAAAATGGTTACTGTGGGTTATCCTTAGGAGATAGACATCGCGGACTTTTCTGTAGACCTTTTTAAGGTATACAATTCCGTAGCACATTATTTTGATCTATCTCGTAAGGTTTAGCCAGCGCTAGCAATTTAAGCTCCCAAAAATATGTCTTTTACCACATCGTTATAAATCATTGAAATTCTAGGCTTTTCTCTACTATAATATGCACGTATTATACATATAAACCTACCGGAAAAAATATATCTAATTCATAGTGAAAACCGTATCAAAATCCATTGCGTGGTTTAGAAATATGTATCGGAGAAACATACAGACGAAAACAGCGACTTTGCTTTATAGTATTTAGAGATAGAGAAGAGACTAGAGATTAGAGAAGAGAATTAGAAAAAAAAAGTCGCGCATATTTTATTTTCTGCGTAAAGTTATGCAGTTTCATAAGCGGAGTCACTATCTTTTGGCTCGGAAACCATCACAATTTTCCGGTGTATACATGGACAGAACGAATTCTGGTGTTCCCATTGTAGAAAATGTATCTGATTAACGTTAAGTGTGCATCACTAAGACCATTGATGACGGTTGCAGATTTTATAACAGAAACGAAACTTGTCAAAATGTAGGAGCTCGCGGGATGGTGTACCGTAACCTGATTGGTCACTTTGAGACTGCACGTTGAATATTTGTGAGTGGATAGGCGGAGAGCTGTGGGCGTGTTTGCCGTTTAAGTAATATGTTACTAAACTATGTGCAGTCGGTAAACTATGTGCCCTCATATTAGGGTTTACTGGGTCTTTGGGAGTGTGGAATGATTTTCGTTTATTTGAAGTAACGTAAATAGGCCCCAGTCATAGTGGTTAGAGACTGAATCACTGGACTTATGTATTATATTACAGCAAAACATAGTGTTGGTATGTAAGGTGAAAGTGTGATGTCAAGACCACTTCATAAATCGTTACGACACTTCATGTTAATATTATTCTTGTAAAAACTATTGTATATATTATTTTTGTTGTAAGGGAGGGGAATTGTTTAATGTAAATTATAAAAATAAAGATATGTAGTGATGCTGAATACTTTATTAATGTGAAACCAAGTTGACGAGGCAATCAGATGTATCATATATGGCTGTCTTAACGCAAGATTACTGCAATTGGTCACACATGAGAACTGCTATTGTCTATTTATAACTTTCTTATGAACCACATTTTACAGGACTTTGAAACCTGTTTAAAAAAAAATTACAGTACCTCCAGAAGAGCAATTAGAAATACTTATATTTTGTATATTGATGACAATAACTAATTAATACGTGCCATGAAAAATTTATTCTTATACCTACGCTTTTAGGGTTGTCAAAATGTCAAAAATGGCACATATATCTGTCTGTATGTACTCAGGTGAAATTTGCTGATACAAAGACATAAATTGACATACCAAACAATGGTAAATATTAAATAATGGGTATTGGAGCCAATTCTTTCTTTTTTTGGCTGTTTGTCTAACTGTAAAAAGCCCTTTTGCTAAGGAACGGGTAAAGTATAAAGTTGAAAATTATGTCTAATACCGAGTTTTACGGTCCCTTAGCGGTATAAAAAATTTAAGCTTCAAAGTCAATGCAAACAAAAGATACGGCCATTTATATTACATATTTTGATATTCGCAAATCCACTTATTAATCTATAGCAGCTAAATTCAATACGCAGCCCGCGGTCCGCAAGTGACCCGCCGAGCTTTATCAAACGGCCCGTCAAAGCAATTTACGAAAGCATATGCTTATAAAAGCTTCTATTTGCATCAACATATCTTTGTGAATTCAGAATATATATTTAGTAGTATTCAGAAATGTGTGAAAAAATAAAAAATTGTTAAAAAATATTTCAATATCTCATTTTTTGGTTATATTACTTAAATTGATTGAATTTTTTATACCTATTTTAATTTCGTTATATTGTGGTCCTCTTCAAATAGTAATTATAAATACGTGACTCGAAAAAGTGAATATGGCTAATCTATAGGCTGTAGCTTCTACATTAATCGAATTTGCTACCAACTCTAACGCGTGTCAGAGGTCTTAGCTAGTTTTTTTAACCTTTTCAAATTCGATTCATTTCCCCAATGCCTGTATTTACCAGTGTTAATACTCGATATTGAACAATCGATGACAATATAATAGTGGTTCAATGAGTACTAACACAATTTTTGATAAAAAGCAATCTACATGTGTCACCAACTGCAAAATATACCAATTAACTCACTTAAACTATAGTAGAAATAAAATACCAACTCAATATACAATCACTTACCTATCTTACTACTATAATAGTCTTACCAATTTCATTGTCATAAATGTCGATTTTAATATTCTATTGTAAATACAAAACGTCACAAGAATCACGAACAAGCAAATTACAATCTGAATTTCTTCCTAGATAATGAAAAATAATTGTAATTGAAAACTGATATCAGAACAGAAATAAGTTATACTTCAATTATACATAACACCTATATAAGGTGAATTTGAAAACATTGGCATAATGCCTCCGTAATGCATATTGCTAAGGTTTGGAATACCCTTCGGCAGCGATGTTTCTTCATACAACTTGGGGATTCTCAAGACAAGAACGAGGAACTTTCTGATTGAAGTCATTACAAAACAAACAAGGTGAAAGGCCGCGGAGCGCTAGTCAAAAGCAAAACTTAGATATTCCCCTCTTTTAACAAATGATAATTCGACATGATGTTTTTTTAATAGGTACCCTCAAACCCATGTTACCTGTAGAGACATGTGAAAACGTCATTTATGTGTCACACGCAAGTTGCCGAAACCAAACCAAGCCTACGATTACGATTTGCTTTACTCCTTAATTTAAATTGTTAAGTCCAAATTCTGGCAGTGAATGAAACAGTACACAGGACTGCCCGAGCAACCACAAACCCTTAGATTTTAAGTTAGTAACTAATTAATCTGTGCTTAGATCATTCCCAGACATTGCAAAGCACGGTCCTCTAGTTGTAACTGGCCTTGAATTGTTTTCTCATGCTACACGACGTGTACAAGGTTTCAGATTTGAAGATTTATTTAATTTTTCTTAACTCCTAATGTAATAACAGTCTTTGCTTAAAAGAATACCAATGACTTCAGTCATTTGTTAATTTATGACATAATCGACATTTTACACAAAACTTCACCTAAAACCGTTCAGATTTATTATGTGCAAAATGAATTTATTAACACATTGAAAGTAGAAGGCGGCTAGCGTTCTCACTCCAGACCATAAAGTTTGAGCGTGCGATCCATGCTTGTGGAGGCAATGTATTGCGCGTTCTTCCCGAAACGAACCCCAGTAGCAGAGGCAGTATGGTCGTTGAAGACTCGCAATTCCTGCCACTGGCGACATAGATACACCCGCACATCTGTTCCCGCTATCGCCAGGTATGTTCCGCTCTGGTCGAAGCACAACTCCTTGATGATGTAACCTTCCTCCAGCTGGATCGTTTTGAAGTTCTTCAGTTTTCTCAAGTCCCACAACTTTACACAAGCGTCTTCCGCGGCGGTGGCTAGGTAGTAACCGTTCTCGGAGAACGATATGGATGTCACAGGCCCAACGTGTCCGGGGAAGTTGGCCACGTTGCTTTGTTCTTTCAAATCCCAGATCTTGACTTGGGAATTCTCTGTTCCGGTACCAAAGATGAGACCGTCCGGATGGAACTGTGCTGTAGTCAAACTGATTCCAGAAGAGTCGCTCACCTGAAAGCAAAAATGAACCTATGAATTAAAGTACACTATTGTAAGCTTTGAGAATGATAACGTATAAAGTAAACTTTGAGAATTTGTTAAAGAACAATAATTTCAGACAATTACACCAGTGAGGGTCTTCTTTTTAGGTTTGTGTGGCCAAAATGGCAAGAAAAACTGTGATAACGAAATGGCAAGAACGGAGTTTCGTCTTGACGTTAGTAACTAATTAATCTGTGGTCATGTCTATCTGTTTTGTCATATATCATAGCTGATTCATTCTATTAACTTTACACCAGAAATGAAAAAATACACTTATACTATTAAATACCTTATTAAATACTTTACACAAAAAATTAAATATTTTGGACCCAATTTCTTTTTTATTTAATTACTATTTTGTATGAAAATCCTAAGAAACCTTTAGTTAATGCGCTTTTAACCGGTTATCATATTCAAGAGAACAGCAATAGTATGGTGTCTCGAATAGACGTCACAGAATTGGGTAATTGGGTCATGTCTGGGTGAGGCCGATAGCTTAGCATTCTCAATTTTTTTTTTTATAATGAAGGAGACAAACGATTAAGCGGATCACTTTGTTAAACATATATAACAACGAAACACAACATCAATAGATGTTATTATTTCACCCCGATATTCTGTGAGAGGATGTATGTTTCTCCGGGCGAGTCGGTCCAATTTGTTCTGCAATGCAGCATGGCTCTACCACTCTTAAAACTTTAAAGTCTACGTACCTTGGTAAGCAGAGCGCCGGTGCGTATATCGGAGAAGGCCCAGTGCTGGTCGGTAGACGTGGACAGCACGTAGTCTCCAGTGGGGTGCAGCGATAGGCCCGTCACCGGCCCGTCGTGCGAGCGTAGCACTGCCGTCGTCTGCGAACTGTCGCACACATTACACTCACGCTAGCTGAATGACTGCCAAGGAGTCTTGTTATAGCAAAACAACAATTTAACAGCATAGAGACAGAATGGAACCTCGACAATCCAATCTGTCTACCTGCTCTAACTAATGTCTAAAGTCTAACTATGGAGTTGCATGTGATCGACTACTCAATGAGTTGTAACCAATTGACTACTCTTTAGGTAGCAAATTTTTAGTTCTACATTACCAGTCGTGTAGGTCGATGGTATTATGGGTACATTTTAGTGTATTATGGGTACATTTTAACAATTACTTTGTTAGGTTCTCCAACTAAACACGCTGAAATCTGAGTACTTAATTATAGAGTTGTTACTCTTTATAAAATAATAAAAACCCAGCCAAGTGTGAGTCGGACTTGGTCACTGAGGGTTCTTTACCACCATACAATGTAGTTGTGTTATATATATTTAACAAAAAATGTAAGTTGATTCAAAAATAAACTTTGTAGTTGGAAGACATGTTCTCCCATACTCTCCAAATGCAAATGTAAGTTAATAATGGGAAATAACATTACAAAGTTATAACGGTTTTTAACATATTATTTAACAGACGAGTAAACAAATCATTTGTGCTTTAAGAGTAAGGGTATTTATTATTATTATACCTAAAAAAAGAGATTTTCAAGTTTCTTTTATAACTTTGTAGGCGTGATTAATATGTATAACAATGCCATATTACAGCTTTTTAATACCAAGAATCTTTGAGTTAAACTGCGGACAGATAAACAAACAGACTTGACGAAACTATAAAGGCTCCTTGTCTTACCATGGAACCCTAAAGTGAATAAGAAAAACACTGCCAAATCCTAATACTACAAAGTACTACTAGAGTAGCTACTAGCTAGTCCATACAAGTAAGAAATTGTATCAAGTTCAAACGTACGTGGGTACGTTCCACACGCGTATGGTGTGGTCGGGCGAGGCCGTGACGACGGTGTCCTCGTCGGGGTGGTAGATGACCCTGGTGACCTTCTTGGTGTGGCCCTTGAGGATGGCCACGACCTGCTCCGTGTCCTTGTTGAACACGGTGGCGTTGCGGTCGTTGCCGCCCGTCAGCAGCTTGCTGTGGTCCGACGGATTGATGTCCAGCGCCAGGATACCCGGCACGCTGGCTGAGTGCAGCCCCTGAGTGTATACAGCGTTTTTTTAACTGGGACGGTATTGAGAAATCAGAACCCATAAGAGATACAGAACTGTCTTAGGAACCATTCGGTTTTTTATGTGACAACAATTTTGACATTAGCAATTTTTTGACCAAGCGTGAGATGTCCATAAAAATTTCTAAAATTGGCAAAAAATTTTTTTAATGCGTATCGACTCAGTTTCACGTAAGCGTTGATTTCTTTGTATCGGAAGAAAAAATCTGGACAGCAGAAGTTAGTCAAATTTAATAAAATATTTTTTTCATATTATATGCATCACAATATGAGGAAAACCGAATCCATAGGAAATACAAAGGAACCGTCTTAGGGACAACTCGATCCCCTTTTGTGAAAACAATTTAAGCATTAATAATTTTTTGGTCAAGCGTGTGTTGTCCATAAAAATTTGTAAACTGATTATTTCTTTTTTTTAATGCAGATTGACTCAGTTCCACGTAATAAGTCGTACCTTGCAGTCAAAGTGCAATATCCAAATATCGCGAGATATCTGCTGTCAAAACGAGAACTTATATAACGTAATTTGTATAGTGGCGCTAAGTCTATCGTGAAAAGTGCATTTTACAGTCATGGCGGAATAGACACGCAATCGTTATACATAATACCAATTTTTATTACAATTATTCACTGGTCGCGCAATGATCGTGTGGCTATCTGGAAATTTTTAGGTAATAATCTTGCCGTTTTGCATGAACGTGAGTAGCGAGGATGAGCGAGAGTATACCAACCGGATGCGAGGAGAGTGTGACGAAAGCGCGCAGCTGGTCCGCCGAGACGAGTCCCTCGGGCACAGTGCGGCCGCGCCGCTTGCGCTCCTGCGTGAGCGCTGTGGCGCGCTCTTGCAGTCGCGCCACCACCTCCGCAGACATGCCCACGGGCGCCGCGCCCGCCGCCGCCGCGCCGCCGGCCTCCGCCTGCGGACACGTGCCATCATCACATCCAGTTACACCTTACACTCATAACCTTGGTGTATACTGGAGTATAGACGAACATACAACTCGTCGACGCGTGACGATTCTTAATTTGTCAATGTCACCTATGAAATGAATGATTCCCTTGATTATTGCGACATGTAATATCACGATCACATACAGAACACGTAACCATTATTGAAAAATACAGTACTTCTTTGAAATAAAACAGGAATAACACAAAATAATAAAAATAAGCCAACAGCGCTCTACGCAGCGTGACGACTTGTGACGACCTGTCGCTCAAAATGGGTTACAACAGCGTCTCGTTTACTGTCCCTTTCCTACTCGTGCCGCTATCATAAAAGATTACATTCTCACTCGCACTCTTTGTACGTCAATACGCCACTATATACTAAGTTCATGGTTACACTAGAATGGTACATCAAAACAATAATGTGATGTGTAATGAGAAGTGAAGTTGTCATTTTATTTAGATTTTCTGTTTTTTAAATTTTTGGGAGTTTTAGAATACAAAAGTGGTAGTATATCGTGTTTTAATGTTCTGAATAAGTGAAAAGAATTGAGGTCTAAATAAACATATGTAACTGAAGTTCTCCCGCTCTACCAAGAAGTCATGAAGTCATGCAACAATTTCACATAACATCACAACAGCGTAGATGCTTGTGACGCAAAACTACGCCAATTTTACATCATAATAACCACTAGAAACATTTGCTAATAATTAACGCCCAACCGCTCCCCATAAAATCCCGCCAAAAACTCGTACATAAAACAGAAGAAGAACATGCAACATTTTTTTTTTCAAAGCATTGGCCAATAGGTCGTCTGCCTTACCATGGAAATTTGAACTGGAAAAAACACTGAACTGTTGTATAAATCACATATTTTCAATTCAAACACAATTCACTCAAGTAGTTATTTTTTTCTTATTCCTATTTTACACCAGTTAAGTAAGCTGAAAAAGATTTCTTGCAAAAACACTAAAACGTCATTTGTTGTTTTTTTTTTAAATTACACATAAAAGTTTCAAGTTTCGCTTGGTTGGTTTAAATGAAAAGTTACTGAACCAATTGCAATCAAATTTGAAATACCGTTTGAGTTTTTTTTTCTTTTTCTTTATGGCATGGCGCACAGTTTAGCGCATTTGCCATTGTCATGTATTATTATGTAGAATCACATTTTTTGTTATCGTAAAACTCCTCCAAGTGATACTTTACTGAAGTTATAAAGGACTTCTTGGAAGAGCGGAAGAACTTCAGCTACACATGTTTATTTAGACCTATTCCATTATTTTCACTAAAACAGAACTTTAAAACACAATACACTATCACTTTAAAACTACCCAAAAATGAAAAAATAGAAAATCTAAACAAAATGTCAACCTCGCTTCTCCCGTTTCCGACAAAAAGCCCCAGTTTGAGTTCTTAATAATATGTGAACAAGATATACAGGGTGTCCATCGATAAAGTGCAAAGATAGAAGGCAGTGAAACTAGACCAAAGATTATCGACAAAAATTATAATAAAAAGAATTTTTTTTAAAAATTGCATATTTAAATTTTCATTCTCTACTCTGGACTCTATGAGCAAAAAAATCAATTTTGTGTAAAATACTGAATTTTTTGATTGATTTTGTTATAATAATAATAATACACAATGCATACCTGAAGCGCTGGCTGAGGTGCGACTATGCCCGCTTGAGGCTTCAAGGTGGCGAGCGCTTCTCGAGCGGCCGTCACCTCTTTAGTGAGGCGGGCGATGACGCGGCACGCTGCATCATGCTGGTACAGAGCATGACTCAACTCCTGTGTTTTTAGAAATTAAAACAGTTTTAAAATCCCAGAATCAAGCGAACTTTGTATATGCCCAAACAAGTAACATCTTTCTTGGAGGGTATGGCCCCCCACTTTATAAATTGATAACCTAGAGACTCTTTTAACTTCACCATAATATCTATATTAAATGTAAAGATCTAAATACTGGACAAAATTAGAAAAAAAATTTTTTACATACCTGTCATACACCTAAAATTAGAGGATTTTTTTCACCTCATCACATAGGATAATATTAATATTTATTTATTGGTACACACAGACTACAATCAGTATACAGTAAGCAATAAGAGTTACATTTATACACAATATGGCAAAATAATGTGATCATTTTAACTAATTATTAGATTAGTTCATATCATATATTAATATTGCCTGGGTCTTTTAGAATGATGGTAGCGACTTTTGTAATGTTTCTTGCTTGAGTTCTATTTATGTACAAATGTTTAACCATTAAGGTAGTAATTATAGTCAATAGTTTGCTGCTGTGTATCACTTTATTGTCTAAAGAAATAGTGATAAATAATCTTCAGATACCTACTATTAAAATTCTGCCAACACGTCGATTAAAATGCCACATTTTAAAATCATGGTTAAGGTAAATTTTAACATTGCAAATTTAGAATAACAGCTTTTAGACAAGCATATTTCAGAAACTATTAAAGATTTGCTATGACGCTTAGACAATATTAAACTTTGTTCCTTCACATTTAGAAGTGAAATCAATCAAAGGCTTAGTTGCCTCACAGTCGAAGGATGGCGGCATTGGAATTTTTACTGAAACCAATTTCCTGAATTTTTAATTGTAATACATAAAGGGGAACACACCTGTCTAGCCGTTTGCAGCTGCTGCCTCTGTGTAAATGTGTGCAGCATCAGAGCGTCCCACTCATCTTGCATGCTCTTCAGTGTCGCGGGAATAGATGTAGCACTTGGAGGCTTCGGCTTCACTATTGACGGAGCTGGTCGAAATATTTCAATTGAAAATTATATCATATACAGTGGAATTCGTTTATTATGACTCTGCCTATATTGACCAACCACTCAATATGAAATAATTGCAGCGCTTGGTGGTTGGTGCAAAGTTTGGTTTTCATATAAAATTCTTTATAACACAGTTCGGATATAATGACTTCGCTTGTTTGCTTATAGTTGACTTGTCGCTTATTATGACCTATTTTTAAGAAATTATGTCCAGTAACCAACATGATTCCTAACACCTTCGCTCGTTATCGTGACTCTCTGCGCCCCTATCCCTAGACGTATGAGTTAGATATATACAATTTGTAGTTTAGTACGAGTGATTCTACTGTAGTATAATATGGAACTTCATACATATACTTACTTAAATAGGCTTCATAATTAGAAATGAATAGAAGGGAATCTATTGGCAGAGAATATGCAGAAAAGAAGGCCTTTGCCACCTCATGCGAACGGAATTGCTTACTCTTGGTGGGATACGTACGGTTGTTACTGCATTGGGTGTGAGTTGTGGAGAGCATCTTATTTAGTTATATATTTAGTATATAATAATAAAAAATAATACACAATAATTTTTTCATATAATAATAATAATATAATAATACTCTTAATAATAATAATATAATAATTTTTTCATGTTTGTTAAATTTAATTTCTAGTAGTTAACAGTGGCGTGCCTAGGGTTTCAGCATAGAACAAGCCCGATATTCATGTTCTTCATTGTTTTTGTAAAAATAAAGGCAAGGCTAAAATATTTATAGATTACTAATTAATCATGACTTTAGCACAACCAGTGGACAAGAAGAGAGGAATAATATTTTTCAACAAAACAATTTTTATATTTCGCTATTAAAAATGTACAGGCGTAAATAGTTTTAACAATTCTAAACATTATTAACGTGTCTCAATTCATTGTTTAACCAAATTACTAAAAGAAATCACTGTTCATGTATTTTTGTCAGTATAGTTGCTTTAAGCTATAACCCGAATATTCTAAATATTTTCATCATTTGAATAAAATATACAGCACCAATAATGAGTAGTACCTACCTATAACTTGAAACTTGGTGGAAGAACAACCAAAATTAAAATGAGTTTCGTAAACTACAAAGAAATATTAGGAATAAACAACAAAGTTCGAATCCTTATTTGTGTTATATCTCTCAATCTGTATGAAGTTCAGTATGAAAGCTGAGCTTAATAATAATTGCGATATAAACCTTAATAAATAAGCTATACCTATATCAAGTTTTGCTATTGAAGAGAAAGAGAGTTTGCAAGCTCCATTGCAAGCCAACGCATAAGACCTAGACGATTGATTACTCCGATTTTTGTTCTAATTATGCCTTGAAGGTTGTTAGTATCCATCAACTAATACACTGATTGGTCACAACTTGGGGTATAATCTATTTTATTCCTCTACTGTTTTTGTTGTAATTCATGGGAATTTTTAAAACTGATATGACTTGAAGTTGATACTTATTACTTATTCTTGAGCTTGAAACCGGGCTTTTGGGCTTAAATAAAGGTACTGCCACTGATTTGTAACCTACATAGGAAGATAATGACTGCCCCATATTAAAACCTACCAAAGGCTTCAGAGTAAATTTTACAAAAGTACGTAATCATAAACAACATTGTATTACTTTTCTAAGATATTGTATCTTGTATCTATTGTTAAATGAAATTTCCTTCAGGGGAAAATTGATTAAGTATGTAGTAATCACTATCCCTTTACATTGATATCTTACCTATTAGCTCTTGGCGAGTATAGATAGTATGTAAACTTACCAAACAACTTTGTTAATGTGTTTGAACTTTCACGACTTGTACACATCTTACAATATTTACTAAAGGGTCTATGTCGCGTTTATACTTTAAGGCATTATTTATGCCTTATATAAACCGCACGCTACTAAGACGTCATTCATCCTCAGCACACTGCTCGTGACCATGATCGGTGCAATTCGGTCGAAACGTCGGGACAAAATAGGTAATTAGCTTTAAAGTATAAACGCGACATAGACCCATATATAGTGAATATTGTAAGAGACAAACAACTTTGTGTTGCCTAGTACACTTAAGTGTAAACAACCTGCTTCCATTGATTTTTTTTTTAATAAAAGACTCCCAAACCCAGTGTGGCTAAAGGACCCTACAATTCCTAATCCTAAGACAGCTCTACGTTTAAGGGTGGCAAAAGTGGCAGAAAGTATGAACAAGGATGTAGAATACTTACTTTTTATTTCAATAAGATCTTCAACGCGCAATTCTTTGCCGCTAATTGGATCGACGCCATTTTCTATAATGTATTTCTCAATGATACGCTTTTCAAATACCGCTCCAGAAGACGGCGACACCACAGGGATTTCTGGTACTTCATTCGATACTAATGTGATACAAAAAGTTAGGTTATTTTTGGGTCAAGATAAACAATATCCTTGTGCACGTAATAGTATACAAAAATGAGTTTGTGATATTACAATACAACTAACAATGCAATATTATCATAAGTATGTCTATTTCCCAACATCAAACTAAATTATAAATAGAGAAAAAGTAATCAAAACTACATGAAAATTAACCGGCGAAATTGCACTTATTAACATTAAATTGAAAAAATGATTGTGGAAAATCTATATAATTACTTACTTGCACAATACAGAGCCATTTTACAACAATAACAGCTAACAAAAAATTATAGAAAATACATGAATTAAAATACACGCTAATGCTTTTCGCACTCAAAACAAACGTCAAACGATTTTTTCAACTTCACAGATTAGAAGAGAATATGGAAGATAGAAGTGGAACACAGGTCATTTCACCCCCCGCAAACGAATGAATTTTGGCCTTCGTAGTAGTGTAGTCTAGCATAGTTAGATGTCACCACTACTTTTTTATGTCAAGTACTGAACTTCTTCTTTATTTATTAAAAGTAGTGATAGATAGATAGTTACGTGTAAGATTCAAAGTCCAAACTTTGATATTGACTATTGAAATTTCATTTATTTTTATTATATTTTCATTCTTTTCAGTCTAGTCTTTTACTTATATTAGCATCGGTACATACATATATATTACACACATACATATCTTCACGCTGTATCCCTAACGGTGTAGTCAGAGAGGATGGAGTGCCACGCTACACAATTCTTACATATTTCTTTCGCTTCCTCAAATCTCATAAACCTCTTCACACATTTTTGCGTATAAGTATGCGAGTGCTTTTCACATTTCCGTCAGCTAACACTTCAGCTATTTCGTATTATCTTCGTAAAATACATTCAAATTCTTCTACGTATATATTACAATGTTTACAAACTTAAAAGTAAACGTTATTTTTATTTTATTATTCAATTTCATATTATTATCAACTATTATTAATGTTATTAACAAAGTAATAACATTTTTACGTAGTTTTGTTCTTCTTCTTCTTTTTTTAATATTATTGGCTTCTCGTTTATACGAATTCTGCCAGTGTCAAGTTATTCATGAGAGATTCACGCAAAAGTAATCACAAAATCAAAATCATCGCGCACATGCCAAACTATATACTCTATGTCTTCCAGAAGTCTGAAAAAAAGGAAACACAAAACAAACATTTACCATCACCTTATAAAATAAATGTTAAAATTGTGGACTGCTACATAGGAATTAGTAATATATAATTATAGCTTAATGTTGTTAATAAAGATAAAATAGGCCAGGATCTTTACAAAAGGAGTAAATACATATTATAGCAAGGATTTGAAATTACTGGGTCGAGGTATATTTGAGGAAAGAACATCATAGAGAGAATAACTCATCTTTGGACATTCAAAAAATATATGTTCAAGTGTACCTTCGTCTAGACCACACTCACATAATGAACTATCCTTGATTCTAAGTTTTACGAGGTGAACAGGGGTGCATACGTGTCCTAGTTGGAGGCGACAGATCGTCGATGTGACATGTTTATTAGCTTTGTGGTAGACAAAAAACCAAGATTTATTAGGGATCGAGTCTTGAACCTTGAACACACTGCAGCTCCAGTGTAACCATCATTCAGTAATTTTGAGGCATCCGTAAAAATAAGTGTCCAGCCTTGCCCTTCTTCAGAAATAATTTGGTTAAATTTATCATCAGCAAATGGACGATCTTTTTCAATGCCGAAGTTTAAAATAATCTCAGGCTGGAATATCAAAGCTTTATAAGGGGAATCGAAAAGAGGGTTAATATCACTCTGAAAGATTGGGAAATTAAGCATAACAAATGTTGAATAATTTTGAGAATGAAAGGAGGTTTCATGTGAGTCCAGTAGCCTCGGCTATTATTTCTAATGGATTGTGATAATAATTGCAATATAGGTAACATTGGATAAGAGTTGGACTGAGAAGCTCTAAATATAAATTGATCAGAGAGCATCTGTATTCTGAGGCATAATGGAGGTTCAACACACTCAATCTGTAACGCATTACTTGGTGAAGATTTCATTGTTCCAGTTATAATAAGTAGGCACTTGGACTGGATCTTGTCTATCATGCTAAGTGTGGTTTTGTTGCAGGGTTCGAGTAAAAACAAACCATAATCAAAGTGACCACGTATTAACGCGTTGTAGAGGAGTTTCTGTGTGAATGGGTGGGAGCCCCACCAAACACCAGATAATGAACGTAGAATGTTAATATTTCTTTCACATTTTTTACTAATATAAGTCAAATGTGGGATGCCTGTTAATTTGGAATCTAAAATGACGCCAAGGAATTTAACGCTATCAGTAGCTGGAAATTCTTAATCATTATAAGATATAGTGGCGTCAGAAATAAAGCGCTTTCTGGAGAATGTTACCACATTGCTCTTTGGAATGGACAAAGATAATCCATGATCAGATAACCAAGAATCCAAATATTGCAGAGATGTATTTAGTCTTGAAGAGGCTTCATCAATAATTTTGGTTGTTGTATAGAGACAAATATCATGTGCGTACTGTAGAACATTGGAGAAACAATTAACTGTCAGTTCCAAATTGTGTGTGTATAAATTATATAAAATTGGACTGAGCACCGATCCCTGAGGTAGATCTTTCCAAATAGTTCTAGAAGGAAGATAAGATCCATTTAGGCCAGCCTTTCCCAAAGTGGGCGATAACGCCCCCTTGTGGGCGCTGCAGGTCTAAAGCGGTAAGAGACCCAGAAAAAAAATGGGGGCGTTGTGTAGAGGCCTGGGGGGTGATTTGTAATTTCATTTAGCATGGAGGCACCTTAGACAACGACTGCATGAGCTCTCGACTCTCAACTACAACTTGTGAACATCAACTAATATTATTTAAAAGATTGCTCAAACTCGGTGCGATATTTCTCTCCGCGTAGTTCATATGTCTGTCCTGTTTTATTGAATATACAAAATAAAAATTATGTCAATCGGTCGTTCCGTTTCGAAATGAAAGTAGACACAAACAAACAAATAAAAAGGCAACAGACACACTTTCGCATTTTAATAATTATTAGTACTCCCAGATAGGTAATTTTCGTAGATAATAGACCGCGGGCAATCATGTTTTAACAAGTTTTTGTTAAATAACCCGAATTGTGCATTCCTGTATCAATCGGCTGGTTCATAGAATACTTGTTCTGACTTGTTGAGTACGGTTGAGCGTCGAATGAGATAAACGAGTTTATGCATGTTTGTTTTATTCCTGTCGGTGCGTGCTGCTTATGCAATCCTATATAAACAACGTAATATTTATTTTATTTTCATTTGCGGTTTCGCGCGCAATAGATGAGCAGTACTTAAGTTCAACACTTACTTACGTATTTCTCAAAACAAAACAATGTCGGAAGTAAAAAAGAAGAGACAGCAATACTGTGCGGAATATATTAAATTCGGATTCATTGAAAATCCGACAAACCCATCGTCGCCTTTGTGTCTTCTATGTCTAAAAACATTTTCGAATGAAGCAATGAAGCCTTCAACACTGCAAGATCATTTGAATAAAATGCATCCAGATAAGAAAGACAAGAATGTAGCATATTTTCAAGACCTAGAGAAGAAGCATAATACTTAGCCAAGTGTAGCAAAACTATTTTCGGCGGCTGCTAAGCAAGATGACGACGGACTTCGAGCAGCTTCGTACAATATCTCTTTGTTAATTGCTCAAAAAGGCAAACCACATAACATCGGAGAACAGTTAATTTTGCCAGCAATAAAGGAAATAATAACTACTGTGCTTCATAAACCAGCCACAGATATTATCCGAAAAATTCCTTTGAGTAATAATTCTGTGCAAAGACGAATTGATGAAATGGCTGAAAACATTGAAGGATCATTGTGTGATCACCTGAGGACAAGTCAATTCTCAATTCAGCTCGATGAGTCCACTTTACCACCTAATGAAGCATTGTCGCTGTCTTACGTGAGGTTTATTAAAGATGAGAAAATATGTGAAGAACTATTCTTTGCTAGAAATTTAGAGACCGATACAAAAGGCGAAACCATATTCAATACATTGGAAAAGTTTTGTGATGAGAAAGAGATTCCCTTGAAAAATATAATATCAGTTGCTACGGATGGCGCTCCGGCTATGACAGGGTGCCATAAAGGCTTCATAGCGTACTTAAAAAATAAAATTCCAGACGTCCTTGCTGTACATTGCGTTATTCATAGACAACATTTGGTTGCTAGAAACTTAAGTGAACGACTATTTAAATCACTGCAATATGTCATCAAAGCAGTCAATAAAATCCGCAACAGCTCATTGAATGATAGATTATTTCATCAGCTTTGTGTTACTTGATACTTGATGACGGGCTTGTATCCGCAAACCGACGTCTTAGGCGCCTATTTTGCGTGTGGGTAGGATCGACTACTCCTGCCATCCTAACTCATCCAGAAATCCTAGCACCCTTCTTATATTGGTGAAGGCCTCTGGGAGCGATCTTGGTGTGCCAAGATGTTTTGCCCGGTAGTCTGCCACGGCTTCACATTCCAGTAGAACATGAATGGCTGTTTCTTCTGCTTCTAAGCACCCCCTGCAAAGAGGACTGTTAGTAACACCCATATTAAAAAGATGTTTGTTATATGGACCATGTCCGGTCATAGCACCAGCAAAGACCCGGAGTTTAGCTCTAGTTAGACCGAGCAAACGGCGCGAGAGTCGAGGGTTTACCTTAGGTAAGGCTGCTCTGGCCTGCCTACATTCGCTGATACTAGACCAGTATATGTCATGTTCCATCTTAGCTAGTTTTCGCACTTGCGTGCGTAACCAGGCATATGGTAGCGGTGCTATAGGTTCAGGACCGGCTACCTTTAGACTTGATCCTTTCCTAGCTAGTTCATCAGCTGCGTCGTTTCCGCGCGATAGACTGTGTCCTTTAATCCATTGGAGAGTTACTGTGTTATGTGCACATACTCTTTCCAACGATTCATGACACTCATATATGAGACTAGAAGTAATTTTATTACTTTTTAGGGCCTGTAATACTGCCATACTGTCAGATAGTATCCGAATATTGTATTCCTTTACGTTTCTGACCATTATGGCGTTTGCTGCTAATATTATACCCATACATTCAGCTTGAAATACCGTGTTCTGCATTCCAAGCGGCCTGCAGTCTTGGATGTTTAAGTCATCGGAGAATACACCAGCGCCAGTGCCTGACTCTGTCTTGGAGCCGTCTGTGAAGATCTGGAGTTCTCTAGTAGTAGTAGCTTTCTCCTCTTCATGGAGTTGAATTTTGTATTTTTTATCAAAGTTGTATATTATCGGAATCCTATCATTTATTGCCTCCAAGAGCGGTAGTTTGTCAACCGCTATGCTAAGAATGGCCGTATGTGGGATTTCGGTGTTCTTCCAGAGATTCAAACTTTGAAGTCTGATCGCTGCTGCTGTTGCCTCTTGCTGTATGTAAATGTGCAGCGGCAGTATGTTTAACATACTTTCCAGTGCTGCTGTTGGTGTTGTCTTCATGCAACCAGAGATTGCCATACAGGCCAGTCTTTGGAAACTCTGTAGTTTGTTTATGGTTGTCGTTTGTTTGGTTCTAGGCCACCAAAACAGAGCCCCGTAACAGACCATAGGCCGTATCACAGCTGTGTACAGCCACAGCGTGATCTTAGGAGATAGACCCCATTTCTTACCTAGCATTCTACGACACTGCCAGAAGACAATACTTGCTTTGTTGACTTTCTTGTCTATATGACTATTCCAGCTTAGTTTAGTGTCAAGTATAACTCCTAGATACTTGACTTCACTTGTTAACTGGAGAGTATTCTTAAACAAGTTAGGCAGCTTATAGTGGCCTAACGAATGTTTATTAGTAAACATTACCGTCTCCGTTTTAGATGGGTTGACTGATAAGTTATATTTGTTGCACCAATCTTCTACAATGTAAAGTGCACTCTGCATCACTTCGCAGATTACGTTTGCAAAGTTGCCTGTAATAAGGATAGCCAAGTCATCAGCATATATATATATATATATCCTATTGTATAGAAATGATTTAAGTTGAGTTCTGTTATTAGGTCATTCACGACAAGATTCCACAATAGAGGCGACAAGACCCCACCCTGGGGGCAGCCTCCTGTTACTATTGCTGTATGGGAATCGTCGTCTGCAAATCTGACAATTCTTTTGCATAGCATGTTTTCAATCCATCCAGCAATGATAGGGTCGACGCCATGTCTTTTTAGCGCCGCGTTAATACTGGTGAAGTTAGTTTTGTCGAAGGCTCCTTCTATATCAATGAATGTGCCTAGACATATAGCTTTACTCTTAATTGCACTTTCAATTCTGCCAACCACCATGTGCAGTGCTGTTTCTGTGGATCTGCCTGCACTGTACGCATGTTGATGGTGATGCAATGGTATGTCTTTAAGTGCGTGATCCCTCAGTACCCTATCACACAATCTTTCCAACGTTTTCAGGAGGAAAGATGTGAGACTAATTGGTCTAAAGGATTTCGCATTTGTATAATCACTTTTGCCTGGCTTTGGTATAAAGATCACCTTTACTTGACGCCATGACATAGGAATGTATCTATATGCTAAACAAGCTTGTAAAGTATTCGTTAAGGACCGGATGAGATCCGGCCCTCCCCATTGCAGGAGTGCAGGAAAGATACCATCTAAACCCGCTGCTTGAAACGGAAGAAAGCTGCTGACTGCCCAGTGTACCCTGTCTTGAGTTATAGTTGTCTGAGCGATTTGCCAGCAGTCAGTTGTTGGTATTATTGCAGGGTCATCCCAGACGATGTTGTCTGTAAACTTGCATCCGGGAAAGTGAGCCTGCAGCAGTAGCTCTTGCACTTCACCGGGGGAACTTGTGATAGTGCCGTCTGGTCTACGTAGTGATCCTAGACCGTGATTCTCTTGGCCAGAGAGTATTTTCCGTACTCTATTTGCCTGTACATTGGATTAGATACCTTCACAGAATGTTTTCCAGGTTCTCGATTTCCAGTAGCGTAGACGTTTTTTATATCTGGATTTGGTCGTTTTATAGTTGTCCCAATCCAGATTGTTATTTGTATTAATCGCTCTGTTCCTCAATTTCCTGACTCTCCGTCTGAGTCTTTCGAGCTCAGGTCCCCACCAAGTCTGCTTATTTTTATCGATTGGGAGTGGATTGGTTAGTGGACAGGCAGTTTCGTAGCATTCTGTCATAGCTTTAGTTAAAAAGATGACGTGTTGTTCTATCGCTTGTGTGTCTTTTACGATTGCAGGAATTTCGTTACCCTTCATCCTGTCGGATATTAGTTTTTTGTACAGGGTACGATCCGTTCTGCGGGGATTCCTACGTGGTCGTGTATTTGTAATAAAGACTTGAATATCGAAACTGATCCACCTATGATCAGAACACGAAGCCTCATCGGATACGTGCCAATTTGTTACAAGGTTGGATGCGAGGTTCGTAGCCAGTGTAAGATCTATAATCGTCCTACTGCGTCTAGTGACATAGGTTGGTTCGGAACCACTATTAATTACATCTAAGGTTGTAGTAAAAAGATATTCGACAAGTGTCTTAGCTCTGTTGTTAGTACCTTCACTCCCCCATAAGGTGTGATGGGAGTTGGAGTCGGTGGCGATGATCAGGTCTAGCCCGTCCACCTCGCAGTAGTTTACAAGCCTCGTCATCTCATGTGGTGGAGGGTCTTCATTCTCCGGCATGTATACCGAAGCCACAACTAGTGTTCGAGAACTTGATTCTTGCGTTGTTGGTAGCCTTATGGCACATAAGTCTCTGGAACAAAACTCATTTAATGGCTGTACATTTAATTTCCTAGAAATGTAAATACAAGCTCGAGGTTTGAGCTCATTTGTAGTTATTAACTTACCTCCTATATTGGAGAGGCCCTGTATTTTGCCTGATTTGCCGATCCATGGCTCTTGGATCAAGGCAATTACTGTGGTGTTAACCTCCAACCATTTACGCAGTTGAGCCGTCGCAGTTACTGAATGGTGGAGGTTGATTTGGACGACCTTACACAGGCTAGACGAGGGTGACGCCATCGGTCATCTCCCCCTCCGCCGCCAGGTCTAGCTCCTTCATCATCTCAGACCAGTCCCTGCCTCCAACAGGCTCCATCACTACATCCTTCTCTTCGCTGGAGTCAGGGACCGGCCCAAGAGAGGGTCCGGGTAATATGCCGTCTTGGGTGGCGGTCGCCACCGACCCCGAAGGGGTTTCTGCAGGCTCAGTGGCCTGTGTAGTTGCCGGATCTGGATCCTCTTCATCGCGACCAGGAGCCGCGTCCGAGTCCGCGGGGGGGGTGTCATGAAACCTCCCCCTCCTCCCCTGGAATCTGATGTAGACTGACCCCGCCGCAAAGTAGAGCCGTCGATTATTCTCCAAAAGGGAGGGGACCACGTCCTCCGGAACGCTGACCACGACGAATGTCTCCGTCACCTGTCTGTTGACTCCGTGAAGAAGCCAGCGTTCAATATTCGCCCAAGGGTTCTGCAGTCGCAGCAGGCGCCCGATGACGCTCGTCTCCAGAACTCCCGGGAGAAGGATGCCACATCGCACCCTGCGCGGTATGTCCGCTGGTCTCTTCACCGTAAGAGTGACGCCGCTAGGCAGCGTCACGCCCTCGAACTGAGCCTTAAGCCACTCTGATGTGTACTTATCTGCACACCAGAGCTGCAAGGCCCCCCCCGATATGTATAGGCTTGCCGTTAAAACGAGGCACAGCCTGCCGCGGAGTCAAGTCTTGCGACATGGCTAAGTCCACGAACTTTGCCTCCAGGAGCTGACGCACCTCGTTTGCCTGTTGTCCTGTTAATAAAAGGGTTTGGGCCACAGTGATGGCTGCCAGTAGGTCCGCCCCCGCTGCCCCCGCATAACTTGCGGGACGTGGCCGGTCCGAGTGATCGAGTCGTGGTTTTTTGGGCTGACCTCTCGGAGAGTTACTCTCGTTGAGTCGAGCCCTCTTCCCCCCGACCCGTCCCCCGGACCCACCACGTGCCCTCTCCCTCTGTTTTGTAGTGGCCGGAGCCACCGCCGGCCGCGACGTCCCGGCCACCGAAGGAGCTCTGTTTCCTTCGACAGCCGGTCCGCCGCCCCCTACGGTGCCCCCCCGCGGCCCCTCCTTCACCTGTATGGGAGAAGAGGTGGGCGATGACTGGGAAAAGGAAGCCGCCGCCAACCTCGCCCGACGTCTCTGTTTGGAGTTCGGCTTCCTTTTCCTTGTCTGTTTTGGGTACGTACCTAGCCCGGAGCCCTCCCCGCCGGGACCGCTCACCCCCCTATTTTGGGGCGGTTTGCTGTTCCGGCGGCCAGAGCCCACGAGGGTCCATGCCGTATCGAAATCGTCCCTTTGTAAATATTTAGGGTCTTAATTGACACAGCATTTATACTTTCACCAACATCGGGAATAGGCATTCTAGAGATTGCTAAATCTTGTTTAACTAATATCATAGAGCCGCCATGTGTCAAAGTCAAAATCAAATCAATTTATTCAAGTAAACCCAAATGCAAGGTATTTTTGAACGTCAAATCTACTTTAGTTCGGTTTGAAAAGAAAACCTGAATACTGAGAAGAACCGACAAGAAACTCAGTCAGGTATCATTTTTTCACCATCATTGTACAATAGTTATTTAAAAATACAATATCTAGAAAGCCAGTAAATGCATACGCAGAGAGGATCACTTCCAGTTTATTGTTGTGTCTTCAATGAAATCGCTAATTTTGTAGTATGCTTTTCCAATCAGTGTGCGTTTAATGACAAGTTTAAATCTGTTTTCCGTTAATTGAGTAATTTCTTGAGGAATTTTATTATAAAAACGAACACAGTTACCCAAAAATGAACCACTTGACTTTTGTAATTTAAATTTAGGAATAACTAGCTGATCACGACCACGAGTTTCCACACCACTAACAACACCTTTCTTTTGAAATAGATCTAAATTTTTTTTAGTGCACATTATGTTTTCATAGATGTATAACGAGGGTAAGGTGAGTACATCAATGTCTTTAAAATGATCTCTCAGCGACTCACGTGCGTTCATACTGTAGATGGTACGTATTGCCCTCTTTTGTAAAATAAAGATAGATTTCATATGCGCCGCTGATCCCCACAGTAGCAGACCATAAGACATAAGGCTATGGAAATATGCGAAATACACCAGCCTAGCCGTAGCTACATCTGTCAACTGTCTAATGCGCCTAATAGCATATATTGCCGAATTGAGCTTATTAGATAAAGTCCCGATATGGTCCGCCCACTGTAACTTATTGTCTACTGTTAAACCAAGAAAAGTAGCTGATTTCATTAATTCTAATTCTTCCCATCCAGTTTCAGTCCATTATGAATTTTGGGTACATTGGATAGGGAAAACTTAACACAATTGGTTTTTTGTGCATTCAGTAGTAAATTATTGGCAGCGAACCATCTCGAGACATCCGCCAAGGTCCTATTCTGTCCGCTAATATCTATGTCTTTTCTGTTAACTTTAAATAATAATGATGTGTCATCAGCAAATAATATTATTTCACAAAGGTCTTTAAGCATAAATGGAAGATCATTAATGTAAACCAAAAATAGGAACGGTCCCAAAATTGATCCTGTGCATCTTCTCTGTCATGACGGAGGCATGAATAACCTGGGATCCGAAAAACAGATCCAGGACGAAGCCAGGTTTCAGATATGGCAAGAAGGGCTGGTCTATGTTTATTAATTAGGTATATTAATTCAGATTTTTTATGTCCGTATATTCCATTGAATTATTGTCATGAGTTTTGTTAATTTTAGTATACACTTGAGTCAATTTAGGTATCACGTCGTTCGGTAAAGAGATATCATCGAATCTAGATATTAAGTTAATTAATGTATTTAAGAGTTGTTCTACCAAATTATCATTATGAGAGGTTGAAGACGAATCATGCTCAGAGGGGTATCCACATCTATAAGGTAATACTGAAGCTAGGGATTGTGTTAAATGACGGTGTGCATTTTTATCATATCCATATGCAGTAGAGATTGTACGAGGAGGTCTTCGTATTGGTACTGTTTTTTTAGGCATTGAGGTCTGTGAATGCGGAGAGGTTTCAATATGATTATTGATAGTGTGATTAACTGTTCTTGGGCGGGCAATATCTACAAATGGCCTATCAGATGTCAGTGGCCTAAATGTCTAGCAGATGCTTCTGCATATGAAATATTTTCTTGTGACATAACTAATTTTATGGCTTTTTGCTTAGCATGTTCAGGGCAGCTTTTGTCAATAGCCGAATGGCTACCAGAACAAAACAGACAAGTAGGCATATCAGCAAAGCATTCTGAGCCTAAATGTTGCTGAGCACACTTATAACATCTTGGTTTTGATTTGCATTTACTTTTGACATGTCCAAAGCGACAACATTTAAAGCATTGAATAGTTGGAAATAGATAAGTTTCAACTAACAAGGAAGTATAGTAACTAAAAATTCGTTTAGGTAGTGTTTGACCTGAAAATGTGAGCACTACTGATTGGATTGGAATCCATTCTGTTTTTCCATTTTTATAATCTTTGCGATGAAGTCGTCTAGCTTTGATTATCTCACCACAACCAGGGGGTGTATCTATACTGGTTATAAATTCTTCCATGTCTATCTCAAGTGGAACATTTCGCACAATACCCATGCGGGTGATGCTATATGTGGGAATATTGGCAATTAGGTTGACACATTTCAGTTTAGGGTCATTCACAAAGTTATTAGCTGCTGCAGCAGTATTAAATGATACGGCCACTTTGTTACGACCGACGTTTTGTACACCTCCCTGTGAGATATCCTGAAAATTATTTTTAAAGAGGAATTTACCTACAATGACGCTCTTTAGTGCGTAGTTAATTTTTGGGTCATCCTCAGTTCTTGAAACATGCACTATGTAGGGGGCTTGGTCATACTCAGAGTATTTTTTCTTTTGCTCAATATTCGGTATGGTAAAAGTACGTTGGACTGAAGCTGAAGGAGGGTTATTTTGAGACAATTTATTTTTCGGGTCATCCGAGGCCACAAGACGTATATCTTGTATTTTTCTTTTGTGACTAGATATGGCGTCACCACCAGATTCATCTGGACGTACCGCGTCCCCATCGACATTCATTATCACAAACAAAAACTACTACACATAACACAACAAATAAAGCACACTTGCCTTAAAAGACAACACAAAACAAACACAAAACAGTATTATATGTTAATACAAACTACTGGGATTATTAAACAGTCTAGAAAACTAATTAAATACAAAAAATATAATAATTTTGCAGCGAAAACGTGTATCCGACAATCACTCTGACAGCAGAATCCGTAGTTTTGTTAGTATGAAGATAACTTGACAGTTTGAATCTAGTTTTACTAGATGGCACTAGATGGAGAATTTCGACGGATACACAGACATATGACGGATACCTCTTACGGAACATATGAAATCACCATATGGTACATTCCATTCGTGGTCCGTTCAAAGCCATAGATAATACATTTAATATAATTGGTTCAAAGCATTATTCAAAATTCAAATGTGAGTTACACGGGAGGCGACATACGCGCTATTTCTCCTACAAAACTTTCAGGAATTTTTTGCGGTAAGAGAGGTAAATAAGAGCACCCAAATGCAATGATTTATGTCTACGCTTGCGCACACAAACAATTCTACAACAAACTCTGAGAGTATTGGAATCCTTGGTGTCGATATCTCTCGCGACCTTCAATTCCGAAGTCACTTGGAAGACAAGGTCAGGCTGGCCTCCGAAAAGCTCGGTGCGCTCAACAGAGCGAAGCAGTACTTCACTTCGGAGCAGAGGCTATTATTGTATACCACCTGCATTATAACTTGCTCCTTTGGACTCAATTCAAAGGCGAGCAGTGAGTTGTCGGCGATCCCAGGCTTACAAGCGATCTCGAACACTTAAGTTTGAGGAGAGACTTCGGCTTCCTGTGTGTGTTCTACCGTTTATATAACGGGCCGTGTTCAGAGGAATTGTTCGACATGATGCCCACGGCCACCTTCTACCATCGCACCGCTCGCCACTGGCAGGGATTTCATTTTCACACTTCACCTTCACCATCACCTTCACTTCACCGAAATGGTTACGCACGGTTCAGTTTCAAAGGAGCTTTCTCCCTCGAACTTTGAGGTTGTGGAATGAGCTCCCTGTCGAGGTTTTCCCGGGAGACTACAGTATGGGATTCTTCAAAAAGGGCGTAAAAAGGTTTTTACAGGGTCAGCAATGCGCAGGTGATGCTCCTGTCGCAGGCGTCCATAGGCTATGGTAATCGTTCAACATCTGGCGGGGAGTATGCTTGTTTGCCACCTTCGTGGTATAAAAAAAACTAACAAATACGTAATACAACAAACTTGATTGAAAGTTTATTTGTGATAGCTTAAGGTCTAAAATTAAATGCTACCACGAAATTTTTTTTTATGTTAGCTAAAAATATAGTCTCGCTAGGGTACGAAATTAAGCCAATTCAAGGTTCATTATTGTATGACAAACATTACGACACGACTTTCTAGAATGATGAACAAGTTTATGCAACATATTCGAATGAATGCAAATAAATTGACGAGATTTATAAATCGATTTAGTGAAACGATTCCGAAAAAATAGAATAAAATGGAAAACTAGTACTTAATAATAAATATATATTTACTAATCGAATATAATTCAGTCTTTGGCTAGATTAGATGTGGCGGGATTTTCGTTGCTCCTCCTAACGGTACAAGACGACAATTTTGCGTTGCACTTGACACAGTGAATTCGATTATAGAAATGGTAACAAATCTATTCAAAACTAGTTTTTATTGCGCGGTGGCTATATTTTTACTTATACCTTAACATAGGGGAATGCCTGAATCGCGACTCAATGCTTAAACACATAAGTACTCGTTCCAATATTGTCGGCAGCACTGACCGAAGTACTAACATTTTGTACATATTATATGACGTAATTGTATGTCCTTAAGGCAGAATTAATTTATAAACTGAGGTAAACGTGGGCTACTGCAGACTGCATCATACACTTTTACGTTAGTAACTAATTAATCTGTGGTACACCTTTCATTATAGAATTTGAAGCGTACAATATGAGCTAATTAGCACCAGCATGCTGTTTACATAAAATATTGTCAATATCAATAATTTTCACGCGCGTGGCGTCGACACGAGCACACATGGTCCATTATACAGCCATGGCAGTCACGAAGTCACGATCAAGTTTAATTAATGCAACGTCCGCTTCATGCAAAAAGAATATAATCAATACGTTTTTCTTCATATGCAAATTGGACGGGATTGATCAAATAGGTATACTTGAAATCAAAGAGAATATCTTGAAATGAAAACCATAATTTTGGGTGATCGGGTCTACTCTACTGAACCTGGAAGATTCAATTTATTTCTATAAATGTGTATCTACTTTTTGCAATACTATTTTACTGGAGCATGGATAAAGCATAAAAATAAAAAAACATAATTCGGCATTTTTTTTATTATGTGAATTACAGAACAACAGAATAAATCGCGCCAGAAACAATGGCACCAAATTAACACTAGTTGCGTCGTGTAAAAACATTACAGAGTACCTATTATCTATCAATTTATTAGCTCATTAATTTTGTACATGACCACTATAAAAAATCTTATAATACCATTATTACATAGACGACTCATATTTACAGGTTAAACAAAATAACAATTTTATATTTAACTGTACACGACATTTTTTATATGTATACTTTACATGTGTACTAATTTGCAAAGAACATTTTAAAAATATCAAACTCTTTAATGTAGTGTGAAATTTGGTGCAAGAAAGATGAACATGGAAATGTTGTCCATCAGACAAATGCGTGGTATCAAGCCGCACATTTTTCGGCGGAAAGAATAATGAAGAAATAGGTAATGAATATAGTAGAACTGAGTGAAATTCTTACACATAAAGAAAGTTAATATTTAAATATAAATCAGAGGCTTCAAAGGTATGTGACGAGAGATTAAGTGGAAAACTTTACTGACAACAAACGCAAATAGAATAGTAACCACAGAGCGAAAGTCAGACGCAGAAGTCGGAGAAGGCTTAGGTCGGGTTATGAAAAGATGACTTTGGAGAGGCCGTGAATGACTTCAATGTGGATTTTATGAAGAGAACAATGAAATTTGATGGAGCGGAAAAAGTATATGAAGTTGGCATGATTGGCTTTCCATTTAAAATATTTACCTCGTTAAAAATGTACCAAGAAGATATGTCTTTTCTATATTTTTTAAAATACTTGGTTTTGTCGATATTACATTCGTGTTTGAAAAATCTTCAGCCAATAATAAATTCATTTTAATATCCTGTTTTTTCGGGGTGTGAGCAAGAAATTAATTCAAACTATGCCTATTCTTGGGACTTCATTAAAAAGTAGTTTTATTTAAATAATAAGAATAATTATGTAAACATTTCTGTTACAATTTCCATGTTAAATAATCCATAAGTTATTTATATCAGTGGTATATTGAAAAGCTACATAGCATTTCAATCTATTGATACTAATATATAACAATAATTATTTATCCTTTAACATACCATAAAATTACCTTCTGACTGTTAGGCGATTCTCTTTATAAAAATATAATTTAATTCATAAAAAAGTATTTTTAATAATTAAAAGAAAACTTACATATTTTTTAAACAAGCAATTTACTAAACTGCGTCAATAAAAAATCATAATTATGTACATTATTGAAAATAAAGGAAATATATTATTTACAAATTCATTTCAATAGTATAATGGAAGTTTGGTGAATGATTTGTTGTAAATAAAAATTGAAATGGGATACATGACTTATGACTATTCGATGGGCTTTAAACTTTATTGATTGTTAATAAAACACAAAAGATTGCATCATTTTTCACTCACAACCATTTTGTGCAGAAAGATATTGCTTTCGCAAACAATAATATTATGGCTAACTACCAATATTGTCAGCTCCAAATTGACTTTACAATGAGAACCTGTTCCACAACTGCCATGTAGTTTTTCTTCAGTAGATTTTATTAATAAAATATATATTACAAAGTAATTCATTTAAGTCAATATATTATATTCCAATTTTACTCCTTACCTAGTCATTATTATTCTTCATCATGTTAATTTTTATTTGAACAGTTTGTACTTTACTGCTGGTTATATTTATCCGCGGTGTCATGTATGGTGCCAAAAAAGGGGTTCGCACACTTTGGCAATATGGCAATCGGCAGCCATTTTATATTTCTTCTTAAATGGTAGGCTAACCGCAAATAAATCAACTTTAATCATAGAAGACACACATACAAAATTTAAATTTACAATATTCTAAAGTAATGGGTTTAAGAGACAGTTAAAAACAAAAATACTTCAGAATATTCCAATTTTAGAGAATTGCTTGCTTAGCCTCCTCTATCCATTGATATTGACCCGATTGCAGCTCGCTTTTAAAAAAAAATCGCAGTGAGAGTTTGAAAAAGGTTTGAACCCATTAGATATAACAGGATAACAGTTAGCTGGACTGGCTGGTTAGATAGAGCGCCATTAGGGACACAATAACACAACAACTATAGATAACAAAAATTTATAAATTGGAAAATGTAAACAATTAATCAGATTTGGGAATCGGAGAAGATCAGTTTAGTTAGATCAGCGAAACAGACTTCCGTGAACATTATTTACAAAAATAAAAGCTACTGACTGAAACTTAATCATTCTTATTACAAAATAATATCTTATTTACAATTCTTTATTATAATTGAAGACATAGACATACAATAACAAGATTTACACTGATTCTTGTTCATTATAAAAACCTGGTTATAAGTCCATTTACTTTTCACAGGTCGATATTTTGTACAAATATTAAGCTATCAACAGCTAGCCTATTTGTATTTAAAATGCACACATTATCCTTACATGGTTACTCATCTTCCACATGTAAGTCTTAAATAAAAAGTATTCAGACAAAACAATACTTATGAAATTGAAACTATTTTTTGCTTCAGCTCAAAATATGTTTTGACGTGGAATACATATACAATTAATCATGATTCCATTTTAATCTCGATACGTAACAAAAACAAGTCACGCCGAATGCTCTCTATAAAGTAGCGGCGGCGTAGAGGCGACGGCGAGGGACCACAGGTCGCTAAGAGAAAAGTCGAGGCGGCAGGTCTTGGACTCTTGTATATATTGTCACAAAACGAGTAACAAATTAATTTTCATCCACACCTAGACTCTTTCTGTCATCAAAAATGGAATGACAAATTAACGCAATACCCACGCCTCGACTCTTGATGAGTGAGCAACTGATTCTATAGAAATAATTAAGATGTCTATTTCTAAGTAGCCCACCTCTTGATGGCCGCCTCTACTCTTGAATAAGTAGCCTCAACCTAAGATAATATTAAAGTATGATGGATTCCGTTACTCTAAATATACACATTTTTTATCCATTAACCACATAAATGTATTTTTTGCTTAGATACTAAGCAGTTATTGAGTGACACCTATTCTTCATATAATACTTGTTAGCTCATATTACAGAACACCAGTCACAACTAAGAATCACATATCTCATGTATGAGTGATATCTCCAGGGCTCGTAAAGTAATGCAAGGTTTTATTGTTGGTGTTGCATGTTTCTGAAGGAGTTACTATATAACTAGAACTATCCCACAACCAAAATAAATTACCCACATTAGATAGCAAATAACATTTTTATATTTTAAAATAACCAATTAACTAACACGAGCTTCTTGAAATTGAGTAATTACTTGAAAAAGAAGCCAATACACTGAGCTGTATCAGGTAATAGTGTTATACTTTTTAGTCTTAGTTTGTGTTCAATACAAATTAATGAGTTCTTACCACAATATGAATTGTTGAGTTCCCGATATTTTGAAGTGATCATTGACCAAGCACTAAAATCGGTTGATTAGTCAAGGTGGCTAAATAGTTCAACATTTAAGACCTATGTATATTTCTATCCAGTCTCACTTATTATATAAAACTTGACAAAGTGTAAGAACTCATTAATATATATTGTTTAATAGTGTTTTTGCTTCACAAAAACGAATGTATTACAAGTATTTACTGTATTCACAGTATTCTTTAATCATCTTTGCAACTTCCAACCAACTTAAGCTTTTTAAGAAAAGAGCTGAGTAGTTTCTTGAGAAGAAAGTCGATATATAAAGATTTTTCAGGCAAAATTGCTTTAGCTTAATGGAAACCGAAATTATACTCATATCAATATATTCACCTTCATACGAACCGTCCTATCAACATAAGGACTTCATGAGAAATTGGCAATGGTTTCTTGAAAAGGAATCCGATAAACATAGACTCTGGTACTAGTCTCTCAAAAAGGAAATTAAACTTATATTCATTTCATCAAAACTTGTTAGAACCATAAACCTAGTATATACTGGCGTTCAGACGTACAAAGAGTGCGAATAAGAAAGGGACAGCAAATGATACACTATTGTAACCCTTTTTGAATGACAGGTCGTCACAAGTCGTCACGCTGTGTACAACGCTGTTGATTCATTTTATTTATTATTTTGTGTTTTTCCTGTTTTATTTCAAAGAAGTACTGTATTTTTCAATAATGATTATGTGTTCTGTACGTGATTGTGATATTACATATCGCAATAATCAAGGGAAAATTCATTTCATAGGTGACATTGACGAATTAAAAATTGTGACGCGTCAACGAGCTTTATATTCGTGTACACGCCTGTGTATAGTAAGTTGACGGTTGGAAGGGTGTGTGTGTGTCACGGCACTAGTTATAGTCAAAACAGCACAGACATGGCGCGCGTGCGCAAGTGGTGGGTGGATCACGAGAGCGTGTCGCGCAACAGTCGCACGGCGCTGTACACCTTGACGGCGGGCCCGAGGCGCAGGCGCAGGCCGGCCACGAGCTCCTCGCACGAGGCCATGACGAGCTCGGCGCCCGCCAGCCGCGCCGCCGCCGCCGCGCAGCCCGCCGCTGGCCCGGCCACGCGCGACACCAGTGCGGACACGTCTTCCTGCAATATCATACAACCTTATTTTTACCATGCCATGACAAGTGGGAGGGATACAATTTTAGCAGCGCATATATGTAAGTTCCCTCACGACTTTTTGGCGGGAACGGGAGAAGTGAGGTTGTCATTTTATTTAGATTTTCTATTTTTTACATTTTTAGGAGTTTTAAAGTACAACAGTGATAGTATATTGTGTTTTAAAGTTCTGTGTAAGTGACAAGAATGGAGGAGATCTAAATAAACATGTTTAGCTGAAGTATTCGCGCTCTTCCAAGAAGTCCTTTATAACTTCAGTAAAGCCCACTATCACTTACTGGAGGAGTTTTACGATAAGAAAAAACTAATTTACTTGTGATTCTACACTATGGATTACTTATTAATACGTGACATTGGCAAAAACGCTAAACTGTGCGCCATGCCATAAAGGAAGAAGAAGTTCCCTCACAGAGACGACAACTTAACTGGTTTCAATTGAGGTATCAATGAATCCATTTTATCGACGACGAAGGCTTGTTGTTTTTTTGAAAAATTCAATACGGTATCTAGCTCTATGGAACAGATTAATTAGTTACAACTGTATTTATTTATTCATTTTATTGCACACAAAAAAATTACATATTAGCAAAATTGGAAGCAGTAATCTACAAAAGGCAATGCTTATCTCTTTAAGAGATCTCTACACACAGCACAGCTCCTTAAAAAAGAAAATGTATGACTGCAGTGTACCTCATTAAAAAAAAACAATATATCCAGTTTGACAGCTTTACTATCATAAGCAGCAGTGTATTGAATATAAGTTCTCAAAAGGGTACACGTACTGTTTCTGAGATTGTGATCTCTAGAAAAATGAAAACAATCATGAAGATAGGATAGGAAGGATATTAAACAAAAGTGTAAGGATATGAGAGTCCCTGCGAAAACGGATAAGGAGTCATTTTAACTGTTTGCGGAAAATGGAAAAATGGTGAAATTTATGTAGTCCGAATATAAACCGAATACAAAGGTTTTAAAGGCTAAATTACTATTATTATTCTAAGTTTATAATAGAACTTTTTGGCGGGAATGGGAGAAGTTGCCATATACGGGTTTTTTAATTTTTGCGTTTTTAATAATTTTAAGGTAGGTTTTTAAGTGATAGTACATTGTACGTTAAAGATCTATGTAAGTACTAAAGAATTGAAACATTTGAATATGTGCATCTGAATTTCTCGTGCTTTTCCAGTGTCCCTATTAATTCCAGTATCAAAAACCTAGTCACTTTACTGGAGAGTGTTAGGAATTTAATAATAAAACAGACATTTTACAGATACACCTTCTTTTAACATGAAAATGGGAGAAATGTTTCTAATAAATTTGAAACGAGTTGCCAGTATATAAAAAAAGAAGAATGTATCTCTATTGTGCAAAATAAAGGATTAAAAAAAGTCTATTGTAACTCACTATTATGAGTGTCTAAAAGGGCTATAAGGCAATACAAATATTACACAATCTGTACCGAAAGACAAGTGGCGTAGCTAGGTAACCAAGAGCTACGGTGAAAAAGAAAAACCCCGGTTGGTTGAAAAAAATATCAACATTTTCTAAACTCTTCATTTATTTAAATTATTTTAGTATATACTTCAATTGTAATAAAAAAAATAGAGTTTCGTGCAGCGTCACGCTCATAAGGTGAACAATTTAAGGTTAACTTACACTAAGAGGTCAAGTTAACTGAACAACATCAAAACTCTTGGAGGCGCCTGAAACTTTAGATCTTCGCTGAAACTGTTCTTTTCTTCAGGAAGATACGATTCTTAGGGAAAGCACTGATTATATTATTATGTTTTGAAGGTGGGAGAAATTTTCGCGAGGTCACTTCGAGGTTTCCTGGCTAGGTACCGAAGGGCCCCCTGAGCTCGGGGTCCCGGTGCACGGCACTACCTAGCCTTCCGATAGCCTCTGCCAAAGGATACTCGACATTGGCAAAATTAACTTAAGAGATTAAGCCATTAACAATAAAAAAACATGATTGTGTATGTCACAGAACGAATTTTTTCATAATTATTAAAATGTAAAGACAAAACTTATATGTAAAACCAAAACTAGACTACCGATTTAATAAAAAAGATACGAGACAAATAACTCTAATTTCATATATTCGAATATTGGACCAAGAAACAATGGACGAAGTTATAATAAGTTGCCGCTCTTATCGAATTTTCGTGTCTCTTTCTATCTCATTGAATGTAGCCACGAGTAAAATAGTTATCTATATAGTCGGAACCTTGATCCCTATGACACTGACAGTTATTCCGACGACACAACCTTGTAGTGGCGTCACCGTTACATTAGAATCGAATTGGAGGCATCTAAAAATGACATTTATTAATTTTAGGTAGATATATGCCATTACAATGATAATCCGTAATTATTAACATTTACAAGAAATTATCTCAATCAGACTACGTTTACGTCCTGCAAAACTTACTTCGTTTGGAAGATATCGACTAGTGCCGAAAAATATCGATAAACAAATGTCGATAAGTTTTCCGGGCACATTAAATGGGGATATCCTATTTTATGATAAAATATATAAATGACCTCGTTCCCATAACGAACGCGTGTTTACCGGGTAAAGAAATATGACACGAAAATGAAATGGGTGCATTTTTACTTTTGGAAAACTTTCGTTTTACTTACTTAATCTATACCAAAAAACTTAAATCATTACAACAACAATATAACAAACATTAGAAATGCAAATTATATTTTTAAAAACATATTTACCAACGTGGCTGAATGCAAGTCACGCCTTTGCCTATAAAAAAGTTAAGTTACATCGACACGACCCATCACTCACATGAACTGTCATAGGGATCAAGGTTCCCCGGGCCGACTATAGTAAGTATGGCCAACCTCAGATTGACAATGTAATTCGTGTCAGCTAATGAGTCGGTCATGAAATAATTATTTGCAAAATACTAGTGAATTTTAAGTGTTTTTGCTACTAGTGTTCAAGAAAATAAAAATATGTCAAGTTCGGCTGCGTATCGTTGTACTGTGACCTTCCTTAGTCACGCGCTTTAGTTTAATACAAATCTAGAAAATCTTTCAACACAAAAAGGCACTTAAAGGACACGCTTTTAGAGCAAATGCAGTCTATTGTTACTTGGTACGAGGTAAGGCCTGTCTAGTAGTAATAGAGAATATGCATGTATTTTTATTAAATTTTTATTCGATAGTTAACATCGCTATATAATAGTAAAAAAATATTCAACGCCAAAAAAGTAACTTAAAGTAGTTTAAAAAAAATTAAAAATAGCCAACCGACACGGGCACTTTAAACACTTGCCATTTTGGCGCGCTTGGTGTGACGTCATAGTCTATAACAACAAACAAACAAGTGGAGTTTTCTCATTATTTCTTACAAAAAAATGTATTTTTACTTCTAAATGTACAATGAAATCACAATAAAAGTGACAAATAGCAAACATTCAAAACCAAACAACACCTAACAACCACGCTCTCAGTGACAGTTGACTTCGACGTCACATTCGCTTTGACCAACTGCGTCGCGTTCAAATATTCGAATTTTCCCCAATTTTTTTGCACTTTTTAAAAAATAATTTCTTACTCAATAAGAAATTATAATCAAAACCGTTAATGCAGGGATATTAAGTAATAAAGTTTATTAAAAAATTATATTGGACCCTCATTTGAATCACATGCCTATATCCTAATACATGTCAGTGGTTGTAATGCATAGTGGTGGTGGTTTTTGGCGGGAATGGGAGAAGTGAGGTTGTCATTTTATTGAAATTTTCAATTTTTTTAACAGTTTTGGAAATTTTAAAGTACATAATTGATAGCATATTGTGTTTTAAAGTTTTGTGTAAATGAAAATAATGGAGTAGGTCTAAATAAACATGTGTACCTGAAGTTATCACGCTCTTCCAAGAAGTACTTCATAACTTCAGTAAAGCCTACTATCACTTTACGGGAGAAGTTTTACGATAAGAAAAAAAAAAAACAATTATAACAATACTGTGACGTGTGCATTGCGTTGCCTCATTAACTCATCAGTGATCCTACTTATTAATAGGTGGCATTGGCAAATGCGCCAATCTGTCAAAGTCAAATCAATTTATTCAAGAAAACCCAATTACAAGGTATTTTTGAACGTCAAATCTACTTTAGTCTTTACTAATCTGTGCGCCATGTCATGAAGAAAGAAAGAAGACTTTCTGGCGGGAACGAGAGAAGTGAGGTTGTCATTTTATTTAGATTTTCTATTTTTTACATTTTTAGGAGTTTTAAACTACAACAGTGACAGTACATTGTGTTTTAAAGTTCTGTGTAAGTGAAAAGAATGGAGGAAATCTAAATAAACATGTGTAGCTGAAGTTTTCGCGCTCTTCCAAGAAGTCCTTTTTAACTTCAGTAAAGCCTACTATCACTTTACTGGAGGAGTGTTAGGGACAGTTAATGTTTCTCCAGAAGTTTCGTCATTAGGCTGATGGTCTTGTAACCAATGCCTTAAGAAATATAAATAAAATAAATAAAAGAAAGAAAGAAAAAAATGTGTCGCGGTGTGTACCTGTGTCCACAGCGCGGGGTCGGCGGGCAGGCGCAGCAGGTCGCGCAGGCGCAGTACGTCGGAGCGCGGCGCAGGCGCAGGCGCAGGCGCGGGCGCCCGGGACCGCGCCTGCGCCTGCGCCGCCGCCTCCGCCTCCCGCCCACCGCTGCCGCTGCCGCGCCACCGCTTACTCACGTTGCTCGATACCGACTCCTCGTCCGAGCCCTGGTAACGACCGTCGGCAAAATTAATTAAAAACCATTTAAAACTGATTTGAATGATTTTTTATTTCCATAACTTAAAACACTAAAACCATTATAGACTGGCCATTATGACTGGCCCGTTAGCGCAGTGGCATATGCATCTGCTTTCCAAGCTAGGGTCCCGGGTTCGATCCCTGGTCAGGTCAATTTAGGAAACTAACTTTTCTAAAATTGACTTGGAGTTTGGGTGTTACTAGGAACTCCCCCAAAGTTCGTTGTGTGATACCCATAGTACAAGCTTACTGCTTAGTTTGGGGTCACACAATCTGTGTAATTGTCTGGAGTATCCTAGACAAAAAATTGACGGTATTTATTTGGAATTCAAGTAATTAATTGATTTATAAAAATATTTTTTTTATATTGCTGTGTCCAAAAATACAAGATGTATGTACTTACATATTAATAATTAGTATTATTTTTTGTACCTATGTATTGTGTGTCAACTTATGCTGACACATTTCCATAATCTCATTGTACAACTTTGATAATTTGTAAAATATAAATATAGACAAAATAAATGTACATAACATTGTATTATAATATTACATACATAGGTACTTAGTTTACTTTGTAAAATAATAAGCATGAAATGTGAACGAACAGCGCTGTAACGTTAACGCGTCGAATCAGCACCAATATGTTATCCAACAAATTCCGCAGTATTATTCAATGATCATAAAACCACAGAAGAAGTCCGACGACATATCGCATTAAGAAATCCTAAAATCGTAATAAGTTTTTAGATTTGGAGAAATAAGCTCACTAGTAAAAAAATTGTTACCCTTCCAGCCTAGCGTACAAAAAAGAATAATAATTTGAGATTGTTTCTACTTACCGGATCATTTTTGGAAATTCCTTCGATTCTCTTATGCTTAGGTGGTCTACCGCGAGGCAATCTAAAACAACATTAGTAAATTAAATATTAATTATTAGGAGATTGATGAGATTTGAAGAAGCGAAAGAAGTATGTAAGGACCGCGAAGCCCTTATCTTTAATCTGTACCCCGTTAGGGATACATCATAAAGATAAGTATGTATATATAATTATTTATGTTAACTTCACTACATTCTAATCACGTCAATTAATCATCTATGACAATTGTGAGATTTTGATAGCAAAAGTGGGGTCACAATGCTTTGCCTACGTACTAATGAGGCTTTATCTGGCCCTTATCTGGAATCTGGCGTTAGTCTTTGTGTAGCAGTTATCAAGTAGCAACAAGTGATCGTATACAGTTTATTTCAATAGAGGTAGCACAGTACAAGTAAGCATACAGTATTCTATCTTCATACAAACGCTTCCAAACGACGCGCTCGAAATCTCGGTATTTCTCGCCATACAACAGTCGCGAGTGCGCTGCTGTTGTCGTCGCACGGTGTGAGACGCTCCCGCGCATTTACTGACTAAATATTACGTCAATCAAGTTTACGAACATAATGTTCAGTGTATGGATATTTGAATACATCTATATCGAAACCGGAAATATTTCTCTGTTACTAATTTGTAAGAAGTATATTAAGTATTAGTAAATTAAGTAGAAGTAAGAAATATATTATCATAATGATCTAGTTAATTTATTGCTGATTTTTAATTATACTGCACACAAAATGCATTTTTTTGTCCATTTCCATCATACTAACTCACGAACTTTTGAAACTAGAAATAAAATTCTAGTAGAATTATATAAATAAAACTTATTAAATTTGCAATAATATAAAATGAAAAGATAATATGACAATTTAATATAGTGCCTATTATCAAATACGTAACCCAAGAAAAATATTCAGTCCAAGTCAGTAGCCCTATTGCGTGTTTACGTACCAAACGACCGTAGGTAATTATCTCTAGGACACTGCCGAGATAGAATACTGTATGCTGACTTGTACTGTGGAGGTAGTCAGAAATAATTTAATTATACCCTCCGCCATACGCTGTTAAATAGAAGTAGTCTAATGCAATCAGTATTATTATATCCGCTGTATCCGCGAACCGTCGTTGTTAAAATATAGACAAAATTAGTGTTCAGTGAGTTATTCAGTATGCAGTGAATTATTCAGCGAGTTTTATACGTAGTGTTTGAATGAGTGATTAGTGAGTTTTATAGTGCATCAATTATACGTATTGATTAGTGTGCTTTTATTTATTACTGTAGATATAATATTAAAAATATTATGCACGTACTTCTCTTTGGGGACGTCGCTATTAGGTGTACTCGTTTGTACTAATTTCGGTGGTCTGCCAATCCTGAAATTATAACCAATTTTAAAGACAAAATCTTTTTCAATAAAAAATGTATGTACATAGTGTATGTGTACTGTATAGTACGGTCTGTAAGCACCGTTACACTCTTGCTCTCTACTACACGTCCGTTCCCTGCGGCGGTCCGCAACCAAAGAGCCAGCTTGTAGGTAATTATTTCCCTTATCTAGACAGCCGCCGTTGTGGCGTCGTCACTCGTGGCGTGGGGGAGGAGAGAGTACTTCTTTCCCTTTCGCACCTGTACACTACAGTATGTAATGAGTTTAGGTCATTTAATAAAATCAATAGTTAGAGAAGTGAACTACTAGATAATTTTATTTTAATGTGATAGGTTGAAACAAATAAAAACAAATTTTATGTGGTGTGCCATAAAACACATTTTTGTTTCATTACTGGAAACAATGGAATGTTTTTACATCCCAGGCTTTTCACAGTGCTTCAAATTGGCAAAAAGCAGTTTTTTTTTTAATTTCATCTGTCCAGTCATCCACCCATTTTTAGGTACCTATATCGACTATCGAGTGACCCAGGGGCGCAGTGGCGTAGCATCTGCCTTCTAAGCCGGGGTCTTGCGTTCAAAATCTGTTCAGGTCAATTCATGAAACGAAATTTTCTGAATCCTCCAGGCTGTATTACTGGTAACTCCCTCAGTTCGTAGCGTTGTACATACCCATGGTTGGCAATCACAATAGATCAGTTTTGGTCGCACTGATACAGATCTGGTGGGACCTGCATAGCTGCTTACATAGAAAACAAAACCCATGATACAGCCTAGTGCTTAGTTTGGTATATTTCCTTCCCACTTTTTTTTGCAATAGATAAAGGGCATGTCTCGAACTAAGAAAAAAAATGGATGGAGCAATAATAAGTTGCCGCACTTTTCTATAGTGTATCAAAAGAATTTTCGTCTCTTTCTATCTCATTGAGCGTATAAACGAGTAAAAGAGTTAGCTGCAGTAAATAT
Source organism: Zeuzera pyrina (assembly GCA_907165235.1). NCBI lineage: Eukaryota > Metazoa > Arthropoda > Insecta > Lepidoptera > Cossidae > Zeuzera > Zeuzera pyrina. The sequence goes on along the minus strand of OU015620.1, from coordinate 27,087,338 downwards.
GGCAACCTCGCACTGTTACTACAATTCGTGTCAGCTTGTGAGTCGGTCATGAAATAATAATTTGCAAAATACTTGTAAATCTTAAATGTTTTGGGTACAAGTATTCACAATAATAAAAATATGTCATGTTCAGCTGTGTGTCGTTGCACTGACATTAGTAAAATCGTACATCAGTAAAAAGTATATAGTTATACTGTGACATTCCCTAGTCACGTACATTAGCAAAAGACTAGAAATTCGGTCAACAAAAAAGGACACTTTAATGACATTCTTAGAGCAAATACTCCGTCCATTGTGATACTAGGTGTGAGGAGCGTGTAGTACATGAGAGCGGCGTACCTGCGGTGCGCGGGCGGCGCGGGCTGCGCGGGTGGCTCGGCGGAGGGCGCGCGCTCGGCGGGCGGGGGCGGGGGCGGCGGCGGCGGGGGCGGCGGGGGCGGAGGCTCGGGCCGCTCGAAGCGGTCGGGCGGCGGCGGCGGCGGCTCCCCGCGGTACGGGCACGCGGACGCGGCCGCGTGCGTCTTGAGCGCGCCGCCGCGCCGCGCGCCCAGCCCGCGGCACCCGCCCACACCGCACGGGCCGCGCACGCGCAGCTCCTCCTCGGCTGCGCACGCGCACACACACATTATTTACTTTGTGCTCGCTAAAACGCCGACATAATTTTTCGACCTCATTGCATGTCTTTCAGTCGAAAACTAATACTATGGTATTGTGAATCATCCGTTGGTAGTAAAGGGTATGAGTGTGACTTACATACACACTCGCATTTAAAAATACACTTACACTTATCCACACTCGCACACACCAACGCGTATTTTGTAATTTATGTATATACATATATTTTCTTTTTATTGTACATTAAATGAAATCAATATACTTTTTTGAAACTAAATTCACTTAACTGCTAAAGAACCTAGGTGGTTTTAGAAACGATAGGGGTTGTATGGATCAAATTTTGTTGTTTCGCTTTATCGTGAGGAAGTTCGGAAAGTTTTCTGCGCTTTCGTGGATCTAGAAAAACCATTCGATAGAGTAGTGCGATAGAAACTGGTGTTTTCTGCCTGAATATGGCGTGGAGGGCCCCTTACTGCAGGCTGTGAGGTCATTATATTGAGGCCACAGAGCCTGTGTAAAGATAGATGGTGACTTGTCGCCCTGATTCGATCATGTAAGCATAATTTCATTATATCGGAGAAAAAAAATCTGGACAGCAGAAGTTGGTGAAATTTAATAAAATATTTTTTCATCCAATACAGAATGGGGAAATCCGAATCGACAGGAGATATAGAAGAACCGTCTTATCTCATGCGGTCCCTTTTGTGAAAACAATTTTGGAATCCGATTGCAGCGCCACCGACACTCACTCACTCAACCCGACAGACGTTGTTTTGCCCGAATTAAAAAATAATCCTGGAACCCGATTGCTGTGCCACCTATTGGGTCCAATTGTGAAAACCATCTAAGGACGCACTCAAATGCACAAAAAATTTCATGAAAATCGGTCTCGCCGTTTAGGAGTTCATTGACATGACATGTACAGAAGAATTACAAATACAAAGATAACCCCCATTTTAAGCAACTTATAAGCAACGATAACCAGTAGTAGTAGTGAGTAGTGAATGTACGTACTCAGGGGCGGCTCCAACGGGTGCGCGGTCTTGAGGCACCAGCCGACCGGGTGTAGGTCGGGCGAGTCGTCGTCCAGCCAGTGCGAGTACTCGTCAGGCCAGCCGTCGAACGACACGCGCACCCGGTGACCCTTGACCTCGCTGATGCTGGCCACCCGGATCAGGAACGGCACCTACATCACACCCACAAATCTTATAGCCCATAAAAAGTATACACTGCTATCATAGTTTTTAACTGAGACCTGTAGCAGAGATTTGAGAGAAATTGAAAAATTAATCAGGAACATATCAGACACGCATTACCTTATTAATCTGTAGTAATTGGAAAAAAAAACATTGAAAATATGAATGTCAAAAATAAGTGGTTGAGTGTAGTTACACACACAACTACAGGTACACAATTTGTACCACATTTTATTAAATAATATTTCAAAAAACTTTCAGATTTTATGAAATGGGCTGTCCCCACCTTGTTGTGGTTAACAAATTATTAAGTTTTAATTAGTTATAATAATAATCACAATTGTTTTATTTTCAATTTTTTGAATATCCTTTTATATCTGTATGACAGCGTGATCACGAACGGTGGCATCGCCAACCAAAAAAGGCTTTCCCAACTGTTACGTTACTATAAGACGTCTACTGCGCGAGTCAAATCACGTGGTGCTTCAGGTATCATCTTTTGTGGCGCGTTAAACATTTTTTTCATAGTGACTTTGATAAAACTTTTTAAACTCTAGTGGTAATTAAGGGTTCAGAAATAGGATGTATAATATAATACTCATCAGCAACAAACATACCCTGGAGTCAACAACCTCCAACTTCATGCCCGGCTTCAACCCCAGCGGGGCGCGCGTCTTGAACGCGCGCGGTGGCACTGGCGATGCGCCCGTCTCCGACAGGTAATTCTCCCACGAGAACGACTCGGCGTCTTTGTAGACTGTAATAACATAAGATAAGATAATATCAGAAGATAAGAATCGATTGGCTATTTAGTGAAGTTACTTCCGAACGCGACCGGCTCATGTAGCGTCATTCAAAATGTTTAACAAATGTATGACTTCACTTGGTAAAAATAATAATAAAAATGCTAATTATCGCAAAAAATATTTATTGCCCTACAATAAAAATTATTAATATATTGTATAGATTCAGGTGTTACTTTTGCAGAAATCTCTCTCTAGTGATTTGGTGTATATTTCAGTTATCTTTCGCCCAAAGTTTTAAACTTATTTATTAGATATCAGATTCGGTCGGTTAAGAAGCGAGAGAACAAGAGAGGAAGCAAAAACTTGAAAATCAGCGTCATGTGTGTGTCACTTGACATTGTGCTGAACTGGGAGCCATTTCGCTGCTGCAGTGCTGGTCTATTATCGTGTAACGCGAAAAAAGAAAAAATGTATTATTTTGTATTATTGAAATTGTTTTTGTGTAATTTTGACGACCTCCGTGGCGCAACGGCTAAGCGCGTCGAAAAGTAAACGGGGGTTGCGGGTTCGATTCCCGCCCCTAGTCTGGGTGTTTATGTATAATATGTATTTATTTACAAAAAGAAAAGTATATCAGTTGTCTAGTACCCATAACACAAGCGCTGTACTGCTTACTATAGGACTAGAAGGCGCTGTGTGAAATGTCTGAATACATTATTATTATTATAATTGTACGTGTATTGTGTGCAGCGAATAAAATTATCTATCTATCTATCAAAAAAAGTATGTAAGGACTGCGAAGCCTGGCGCTCCGTCCTCTCTGATTACTCCGTTAGGAATACAGCGTGAAGATATGTTATATAACAAGCACCAATTGGTGTTAGCTAGCTGACCAAATTGTCGAGACAATTTCTTGAGAATGCTCCCTTGAGAAGCGAAAAGCGTTTAAACGAGTTAAAAACTGGGCAGAAGATGGCTAAAAATATGATTTCAGCATTGATGCTATAAAAAAATTAATATAGTATAGACTTATAAAAAAAAACTTTGGACTATTATAATAATAGAATACCGTATGTAATATTTTCTAATCTGCTGTCATCCTGACAATGGTATCAAATTGTCAACATTGCCGGCAAAATTAATATTCCTACTTTGGGCAATAATGCCAGCAACGGCACCTCTTTGGGCATGATCGGTGGGCATTTTACACCCAGAATACCAAGACGAATTTTTTAAAACTGGCAAATCTGCGTATTACTGAGGGTTCTCCTAGATCGTTATGTAATATCCATATAAGGTCACATATTCCATGTAATTGGTGTCTTTGTCTAGTTCACATTGTTATTTTTGTCATAAATTATCACATTCCAAGCGGTAGTGATGAGATAATGTACATTATGTAGGTTGATAACTTGCTTGACTTGGCACAGAAATTTATTTTATTGTTTGATATTAAAGTTACCGGTACCTACTGCTTGAAGATAAAATGTATAATAAAGGATAATCTATTTAAAAACAGGACAAGCATATAATAAATTAGTTGCGTATTTCGTTTAGACGCAATTCGTTCGAAAACAATATCAGTAATTATTGAAAAAAACTACGCCTGTAACAATATTGATAGAAAGTACTAGTGAAAATATTATAAAGAAATATAATATGGTAAAGAGATTAACTTTGTTTGTTTGTATGTAATGCATAAACTCAAATACTACTCAACCAATTTCAAAAATTCTTTCACCTATAGATAGCTACATTATCAGCGAGTAACAAGGGCTGTATTTTATTTTTAAAAAATCTACTCATGCGAACCCGGGGCGGGTCGGTAGTAGTTTGTAAATTGAAAAGAGCGAGGAAATCATAAGAACGGTGTTTTTCAAAAAGTGGGTCGCGATCCCCTGGAGGTTGACACAATATTCCAAGGGGGTCGCGAGCTGCTGAGTATTATAAGCAGCGACTTCGTCCGAGTGGTGGCGACTTACGATAAAGAGGATAGCATAGCACCCACCACCACTATGAGGTGATGATCCATGAAAAAAGTGATCGGTCAAACGGTGTTGGAGTTTCGCGGTCACATATATAAGAACATTCGTTTTTATATAACTATACAGATTACAAGCATTACAAGCATAAGAGTTAGATGACAAAATAAAAACAGATATTGCGGAAGAAGGTTAGATATTTCTTTCAAGAAGAAATATAAGGAAGTAGGTACTTCATTTTTAATTACAAAACGCTTCAGACAATGAGATGAATGTGTTTGTTTCGTTTTTGATTGGATGAACCGGGGGTTCGAGGGATTTTTGAAATCATCTTAGAGTCGCAGTATCAATAATTTTGAAAAACACTGAATTTAATACTACCTATATAGATAAAAAAAATCTTGAATGGGTAAAAATTAATAGGTAAGTACTAAATTTTATTGTAAGAACAAGTATTTAATGCAAGTTATTTTATAATACTTCCGAATTCCGAACGAAGTGTTTATGAAAATTTATAAATCGTAATGCATTGCATTTGCATAGTTGCTAATTGCGACATAAAAAGTAATACTTATAGGAAAACAGATATATTGTAAATATGTACCTACGTACGTATTCCATTTATCATACAGTATTACGAATAGGTCTTACCACCACAGTGAATGCGTCAAAAAATTATGTACAGGGATTTCCCCGAAGTTGTTTGTAAGAGTCAGATAGCATGACATGAAATATCAAGACGTATACATTCCATTATAATAGGTAAGTAATAACTTATAGCCGCGGTTACAGACGTTATAAAATAATACATCTATGCCCACTTGTTAGCGTTATCGTCCGCATGGTGATGTCAAATGGTAGTCCTCTAGTCCATTGTTTCTCAACCATTTTAATGTCGCGGCCCACGAAAAAATCAAAATGTTAAGTATAAAGTCTTGCGACCCCTTCACTATAAATTTATAATGATGATAATATTTTAATTAATAATTTATTTATACGTTTAATTTAAATTTTCAAGGCTCTCTCAAGCGATAAAAACGCATTAAAAATATAAATTATCGCGCGTTTAAATCGCGCCCGCCTGTCTGAGGCTGGCACATCGGGCTGAGGTTTTAACCTGCGTTGTACTTGCACGAATTTGTCAAAAAAGCCGACCGTTGCTTGCAAACAAACTAGATTGCTTTCCACACTCTGCGAAGAAATGGGTGTCAAGAACAATTGACTGCTTTTCCATGCTGAAGTGAGATGGCTGTCGCGAGGAAAAGTTTTAACGAGGCTTTTTGAATTGCGAGATGAATTAAAAATCTTTTTTACAGATAAAAACATTAAAAAATAAAAACATTTTTAGATTTTTTACAAGATAAAGAATCTTTATTACTGTTGGCTTACTTGAGTGACATATTTTTACATTTGAATGACTTGAATACGAGTTTACAAGGCCGTAACAAAAACATTTTACTTATGACAGATAAAGTCAATGCTTTTATCAAGAAGGTTAGTATTTGGATTATACGCCTTGAAAAACGGAACTTTGATGCATTTACTGCAACTTCTGATTATATTAACAAAAATGCGAATTTCGAAAATTTAGATAATGACCGTCTGTTAGAGCATGAAATCGCATTTAGGTGAATTAAAGTTTCAGTTACTAGAATATTTTTCAAATGATAACAATGATTTTTTGAAAAGATGGGTTCTCAATCCGTTTCATGAAAATATTGTTGCAGCTGCCAAGTTACGAACTGAGACTCGCAACCAACTCATTGAACTTTCGGCTGATAAAACTTTACAGCTGGAATTTTTATCTCAAGATTTAGATGAATTTTGGTTGTTTTGAACGTGTATACGGAAGCCTAGTAACGGAAGCTTTGAAAACATTGATACCCTTTGCTACTTCTTACCTGTGCGAAAAAGGTTTCTCGTCTATGGTGGCTTTGAAAACTAAATACAGAAATCGTTTGTTGTCAACTTATCACTCGAAAATAATTTACTTATGTGTGTTTGCAAAGATGATCCACGTATAGAAATACTTTTAAGTGAGAAACAAAGCCAACCATCGCATTAATTAATTAATGTTAATGATTAATCATTTTAATTAAACAAAGTAAGCTATAAGTTTATTTTGTCATGTTGTTATTACATGGTAATATTTAATTTTATAACACTACAATAAATTTCATTCCTTTAATAAACGAATCTTTTGTATATAGGTCTTGTTATTTTTAACAAATTACGACCAACATTTATGAGATAAATGTAAAATATGGAAAAAATTGACTCAAGAAGGTCAAAGGGAAGATCACATTCGATGTTACGTTGTTGTAGAGAACTATGCATTCGATAGTGATAAAATTTCGCGTGATGATTAATATAATATGTATTTTTTAAATTAGAAACTTTTGAGCTACATTTTATATTACGTCAAGGTAGGTAAGTATTTTATTTGTGTAGGAATTTTATGAATTTTACATACGTTATTATCACTTATCAAGTTATCAATTATTATTTAAACGTCTCAAATAAATTGAGTGAATTTTACTGTTTGTTTGTTTGTAGTATATTAGTAGACATCGAGAATAAATGAATTCCGTGTATTTTATTTTTTATATCCTCATTTGTAGATGTATTCTACAGGAAAGATATTTTATAATTATTGTTATTTTTCGTTAACGCCATTATTAAGTTTTTCATTATTATAGCTACTTTTTTATTTACAAAATATTTTATTTAAATTTTGATGTGTCAATGGAAAAATTTAATAGGAATCAAACCTGACCAAGTGCGATTCGGAGTTGTGCTCAGAGGATTCCGTACCACCACACAATATAAATTGTTAGGATATGTCTGTACTTTTTTGTTATTTATAAATAAATTATTTAAAAAAATTTGTACCACCAAAAAAAATTTTTTTTTCTAATCAGTTCGGGATCTTTAATTAGTGCGAGCCCGACTCACACTTGGCCGGTTTAATCATTTGTTGTTTTATTTTAGAAGTTTGCACTATAATCACACTAAAGACCTCTCTGACTACCCCGTTAGGGATACAGCGTGAGGATATGTATGTATGTATGTATCACACTAATGACGCTTGTATTTATTATCGTTTTCACGATGAAGCGAAGCGAAAAAAGTCATTGTCTAGTTTGGGCACCCTCTTATTTTTTTTATTTTTGTTTCGTTTATTGTTTGTTAGAATATCCACCATAAGAACACTTATTCCGTAAAAACAACCGTAGACCTATTACGGTCCAAAAGTTACAGCTCTATTATAAGGGTAGAATGGACGGAGGAACAGACAAAGTAGGAATTAGTAATAGGGTTCTGTTGGCACCCTTTGGGTTCGGAACCTTCATAAGTAAATGGGATTTACAGGTAAAATTTCTGAGAATTTACTCTAATTATCCCAACTTTGCCATTTTTTCCTAGAATGTATGTGTCTAGAAGTAAATGAGAGCTCGTATAATCTGAAGTCACACATTGCAAAAAAACTTACGACATTATGGCGAGAGTCGGTTGAGTGCAGTTTAAATTTTTTTACTTTCTTTTACTAATTTTTTGTACTATTATACCTGAGTTTTAAAGTACATACGTACAATGTAGTCCGGTCTACAACGGTTTTTACCTCAGATTTCCATCAACACGCAACGATTTGCTTGAAATTTTAACAGTAAATAGGGAATACCTCAAAAAGCAGTCTACCCTATGCCGATATGTGCTTTTACCCTGGGGGTGGATACCACCCCAACTAAGGGGTGGTAATTTTTTAATTAAAAATAACATCTAAATCTTGAGAAAAAAGCATTCTAAGCACAAAATATTCTATAGTTTTTTCGAAAAATCAATACTTTTTGACTTATTCGTGAATGAAAAATTCAATTTTTGTTACAAAAAAATCATGTTTTTAATCGTTTTTTCACAAATAACTCAAAAACTCAATTTTAACAGAAAAACTATAAGAAGCTTATAAAAAAATAAAAAGAATGGTTTTTTTCTTTTGGCTATAGACCTATACAAACCGAGTTATTACTTATTAAAGGTGGAATTTATTTAGTGAACCAAAGATTCTGAAGAATTAAAAATGGAATAATTGGAAAACAGTCAATTTTACGGAAAAAATGCTAAGTACCTTTTTTAAAGTTCTTTATATAAAATAAGGGAGTTGTGATGAAAATAATGTAGAATCCCTTTTTTCCGTGAAAAAAAAAACATCAGTTTCACCCTCCATATTGCCACCTTAATTGAAATAAAATGTTATAAATTTACAAATCACTTTATTTTAATACTAATAATGGGATCAAGAAGTTTGAATCGTTTAGAAAGCTTGGTTTTAAAAAAAATTATGGTTTTAGTGGAGAAAGCAGTTTTTAATTTTTTAGAAAATTTGTCTTTGTTTAAAAATAACTAAAAAAATATGGAAGATACGTAAAAATTGCTAGAGAACAAAAAGTTAGTTTTTTTTTATTGAAAATTATGATTTTTTTTTTAATTTTCATATCTTGAAAATTGACCGAGATATGACCTTTCCAAGTTCACAATGGCGTATGACTGGTACCGTTTTGGAGTCCTTTGAACGTTTCCCTTTCAAAAATAAAGGGCTCAATAAATTTGAAACCTTTTTAGTGTAATAGATTATAAATTTTCCTACAAAATGATTTTTTAATCGACTGTCTACCTAAAAAATTAAGGGAGATATGGCCAAAACAAATTAACATTTTTTTTAAAATACTCCTTTCTAATTTTCCACATTTTCATAATCTTTCAAGATTTTTTCCACATGAGGGGTAGTTAATAGGGAATGAAAATTTGAATATAATTATTTACAAGTTGAATACGACAAAAAGAAATCAATTTTATATAAATAATAGATTACATTCTCTTAATAAGACCGTAAATGTTTTTTTAATTTTTTCGAAATAAGGGATGATTTGTAAGGGTTGAAAATCTGGGATAAAAAAATATTTGAGTTCAACACGATAAAAAGACCCATTTAATATAAATTAAGAAAAATAAAGTACTATAATTGTTTTTTTTTTTTAAATTTTATCATAAAAGTGGTTGGTTTTTAAGGGATGAAATACATCGATTAAGGGTTGAAAAATCATAAATAGTATCCTAAAGCCTCAAGCAAGTTTTATTCAAACCCTAAATATGTTTTTCAACTTTCTAAATGCTTCAACTTTTATTTTATTGAATTTTGGCCAAAAAGGGTAGTTTTCACCCTTTAAGAATAATTTGCACATATTAGCATAGGGTAGATTTTGAAGTGAAGGGTTAGTAGAACTTAATTCCAAAATTTCACGCAAATCGATGGGTGTTGATGGAATTCTGAGGTAATACCATATTTTTACCGTTGTAGACTGGACTAATGGTAGTAGTACTTATAATGTGAGTTCAAATTCTATACAATACCTATATATTTCTATACAATACCTATAACAATAGAGGAATACAAAAGTGTAGAACAGATTTTTTTATGTTCTTCCCGAAGTACTTTACGGTTCAAAAGAAATAGTAACATTACTGAAAATAACTTATATTTCTGTATTGTCACTGGCAATTGTTTTTATTCAAAAAAATAACTTACCCTACAGATTATTATTTATTACACATGACATGAGAGTTTGAAATACTATACTATTGTAAATTAACACTCAAACATGAAACAATTACACTACTGATTCAAAAGTAATCAATGTCATCAATAAAAAACATTTTAAATTCAATCTGTTCGAACTTCTTTCCAATTCCACTCAGTTGTTTTTGAGAAAGTAATGTGAAACTAGGTCAGATAGATTAGACACGAAAAATGAAGAGTTTATCGCGGTCTTTAAATATACTTCAATATTTAAGTTAGATGTGATAGAAACAGTGGGAGGTGTGTAAATGTTGTTATCTCCATTTATCCTCGTTTGGTTAATGGTAATACTAATTATCTACAATTGAGTTGGTCAAATTATAATATTTTAAATAGAAACTTTGAACGTGATGTTAGTATAAACCACTGGTTCCCAAACTTATTTTGTCTACTGAGTCGAGAGCTCATGCAGTCGTTGTCTAAGATGCCTCCTAGCTAAATGAAATTACAAATCACCCCCCAGGCCTCTACACAACGCCCCCATTTTTTTTCTGGGTCTCTTACCCTTTAGGCCTGCAGCGCCCACAAGGGGGCGTTATCGCCCACTTTGGGAATGGCTGGTATAAACGGATATGTCTTTTTTATCCGACTAGATCAGTTAAAGGAAGGTAATGTACCTACTACATAATGGCCTCAATCTATGCCAAACAGGTATCGCTACGTTTAAAACTGTAATCAGGTACGTCTTGCTATACAGAGGCCGCTAGGTAAATCGGTTTTGAGGAGAACACTTACCTGGTGAATATTACTGGTCATATTATTTATTACCTGAGTCGATTCATAAAAATAGCACCCATCTTAAAACGACATAATATATTTTATTTTTTTCGAATCGTATTTTTACTAAGCTATTATTATATTGTTGTTTATTAAATAAAATTATAGTTTAAAAAACTAAAAAAACAAGCTTTAAAGGGAAACCGAACTGAAAAGTAAAAATAATGTTCATCTATTAAGATTTTGTTTAATAGTAATAAAAATTCCAACTCAACCACTAATAACTAAACTATAACACTAATAATTAAATGTTTTTTTACTAAGTTTAAAAAAGAATAGTGATTGACAAAAAAATAATTTTATTGTAAAAAGCTTGGGGTGGGGCGATTAAGGCGTGTTTTTTTTTGTTTTTTTTAACTCTAATTTTTGTTATTTCATTGACGAAAAATTTACCAAAATCCATATTTTGAGACTGAATTCAAAATTCTACAGGATTGGATATTTTTTTCAATTAATCAAATGAAATCAAAAATTTTTTTTAAATTTTTCATTTCAATATCAAATCATTGTATTGTCATCGATCCTTAGAATATCCTTATCCTTATTAATTTATACCAAATGTTTACTTTTATTTTTTAAATTTTATTACATAAGTATAATATATGTAATAATAATAATATATATCCAATATAGTAGTAGGTAGGTACTGCGAGATGCTATTATTTTTTCAAGCTTTTATTTAACTTGCCATGTTAGTATGTATGTTTGTGTGGGTCAAATCTTGGAAGCTAAATTAGAACCACTTCCTAACGTTCGATTGGGCTCAAATTTTGGGCTTTATACTTGCGTATCTTCGGTGACAATGCAATAATATAGTACCATGGAGCTGGTATGATGATGGAGTCGGAAGGTGGCCGTAGGAACTCCTAAACTAAATAACATAAAGGAACCCATCGAGTTTGGGCTCATTTGTTTTGTCTTGGCAAACACTCTGGGGCTATATGATATTCAGGGTCTGAAGATGGAGGCTGTAGGTGGTCATAGGAACGTCTGAACTAAACAAGATAGACCCGTCGTGTTTGGGTTCGTTTGATTAGTCTTGGCAAGCACTCTGGTACTACATGATATTCGGGACCTGAAGATAGAGCCGTAAGGTGGTCAAAGGAACTCTGTAATAAAACCACGGATCCCTATCGAGTTTGGACTCATTAGTTTTGTCTTGGCAAACACTGGTCCTATATCCTATATAGGTTCTGAATCGAACACGCCGTCGTGTATTTGGGCCCTAAAGTTTTCGCCACTAGGCAAGTTTATGTTGCCCTTAGTCCAATAAAATTTAGATGAACTCCTCATCGAAAAATTAGATAGCTCGAAATTAACAGGAAAAACACCTTGCAATAATAATGCATTACTAGAAATACGGACTAGGACAAAACTAAAAAGTTGAAAATAAAATTATTAATTATTATAAAAATAAATATTCATAATTGTAGGTACCTGATATTGTATTACATCAAATAATTTCAAAAGCTTGTCGCGCAAATAGAAATCAGAGAAAGAGGAATTTAAAGTAAATAAATTCCTCGCGCGATACAAGCTATTGAAATTATGTGTTGTATTAGAATATTTGGTACAATTATGTTTAATTTAACTGTAAAAATTTAAAATAACTGTAGAACGACGAGTGTCTGTCGTCTATTCACTGGATCGATTTACTGCTCGAGATCGAATGATCGATTCTTCCATTAATCGATCTCAGATCGCCATCCCTAGGAAAGTTGTTCCAACAAATTGGAAGGTGTAATAAGCGCTTATATGCTTTCGAGGTACAAAGATGTAAACAAGATGTCTTTATATTAGATTTAATTTTATCTACCAACAATCTCAGCGGTGAATCTTTAGATTTTTTGAAAATAATACCTGTCATTTCTTTACTGATATTTTTTTTTTTTTTTTTTCTAATTGACTATCTGCGATCAGTAAAAGTACTATAAGCAGGTGAGTTGTAGGATGTGGGCGTGGGAAGATCTTTGTCCAATGACAAAGTCCACACTTCAGCTGGGAACAAATCTCTTATCCAGCTCCAATATATTCGCTCTCTTCAATCTCTTTGCTGGGCTGTTAACCAGTAGCTTCTGAGCCAGTTCGTTCTGGTGAAATGCCAGGCGGGCCTTGTATTTAGAGCTGGTTTTCCCAATTTCTTCCCTGACTGTGGATACATTGGCGAAGTGGTGGACTTCCGAATTAGTGATGAACCATGGTGCCCTCAGAATGCACTTAAGGATGGAGTTTTGACAACGTTGGAGGATTTCAATGTTCGAGTGACTGGCACTTCCCCATAGTTGAATACCGTAACTCCAAATCGGTTTGATGGCAACCTTGTATATGAGGAGCTTGTTTTCCGTGGACAGATACGATGTTCTACCGAGTAACCAGTCTAGACTTCTGAGTCTTATATTGGTTTCATCCCGCTTCGCTCTGATGTGGTTTTTCCAAATGAGTCGACGATCGAGGTGAAGTGTGGAAATGTGTGTAAAATTATTGCATAATTGTAGATTCCAGAAACGAATTGTGCATCGAAGTACTTGTATTTTTTTCGAAATATCAGGTTTTGACGGAACGGTAACAAAAAATTAACATCGCCGTCACAATAACTTTATAATATATTATTTATCACGCGAAATGAAATCTTCATTTTTTTTGTTCCTATGCTTAACTAGATAGCAGAAACACTTATTTTTATCTAGCTCATTACGGCGGAATTCTCATTATAAACTTAAAAAGTGTTACTTATTCCCACTGATTATTTCTTATTGACAACATAGTTCAAAAATGTTTATGTCAGTAATAAAGTGAACGGTGCTCTGTCCACATTAGTAGTCAGTGTGAATATATCTTACTCAGCCAAACTGGCCATACACAATGCGGTGTTGGTTCCAACTTTATTGTACGGTAGTGAGGCTTGGATATGCCCAAAATCGAGTGAAAGATAAATGCAGTAGAAATGCGAGCTCTTAGAAATATGTGTGGTGTCTTGCAGACAAAATAAGCAATGTAGAGATACGCAGTATGATAGAGTTGCAAGACAGTGCTATTGTAAAAATTAAGAAGGAAATGCTTAGATGGTTTGGGCACATAGAAAGAATGAGTGATGAAAAACTAACGCAGAAAAAAATTAACAGAAAATTTGTTCATTTGTATTGTAATAATGGACACAAACTGAAACTAAAAAAGTGTAATATTCATGTAAATTTATAAAAAGTTTCAACATGCAGTCAAGATGTGTGTTATATAGAAAGATATTAAAGAACTTACAGTTGGGTGGTGTCAACGGTATCCCGTTCTCCTCCGCCCAGCCAATGGGGTGTATGTAGGGTGAGGTGGGGTCCGTCCAATAGTCGTACATTTCATCCCACGAGTCGAAGTTGATCAAAATACGATTGTCGAAAGCGTCGGCCACTGTCGCCACACACACTTCGTGTTCATCGTTGGTTCTATCTTCGGCTTCCAGTTTCATGCCTATACGGAACCCGTTGGGCTTCACCACCTGAATGACAGAACAAAATAAGCTAGTTTTTTGTTGAAAGAAAAACCATGGAGTCAATAAAAACGATAACATTAAAAAAACATAGCCCCTAAAGGCTAATAAACCATTGAATGTTGGGTTTAACAGACTATTTGGAGCCTGGGGATATAACAAGTCAGATATAAGGTAGGCTCAGAAGGCATTACAAATTGATAAACACTTGTAAACGATAGAGTTGGCCTCAGTGAGTTTTCTGTATTATGGATAAATAAGTTGTTTCTTCTTGTAAAATTTCGCATTAGTGTTTGTTTAAAATTGCCAATTTTTTGCTTGCATCTATCAAAACTGCCTTGGCCCGACCCCTGTGCTGTGCCCGGTCTTAATTTATGAAACGTTAATATTTCTGTACTGTTGTAAACAACATGTGAATTTGTTTTAAATGTTCCAAATGGTGTAAAATTAATTAAAATGTAAGGAAGTTATAAGGGAATATACACATACATAAATGCAAATTGTGGTTTTATTTTGTATTATTGATTGTGAAAAGCACTCGCATAGAATGCGAAAATGTGTGAGGAGAATGGATGAGATTTGACATAGCGAAAAAAGTATATAAGGACTGCGAAGCTTGGCGCTCCGTCCTCTCAGCTTGGCGCTCCGTCCTCTCTGACTACCCCATTAGGGATACAGCGTGAAGATATATATGTATGTATTTTTTACTATTTAAAGATAGAGAAAAGATAATTTATAGTTATTTACCAAGTCTGTGATATGTGCAAAGAGGTTCCGCGGCGCTGCAATAGCTCTCTTCTGCTTGAGATACAGCGGCCAGTTGAAGTCAGCAAGAGTATAACCCGCCGGAGGTTTCAGCGAGCGTCCGTTTTTCTCACACCACCCCGGAGGAAATATATCTATAGAGTCAGCATTCACCCAGTAGTCGTAGTCGTCAGGGTACTCATCAAAGTGTAGTCGCATACGGTAACCTTGCACTTCAGCTACTGACACCACGCAGAACATTGAAGCGTGTTGGGGATCTATCGCCTCCAATCGCATGCCTACTTTAAACCTGTTTCTGTTGCAGGGGAATGGCTCTCGAAAGAGTTTGAGCGGAACTGCTTTTGCTTTACAGGATTCAAGATACCTAATCCATGAGAAACCATTCTTACCACACATCCATGGATATTTTTCGTTTTCGATAACATCCTCATTTATTTTGAGCAGTGAATCAGGATTCCCAACAGGGGTAGAATCATAATGTTTAAAAGGATTTTTTTCTTCTTTGTTCTCTTGCCGTATGTCTGGCTCGGACAGGTGTTTCCTGACGAGTAATTTCTTCATCTTGTTTCTCTTCTTCACCATTTCTGCTCTCTCTTTGTCTTTTTTCTTCTGAGCAGCTTTCTGAACTTCATTCTGACAAGTCAGACTGCAGAAGTTAGGTGTTATAAACTCTGCGGCCATTCCATGGCAGCCACAACCGTCACAGCGATACAAGTCTTCAGGAGACATTGGCTTCTTCTCCCTGTTTCTTTCGATGCGTTGTTTCAGTGGGGTGTGATATTTAGCAGTTGGCAGTTCCTCTTGGTCACTAGTGTCAATCAAATCTATGAGGCCAAATTCATTTGTTTGGAACTGTAATATGCTTCCTTGCAATTGCGCAACACCATTGTTCCATATTAATCCTGGAGGATCCTCCTCTAATACGCTGTCCCCTCTCTCTTTTTTGACACTATTACAAAAATCATTTTCTACATCCAGTTTCTGATAGTGTAAGACTTCATTATTGTTCTTCATATCATTAGAATCTTTTTGCTCCATATAATCTTCTGTGTCTGACTCAACCAAATTTACTTTGGATTCTAGTTCTTTATCCAATTTTTCGTCACAAAATAAAGAGGGTACACGACGATCGTCATTGTTACCCAAATCAAGGTGTTCCTCAATTTTCTCTGACATTTTATGTTGAGAGAAGCTCATTTTCAAAGATTTATTTGATAAGTTCTCATTGCAGAGTGAAATTCGTCGCTTCATATTCGCATTAGAAATTTTTCTATCACTATTATCTGAATTCGATCTTCTTAGTATTGCTGGGGCGGCGATCGTCACTGACCCAGTTTCATTTCTGTCAATTATGGTTTTATTTAATAAACTCTTTCCTTTTTCAGGTATTGCTAATGTAAACGATTTCTCTCTACTTTGACCACCTTCATCATTGGCTATTGACACTGTGTAAATGTCATCATTCATTGAGGCATTTGTTTCAGGAATTGACAAAGTGTACTCTCCTTGTTCTCCTGTTGGCTCTGCCCTTGATCCAGGAATAGATATTGTGAATGTTTTGTCACTTTTAGGACTTTGGGGTACAGTATTGTCTTTGCCATTTATAGTAACGACCTTGGCTAGAGGATGCAAAGGAGGCATCTCATTTGTCTCCATAGAGGCAGCATCCCTCATAACTGTGATATTTCCTTGAGGATCATTCTGTATTTGACCATTTGCTATTTGAAGGTTAATGATTGGACCTTTAGAGGCCATAGTGGCTGGTAGAGTAACAGGCAATATGAACTTCGTGTTTTGTATTTTAGGCATGTTCATCGGCGTTAAGAAAAGTTTCTGGTTATTTGCGTTTACATTAGTTTGGTTATTCGATATGAGGATGGATTGGTTTTCAGACAAGTTTTTAGTATTGGACTTTTTGACAGAGCTTAAATATGCTATGGCTTGTTTACCCCCAGTCCCTGGAGCTATACTGACTGGTACCATCATTTTATCATTTGTCTTTGGTTTCTGAATGACAATCGGTTGAGTAGAATGACTCGGAGCAAGAATTGAACTCTTGTTTTGTCCAGATAACTTTGGCGCAATATTGGGTTTATTAGTGACATTCGATATGAGAATATTTGCATTACTAGTTACCTGTAAAACAAACAAGATAACATAAAACGATTGTAACTCTCATATCATTATCAGACCATTATCATACATTTTTTAATTTATATATATCAATATGAATTGTAGTACACATTTAAGGATCACAAATATTTTAAATATGAAAGGTAATATAATTAAATTCAATGATAAAAAGTGGCTTATTTTTTAAAAATTATTGATTCTGTAATTGACATTATTTTAGATTTTAGCACTATATTTTAAATATTTAAAACTGTACAAGTAATCAAGCATACTTACAGGTCTTCTAACGATGATTTGTGGCGGATTACCACTTGTGCTGGCTTGGCTAATCACATCTGTACTTGTTACAGGTTTAAGCCCTGTAGGGGTGTGAATGTATACCACATGGGGCATTGACCTTGCCTGACCTCGTAGCTGTACTGTTCCTGAATTACCAGAGTTTGGCAAGGCCAGTTGTATTGAATTGTTTGATGAATTTGGAATTTGTACAACCGCTGAATTAGACCCTACTTGAACTTGTGACACTGAAGTAGGGTTATTCATTTTAACTTGAACTCCGGACGAGTCTGTCAACTGCTGCATTTGTGTTGAACTCGACAGCGTCATATCTGAACTACCATCCATGTTTGAAGGTCGGGGGTTAGAACCCATGTGAACATGGATTATAGAGCTCAAAGACTGGTTAGTGTTCTGAAGTATGGGCATAGAAGGTAATGCTGGTGCCGCCAGTTGAATATTTTGACTACCCGCAGGAATTTGCAATGGGACATTTATTGTATCGCCAGCTGGTAGCTGGAGAGGAACACTAGTGGTGCCCGACACTTGTAATGGAAGACTCACAGGGGCTATCTGCAGTGGTACAGTGCTCGTTGTTCCTGATAGCTGAACAGGCACATTAATATTGGACGTGGAGCCTGGTATCTGTACTGGCACGTGGACCGTGGACAACTGTAGAGGATATGGGGAATTGTTTGTGTGAATCTTAACTGGAGCAATAGAATGAGTAACTAAACTATGAGTGATAGGCATGGAACTCTGCGGAGCTTGCACAGAGGAAACAATCATACTGCTTGATATTGGCGCCTGGAAGACAAACAACACGAATCAGGTCAAGTCTGACTATTTTACAAAATTAGAAACTAACGAATTCATAAAAATAAAGTTTTAACTTACTCTCAATGTGTTCAGCAACACATTATGTTGCGAATTGATCTGCGGATGACTGGTGTTAGCAGATGTGTTTGCCGATTTCAGTAATCTTTTTTTCAAAATTTCAGTTTTTGACTCATCAAACTTTTGAAGTGAATTACACTGCTGTGTCTCCATCTCTCGGTGACGAAAACGTAAGAGAACTCATTACAGACATCTGATTATCTTTTATAAGCCATTATAGACACCCTGTAATGTATTTAAAAATAAAAAATTGTAAAATGAAAAATCATCTAGATGCACCAGTCATTCGTACTAAAATTTACGACGTGCAACAGTAACAATAATAAAATAGTTCACATTAATTGCGAAATGGAACGATGATTAGTAAAAAAATTAAAAATTAGTATATTATTAATGTTTCCACAATTCATTACATTTTTCTTTAGCGAGTATCGCACTCTATCAATTGTGCAGCTACTTTTACAGAACCACAACCTTCTATAAAAAAGTTCAAGAAACATCAAAACGAATTACTGTTATACAACTTACACTCTTTCATTACGAAGAATAATTTTGCGAATATTATTCCTGTACACAAAGCACCTTTTTCGTAAAGGGAACCATTTAAGAAAAATAAATTTTATTTAATAAAGCGAAGATATTTACCTGTCTGGTACAACTAGTAATAATTCTGACAACATCACGTCCAAAATGTTACGTGAGTAAAGTTGGTAGTTCCGAAATTTTCAACCAATCACAAAGAAGTATTTCCATGACGAAGCTTTCGCGCCCGAATATTCCATAAAAAAAAGTCAACAGATATTTCTACCAATTATTATACAATAGGTATGTTCGCAACTAAAATTAACCAACGTTACGATAAAATTAGATTTATTTACCGTAAATATCTCAATATATATTATTGATATTAATGAATCTATTGATTGATAATATAAATTATACTTCTTACTCTTTTTTTATAAAACAAAATTGAGGAATACTTTTGTATCAGACATTTTTATATAACCATAATGCTTATTTCAGTTGCAATAGCTTTGTATTATTTATTATAATTATATTTTGAAATATAGATATATCGTGAGAAAATGAATTATTATTCTTTAAATAACAATTTCATTTCACAATAAAAAGTATCGTTTTGACCGGAAGTACTATTTGGCGAAACATTATTATTATTCATATTTCATATGGTCGCATTATTTGTCAAGTTTTCTGTGACTCTTTATCAATTTAACGGTTAATAATTCCTTACAATAACTCTTATTAAAATATAGTGAAATTGACATAAAATCTTCTCAATTAATTTAAGTGTATGGCCAGAATCTGAGATTAGTTTTCCGAGGCCACGATTCAATTGTTTTTCATTACTTTAACTTACAGCATAAACATTCGATACTTCCGGTTCAGAATTATGTAAAATGCGTTCAACAGAATAGATAAATACAAGTTCAACATAAATATTATCTAAATAATATTATCCATACGTAGTTAGTTATTTAACGGATATCAGACGTATATCAAAATATTTATAATTCATGTCATATTAGTGTAACATATTTTTACCCTTTTTACACGTTAGTAACTAATTAATCTGTGCCTATACTTCGCAATTAAAGAAATTAATCGCTTTTCAATAAAGCGAACCACGTCGATTAACATTATTTGTTCTATGATTAATATTAACAATACGAATGGGCGTTTTTATAACTATACCGTTGAACGATTTTATCGACATAATTTTGCCCTCCACGATACATTATGAAAGCAAAATGATGCAGCAACGTGATGCCGTGGACGTTATTGTCGACGAAAACACGTCTTTTTTTAAGACATTTGGGAAGCTTTTTGTTTACCCATTGTATCATGGAGAATTTTACCGCACACGAGTCCTTTCCACTGATCGCCACTTTTACCCCAATACAAATCAAACGCCGACAAAAATCAAAATATATCAATAATATATATTGAGATATTTGTATAATATCATTACCCAAGACCTAAGAGTCGTGCGTGAAGCGATTGAAATCAAGAGACAATAAAAATGTTAATCGCGAAAACGAACGCAATTTATCAACAGTGTGGAATCTCATGATTCAAGTAACAAAAGCTAGTTTTTTAAAATGTTTTCGAATGGGTGGACATTGTTAGTGTAATATGTTACACTTGTAATTTAATTAAAATTATTTACGAACATCGGGTACGTGGATAGATATTATAAAAACTGCCTCGGATGCTGAGTGAAGCTTGCTGCGACAGTTTGCTTGAGACCACGGCCGATTCAAATAGTTAGAGCGTTTTTTCATAGACTGACACGATAACGGTATATCGTCGCCGATGCAAACACTGATATCGGAGCACTGAAATCTTTGGAGATATGACGCTTTTTCACTGTCCGAGACGATACTAATTTATCTTAGCCGACAAGTTCTCGGTGACGACATGTCGATACCACATCCGCTCCCCATAGAATCGTTTCGATAAAATCAAAGTTGTGTGACGTAATTACACAGTGGTACGCTCTAAGGGTCACTCTATTGAACTAAACAACGTGCAAATTGCTTAATTTGATTAAATATTCAAAACTACTTCCAAATAAATTCCTTCAACATGTTTAACTTTAACTATTGAATGTAACAAAACTGTAATAACTAAACTGTATATAATAAATATAACTTGTCGTCTACAATATTGAATAAGTACAGTTTTCTAATTAACGCACTGATCTCGAACGCGTAATGTTTGTCAATGAGACAATGAGATATGAAAGTTCTGTTTTATCGTCATCGGTATCGGTACCGTGTCGTTGAATCAAAAAGCTTCAAGATAAGATCGCGTAGAGGGAGTATGTACTAGAGTACAGCGGACCGGAGATATATTAGATAAAAATGTATTATACATTTCTCTATAGCTATGGTATTAGTGTTGCTAGCTAATATTTATTCCTGTGTACGGAGTAGGTTTCTTTACAATGACGAGTTTGAAAGTTAATAATGTGCCTAATAATAATATTATGACGGTGTGACAGTATTTAGTAATGGAACGTATCACGTACGCGTAGATAGATCTACATAGAACGTATGTTTTTCCAATCATAAAATGTCGGACCAAGTAACATTTGATCTTTTTTTGTTGACAACCTTTCTAAATTTTTACTAATGCACGTGACTACGGAAAGCCGCAGTACAATAATACACAGCTGAACATTATATACTGTTATTAATGTGAATACTAGTAGACAACACACTAAAGATGCACGAGTAATTTGGAAATAATTAACTCATTAGCTGAGACGAATTATACTGACTGCGAGGTTGCCATACTTACCATAGCTTACTGTTTTACTCGTGATTACCCTCAAAAAGATAGAAAGAGAAAGGAAAATTCATTTGTCATACGGTAGTAAGAGCGACAACTTATTATGTTTCAGTTCATTATATTTCTTGAGCTGAACACAAAATAAATTTACGTCAAATAACATTCATTTCTGTTTTCTGACATTTATTGCAATCATTTTCCTGCAATTTTATTGTATGGTTATTGAATTTACTTATAAATATTGCATAAATCAGTTAAACGAAAGATAGCATTCATTTAACAAATTGGAAGCAATTTTTTGAATTGAGATTAGTGTAAAAGATAATTACTATTTTGTTTCATCCGCAAATGAAATATTTAAGAAATCAGAATTTTAATGAATCTATCTAATTTGTCATTCTTTTAGAACAGAATTTTGCAGAAGCATTAAGGTGGAATATTTTGATGTAATAAAATGCCACTTAAAATAAAGTTAACAAATTAATAAATAATTTTCCAAAGTATTTTCTATTCACTTATTTTATTTCGTATGGGGCGTAGTTTTGAATTTTGTGATGTTTTCCAGTTATGTGATTATGCCAATGACTAAGGAAACTAAAGGACATGAAACAAAAACAAAATAAACTTGCATGCCTAAAACTCGACTGTCGCAAGCAATAACTGCCGATTAGTGATGTCCCAAATGTTTACTACGTAGATGTCGTTAAGTCAGTTGTTGAAAGAAGTTTTGTTTTAGCATAAGTATTGAAAAGTGTATTGAAATGACAATTACTTTGCATGATGTCTTCAGAAAAAGAGAGGGCTTTTTGGATTCTATGTCATATATTTACGTCTACAAAAGTACTGAAATATTGTTCAAACTGAAAACAGCAGTCAGCGTAGTTCGATACTGACGGCATATAATTGGAATCTGCGCTTAAGGCGATTTTAAGGTGTTATTAGTAACAATAGCAACAGGCGCCTTCAGGGATAGAAAGGAGTTCGATCATTTTTATATGGAACCTTCAATGATTCCTACGTACAAGCAAATTACTTACCTCCTTTTGTAATACTTAACAGCGCATCCATGATTATTACAGAAATGAAATTGTTTTTTAAAAGACACCCAAATTTTTATGAAATGTTTTGATAAATGTTGAAGATCAGTTAATGTAGGTCAAAGTAGTTAAAGAACAGCACATAGTCCTTTTAATGATTTTCTTTTCTTTAGATGCAGAACGTTACTTCTTCTAGAGGTGATGATGGTGAAATTTTATCTAAGTGCTATGAGGAACATACTACTCTGTCAAGAAAGTACCGGGAAAAGATCAATAATACACGAAATTATGGTTATTCATCCAAACTTATTTTATCACCTTCAAAGTATGCTCCTTCAGAAACGATACACTTACACCGACGAATAATCCAATCATCAAAACATTTTTTAAACACTTTTTCCGGAATTGAGTTCAGTGCTCGCCGAGAATTCTCCTTTATATCTTCTACCGAATGTAAACGGGTGCCACGAAGTGGTAATTTAAGTTTAAGAAAAAGAAAGAAGTCGGCTGGAGCCATATCTGGTGAATAAGGTGGTTGCTCGATGGTATTTGTTGAGTTTTTTTGGTCAAAAATTCGTTCACAATGATGGCCTTGTGCGAAGGCGCATTATCATGATGCAAAATCCAAAAATTTTCTTTCCACAAATCTGCCTTTTTCGTCGAATTTGCTCTCTTAAACGCCGCATAACGCCCAAATAATATTCTTTATTTACCATTTGACCTTCCGGCAAGAATTCCGAGTGCACAACACCGCGATAGTTAAAGAAAATAATCAACATAACTTTGACTTTTGATCGACATTGGTGTGGTTTTTTCGGTTTCGGTTCAGTTGGAAGGCGCCACTCCGAAGCTTGTTGACTAGTTTGCATGTCAAACTCGTAAACCTACGTCTCGTCACCAGTAACAATGCGTTTCATGAATGTTGGGTCGGAAATGACTCGTTCTAGCATGTCCTCAGCGACTCTTATGCGATTGTGTTTTTGAAGAAAATTCAGGTCTTTTGGGACTATCCGAACGGCAACATATTTCATACCCGAATGATCATTTAAAATGGTACGGATCGACTCGTGAGATACAGAAAGTTCGGCGGCTATCTCTCTCAAACTTGAATGAGCATTTTCAGTCACTATTTCTTTTACTTTTGCGATGTTAACTTCAGTTGCAGACGTTGATGGCCTACCAGAGCGATGCAAATCTTCCATCACATCTTGACCGCTTTTAAACGCTTTGTACCACTCATAAGCACGTGTTTTTGATAAAGTCGATTCACCGTAAGCCTTCTGTAATATTTTCAGTGACTCCGAACACGAAATTCCATTGGCGATGCAAAATTTAAGACAAACTCTTTGTTCGATGTTTTTGTCCATTATGAAATTCGCAATATACACCAGAATGATATAACTAAAAACAGCACTGTATTTAATCTAAATAACAGATGCAACTCAAACTCCGCGCCAAAATGAAAAACAGGTGTGCCAATCTAACAACAAAAAAATTGAATTTGGAACCATAAACAAATCATCCATTCCCGATATTTTATTGACTGAATGTACATACGGACCCAACGAATCGACTTGGGACCGACGGGACCGACCAAATCTATAGCCTTAGCGTACTGTAGCTTTTTGATAAACTAAATACTAGAATAATTAATTTTAATAAAAATTAGTGGCCTTACCGCAGTCATCGGGAATAACATTTCAATTAGGAATAGAACACTGTGGACTTATCTTAGTCAAAGAATTCTCAAATTCAGTTAAGTACTTCCAGAGGCTACCCCCTACAAACAAACGAATTTAACTTCTTTACATCGTGAAGAAATAAGTAATATTATACAGTTTATAATATTATCTAGCGTTAAAAATCCACAATACACCGGCCTTTTAAATAAATATAAATCTTTTAAAAGTTAAGGTTACTATCTTATGTATATATGTAAAAATAATATGTTACTATACATTAGATATGACTGATCTGACATCGGTAACCAATGTCAGACCAGTCATATCTAATGTTTTGCAACATATTATTTTTACTGGGTTTGAAAAATAAAACTGTTTATTAATATTACTTTTGTAAAATAATAATTATATTAAGTACATAAAATAAAAAAATTACTCTTTGAGAACAGTATTGTTGTTTTCTCTTACAGACACAAGAAGCCTTAAGTCAAAAAGAAACAACGCTACGTTTGAATGTTATACGTTGGAATATATATAATAAAATTAAATGTTTTTATAGATCAACATGCCATGTCCTTTAGTTTCCTTAGTCATTGGGTTAGGCTATTGTAGTCTGTGGGCTGATGGTCTAGCTGGCGATGGCCTATTAATTAAAAAAAAAATCAATATGTCAATATTATGTCAGCTAAAAATATTGAAATTTCATATTTTTAAGTATTATTTTTATAAAATCAGCTGCTGCTACCAGCTTTAATTTGCAGTATCAAATAGGGTTTTAGTATTTTATTTTAACTACTGTACTTTGCTACTGCGTAAGTATTTAACAGTATTAACGGTTTAGAATGGCTATGTATGCTTTTGTGTTGGGCCGACGCATTGTAATATATCAACAAATATTTATTTTACTATCTACTTACACACATTTGAGAAAAATGAAATGCATTTTGCTTACATAGATCTCGAAACATAGCTCACCTGTTGCCATTTGAGTTATAAGGCATGCTGAAGAAAATCTATATAGTTTTCATTTCCTAATATACTTCACTATTGACTTTCTGTATATTTTTCAGGCTTAATATACTTCTATCGATGGAATGGTAACATTTTGTAATTTTCTTATAATTGTATTTATAAACGAACATTTTTGGCCCCCATGTGCTAAATTCAGGGAAATACATGACTCCATTACTATTCTCCATATTATTAGGTGGTAGTTTTCTATCAGGATTTCTTCATGTGCATAAGCATTCCTAGCTTATCTTCTGATAATGACTTTATACTTGTGTGTCCTTTGTCAAATGGTTTGCCCTTCCACTCCCCATATCTCTTCATAAATACTCTCTCTTCATAAAAATAATATAATTTCCTACAGTATAATTTCTGCCTTCATCCCGACAAAGATATCTGCCTCTGGTTTAAATATAATTTGTGTGGAAGTAATAATTAACCGTAGTTTACAATAGTTAATGATTAAAAATCGCAACTTTGTGGAAACTGTTACTTTAAATTGTGTACTATGATTTAAATCAGGAATAATAAATGTGTAGGCAAACGAAGTGGCAGAGAGGTGATTACTTTAATAACAATTGAATATCAATTCACATAATGCTGACAGTAATAAAATCAGTTTTATATATGTCAAAGCAAATAAAGTTGATATTCACTTCGCCGCCATTCTGCTTCAAAGACAAAGAAAGCATTTTCTTAGAAGATTCCCTTCACTCTTGAACCATCAAGTTGTGGAATGTGCCTGTCGAAGTTTTCCCAAATAACTACATAATGAAGTTCACATTCCACGCAGCTATTCTTCACTCCTTCTTCCACTTTCCACCGCGAGGTGCACAGGGTGTTGGGTGGTGGTCCCCAACGCCAGCCTGCACTCTGCTCACACCAGCGGGGACAAACCGGTGTATGTCACTGTCGAGGGACCTATTGCTAACGTTGCCCCCCATGGCGTGTACAGGAGAGGAATTGCAGCCCTGAAAAGGCCTAGCAGGGGTCACGAGCACGCTGCTTCAATTGACCTCTTATGTGTGAGGAAAATAGATAGAAGTATGTAAGGACCGTGACTCTTGGCGCTCCGTCCTCGCTGACTACCCCTTAAGGGATACAGCGTGAAGATACGTATGTATGGAGTTGAAGAGAAAGTGCAGTGAAAGGGCCTGGAGAGGTACTTGCAGGGTCAGTAACGTGCAAATGATGCTTCTGATGCGTCCATAGACTACAAAGCCACCTTTGTCGTATAAAAAAGAACTCCGCCTGACTGCACTGACTATTCTGTTGCCCACATACATAAAACCAAATCTCTGGTGGTGCCTCCGCTACGATAGGCCGTGACCCCGTTTCCCCTTTAGTTGCCATTTACGATAAATAAAGAACAATATTCTCTTGCTTGGCTACAGGGCTTTTCTTTTAATTACATTCAGTGCTAACATCTAATATATTTTGTATCCATATGAATATTAATAAGGTAATTTTGTTCAGGTTGTCTAGTGTTACAAGATGAGTAGCCAACATCAATATATGTCAGCAGTGAGCAGTAGTTCCAGTTCGAGAGTGGGGGAGATAGAACACATTAGTGAGTTATACAGATTCTTAATTTTCAACTGCTAATTTCGTTACTATCTATTTTCATGTTTTAAAAATTATTAATTAATTTTGGAGATTTCCTACCTCAGTGGACGAAATGGAACTCATAAGGTTACTCCCCCCGTCATATTCTCAGAATCTATGAGATGTAGAAAAATGAAATGGGTTTGACAATTTTGTATGGAGCTTGCCTTGTTCTCTGTCCGCCCTTTTAAAATCATGTCCTCGTGGCCACTGATGAAATGTATGCCAATTGATTGGGTACATGATTCCCAATACGAAATATACTTTGACAAAAAGTCCTAAATGATATACTTTGAAAGATATCATATACCTACATACCTTGATAATATAAAAAATTAGTGATACGAATTTATGGCATTATAAATGGAATGGCAATAGTTTACAGTAATCAGGACCATTATTTCCCTTTTTATTTTGATGACGAAACTTATTTATGCCAATGCACATTATGTTTTATCAGTGTCCATGAGAATGTTGTTTATTCAAAATGATGGATAGAGGATAGCCTAAGGAGGTCATATGCTCTTTGGTATAAATATTTACATATGACATAAAAAACATGTTGTAAATTAGGCATTCCAACTCTACTGGATCCATGTCAAGAAATTCGAATCCTCATATGTGAGAATTATAATGAGTCCTAGGTCTTACAGGTATCCAGAAATTAACGTTATCATCAATTTATTATGACTAATAAAACTCACACTCCACACTGCTTAGTTTTGATTTTATGAAAAAAAAAATAATTTCTTTTGTTGGGTATGCAATGTATTAAAGACTATCTAATATTTTTTATTTATTATTTTATTTATAAATAAAAATGCACAGAGATAGTACTGAAGGTAGTAATGATAAATGGCAATGCTTATCTCTTTAAGAGAACTCTTCGAACCATGGAGCACTCAACGTATAGAGCAGCAATGTCATTTGTCATGTCAGCAAGGAATAGAGCAATAAGCCATTACATATATATTTAAATATATGTCCAGTTTTGGTTATGTACTGCTTAATGCAAGCGAGAGTTGATACTTGTTAGTGTAAATAAACTGAGCAGTGGTGAATAAAATGGTCCGATATTTCATCTCTATAGGTTGAGTGCTCTATGCTTCGAACACTTCAGTAAAAGAGAAAATAATATTATTTAATTTTTATTTAACAGATCATTTGTCAGAGCACATAGGATCGTTGTGTCTCTCGCCAGAGTACTCCGACGTTACACTTGTAGTGGAAGGCCAGAGGATACCCGCACATAAAGTGATATTGGCCGCTAGCAGCGACTACTTCAGAGCACTCCTATATGGTGGCTGCAGAGAGTCGAGTCAGGTCCGTAACATACTAGAATTATGAAGTAATTATTAGAACTCATGGCAGCATGTAGTAAATAATCTCCACTCAAGTCGTAGTTGAAATTTTTAAGGTTTTTGTATGGTGTGGTAATCCATCCCTTACAGAGATATATTTAGAGATGGTTCCTAAATAATAATAGATAAAGATGAGCACAATAATATGCTTTATTGATGGATTCACTTAATCTAAAATGGTATGGTTTACAATTAAATGGTCGAAATGGTTATTTGTATGGTTTAATGGTTATGAGCATACGCAGCCCGATTGGTGATTGGATGTGTACTGACGTAAGAAATGGTTAAATTGCTGCGTGTCGGCGTAAACAATGACAACGCGCAACGTTTTAATGTTTCTTAGGGTGTAGTAGAGAATTGATATGCACTAAGAGGTTTTTCGAAATTCGACCCCTAAGGGGGTAAAATAGAGGGTATAAGTTATCATAAAAATCCATCATTTTTGAAGATAAATCCATGAAATCATGGTATTTCACTTTTCGGTTAATAATTATGATATGTAAGGTTGTTGTACATAGGATATGAGATGCAGCTTCTCATTTAGTTATATGTAGTATGTGTAAGTATTGAATAATAAAAAAACAATACACTGATACTTTTTCATGACAATGTGCTAAGTATTTGCATGTATCTGCTAGTTTGTACTTATATCTTTATATTTTTTAATTTCTATATAATATATTTCTCTTTATTTCGAGGTTTATGAGGACGAAATCGCGGGAGGGAACTTAGTTTGTATATATGAAACATTAGTTTAATATGCATGATAATATCTCAATTTCTCAGGCCGAAGTCGAACTACAAGCACCATTACCTGCATTCAAAGCTCTGCTTCGTTATGTTTATTCTGGTAAGCTTTTTTTATAGTTATTAAAGTAGATGTATATAATATATATATATATGCATGTATGTGAATATATATGCATGTATGTGAATATATACAATAAAACTGTCAATTTGTCTGTAATTCTGTAAACACTTCATGTAAAAACTATTTAACCGATTTTAATAGAGCTTTATAAAAATGTAGGGCTAATTTTGGAGTCTCTATTAAAATCAATCTGATTGCTCAAACAAAAGATATGTGAATTTTTAGTTTTTGATTTAGCAATACGAAAGTAAGCAGATGCTCGAAGGCAAAGCTTCGAGAGGAAGAGTAGGCAGAGAAAGGATGGAAACAATAGTGTCAAAAATACCAAAATATACATATGTGTTCATTATTTAATTTTTTTTTCTTGTTTCTGGTTTTTGACTATCTACATTGAATAGAATAGTCTACAATTTACATAACATATAAACCAAATTTCAGCTCAGTAAATGTCAAGATGACAGAATAAATTAGCTGTGACACTCGGACAGATACGTCTACCATACCATACTGTACACTACGTTACACTACACCAAAGAGTACACTACACCACAATACACTACACCGCACTACACTGCACCACACCAAAATACACTATACCACACTACACCACGCCACAATACACCACACCGCACTACACCACACCACGCTACACCACACCACGCTACACCACACCACGCTACACACCACGCTACTCCACACCACGCTACACCACACCGCACTACACCACACCACGCTACACCACACCACGCTACACCACACCACGCTACACACCACGCTACTCCACACCACGCTACACCACACCACGCTACACCACAACACACTACACCACAGCACACTACATTACACTATTCTAAACTTTCTTATAAATAGGTGCTTCTGTATCAAAATCTTTTTAATGCCTTGTTAAGATTTTTAATTCCAGTTAATTTAAAAAGTTTATATACAGCGTTAATTTAAAAATACTTATAACCTCTTAGTATTTTGTACTAAACATTATCCCCAATAACTTTTGTTTTACGACTTTCAAAAATTCATAGGTTTTTTCTATCATACAAAAAAAATACATTAAATGTTTCTGAAAATGGAAAAACCTACTCTACCCAGTTCCGGTGCGCATGCACTGCGCCAATGGAAATACGTACAGAGTAATTACGTTTCAGACAGTACAACAAAACTTAGCAAATATTTTTTGTGGAACGTATTGAGTTTTGAAAAAAGTCGTAGAACAAAAATTGTTAGGTATGTTGACAGAAATTTTGCACTAATAGGTTATTAGTATTTTTAAATTAACCCTGTATACTATAAATGTAGAAAAATGTGGTGTTACAGATAGATGTGACTTGGTAAATGCCTGAATAAACTGTGCAATCCTGAAAATGTGCGGTGAAGTAGGATTCGATGGATTAGTCTTTAACTATAGTAAATAATTAATTTATGGATGTATCGTACAGGGCACATGGGTCTTTCCTTGCTACGTGAGGACACAGTGCTTGATATGTTGGGATTAGCGCATCAGTTTAACTTCCAGGTATGTAAATAGAATTATGATTTAGATCCTGAATGCTAATCTTGTTTTGAATTATTTGCGATATTATTATATACAATGTATATGATTGTTCCACCACGAACGTGGCGTCAGGAGTTGGAAGCCGCCATATCGGACTACTTGCGACAGGTGCTCGCTTTGAGGAATGTTTGCGCTGTGCTGGACGCTGCCAGGTATTACACGGTTGCGTGTACATATATTGATTTGAAAAATATTTAATGCTTTTCCAACGAGAATAAAGATAGAAGAATATCTAATTGTTTTTTTCAAAACACTATTTTGAATACTACACTTAAAAGAAGGTATAGTGCAGAAGAATTAGATTATCAATTTACTTTGTGGTACTAATGATTTTTAGCACATCGACAGAGTTATGTTTGCGTATGATTACCAGAGATCGGACATCATGGAGCATAAATACCTAAACTTCATTTGCGGAATAATATAGAGTTGCTAAAACGGGTCCCTAAAACGGATTTATGGGGGCCCCAATTTAATATCTAGATATTGTTAATGTGGTGTTGTTAAATAAATTCTCTTAAATATACAAATAGGAACTGTCTTTATACCTTAAATTTAAGATTTCGATGACATTTGACGGAAAACGTTTCGAATGCTTAGAATGAAGAACAAATTTATATATTTTTATTATATTATTAAATAAAAATACTTTGGCAATAATTATATCAAATATTTTGGCTTCTAAATGCACATATCAATCAGGTTTTTATGTTATTTTTTATCATTTCGTACAATAAGTAGCCGAGGTTCAAGGGGCTCCTTATATATAAATATTTTATTTCTTAGTTTTGATATTTAAAAGTTGTTAAAGCGGTTTTTAAACGCATTAAAATTATTCTTTTAAATTCATGCGATTGAATTTATGTTTTCGCATATATTTAAAATATTAAAAAATGTACCATTTTAATTTACGGATAACAAAAATGTAAAAATAATTTCAAACTTTTTTTAAGAAGTACTTTTAACGGTTATCCATAAAATACATAGGACCAAGGCCTGTTGTTGTAAATTTCATATTTCTTTGAATATAAAAGTAGGTAATGTATTCTCTTAAATGATGGAGTTATTCAAGAGTTAAGAGTTCCAGAGTTCGATTGAATTTAAGTTTTGCATGGCATCAAAAACAATTAAACGTATTAAATTTGGATGGAAGGACTACAAGAAATAAGTATTTCATGTATTAATGTATTTTTACAATTTTGTTTTATTTATTAAATAAACAGCACGCAATATCAGCAATATTTTATGACCTGTTTTAGCAACTCTATATCATTCCGCAAATGAAGTTTAGGTATTGATGCTCCCTAATTTCCGATCTGGACTTTTTGGTGGGAACGGGAGAAGTGAGGTTGTCATTTTATTTAGATTTTCTATTTTTTACATTTTTAGGAGTTTTAAAGTACAACAGTGATAGTATATTGTGTTTTAAAGTTCTGTGTAAGTGACAAGAATGGAGGAGATCTAAATAAACATGTGTAGCTGAAATTTTCGCGCTCTTCCAAGAAGTTCTTTATAACTTCAGTAAAGCCTACTATCACTTTACTGGAGGAGTTTTACGATAAGAAAGAACTAATTTACTTGTGATTCTACATGGATTCTACTTATTCTGTGTCTGTATACTAGTTTGTGTTAATGCGTGACATTGGCAAATGCGCTAATCATCTACTGAATTGTTTTCTCGCTTTACTTGACGTTGGCAATGTATTCACGTACGGTGCCATTTAAAAAAAAAAAATTTCGATCTGATAATTACCTTAAATTCGCAACCGATTTGGAAGTACGGAAAATGGTGAAAATTGAGAAAAACTGTGATTTTTAAATAATTCCAAAACAAAAGTTGTGGTACTAGTTGCGAGTATACCATGTTTGAAGAATCAATACCTACCTACTCAAGCAATTTGGAGCGGTTGCGACATATGGAGCATACCCAAACTTAAAAAAAAAGATTTTTAGTTTTTATTTCCTAGGGAAAATTTGTGGTACTAGTTGCGAACACATCGGACACTTGTATTAGCTTGTTATACTTAGTTTTAAGTCTGCAACCGGTTGCGACCTTCAGAACCCTAAGAAAATACTTTTTTTTAAATTCAACTTCCAGCAAAATTAGTGTAGTCAATATTATTGGTTATATCACATTTATAGGTCGTATTCCAACTGCTTCCTGAATGCAACCTCTGAAAAAACTACGGAAAATAGATTATTTTGTAAATAAAATGTACGCTTGTTACACATATTTCGAGTGGAATACGAGCGGCGCGGGAAATAGGACACGATTCGAGCGACTAAGACTCGCCGTGCGGTTCACTCATAATCATTAGACCACCTCCGTGGCGCAACGGCTTAACGCGTCAGAAAGTAAACGGGGGTTGCGGGTTCGATTCCCGCCCCGAGTCTGGGTGTTTATGTATAATATGTATTTATTTACAAAAGAAAAGTATACAAGTAGTATATCAGTTGTCTAATACCCATAACACAAGCGCTGTGCTGGTTACTTTGGGACTAGATGGCGCTGTGTGAAATTCTGAGTTTATTATATTATATCATTGTTAAACATTAACTTGTTTTCTTTTATAATTATGAGAGATAGGTATTAATTTTATTTTAAGAACTTTTACTTTTCAGTAAAAAAAAATTACACGGCTATTAGTTTTCGATAAAAAAAATTGGCAGTCATTAAGGACTGTCGACAGAAGTGAAAACTTAAAATTGTGAAATAATGTAAAAAATTATGTCATGTCAGAATATTATACATTTTCAATTCATATTACATTTATTTTCAAAAATACGTATATTGTTGAACCTGAAATTTCATTAGTTGCTAATAAACCCTAAATTTAAAATAAAAGTCAATTTGCATAACTAGGTTTGAATTGAAAATTTGCAAATTCTTTAGTTCAAAATTTCTATAATATCCGGTAAGGTAATAAACAAAAACTTTGCATTAGTAACCATATTTCTGAAAATTTTACATATGAAAGAGACTGCCAAAAGTCCATAGTACTTTGTGGCAAAAATGGCTAAGAATGAATTCTTATTAGAGAATTATAATATAAGTTTATAACACAAACTAATAAATTCTATTACATTAATTTTAATTCACAATGGGAGAAAAAATTAATACGAAGTTTGTTTGTGTCAGAAACGTGGGGTTATTTCATTTATTAAACGATATATTGATACTGTCTCTTTAGTCCTTAAGAAATATAGAATTTCACTTGGATTACAGAAGCGAATGTTTAGAATAATGTCCTCCATCTTGGATTTCAAAATCAACGTCATTTTCTGTAATTTACACCCCGAGAAACCTTAAAAATAACGCCTATATCAATTTATTAAAAAAAGTAAGTAATATTTACTATTTCAGATTTGAAAATAGACGTCTTTGTCATAATTGGCTCCCCGAAGAACCTCGAAAATATCACCAATTATCACTTTATTCAAAAAATTAACTTCCGCCGAGTACCCAACATGTATTGCAATGCCGCACGTGCGCATATCACACAATATACAGAAATCTTCTCCTGTGTATCCCATTACATTCGATACCCATACTGCAGGAGGTCTTAAACAAAAAGTAACTTCCTATCGCGAGCATCCGCTACATTGGATTTATGATGACGTCACGTCACATATACAGAAACCTTCCTTTGCGTATTCCATTTGATACCCATATCCGCTCCGGCTCCGGACACACTCACTGATGACAGTATTCCATAATGTTGATAAGTGGTATGGATAATAATAATTTATCCTTATTTAATAATAATAAATCAAGCGGTATGATAATAATAATAATAACTTATTATTATCCATACCGCTTATCAACATTATAAAATCCTGTCATCAGTGAGTGTGTCCGGAGCCGGAAAACCGGACGTGGCCAGTGTGTAGATGTCATTAGTGTAGTGTGTCGAAGTACCGACAGTGACAATAATATAAAAATAAAAAAATGCATTGAATGAGTGTGGGTAGTTGCAAGAAACCGCACGCTACGGAGACGACATTAATCCTCATCAGTCTGCCCGTGACCACGATCAGTGCAATCCGGTCGAAGTATCTTGATAAAATAGGTAATTAGCCTTAAAGTATAAACGCGACATAGACCCGTTAGTAAATATTGTAAGATGTGTACAAGTCCTGAAAGTTAAAAAACATTAATTATTTGACATTTTTGTCAATGTCAACTGAACCTACCTTTTAATTAGGTTATTACAAAATAGTCATTTACCTTATTTTCACCATTTTCCGTACTTCCAAATCGTTTGCGAATTTAAAGTAATCATGCACAGACAAAACTCGTATCGATGTGGCAAAAATCATTAGTACCACAATTAATGCAAAATCATGCATTATTTTGAGCTAATTCTACTGGACTAATATGTTAACACTCAATTTTATCAAAAACAAATGAGTTTGTTAAATTTGAAATATATATTATCGATAATTACAATTAACAATTATATTGACAATATAGTTTCAGCTAGCTTGCTTTATAGTCCAGTTTCGAAAATTCTTATTTTTTAACAACAATTACTTGTACTTTCTGAAAGGAATAAGCAGTAACACAGCACATTACATACCATAATATTGGGTCCTTACATATGAAATTGGCGTTTTGTACGGGAGGAATATAAAGTCAATTTTTTTTTTGTAAAATATATTTAATTAATCAAAGTATGCACCGTTGTTATCTATGCACTTTTGCCATCTCATAGGTAGTTCATTGATCCCTTTACTAAAAAACGATGGGGGCGAGAATCAATAAACTCTTTGAAAGCGGTTTGGACTGCCGCATCGGAGTTGAATTTTTTTCCTTGTAAGAAATTGTCCAAATTCCGGAAAAAATGGTAATTTGTTGGAGCAAGGTCCGGGAAGTACGGTGGATGTCGCAGACATTCCAATTGTAGCTCATCTAACTTAGTGGTTGTTTGTTGTGCAGTGTGTGGTCTTGCGTTGTCGTGAAGCAGCAGTGGCTTAGAGCGATTGACCAATCTCGGTTGTTTAGCAGCTAGTTCTTCCTTCATGGTTTGCAGTTGCTGACAATAGATATCTGCCGTAATCGTTTGGCCAGATTTTAGAAAGCTGTAGCGAACGACACCGGCGCTAGTCCACCAAGCACTCACAAGTAACTTTTTCTGAGTCAATTTTCGTTTAGGGCAGGATTTGGCTGGGTCTCCAGGGTTCAGCCATTGCGACGAGCGCTTCTGATTATCGTACAGTATCCACTTTTCATCACAAGTAATGATTCGATTTAAAATCCCTTCATTATTGTGCCGGTTGAGCAAAGTAACACAGCAGTCGACGCGTGTTTGCAAGTTCGATTCACTCAATTCATGAGGTACCCATCGTTCAAGTTTTTTTACTTTCCCGATTTGCTTCAAGTGGATTAATACAGTTTTGTCACTTACCCCGAAGCCTGCAGCTATCTCTGAAGTGGTTTGTGGTGGATCCGCTTCCACAATAGCCTTTAATTCTTCGTTTTCCACATTGGTCTCCGGCCGTCCACGGGGTTGGTTCTGAAGGTCGAAATTTCCAGAACGAAAACGTTGAAACCAAAAACGTACCGTGCTTTCTTTTGCGACACCAGCGCCGTACACATCATTAATCCTTCGAGCTGTTTCTGCAGCACTGGTGCCACGGTAGAACTCGTACTCGTAAATATACCGATATTTCATGTTTTCCATTGTACGGTAATAAGCGACGCCAAAGAAAAAAATAATGAGGAAAAAAACAAATGAATGACTGTTTTCAAAACTCAAATGTACCAGCTAAATGAATTTATAAATTTGAATTTGGAATTCTTAACCAAAGAGGAGATATTTCAGATCAAAGTGGTCAGTACGACAAAACGCTAATTTCATATGTAAGGACCCAATATATTAAATTGTATCTGGGAAAGTGAGTTTTAGTATATTTTATTTTACCATTGTGTTATTTTGCAGGCTCTACGGGTTAGATGCCTTGATGGATTACTGTTTGAACTTCTTGGATAGGAATGCATTAGAAGTTTTACAGCATGACTCCTTCCTTCAATTGTCAGTTGTAAGTGTCTTTTATATTACTTACAAAAATTGTTGTAATTATATTAGTATTCTCAGTTTTAAATACACTAGACTTCAAAATAAATCTAGTGTGACAAAATGGGACATTAATTACACCAACGTAAGGATATTGGCAAAAAGGCATGATGACGGTATTAAGGAATCAAATAATAAACGGTTTTAGAGAAAAATATATGTTTAAACGATTCTAAATAACGACTCAATTTTAATTTAGACATTGAGATTAATAATATTTTTAATAAAATAAAAGTATAAAATACTGCAATCGGCCATGTCAACTGAAACACCAATCAGAGCGAATGACGTCACGCCTAGGTTAATATAACTCGTATTCTAATTTGTGAATGTAACCCTAATAACGGAATGTAGAATAATATTTACCTAGGCGTGACGTCACAAGCGGACGCCATTACACCTACTAGCGTTTTCGCGCATAATCCAAATGACGTAGAAAAAATTGCAATAATTGGCGTTAAACTTAGCTTAGTGCTGAAATAATATTTTTTCGTAAATAGTAGACGTGTACCTACATTATAGAAGGGGATTTCAAAATCTGTCATGACTATTATTGTATGTGTAATGCTTCGATCACAAATATATAACTAGATTCACAAACCTTTATAAAATTGGAACAAATTATTGTCTGAATTGACATATACATTTCTAATATCGTATAGTATTATCTCAATATTGTGTTAATTTAAAGTAAACTTTACTGTCAATGCATATAAAGGTTGTAAAAGCTTGTAAAAGATTCTCCCATGGCATTGAAACGACGTTTGTTAACAAAAATATATTTAAAATTCGATCTTACGCTTCATGCTTAAAGTGTAATTCACGTAATTTATTTGTTTCGCTATTTACGTCATTATAATTTGTTAGATGAAAGTGACAAGGATAAGACACATAGAAATTATAATGTTAGACAAGGAATAAGATGTTGCATGTCAGGCAATGACATATTCAGACGCCATGTAAGAATAGAAAAAGGGAGGAAGCAGCAATGTTATTAATATTTTTTTATTTTTGGTTCTTCGATCACAAATAATAATTCACAATTTTCTTTAAAATCTAAATACATAATTACTGTCCGAATTGACATATACATTTTGAACATCTTACAGTATTATTGGTAATATTCTTTTAATTTAAAGTAGACCTTAAAGGTATAAAGTTATAAAAGCTCGTTTAGATCCTTATAAGGCATTGAAACGAAGTTTGTCAAAAAAAACTTACGTTTCGTGCTTAAAGTATAATTCACATAATATATTTCCATCGCTGTTTACATCTTTTTGGTTTGTTACGTAGACGTGACAAGGATAAGGACATAATATTTAGATTAGGCGAGACAAGGAAA
Source organism: Zeuzera pyrina (assembly GCA_907165235.1). Classification (NCBI taxonomy): domain Eukaryota; kingdom Metazoa; phylum Arthropoda; class Insecta; order Lepidoptera; family Cossidae; genus Zeuzera; species Zeuzera pyrina. The sequence continues at coordinate 27,048,973 of OU015620.1, read as the reverse complement.
AAATGTTGGATATCAGGCAATGACGTAATCTAGGAAAACAGAGTGAAGTCGCAATAAAGTGCTGATATTTTTTTAATATTTCAATGGGAAATCGTCTGCTAGTCATTATTTAATATATACATACATATTAACACGCCGTATCCCTAACGGGGTAATCAGAGAAATATGTCATGACTAGAACTTAACTTTGATCTTAACTTTGATAAAAAACAATTAAAGGATCTAAAATCTTAGTTTTAAACGATTTAGTGGCAACGTTAATCTTCTAATAATGCCACAATACAAATAATAACACTGTCAAATAGAAATGCAGTGCAGGTTTAAGTAAATACGTAATATTGTGTAGCCTTTTTAAGCCTTTCGCTGTGACTATTCGTCACTTTTAAAAAGTGATCAGAGCAAACTACGCTTCGTTCATTTGGTATGAAGTATTCATCGCATTTTTGGCGTGCTACTATAGAAGTCTATTTTTCACATCGAATAGGATCTCGAGGAAAGCTATATATTTTTTATATGTTCGTGAAAAATATTGTAATAACTTGCAGTGTTTATAAAAGAATACATAATTACCTAAATTACATTAAAATTTATAATTAGCAGCAAATCTTATACTACAGTCATAATTGAAATTTCAACACCAAAAATATATTTCAAAAAATAAAAATGTAAGACTAAAAACTCCATTCTATAATTTTAGAACAGAGATAAAAGTATAATCCGAATAAATGAAATCTGAATGCGGTAGTATGGTTCTCAATGTCTTATTCACGATCGTATAATTAATTGTATTATGTAGCTATCATTTGAAAAATATTATTATGAATTTAATAAAAAAGAGCTGTATAACGTTATTATAATTCTATATAATAATAATAATGAACACGTAAATAAAATAATCCTAATTACTTACCGAAAGTAAGAAACTCCATCTTTTTTTAACGTTCTAGACGTGTCATTTTTACAATTTTTGAAGGAGCACTTTGTCATGTTTCCTTTAGTGTTCGCAAATTACTACTAAGACCGAGTGCGCTAAAAGTCTCATATCAGCGCACATTTGGTTCGGACGTTTTTGGAACGCTGATTGTGTATCTTGTTATATATTTGTGATCGAAGGTGTAATGGAACTTTTTTTATTATAAGAGTTTGTATATCACCTTTTTGTACATAAAATATTTAGACCCAAAAAATGTAATGTCATGTTTTTTTGTTAGAAAAATAAAGGAATAAAAGCCGCAATATATTTTAGTCTTCGTATATTATTAAATACTAGAGGAGTCTGCGACAATATGTATGCCGTTCACTCATAACGGTTTAAAGGGACCATTAGCAACACAACGGATGATTTATTGTTGTGGCAACACAGCCCCCGTTGACTCTCTCCCACTCTGCAATTCATGCAGTTATGTACGCTGTGTTTAAATACATTAAAATAATACGGTAAAACAGAGTTTTATTCAGTAAAATAATATATTACAGACCCTGTAATGTGTCAACACTAACAGGAACCAGAATAAAAAAAAATGTAGAGACATACATAGTAACGTTTCATTTGGACTTTTTGGCGGGAACGGGAGAAATGAGGTTGTCATTTCATATCGATTTTCTATTTTTTACATTTTTGGGAATTTTAAAGTACAAAAGTGATAGTATATTGTGATTTAAAATTTCGTGTTAGTGAAAAGAATGGAGTAAGTCTAAATAAACATGTGTAGCTGAAGTTTTCACGTTCTTCCAAGAAGTCCTTCATAACTTCAGTAAAGCCGACTATCACTTTACTGGAGGAGTTTTACGATAACGATTCTACATTTAATAATACGTGACATTGGGAAATGCGCTAATCTGTGCGCCGCTATGCCATGATTAAAGAAAAAAAAACATTTCATTTGTGATTGAAATATAAAAAAATTGTCACAGGTGGCAATATATTTGATTAAGATTGTTGCGAAAGTAACATTATTTTTATTAACTTGTGTAGGCGATAGGTACGAAGAAAAAAATTACACCTCGAAATTACATACACAGACCAAACAATGACAAGTTCCTAGGTCGTCGCCTACATAAGTTCTTTATAGCTTTATTTCTTCGTCGAGTTTACCTCGTCGACCTCTTTAATGAAGAACTCACAATGACAAATTTTATCTTTTGAGTCACCTTGCCTTTTTTTTACTTCAGGAAGCTCTGCAAAGTCTCCTGGAGCGAGACTCGTTCTTCGCACCTGAGGTAGATATCTTCAAGGCTGTGTGTAACTGGTTTAATGCGAACCAGCAGTGGGTCAAGATGGAGGGTAGTCAGACTCATGTGGTGAGATATTAACGACTGAACATCGACGATAAAATGCGCTTTATTTTGCGTTGAGACAGGAATGGCACTACTCCTGCCATCCCAACTCCTTCAAAAAGCACTGCCTCTCCTGTTATGGTTATAGCGTGAAGATATGTGTCTATCCACATACATACAAATCCTCACATTCTCCCTATGAAGGGGTAGACAGAGAGGACGGAGTTCCTAGCTTCGTGGTCCTCGCATACTTCTTTCACCTCTTCAAATCTCATCATTCTCATCATAATTATACGCTGAAGTATGCCAGTGCACATGCAATTATGTGTGTAAACGTGTGTGTGAAATTGGTTTGGATATTTTCAAATCATAATGTGGCATCTACGACATGACTCAGAAAACTAAAGAAATATAATTTTTTGCATTTTCTCTCTAAATGTTCGTAACGTTTTGCTAACCCAACTTTTTCTCATCAGGAAAAAATCTTAAAGTGCGTTCGTCTGACGCTGATGAGTCTGGAGGACCTGCTGACGGCGGTGCGGCCGTTTCCACTTGTCACCCCTGACATGCTGCTGGACGCCATCCAAGAGAAGACGCAGACAAAGAGCACCGACCTGCGTCACCGTGGCATGTTGTGTGAGTTCCTGCTCATTATTTTACTGAATTCAAAATATGGATAAAGTTAGAGTAAAATGAAATCTAAGCTAGTAGCAAGTAATTGGCACCTGTCCTGCACTAAAAATATCTAATTATTATATTTCTGGGAAATTATGTGGTACATTAAATTGTTTGTCATATATGTTGTTGTGAAAATACTTTTGTGCAGAAAATCACAACCTTATTATGACATACCAATACACAACTCTACATGCCACTACACTACATGCCACTGCACTGCATGCCACTACACTACTTCCACCTAGACTGCATGCTGCTACAGTACACTGAGCACGGTGCGCGGTATGTGCGCAGTGCCCGAGGAGAACGTGGCGACGCCGAAGCGGGGCGCGCGCGTAATCGCCGGCGACATGCGCTCGGCGCTGTTGGATGGCGACACGGAGAACTACGACATGGAGCGGGGGTACACGCGGCACACCATCAGCGACGCGGCCGACAACCCTGGCATCGTGGTGCGACTGGCGGCCTGCACCATCATTAACCACGTGCGGCTGCTGCTGTGGGACCGCGACAACCGCTCCTACGCCTACTACGTGGAGGTGTCGGTGGACAACAAGGACTGGCTGCGCGTCGTGGACCACACCAACTACTACTGCCGCTCCTGGCAGAACCTCTACTTCGAGCCGCGCGTGGTGCAGTACATTAGAGTCGTCGGCACCAGCAACACCGTTAATATGGTAACGAGCTCAGGTTTTTACCCTATGGCGAGGTGTGATGCCATTGCGTCTTGATGTTCTGTCCGTCCTGAATGGGAAATGACGTACAGTTATGTAATATGTGTTTATATGTATGTGTATGTTATGGATCGAAAGGGACCAAGTGATTAATTAAATTGTACATAATGCTTGAGCATTTTGAAAAATGCCCAATATGAGAGGGTTCAATGATAACAATTATTGAAATAATTAAATTGTCGGGCCTTATGAATAAATGTCTGTCACCTATTGGGCAGAATAACTAAAAGACATGTTTTATTCGAAATTCTTTTAATTTGGTATATGTATATATGTGGGCGTCCAAGCAAAAAGTCCAGTAGTGAGGTATTCAGTTAAGACTAGATGCGGAATTTAGAATAGTCAATAAATAATAAGGATAAAAAATATTCGAAAATTTCCATAAATTTTTATTATCAGACATGTGAAGTTGAAACTCTGAAAAAGCTTGTTTTGAGAAAAAGCGATTTGAAATAAGGTAATTTGGTCGGGATGTAGGGTGTACATACAGTGTGTGTATGTCAAGTGGCAACTTGCGTATCTTGGTTAGATCACTTACTAAGCATCGTTGCTTAAATAGGCTCATGTCTTACATGGGGCTCTCTGTCACAAGAATGTGGCGGTAATGCCTAGAGGGGGATGAAACTTCTATGCATATTTTGTGTGACTACGGGCCACTGATGCATACTCGTCGATTTTGTCTCGGTTAGTATTTTCTGAGTCCGGATTAACTCAACACGTCACTTCAAAGAATACCGTGCGGTTTTTGACTGCAGTGGGACTGGTGGTTTGTAACACGACGATGATTACAATATAATAGATCAAAGTTGGTCGCAGTAATGCAGGTCTGGTGTGACCTGCATAGTATAGCCACTTATATCAAATACAAACAATATGTCAAATATCTAAAAACACGGGAAATTGACATGAATACCTTTTATTTGGCTTGACGTTTCGGCCGAGTTAAATAAAAGGTAGGAATAAAAAGTGATCGCGTTAATTTCCTGTGTTTTTAGATATTTTATAATACAACGCGAAAGTTTAACCTTGTTGCTAATAAAAATTATAACGGGGTTAAACTTCGGAACAAATTGTGCCTTTCCATGTTTTTATTTTGTTCATAAGCTTGAGTATGACAGAAGGCTGTTATAAGCATTCCATGTTTATGTTGCGTTTATTGCTAAGGCTCTAAAAGGTTATAATACGAATGACGACTTAGATGGCGCAGTGGTTTAGACGTGAATTCAAGCGCGGAAGGTTCCGGGTTCGATTCCCGGTTGGATTAAATTAGAAAATGAAGTTTTCTAGATTGTCTCGGGTCTGGGTGTACTGGGAGACGCCCCTAGTAGTCGTCGACTGGTTCTCATAGCACAGGGAATGCCCTAGTTTGAGATTAGATGATTGGATTGTATCGTCTGGCGCATTATTATTATTATATTACGCCAGGTGTTCCACGCGGTGGCACTGGAGGCGCTGCACACGAGCCGCGTGCCGCCGCTGTCCGGCGGGCTCGTGCGGCCCGTGCACAACGTGGCCACCGTCGACCTGTCCGCCGTCGTCATCGAGGGCATCAGGTACCCAACCCTTTTATATTTACTTGTGTAGTTGTAGCTCCTACTAGGGTAGCATCATCATCATCATCATCATCATCATTATCGTCGTCAGCCCGTGTTCGTCCACTGCTGGACATAAGCCTTTCCAATACTGTGCCACCATATCTGGTCTTCGGCTCCGTTCATCCGTTTCCCGCCACTCTCTTCAGGTCGTCGGTCCACCTAGCGGGAGGCCGTCCTACGGGACGTAGCATTTACAGGGTTAATTTAAAAATACTAATAACCTCTTAGTGCAAAATTCCTGTCAACGTACCTAACAACTTTTTTTCTACGACTTTTTTCGAAACTCAGTACGTTCCTCAAAAAATAGTTAAGTTTTGTTGTACTGTCTGAAACGTGATTATTCTGTACGTATTTCCAATGGCGCACTTGGCGCAGTGCAGGCGCACCGGGACTCAGCGTGTGCCGCTTTAGCAACTGGGTAGAGTAGGTGCCATTTTCAGAAACATTTAATGTATTTTTTTTTTGTGATAGAAAAAACCTATGAATTTTGAGTTGTAAAACAAAAGTTATTGGGTATAATGTTTAGTACAAAATACTAAGAGGTTAGTAGTATTTTTAAATTAACCCTGTATAGAAACGAACTGTACCCGGCTGTGTACAGTTATTGTGGATCGGTAGCTGTTGTATTTTTATTCGTGAGTTATTTATTTATAAGGGACATCAACAGAGTATCATACAATGCTTTCATTACCTAACAAAATACAATAAATCACAGATTGTAGGAACTCCACTTAAAATTGTACATAACATTTACTGTTATTTATATAGGATATATGCATTTCTTCCAGTGTTATTCATTAACTATATAACGTAATTACTCTTTAATAGCATGCACATTAGAAACAAAAAAAAACTGAAAATTAAAATTAAAACTAAAAATAACCGAAAAATGTATACAATACAGCTGTTACTAACTTTATTGGCCAACAGCAAAACCTTACGCTTAATTTCAGATGGTGTATCGTTAAAAATATCCAACTTCTCTTCGATTTCGCATAATTTATTGTAAATGGCACACATATTTAGTAAAGGAGCTTAATGGCAGGGCGAAGAAATCCTTAAACACACAGTTATGGCACAGTACATACATAACAGTCAGGTATCTTCATAGAAAGCTAGAGTATGCGGTAATTATGCGCGCGCGCTAATACGCACGCGGCGTAGCACGCACACAACGATAATATTTAGGGTAATTATGGGTGAATGTTATAGCGCCTGTGAAAAAAAATTGGTCCAGTTCTTAAGTTTAGTGCTTAACTACGTACAACATTTCATATTTGTATAGATAATAATAATCATACTCCAGACAATTACACAGATTGTGTGACCCCCAAACTAAGCAGTAAACTTGGGCTATGGGTACCACACAACAAACTCTGGAGGAGTTCCCAGTAACACCCAGACTCCAAGCCAATTTAGAAAAGTTCGTTTCCTAAATTAACCTGAAAGGGGATCGAACCCGGGACCCTAATTCGGAAAGCAGATACATATGCCACTGCGCCAATGGGCCGGCCAGTCGTGGTCGTAGGTCGGTCGTGGCCATAATAAAAAGACGTGCTTTCGCTAGCTCTTGTAATTCTTAACTGACTCATTTTTTGACATTAAAATACCAACTGACTAAAACAGAAATAAATTATTAAGTAGCAATACCCTCAAAATGACACTGTAATCACCAGTGATCGAATAATCGGGCGCTAATATACCTAAACTTCATTTTTATGCCTACGAAAGAATAATATGGACATGCCTTTTAGAATCCCGGATCTCGGAATCGTTTGAAATTCCTGATTGCTAAAAATGTTACCTGCATACAAAATAGTTAGAACTCGTTGTGAAAACGATATATTTTCTTTGAATAATGCTTACATACCCTCTCGTACTTTCAAGACGGCTGTTCCTTGTTAAACTTGCTATAATTTCATTAAGTTACTTATAGTTGTTTATACAAAATTGTTTAATCCCGGGAATCCGGGATTACTTATTAATTCAGGAAGGAATATCCATATTATTCTTTCAAGAAAAGAAGTTTAGGTATATAAGCGCCTGATTATCCGATCACTGGTTATCACATATCAACAACTAATATAATTTGACGTTTAACAAATAATATTGGTAATAGTTATCAATAATGTGTGGCGCAGCCGGTCGCGCAACGCGCTGTTGAACGGCGACACGGAGCACTACGACTGGGAGCAGGGCTACACGTGCCACCAGCTGGGCTCGGGCGCCATCGTGGTGCAGCTGGCGCAGCCCTACCTGCTAAGCTCGCTGCGCCTGCTGCTGTGGGACTGCGACTACCGCACCTACTCCTACTACGTCGAGGTCTCCGTTAACTACTGGGACTGGGAGACGGTCGCGGACCGCTCGAGGGACGCGTGCAGGTACCGCGTCCACTCACTCCCTCCCTCTCTTCTTCAATAATTTGGTGACTGTTTTAATCTTGTGTTCGTGTGAGTCGCACTAGGAATTACTGGCAGAAACGGTAGGAACAAAGGAAGAAAGGAATGCAGAACAAATGAACAGAATGTCATGATTTCTTAATAATTTATTTTACGAACTTATTAAACTAAAATTTATTGAACCCCAATAATGGACACATTCATATCGATCAGTCAGTGCGCAGTAATTAAAACTGCTGATGCATCTTTTCTATCATGCTTACAAAGTCCCTACAACCGCGAAGCGTTAACTTGTCGCCTGATCGACCGTCCGTTAATAAGTCGACCTCGTTGTGCTGGTTTGATGACGGGGTCGTTAAAGAGGGTTTATTAATTATTAATAATTGGCCGAGAGACTCCTCTCAACGCATTTCAAGTTGTCTTTTTTGAGTAGCTAATTTCAGTACATAAATATTTCAGCCTACTGATACCTCTATATTATAAGAAATGGTTCTAGAAAAAAAAATTTTTTTGTATGTACCTTAATAATATATTCTAGAAATTTTTTCTTTTGTGTGAAAATGATTTTTTGCGGGGATATTAGGTATTCTCTATAAACTTAGAAATGAAACATTATCTAAATACAAAACTTCATACAAGTTGTTAAAACTATTTTAGAGAAACCAATGTATGTACATATATAGGTATATACAAGAATTGCTTGCTTAATAACTTGAATACCATTGAGAAAAAAATATTCAAAATACATTGAAATTATGTAACAGTTATTGAATTTAAAATTACAGTAGTGCACAGGAGTGGGAATAAACTCTACCTCTGTCACTCCTATTGGAACAGTGACCCTGAGTTTATAAGGTCACTTTACCGTGAGTAATATCGATGGTTTTAGAATAGAACAAGCCCGACATATTCTTTTCTATTGTATGAAAGCAATCTGGTAGCAATTGATTTAACATGATAAATATGTTTCATTTACAAATGATGAAGTGATGATGAATCACAAATGAAAACACTGCTTTATGTGATTTTCTGAATTTGTCTTTCTATTTATGAAGCCAGTTGTTCGAGTCATACTCATAACCTAACAAATAATAAAATATGCAGGACCAATGATATAACTTATTGTTATGAGAACAGCCAATAATCCAATGAGTTTGTACAGGGACATATTAAATTGTATTTTACACGAATTTGAGAAATGTGCGGTCTATGTGTTGTAGAGCCTATGCTGTACTGCAGCACGAATTGGGCTGGCTCGTCCGGTGAAATACCACCCTCTCACAGAATTTCGACGTGAAATAACAGCTACTATAATTTTTGTATTTCGTTCGGTGAGTGAGAGTGCCGGTGAACCATTGCCCCTCCTCCTCTCCTTTCCCTCTTTCCCTAAAGGCCGGCAACGCACTCGTAATTCTTAGGATATTGCGGGTGTCAATTATTAGCGCCAGTGATCACTTTCCACTAGGTGACTCGCTTGCTCGTTTGCCCCCTCTTTTATAATAAAAAAAAAACAATCAGGCGTATGTTTTGGCAAAAAAATATATTTACTGTATTTTCTGAGCAAAGTTCAAACATTTTGCATTACAAATACTTGTACAAACTTGAAGTACTTACAAAGAACAGTTTCTTCTATTTTGTAACACAAATAACATAAAACATTGGCACAATTAAAGGGAGCATTATGTTCAGAGATGTTAGAAAAAGATGTTACAGAAAGATATTTCGCTTCTCAACGAAGCATCAGAAAATTCCAGTGGTCAGATTCGGTCAGATTACTAGCACCGAAGTATTCAGTGCCAATGAACAAGCTTGAGATTTTGGCTGAAAAATATGAGACTTCTTCACATGTGATGGAATTCTGGAAAGTAACATCTATACCTAACATCTACACAATATATTAAAGTTGCATTTTTAATTTGGCTACTTTATGCGTATTATTCCAGATCGTGGCAAGTTATTTACTTCTCCCCTCGTCCCGTCTCTATCATTCGCATAGTGGGAACCCACAATTCCGTTAATGAGGTAAGGTTATTTGAATGATTTATGAGTAACTCAATGTTTAGGTTTTTACCATAGATTTTAAATCCATAGACCCGCGTCACGTATTTCAAAAGATTTGAATAATATAAGTCGGCGCTCCTGTGAGTGCCTATTTCAATCAAAAAGCTATTTGGTAACCATTTTGCTAAAAAACGCTGCCCGCAAATATTAAAATCATTGCTTTGTTTGGACATTGAAACATTTTAGGTATTTTTTCTTCAAATATTATGTTATACATTCCATCATTTTAAATTAACATAATTTAAATTAAAGTCATCTAAAAAATAAATAACATTTAAAAAATTTTTAACTTTTGAAATTTAATATTTTATATCCCTGAATTTAAAGAGAAAACCTGTAAGTTGGCTACACCGTTAAAGGTGTAAGTAAATTATAAGGAATAAATAATTATTTATTTTGTTTATAATCAAAGCACTTGCACACTTATGCGAAGGTGCGTGAGAAGATTTGAGGAGGCGAAAGAAGTATGTAAAGATCATGAAGCTGGGCTCTCCGTCCTCTCTGACTAGTGCGTTAGGGATACAACGTGAAGATATATTGTAAATAAACAGTGGTAAAAGTATGTGTGCGCGTGCGCAGGTATTCCACCTGGTGCACCTGGAGTGCCCGGCGCAGGTGGAGGAGCCGCGGGAGGACCCGGCTGCCAAGAAGCAGCGCCACACCTCCGCCTCTGCTTCTGCCTCCGCCTCCGCCGCCGCGCCCACCTCCGCCGCCGCGCCCGCCTCCGCCTCCGCGCCAACCGCCGCACCCGCGCAGCCTTCGGCCGCCGCGCGCCCGCCCGAGAGGCGCTCCAGCGCAGGTCGGCCTCGAGCACTTGTGCACTACACGACATGTTATACGTTCAGCCCATAAACAACTATCCGAAACTCCTTCAATCCATATCTCTCAAAAATGAAACTGAACTAGATTCCTCAACTTGCATTACAAAATTTTATTTACTTTCAAAACTATTTTAAAATAAATGAAAAAAATTAAAATACTGCAACATGTAGATCTATATCTACATGTACTGCAACATAAGATAATTTTTTACTTACACAAAGAACGCACGTTGGTATGTCTGTTGGTTATCATGTAATTTCTGAACGACTTGACCAATACAGCTCATATTCCCACTATATATTTGATATGTCGAGACAATGGTTCATATCTTTGCTAGCATCCAATAGGAAGCATTGTAGCCGAATTAACAAATTCTATATTTAACGCGAGCGAAACCACGGCACAGCTAATTATATTATGAAACGGAATAAATACTGAACCAGAACGACAACGTCGCGGTGTAATGGTAGAAGGTGGTTTTGTTTCAGGTTCTGAGAGCATCGATAACCCTCGCTCGGAGTCCCCCCGCTCGGAGTCGAGCGGCTCGGAGGAGTCCCCGCGGCGGGGCGAAGCGCGAGCGCGCCCCCGGGCCCTGCCCCCCGCCGAGACCGCCACCGAAGCCGAAGAGCGGTACGAAGATGAAGATGACGAAGACCACTGATTACATTAGTCACTCCACAGATTCCACACCGATACATGTCCAAGGTATATTTATATGAGTCCACTGACATGTGTATATTACCACACTGGACTGGCGATTGTCAAGTTATATTTGTACCTATTTGATTTACGCCATATTGGCACTGTCGACATATGGTCGACATATACAAGAGGACATGGAACTAAAATAGCCACAAGCAGTATACGTCAAAATTAGTTCATAGCCATATCAAAATAAGTTCTCCAGGACTTCGTATTTCGCAAGTGGCGCTTCAAATTGTCATACTAAATTAGCTGTCATTTGCTTCGTAAGGCCTGTCCAGTGGTAATTTATACATAATGTATGAGTCTAATGGTACTTTAAAGGATGGACTGTATTTTTCGCATATTATATTGTCACTGATGTCATTTTGCGTAAATCCTAATGTATTAAGGAAATTCTATGATCAGCAGCGAGATTACTGCCCAATTTCTTCTAGTAGTCCTCTAGTACTTAGCGAACCCCTAGAAAAGGGTAGGGGTCCGCTAACGATGAAAAATCATCGTTACGATAAGAGTCAGCTAACGATGATTTTTCATCGTTAGTGGACCCCTATTCTTTTTTAACGGTTCGTCAAGTATTAGAGAAATGAAATGTGAAATTGAACACTAGACTCGGCACATCACACAAATAAAGGCATAAGAATTTTATTTACAGAACGAGTGAAAATACGCTTTGTCAATGTGTATCGAAATCGTTTCGTTTTAAATTTTTATCGTTTATGTATACGTAAAGAATATTGATTGTAATTTTATGTTGAAATGAGAAGCCTGCATCATTACATGTAGGCTTACAATAATTATTTGTATTTTAAAATATGTTGAATATGATTTAGATTGTCGTCATTGTATTTATGTGAAAAAGTTAATTTTTTGCTTCATAGAGCAGCTATACTTCTCCCTTTTCTCACTACTTTTTAAAAATTAATTAATGAAAACAATTTTTACACCTGATCAAGATTTTTTGCTGCCTTTACACTTGCTCTCAAAGTTTCACTTGTCTGATCAAACTCACAGGTTGAGTGTAATGGCTGTCATAGAGTATGTTTAATATAAATCTGTATTTCCAATTTTTCAACTTTTTACATTCAAAATTAAACGTATTTATGACGTTAATGTTGCTTGTAATGAATATGGGATTGAGATAAAATTATTAAAATAGGTACTATTTGACTTTTAAACATACATATCTCTTGTTAGTGTGAAATCTTTGATAATATAGCTTGAACAATTTAACGCTTTATTTAGGTTAAGAGACTACAATGTGTTATTTTTTAATGTTGTCACATATTTTGTTATTTATAAAGGAGTGTGCACAAACGATCATTAAGGTTAGATGATAAGTCTAGATAGTATATATGAAAATGTTGGTTGCGCCAGTAAAGTGCAAACCAGTGGGGATAGAGATTTATTAGATATTAATACATATGATATGCTGGTAGAGTCAAAAGGCGAAAGAAATGTGCACGTTCTGTGCGATTGTGGACCTCTGATGCACATTCGTTGTTCTAGACTCGGCCGATATTTTCTGACTCCAGTGGAGGTTCTTAAGCATGTCACTTCAAGGAATATCCTGTAGTTCTTGTCTGCAGTAGGACTTGGTAGAATTTGGTAACAGAGCGATTACAAAAAATCAGAATTGGTCTGTTGTGATTTATGTCTAATGTGACCTCTATATCCACTTGTATCAAATAAAGAAAAATACTAAGTATCATCATATATATCCACACAGGCACATATGACGCAGTTATCTAGTAAGAGCTTAGGCCTATATGGAGACAGGCTACACGGCTCATCTCAGTACATATTGCTTTTACAATGCTCAAGGACCTCGGAGCAGAGGGCTCTGCCTCAGTGGTAGTATTGTCAATGGTCTTTTTGTTATTTTGCAGCACTAACTCCCACCTGTATACAATCTGATAAGAATGACTACACATTTTTTAAATAGAAAGATAGCAGATCTTTTGTAATAAAATTAAAAAATAGCCATAATTCTGTGTCTATGATACCTGAATGATTACTTTTTAGTTATACATACATACATATCTTCACGCTGTATCCCTAACGGGGTAGTCAGAGAGGATGGAGAGCCAAGCGTCGCGGTCCTTCTTTCGCTTCCTCAAATCTTACTTATTTATTTATAACGGAATAAAATATACGTAAGTAGTAATTGTAAATAGTAAGTTAAATGAATAAGCATTACCTATGATACACAAACTAATGACTGAGCGAAGTCATTTTGTACCCAATAAGTACAGTACATACAAAATGAAATCACGTCAGTTTGTGTGCTTTGTTGCGCCTGCAGGACCGCATCCGAGGAGGTTCATTCAAGCAATAAGGGACTTACAACACCTCTGCTTGGGGCCTCCAAAACTCTTAATCCTTCACTGATAAGTAGTGATAATTACTATGTATCCACAATAAAATCCAATTAGTGTCTGAAATATCAGCACTATATTAAATTGTTGTACTACCAATTCATAGAAAATTATTACGAAATTGAAACAAATGGGAGGGAATACGTGAAATAAAATAGATAAAGGTGTCGCCAACACAAAAATAATATTGTTTGGATATCATTTGTTAACACTCTCATTGATGTTGTGAAGTTATTAGGTAGATTCAATATAGCGTGTAAGTTTTTTTCTAGTCTCCTCTCGTAACACTTCGTATAATATTTGTATGATTCATTCCTTTTGTGCTTGATATGTAAAGTGGTTCCCATATTTGTATAAGTATTATCTTAGTGTTAGTCGATGCAAAGAATGATGACGGTAGATATTACAATCGCTTGTAGTAAGGAGGGATTTATATTTTTGAAGTATAATGTAATTGAAGGCAAAGCCTAATTTTTATTGTTTTAAAAAATAAAAAATGTTTACTTAAGTAATACCACAGATTAAATAATTACTAGCGTAAACTAGTAGTGCGACGAAACTGAAAAAGACTTAAATAATGGCATCATATTAAAAGTTTTTGAAAGTGGTTTTTAGAAAATAAGAAATCTGCAAAATTACCTACTAATCTTGTGTTTTAATGTATGATTATAATTACTTGTATATTCTTAAACAGTAAAATCCGCTTGTAATGACATCGAAGGGAAGTGACGAACACGTCGTACAAAGCATATTCTTTGAAAATAAAAGACTTCCAACTGTTGTTAGGTATTTAGATTAATAGAGAGAAAAACTACAAATTGTATGTATATAACATTTCCGAATTCGTTGTGTATAACCCAAACGTCGTCGCAAGGAAAGGGGTGGGGAGCGTCACGAAAACGAGCGAAGCCGTTAGGAATCGTGTCAGTCACTATAACTGAATATAATTTTTAAAAGTAGATCATAATAAGCGACATGTCATTATAAGCGAAGAAGTGAAGTCATTATATCTGTTATATAACTTTGTTATAAAGAATTTTATATGATAACCAAACTTCGCACTGCAATTAGTTCATGTTAAGCAGTTGGTCAATATAGGCGGAGTCATAATAAACGGCTTCCACTGTAAATCTGTTTATATTTAAGAAAGGTTGTGTTAATCAAGTGTTTTCAGCCATATGTTGTGATTATTTTATTTTTGGAGATTATTATGTTCTAATAGTTACGAAACACAATAATATGTATTAGACATGATTTTTAAGTAATTGAGATTGTGAAACAATGTATATTTTGATATTCATAGCCTACTCTTTTTTCTCAGAAATTACTGTGATATGATAATGAAACCTGCATGGTATATGGTAAGTAAAGGAGGTGAAATGAGAAGATTTTTATCATGAGTGTTAAGGGTACTGACATATTTATAATGTTTTTATGAGCTAAATAAAACTTGTCTGAATGTCTCATTATATTTATTTTACATATTATTAACTAATGAAACTAATTTGGAGCTAAGTATACAAGAATACTCATACACAATTTATTCTATAGATACATATTAGTACAATGTTCTAGTTTACAAATGTAGCTTGATGCAGTGTAAGCAATTAAGATGAAAATAACCAAATTAAGAAGGTAAATTGGCACAGTTTAAAAATAGATAATATTTAATGATCATTAAAATTGACTGTACTTATTAGAGCATAGCAACTTATGGCGGATATCAAAACTGTTTATCAAAGTGCTTGCTGATTGCTATAACAACATGATGCAGTTTCATAGTGCCAATTACTGCATCTCCAAATTAGCATTGTGTCAAATTTTTGTACTGCATCTGTACTTAATACAAAATTCATTATTTTTAGGTTATCTGAGGACCCCTTTCTCTTACTATAGCTCTGTTTTTCCGCAATAACTGACTGGGTTCTACTATATTTGGATCGTTCTCATCAGCAAAGTCGTCCAGCCTCTTCCTTAATAACTGTTTCAACTCCTGTATGCTCTCTTGGTTTTTCAATGCTGAAATTCCAATGACATCCTCAAATGATATTACTTTTTCTGGCCTTATATCTTCAGGTATGGTGTTGATAACTTTGTCTATATTCATCAGTGATTCTTTGACACTGCTAAATATATCAGTGGCGCCATCTAGATCCATTTTGTTCACAGCTAAAATGGCAGGTTTCTCTAACAATTCAGCATCATATAGTTCCAATTCTTTATTTAGAAGTAGAACAGTCTCTAGACAGGATCTCTTTGGATGCTTTGGGCTCAATTGAAATCCTTGTACATCGGCAATAAACAAGAGTAATTTTGTGCGCTCTACATGTTTTAAAAATTTATGACCTAAGCCAATGTTAATGTGAGCTCCTTCTATAAGCCCAGGTAAATCTGCGATCGATATCTGCCTTAGGTCTTCATAAAGTATCACACCTTTATTTGGTTTAATTGTTGTGAATGGATAACTAGCAATTTTTGGTTTAGCTCTGGAAATTGCCTTCAAAAGTGAGCTTTTGCCAGCATTTGGGAAACCGACGAGTCCTATGTCAGCGATTAATTTCAAGTCTAATCGAACATGATGCATCTGGCCAAAATGACCAAGGAAACTAGTCTCTGGAGTACCTCCTGGGCCTCCCCTCGCTAATATAACCGTTTGTCCTTCCTTATCTATTGTTCCCAATACCTTTCCGTCCTCTCTGTAGACAGTTACGCCAAGCGGAACCTCGAGCTCTACATCTGTACCAGGATTACCGACTATTTTGGTTTTCCGACTGTCTTCTCCATGCCCTGCGGTTATGCTTTTAGCACGATATTTGCCGATTATATTCCTGAGATTTGTACTTTCTTTGCCGACGCAATAAACACATCCTCCCTGACCACCAAGACCTCCGAATTTTGGCAGTCCCGTGCCACCGGTCCCTCCTTTAACGTGAAGTCTAATCGAGTCAATAAATTTACTGCGAAGGTATTTGCGTGGTACTTTTATTTCTTTAGTAAATAATGCCCTAAATATTAAAACCATGGTCTTAAGTATATATTAGTCGCTTCAGTAATTTTACATTCTCTTCGACAAGTTTGCAATATTGTTTTCATTTCATAATGTAAAACATCAAACATGAATGCTTCTGATTGAGGTTAATTTTTTTTGTACGATTTTACCTTCTCTTGGATTTTCACTTTGATAGAGAAGGCAAAGGGATCTATGTCTCTAACAGCCAATGTCTTCAGCAATAGATAATAATATTCTACATACTATTTCATTAAAAATGTGGACGTAATACATTTTAATGTTTCTTGGAGTTTCTAGCGACAAATATATTGAGGCAGTTTTTGTAGTAAGATCTGCTGAGGCAGACTAAGCCACTAGAAATTTTGACATTATACTACTAAATATAAGTATTTATTTTAACAATTCCACATCATGCACAAACGCGTAAATACTTAGAACGTAAAACTGTGCTAATTTTACATTCCAATAATAAATAGAAACAATTTGCGCATAATTTTTTGTACGATTTGCCCGAATTAGACTAGTACGAGACATGTCAGTAAAATCTACACAGCAGGGCTAGGATCATTATGTTTCTTGATCATAGTTGATCAGAGTCACAGAAAATATTACAGAACAACTATAGGCTATCCCACAGACTTTTAAATGGAAGCAGACTATACCTATCGGTTCAAAATGCGTGGCAAATTTAACACTAACAAATATTACTCACACACATACAGAACTCAGGGCCGCATTAAGGAGTGGGTATCTATATTATCTTAGAGCGGGACTATTTGGGACACTCCAAATTATATTTTTCTTGTGATAAAATAAGGATAAAATAAAGATAATGTGTAGTTTTAAGTTTGTAAATATTAACGTATGTATATACTTTTTGTTAATGTAAATAAGGATAAAATTGATATACTAGTATTAGAGATTATTACTTTATTATATTCCTTCTTTTTGTAGATCGTTTTTGTCACATGAAGGATGTAATTTAGAGTGTTCCCAATGGCTCCGCGATACAATATTATGATTGTTCATTCGATACATGAGGCCTGACGGCTGTGCGCTGCTGGTCTTGGGCTGCATGTACATTGTGATGACCTTGCTTGCGGTTCGGTTTATGTGGGTACATGAAGTTTAATGACATAAACGATATATTTTTAAAAGTCGGGAAAGTTGATAATCAGGGAAGTAAAAGTTTTGAATTTAGACTTTATGGTGTGAACAAAAGAAGCGTGGTTGGCATTTTATTCAAAATTCAGATTTGCTATTTTTTGCGCTTTTGGGAGTTTTAAGTGCAAAAATTATAGTATATTGTACGTTAAAGTTGTGTGCGAGTGAGAGGAGTTGGAGGAATTTCGTTTAACAGTCCTTTGTAATTCCAGTAAAGCCTACTTACCATTGCTTTACAGTAAGTGTTAGAAACTTGATTATGAGAAAATAGGATAAGTTTTATATCAGACGAGTGTTATCGTTAACTATTTTTCTAAGGAGATAAGCGTCAGTGAATGTTTTATAAAATTATTAAATAACTCTTCATCGCTATGCTTTGTCCTTTGATTATTATTTTCTCTAAACTACGCACAAAACTTAAAAATTAAAAGAAATCGGGAGGGTGATCGATCACATTGAGAATAAAAACTAAAATAGCTTACACAATAAAACAAAGAATGTTTTCAGTCTTTTATTTATTAATTGGATTGTTTTCTTATTACATTATCTAAGAACTCATTATAGATGTGCATGAAACACATCATTTCACTGTTTTTCAATGTGTGCCAGAAGTAACTAGCGCAGAATGTCAGATATGCTAAGGATTACCATTGCAAGTAATCGTAGGTATTATTTGTCATTATTCGCCTCAAGATATCCATATTTGTTTTCACCATTTTTACATGTGAACACACAATTTATGCATATAAAGTCCATCTTCGATTACCTGAAACAAGAAAGTTGCGTTATTTTATAAATAAATTAAAAATAATTTTGTAATTATGAGGTATGAATTCCAGCACTGGCTTTTTTCTAAACAACACTGGTCCAGGTTCAGCCCAGCATAGCGACTAGAGATTAATTTGGAGATAGCATGTTCATTTTTAATAGGTATGTTAAATTTCATGGTCAAACAACAACAGGGTTTTACAGGTATCTCTTTTACATAATAAATGGGGTTCAAAATGTTTTGAGTACAAAACACTACCAGAATTGGTCTGCCAGTTTGTTCTATGTAGCCTTTCTTATGAATTTCTTTTATGTAGTTCTTTAACCAAAAAATTTGAAGATTTTCATCCTTTAGAAACCCGCAATTAACAAGGTATATATCAAAATCAAAAGATAGTTGCAAAAAATAGATAGTTGCTTAACCTTAGGTACCTGTCCGTTAATATTTAATTTTATTACGAGACTCAGTTTTCTCTGAATTCGGCCCTCTTTAAAGTACAAGTACTAATAATGTCAAAATTGGTTAGGTACTTGGTACAAAAATATAAAAAAACCTATAAAAAAAAACTTAAACAATATAAGGAAACTTTAATTTTAATAGTTTGCAACATATTTAAGTATCGGAGCCAAGAAATACAAAAATATCAGCTAACTGAATGCAGTAATCAAATAATTTGCAACATCAGATTTACTTACCGATGGAACGTTATTTTCGGGGCTTTTCTGTATGAGGCGTTGCAACTATTGGGGGTACAACACTTTTGTATCATATTTTGCACTTTAAATATGCAAAATAATGTTTATATACCAAGAAATATTTAATGATCGAACATGTGACGTACTACACAAGTAAAAAGACGCCATACTCCGCTTATTTTGACTTAAGCGGAAGATGGCGGATGCCACGTTTCCAGAACTGTCTATGTGTGTCATTGTGTTGCAACAAATGAAAGAAAAGGATAACGATATACAATTTTAAACTACTATGAAAGTGACAGTGTTATTACTTACGCGATATCTATGCGTGAGTGAATTATGTTTGATCTGCTTCCATTTATAAATCTGTGGGCTATCCATTTGTGAAAATCTCTGACTTGTACTCGGACCAAGAAGCATTTTTGGTCCGAGGATTTGTAGCTTTGATTTGTATTTAATCTATGGTCTTCAATCAAAATCAGCTGTTTCGAGACTTTTTGGCGGGAACGGGAGAAGTGAGGACTTTTTGGCGGGAACGGAAGAAGTGAGGTTGTCATTTCATTTAGATTTTCTATTTTTTACATTTTTAGGAGTTAAAGTACAACAGTGATAGTATATTGTGTTTTAAAGTTCTGTGTAAGTGACAAGAATGGAGATCTAAATAAACATGTGTAGCTGAAGTTTTCGCGCTCTTCCAAGAAGTCCTTTATAACTTCAGTAAAGCCTACTATCACTTTACTGGAGGAGTTTCACTATAAGAAAGAACTAATTTACTTGTGATTCTACATGGATTCTACTTATTCTGTGACTGTATACTAGTTTGTGTTTATGCGTGACGTTGGCAAACGCGCTAATCATCTACTGAATTGTTTTCTCGCTTTACTTGACGTTGACAATGTACTCACGTACGGTGCCATTTAAAAATTAAAAAAAAAAGTGAGGTTGTAATTTTATTTAGATTATCTATTTTTTCCATTTTTAGGAGTTTTAAAGTACAACAGTGATAGTATATTGTGTATTAAAGTTCTGTGTAAGTAAAAAGAATGGAGGAGATCTAAATAAACATGTGTAGCTGAAATTTTCGCCCTCTTCCAAGAAGTCTTTTTTAACTTCAGTAAAGCCTACTATCACTTTACTCGAGGAGTGTTAGGGACAGTTAATATTTCTCCAGAAGTTACGTCTTAAGCTGATGGTCTTGTTACCAATGCCATAAGAAATATAAATAAATAAATAAAAAATAATAATCAGATGTTTCAAGTGTTTGTTTTTCGGTTTGTTTCTTTGTTTACTATCAGAAAAGCTGCACAAAAGCACCAATTTTCAAATGTTTTGCTACTTTCTTGTGGCATCTGGCATAAGATGAGATGAAAACATATGTGTATGACTGTATGTAAATGTATCTGTGTGTATTGAAACAGATGTACCTACATAAAATATGCACACAATATTTTCCATTACCATAATAATTTTGTTGCAAAATTTTTCGCATGTATTAGGGAGCTCGGGTGATCTCTCACCTTTTTATCAAAATTGTCTGAACAATTGTTTGAAAGCTAATTGTATACAAGGTGGAAGAAGTTCATTATATTATTAGCATATTTTGGTAATATTAGGTCAGTGTTTTTTAAAGTTATATTTTGTTTGTGTAGATGGATCGTTTACGTCTGAAGCAGCTGAACGCCAGGATACATGTTGTTGGCTTCTTCGTTGGAGCTGCAAAGATGAGTGCCGATACCGCTGCATGTGGCCTACTGTTCAGGGCTTCAAGGAGAGGCATTACGATACGCCGAAGTTTCATGGCAAGGTAGTAGTTTTTATATTTAGTAATTCATAACTGCTTTTTAATGAAAAAGTGTAACAAGGCATTTGAGCTATGAACCTGAACACCTATTGTACATTAAAAGGCCTCCTGTAATTGAGAACTACTGAGGAGGGTGTGCTAAGTACCTATGGGGTAGACATGATGAGAAGTCAAACTACTGGCAATAAAACTTAAATCCACAAAACAAAACATAAAACACTGTTATGGTGCATAATGCAATGCTGGTTTTAAAAGGTTTCAATATCTCGAGAGTTTAAGTAAATGGACTGAATTTTTGGCGGTGAATTCAAAAACCATAGGTATTACATATTTTATAAAACTATCTTTGATGATGATGATGATGGTAAAAAGTTATATTTATACCGACAACAGTATAAAAATTAAAAATATCCTTGCATATTAATTGCTGCGGTCCCACTACTTCATCTCATAGAAAAGTTAATAGATGCCTTCTGGACAAAGGCAATTAATTCTTTTTCGTCATCATTGTTTTTCATCAAGCAAGCTTGAGATATATACCTTTACACACACCTAAAAAAAGTTAGTATTGTAATCTTGTTCATTTTTTAGTGGCCGTTCAAAAGAATACTTGGTGTCCAAGAGCCAGCTTCAGCGTTGTCATCGCTGCTGAACTTAGCAGCACATTTGTACATGTACATGAAACTGATAAACCATTTATCTGTGAAGTACACACCGCTAGCACTATTTTGGCATATATTTGCCATTGTAAGTATTAAGTTATTAGTATATATCTATAAGGCGTCACTAAAATTTTATTTGTCTCAAATGGCTGGGTGAAAGATTCTAGTGTTGGTAATTATTCTAAGTAGAATATATTTATTGACTCATGTCACAAACTAATAAGTATCCATAGTCATATCATATCATAGACATCTAGACAGGGCAATCCTGCGAGATGTGAGGGAAGAGACACGGGTAGGATAAGCCCGAGCTCCGCACGGTCTTAGTAATTCGGAACTTATCTAACTAACCAATGGTAACACCTTGTTTTACATGATTTAATTTTTTAGACAATTAAAGTTATACATACAACATGTGCTGTGATAGATTGAAAGTTGTCATCTCATTTAAATCGCCCATTTATAATAGATTGATTTGGCAATTCACAAATTATAATATCTATAATTACTATTAGTTTTATATAAAATATGAAGTATTGTACATTGTATGTTATAGATATAAAAGCATTGTCAAATAAGTAATAAGTGAATGTGATTAAGAGTCCGCCTATGCAGATTTTTGTGTGTTTGGTGACTTAGATGTCGATATGTGAGAAGACTGAGAGCTAGATATTTAGATACATACAACTTCAACTATTTACCTTGAAATCCTTAAACATAGAAACATGATTGGATAAAGAAATGTCGATAAAAAAAATCCAGGAAAATCCCTGTTTTGCACAAAGATTTAGTTGCGTCTCCGAAATTCTACAGAATTTTAATATAATTTTTACTAAATTGGATAAGTAATTATAATATCTTAAATCTCTAAAACCAGTTTTTTAATTGGTAATCTAGTTTTATTGAAAATTACAATTATGTGCAAAAGCAAATGTTGAGATTAATCTTCTTTCTTTCTATGTGCTTGAACCATCTAAGCATTCCTTTCTTCATTTGTACAATAATTCTGTTGTGCAACTCTGTCCTACTGCATATATCTTTTCATTGCTTATTTTGTCCGCAA
The DNA here is from genome assembly GCA_907165235.1 of Zeuzera pyrina. Lineage (NCBI taxonomy): Eukaryota > Metazoa > Arthropoda > Insecta > Lepidoptera > Cossidae > Zeuzera > Zeuzera pyrina. Next base: position 27,026,163 of record OU015620.1, on the reverse strand, counting down.
GGGTGACTCCGGACATATTTTTAAGAGATTGCATTTCCACTGCATTTATCTTGCTTTCACTTAATTTTGGACATATCCAGGCCTATCTACGGTACAATAAAGTTGGTACCAACACCGCATTGTGTATGGCCATTTTGGCCAAGTTAGATGTATTGACACTGCCTACTAATGCGACAGAACACCGTTCACTTTATTGCCAGCTGCTACCCGTTTCTCCACATCCAATTTACATCTTCCATCCCTCGAAAACACACTTCCCAGATATACAATTTCATTCACTTGTTCTAGACATTTTCCATTTATCCATATTTCACACTTTGTCTATACATCTACCTTTTTAAACACCAGAACCTTAGTTTTATTCACATTCATATTCAATCCTTTTACTTCACAGTCTTCTTTCATGCACGTAACTAATGTCCGCAACTCTGCTTCCGATAGTGCTATAAGCACAGCATCGTCAGCGTTCAAAAGGCAGTTTACCACTGTTCCATTACATATCATACCACTCATACTACCTTCCAAAGTCTGGAGGCAATTGTCCAAATACAGCAAGAATAACCATGCAGATATCACGCAACCCTGTCTGACGCCTGTCTGACTTCGAACCAGGGGGATAAGTCACCATCTATCCTTACATAGGCTCTGTGGCCTCAATATAATGACCTCACAGCCTGCAGTAAGGTGCCCTTCACTCCATGTTCAGGCAGAAGACTCCACAATTTCTTTCGCACTACTGTATCGAATGCTTTTTCTTGATCCACGAAAGTGCAGAAAACATTCCGACCTATGGCTAGAAACTTCCCCACGACCACGACACCGCAGAGCGAGAAAATCCGATCCATACAACCCTTACCGTTCCTAAAACCACCTTGTGCCTCCCACAAATATCTTTGAGAAATGCCATTCATACGTTCAGTCAATACCTTGGTATAAAGTTATAGACTACTTGCTAAGCTGACCAAGCTGATGGCTCTTTAGCACGGGCAGTCTAAATGGGAACCTTTCTCTTTATAGAGGTGTACTATGACTGTGGTGCGCCTGTCCTCCGGAACCTCTCTCTTCTGCCAACAAAGATTGCATAGTTTATAGAATGTATCTCAGACCAGATCCTAGGACTACCATACTTGATCATCTTAGCAGTAATCTCATCATTTCCCGCAGCCTTTCCTTTTTTTTATATTGTATAGACATACCAAGATATTTCACTACGTAACTTGCTTCTTCGTAGCAATCATATAGAACGCAAACAGCTATTTTTCTCCCTCTAAAGATCTTTACAAATAGAACTGTAAATGTAGAACTAATAGAGATCGAACACTCTATTAGATTACATCGTCGTTAAGGCAACAATGATACCTGTTATCGGACCTCGCTGACCGCTGGAAAGCTTGGCTTGGGCTAACCATCAAGCCTTGTTCGTGATCAGCGAGGACTCTCAATGGCACTGATCTCAAGCCACTTAACACTATTATACTTTTTTATTTCTCACCCAGTAACATTGATTTAGATAAGTAAATTAAATATTCAATTTAGAATGTGTTGAGAATTCTAGTCTTTTGATTTCAGGTATGTATTAATGCATGGATATGGTCAACCATCTTCCACACTAGAGACATTCCATTTACTGAATTCATGGACTATGCATGTGCATTATCTATGGTCATGGCTTTGTTCGTAGCTGCTGTGGTTAGGTATGTTATTTACGAAAAGCATATATTGTGTCCCATAAGACGCTCTGACATACCAAAAACTATGCATACCTATTTGTTCATGGGTTACAGACAATGATATTATATATAGTGTATAATATTATTGATCTGTAAAAATACCTCTTATTCAGATACATAACTGAGGCTGTGAAAAACCGTTATGCGCGTAAGGACCTTGACAGAGATTTTATATTTAAAAAATTCTAAGAAAAAGATTAAACCACCTTCGAAACTGTAATATACATAATTAAATTTGACAGTCACTGAAGTCAGTGCCAAGCCTAACAAACTAATAAACTTTCTGTTGTTGCACATTGATTTGGCACGACTTCAATAACTGTCAAATTTAATTAAATAGGTATTTGTATCGTCTTTATAAAGTTATTTTTGTACTTGAGCTTTGGTTAGTAGAGGATATATATTTTGTACTTTTCAGTGTTTTTTTTAAGTTGGTTTAATTTTTTTCTTAAAACTTGTTTATTTCTCCCTTTTGAGTGACCTTGGCCTAAATAAATATCTAGGGCAGGTCTACAATTAACTTCTTTCTAATTTAGGAGTGCAATGACATACAAGAGAATCAATATAAATAAAAGCGTTATGTGATGTATCTTAGAAGTCCAAGCCCCAATACCGGTAAAATTTAAATGAGACCACCTCGGAACTTTCAAACAAAAAAGAATTTTTGAAATCGGTCCACAATTGACGAAGTTATCGGTGAACATACATAAAAAACATACATACAGATGAATATTGAACCTTCTGTTTTTGAAGTCGGTTAAAAAACTCCTGGTTATATTTTTGCTGTTTGAATCGTCTGAACAGACAGATAATTCTGCTGATGCGATAAAAACGGAAGGACCTGTTTTTTAAATAATCTCCAAACAATTAATAAAAGCCGTCGTACATACACAAGAATTTATTATTCAATAACTAGCTATTTCCGCGACTTCGTTCGCGTGGTCTTTTATTTCCTAAATTAAATAATTCAGAAACCTTTGCGGGTGTATGCAGAACAACTCACCAAAGTTTCATCGCAATCAGATGAGAATGGTTTGGGAACGCATAGAGGACAAACGTACAAAGAAACATTCATCTTTATTTATATAAACATATGATGCACTGTTGTGGTACACTTTCGTATTTTCTTACAGGATGTTCCACAGAAGAAGAAAACTTGTTGCCGTAATACTGTTGATGCTATTATTGTATTACATAGAACACGTGCGGTATTTGTATATTGGCAAAGTAGACTATGGATACAACATGGTGGTTAACATAGTTTTTGGTAAGTGTTAGTTACTTGTCTTAGGAATATTGTAAAATTACTTATTAAGTAATAATAATATTTATTTGTTTATTTTAATACACTTTTATACATCCTGTGCAGGTACAGTGACTGCACTAATCATGTATTGACGGTGTCGCAGTTGTGAATGCCCTATTGTTAACATTTCTTAACTTTTGTGCACTTATGTCTCTTTGTATTTTTTGAACCCGTTTTGATAAACAAGGTAAATTATCGAAATATATAATAGTAACAATATTTAAGCAATTATAATAATTGCAAAGCTGGAGATATGAAAACGTATTAATCTGGACATGACATAATATTACAAATTTGTAGTTGCCTCGCGCACGCGCGCGTTTATTGGTGTTGTTGTGTGTGTGTATGTGTGTGTTTGGATTTGCGTGAGTGTTTGTATTTGATATTTATTTGCAAGTGATGGGTGTTTGTTAGTATAGTAAGCAAGACGTATAGTATTAAGTATTGTTTAAGTTAAGTCCAATATTAAATCTTCTATGTCATTGTAAGTGAATTCTTTTAACCAAGTCACTATTTTACTTCTGATATTATTTAATTTTCACTGTTTTATTTATTATACCTATTTATGCTTCTAAGTACCTATTTGATCAAATTCTGTAGCACCCACGATAGTGATTTAACGCTATTGCTATGAATGTCGTCATAACAAAGTTCCCAGTTGTATTGATGAGGATACGGTCTGTAAAATATAAATAAAGCGCAGTTTTGGGAGGAACGTAATATTTATTAAAACTATTAATTTAATCAACACTTCTCTATGCCATTGCTCAAGTACCATAAACAATAAACGAGCATGGATAATAAGTGTTGGGATTATATTGACACATATTAATACGTATCAACAGAGAAAAATAAGGTGAAACAAGAAAACTTAGAAATTGTCGTCGAAACACAGTCGCATGTAACCATGTGTAAAGTAAAGGAAGTTCATGAAATTTAACATTAAATTTTAGCCATAGACTATAAATATCTCCAAAGGTAGACGCCGTGTCAATATAACAATATAGTAGGTGTATTTCTGAGTTATTTCCAAGAGCAGTATTGAAACAGGATTCCGCGCTCTAAAGAGATAGTTGTAGTCGAGAAATTTAATCTCGTAACATCTCTATAATCCTCGCATCTCTTTTCATCTTTTGGTGTTGGTATATCTATATTTAGCAATCTTATATAAACTAGTAGGTGTATTTCCGAGTTATTTCCAGGAGCAGTATTGAAATAGGAGTCCGCACTCTAAGGAGATAGTTGAAGTCGAGAAATTTAATCTTGAAATATCTCTTATATTCTTCCATCTCTTTTCATCTTTGCTGTTTTGAGACATTGGGCAATTGTACCAACTCCATCAAGGAATATAATACTCCTCTAACTTCATTCATTGCGCCGGATGTGCCGGCATTGTTAGGATGACATCTTGTCAAGTTTTTTTTATTTAGTTTATAGATAATATTATTTTACATAGCACAATCTATTACTTTAAATTATAGCTTATTTTTTTATTGACAATAATTATTTTATAGCGTCTTAAAGTTTTTTAAAGCTAATATCGATTTAATGAAGGAGTAACATATTAATGTATGACATTATATTTTTTATTAGCAATTCATAGCAATTTTGGCTATATTTCACCAATTTTGAAGTGCCGTTAAATAGATCCATTCTTTAATGTGTCTCTTTATGCGGCTAGGTTCAATCTAAAGAATTACTGATAAGTAATAATCTAATGTAACCACAAACAAGTTGTTTATTCTCGACTGATTTTTACTACAAAAGCCTAAGCTTTCGGCTCTCTTACTTCTTTCTGTGTAACCCGTCATTTGAGATTGCCCTAGTCATTTTAGAAATTTAGAAGACAGTTACTGGTAAGCTAATATAACCACAAAATTACAAAAGATGAACTTTGCCAATATTGTCACATCATGTAACAACGCAATAAAGAAGTAGAGCATAAAAATTAATAATTATGTCTCAGGCACGGCAGGGGCCCTGGCTTGGTCTGCGTTTGCGGTTTTCAAACTTCTAAATGGACGCCATTACGCGTGGCGAATGCTGGCATTCACTATGCTCTCCGGTGCGGCCTTGTTGCTTGAGCTCTTTGACTTCCCGCCCAAATACGACGCTTGGGATGCACACGCGCTTTGGCATTTGAGTACTGCTCCATTACCGCTTTTATTTTACAGGTAAGTTTTGAATGTTATAAGTGTACTCTTTATCTAGATAGGAACGAAACAAAAACACTATTTGTCATATTAATCCGATCCAATCCAAAGTAATACGACTAAATCTAATTCGATTGGTTTCAACGCGATACCTTCAGACTCAAACATAACGATATTAATAGATTGCATTCAGTAATACTTATCTGTTTCGATTGGGTAGATCAAATGTTACTAATTATCTGAATCACTCAACTGCAACTGATTCTGTAAATAGGTATGTTGAAATTGTATTATACGAGGGTTGCTATTTATGTATCCGGAGCTGGCCAGTTACAGTACAATATTAAAAAGTAATTATAACATTTAAAAATAGAACTCTTTGGCTGAAGAATACAATTTGTTTCATGTAGCTATCATTTGTTTATCCTTTGTGGCGTCATTTTGAAAATTGCGAGTCTTTATCACCATGGATTTAAGTCGTGAAAATTTTCGTGCTATGATTTATTACGATTTTCGGCGAGGGCTAACTCAAAAACAGTGCATCGATCAACTCACTTCGACTTTTGGGGACGAAGTACCATCGAAAACTACTGTGTATCACTGGTTTAGTGAATTTAATCGTGGGCGGTCTGTGCTCACGGACGAAGTTAAAGAAGGTCGCCCTAAATCGGTTGTTGTACCTCAAAATATTGATGCTGAGCGGGAACTAATAATGCAAGATCGTCATGTTACATATCGCGAGATAAAGGCGTCTCTGGGCATAAGTATGACGAGTATATATAAAATATTACACGAACATTTAGCTGTAAAAAAAATTTGTTTACGTTGGATTCCGCACAACTTGAGAATTGACCAAAAACGGGCTCGTGTCGATTGGTGTGTAAAAATGTTACAAAAGTACAATCAGGGTGCGTCAAAAGCTGTCTGTAATATCTACACAGGTGATGAATCTTGGATATATACGTATGATCCTGAAACTAAACAACAATCAACGGTTTTGGTGTTCCAAGATGAGCCGAACCCAACAAAAGTCATTCGTTCAAAAAGCACTTTGAAGCAAATGGTCGCGTTTTTTTGGTATAAATGGACATGTAGCTACAGTGCCACTAAAGGATCGTAAAACGGTTAATTCTGAATGGTACACGACCATTTGTTTGCCAGAAGTCTTTGAAGAAATAAGAAAGAACAACCGGCAACGCAGAATCCTTCTTCATCATGACAATGCTAGCTGCCACACATCGGCCGAAACAACTCGATATTTGGAAGATCAAAAGATCGAATTAACGGGTCATTCGCCGTACAGCCCCGACTTGTCCCCCAACGACTTCTATTTATTCCCAACCGTGAAGAATAAATTACGTGGTCAACGTTTTTCGAGCCGTGAAGAGGCTGTTGATGCGTTCAAAATGCACGTTTTGGAGGTACCTCAATCCGAATGGAAAAAGTGCTACCAAAATTGGTTCCAACGCATGCAAAAGTGCATCGATCATCATGGTGAATATTTTGAAAAGCAATAAAACTATAATAAATGCTATATGTTTGTTTCACTTTGTTATTCCGGATACATAAATAGCAGCCCTCGTATGTATATTCGTAACATTCGTGGATACGACTGGATGCTGTCATTGCTCATAGATGATGCTTGATTAAACCAGTCTAGATCACGAAGGATGGATTCTGATGTATTAGTATGACGTGATTGAGTATTGATATGGTATTGATGTATTGATGATCAAACGTCACCATACGAGAGCGACAATCACCCTTTTTTCTTCGATCACAGATAGAAAAACGTTTGTGATCGAAGTTTTTCTTTAAGTCTACTATATTAAACTATGTTGAAAAGTATTTATTAATCTGTGCTCCAGTGAAGCATTTCCTATTACAGATTCGTTATGGATGATCTTTACGAGTTGCAGTCTCCGTTGTCAAGTGAAAAGCATGATATTAAACTATCTTGAATAATTCATTAATGTTTAAGCAGAGTTTTTGTTAGTATATTGAAAATAAACTTTTAGACTTTATTTTCTAAAATTTATTTCAACATGACGATTTAATTACAAATACACATGAATACATGAAATAACATTCTTACCAATCAACACTATACAAAAATTAGTTTTCTAATAATAATTGTTTCCATTGTCCTTTACAGTTTGCACCAATTTTATTTTTTTTGAGCCATTTAATGCTTTTAGCTGCTGCTCTTCTAGTTTTTTCTTCGATTGGCCTATAATTATGAATAGCATTTTTATGTACTTCAATATTATCAAGAGTTCCAACATTTACTGTATTAGTAGGTAAAAAATGTTTTGTAGCAACTCTGTGAGCTGAGTGTCGATTAGGACTTACATATCTCTGTGTTACTTGGGTATAATCGCGAGGTGGAACCGCATATATTTCTGTGTTAGGTCTGACTGTAGCAGCCCTCGCTTCGTAGTTCTGCCAATACACAGGTTTAGACGGTGTCGAAGGAGAGACATACGGAGCCTCGGAGGAGTGTCGAGGAGAACGTTGAACATTATCGTGGAACATCAGCTTCTCATCCCAGTATCGTCGATACTCCTGCTCCATATACGGTTTCCTTAGCCTTTCCAAGTTTCGCTCTCTTAGATGCATCTGCCTTTTCGAGTAGACTAGTTTCGAGAAAGGTCTGCGAGGAGTACGCACGATTTGGATTCCCTGTCTGGTGTGTCTTGGAGTTCTTATAGGGGTCGGCTTAAGAGTTCTCTGACTACATATTGTTTGGTAATCATCAGAGTCACTCTCTTCACATTCCTCTTCATCTTCCACTTCTGCTTCTTCTTTTACCTTTTTTAGCTCTTTACTCTTGAATAATCGTAAAAATACTTTAGAGAAAAGCCCCCTCCTTTTTTTCTTCTGTAAGTAAAGATGGAATATGAGCTTTATTACGAGGAACACTACCACGGAATTTTTAATTCCTTTAGGAATGCTCAGATGTATGTAGATAATAAATGTACCTTCACGTCCTTTGGCACGAAGACATCAGTATCAGATTCTGATTCAGTACTTGAAGATTCATTTCGATCGTCTTCATCAATAGTAAGGCCATGCGGTTCATATAAATCCTTTTCTGTTAATTCGTTTATTTTCGACTGACTTTTACCACCTATATCGAAACTTTTGGCTCTCTTACTTCTTTCTGTCGAACTCGTCATTTGGGATTGCACACTTGCAGCTGCACTAGTCATTTTACTGGGTGTCGTATTCGTAGGTGTTGTTGCAAAATCTCTGTGTATATTTTTTTTATCAACGACTTCTGATACAACTCTTAGAACCCTGCATTTTATGTCCTGTATTGGTGTCATGCTCTGTTCATATTTTCTAATGGAATTATTTGTGTCCGACTTTAGGTCGTCATATTCACTGGTAGATGTATCTTTGATAGGGAGATTCAAGTTTAACGTCATCGATTTATATATTTCTTTTAACAATTTCTCAGTTTCAGTGTTACGTTTTTTATTTTCTGTTTCTGTGTTGGTAGCAGCGGTGGTTGCTTGCTTAGGATGCGCTTTGGCCGTCTGAGAGTTGTGTCTGTAGCAATTCGAACACATTTGGCGACACGGAGTATGAACAAATAGAGGGAAATTTTGTGTACATTTAGCTGACGCATACGGTAGATTTGAGTAGTGAACACGTCCTGTAGGTAAATGGCGTGAGCAAGAGGCAATGTAAGGATTTATATTGTATGGGCTGTATGTATAACTATTAAGGAGAGACGAATAAGCTTGAATGTCGTTTTGGGAATCTCGCTTCTGTATGGTAACATCTTTTTTTTTTGGTTCTTCTGCTGTAGGTAGTTTAGACTGCGTATTTATTTTAACTTGTGTCAATACTGTTTGTAAAATGCTTTTTATCTTATTCAGTGTTACTTCAGTTTTATTTTCCTCGTTGTGTATTGGTTCCAGTTGAACGCTTTGAGACGTTGTTGTTTGACATTCTGTATTGTTTACATTAATCGTGAGGCATTCCGCGTTTTTACATGTGATTGTTTTCAATGGAACTACTATCGTCTTGTTTTTTCTACTTGTAACACATTCTTCATGTTTGTATTGATCTTCTAAGGCACTATTGCTGCAGTTTTCCTTATTCAATTTACGTTTATTTGTTTTTTTAAAAGAGTTTCCTTTTCTGTTTGACGCCGCCATTTTACTTAAGTAATTAAGATCAGTAGTAACTTCGGACGATTGATTTATATTATTAAATGGATATTTTGCGCGTATACTTTCAGGCCAACACATATTTATTTCAGGCTCTTTGTTTCTTAGTATAGGTCCTTCCTTCTTCAGTTTTATCGGTTTTTCTTTCACTGGAACTAAATCATAGAGACTGGAATCGTAATATATCGCATTATTTTTATATTTCTGTTTGTACGATTGTTCGTTGATATGGTCATTGAAGTTATGACGACTTCTGTGAGAGTCGATATTATTGAACTGTCCATGGCAGCAAGAGCACATCTCAGATTCTTTTCGACATACATCGCTGTCTTGGTCGATGTCTCTGCAGATAGGTGACGAAAATTCTGATAATTCATCTCTGAATGCTTTAGGTTTGTATTGTTTGCGGACGACGTTGGCGAAGTATGAATGATCAATGTCATTATTGTTTTTCTTAAACTTCTCTTGGCCTTTCAAGTTTTTTGTTAGCTTGGAGTTAGTGAATGGTGAAGAATTCGTGTGAGCATAATACACGATGTGCTGCTTTTTTCGCTTTTTCCCGGACTCCCTTTTGAAAAAATTGACTTTTGATTTGCCTGTGACTGATTCCGTGGGTGATTTGATATTTCTCGAGGACGAGCGGTGTATATTTATTTCGATACTGTCGAGCGGACATTTAAATGATTGTGCAGATTTTCTTTGTTTAGAGGAATCGTCTAGATCGTTTTCGTTAACGCCACTAGACTGACCACTCTCCGTCCATTGACTTTTGCTATTTTCAGCGCTTGTGGTGTCTAAAGAACAATCATTGGGGTAACACGGAGCGCCCATTGCAACTTGAACTGGTGTATTAGGATTATTAGCAGCACCTTCAGACGCCTGACATTTTGGGCACTTGCATTCTAGTACTTGTTTCTCTAAATCTACTATCCTTTGCTGAAGTTCTGACACGTCTATAGGTATGCATGATATTATTTTTACTTCGGTTTGTGATGGCGTGTTACCTGGAAAGAATCACTTCGTTTTATTTCCTTTGTCGAGTACTTAGCGGGCTTATCTAGTATCCTGTTCGAGATTACATTAGAGTCAGACTAATCAAATTAAAGTTACAAAGCATTTTTGAAATACCGTCTATCATCGTTTCGGAAAAGAGAAGAATCAGCAAGAAACTCATTCGGTCTTTCAACATCATCCTAAAGCACAATTTGATTGCAATGGTTTTTTTTTAATTTAAAACATAATTGTAGATTTACAAATTTACAATTCCAATTATGATTTAAATTTTAAACCATTATAAAGTTGTTGGCGAAACCAAAAATGTTCATTAAATATATTTTTAAATTTCATGCTAAACACTTCGTGCTAACGTTCAGAAATTAAAATAAAAACATTCGTCTGTTTTTGTACGCAAAAGCTACTGAGCCGATTTCAATCGTTTCCTAATAATACCTCGGACCACGGAAATGTCACAAGCACTCGCATACCTAGGCGAAAATGTGTGAGGAGAATGATAAGATTTAAGGAAGCGAAAGAAGTATGTAAGGACCGCGACGCTTGGCGCTCCGTCCTCTCTTGACTACCCCGTTGGGGATACAGCGTGAAGATTTGTATGTACCTCGGACCAAAGTCAGAATGGACGGACTATTTGCTCTAAGAGCATGTCCGTTTTTTGTTGACCGACTTTATAGACTTTTACTAATGTGCGCGTTGAGTCACAGTAAAACAATGCACAGCTAAACATGACGTATTTTTATTTTTTTTAATACTAGTAGTAAAACACTTAAGATTTACGAGTATTTTGCATATAATTATTTCAGTAATGTACGTGAACTCGGTTATGAGCTAACATGAATTAAGACAGTGTGAGATTGCTATACTTACTATAGCTGTTTTACTCGTGGTTACGCTCAATGAGATATAAAGAGACAGGAAAATTCGTTTGACACATGGTGGTAAGAGAGGCAATTTATTATGACTCCGTCCATTGTTTGTTGGTCCGAGAGTAATACGAAAATAGTTTTGAAATTCATTCATCACTTTTTGGCGGGAGCGGGAACGGGAGAAATGAGTTTGACATTTTGTTTTGTTTGACATTTTTGAGAGTTTTCAAGAACAAAAGTGATAGTATACTGTGTTTTAAAGTTCTGTATAAGTGAAAAGAATGGAGTAGCTCTTAATAAACATGAGTAGCTAAAGTTCTCGTGCCAAGAAGTCCTTTATAACTTCAGTAAAGCCTACTATCACTACTGGAGGAGTTTTACGATAAGAAAGAACTAATTTACTTGTGATTCTTATACGTGACATTAGCAAATGCGCTAAACTGTGCACCATGCCACAAAGAAAGAAAAAAAAAACAAATTAATTCATCGTCTATTTTTTGCATTGCGTGTGTTCATCACTGCTTTGGTTACAAATATTGTATACTGTACCTAAATTGAAGGCAATTCTGCGAAAGAAGTTCTCGACGCCTTTAAAACGCGGCTTGTATCCGCCTCGGTCCTCGCAGCTCATTTCGTCAACACACTTTAAATTAATGAAGTATATTTTAATATTATTAAAAAAGATTATAATAATTTGTAAATATGGAATATCAAGTGTTATGTATGATCTTTTGTATGTACAACATGACCAGTGATAAACTTTCGCCCTCGCTAAAACGATTTAACCGATTCGGCCATGTTGAGAGTGGTGTTAACGAACATTAAGGCAAAGTATTGGAAATTTTGACGGCAGGGATCTCGATTTGTCTAAGTGACCACAAAACGTATGAAAGTGATATTTGATAACCTGATTCTTCATTTCATTGACTTTATTTTGACAATTACGATACACGATTGGTTAACTTTTGTAACACAAAAGAAAATGTCAGACACCTCTTTTAAAACAGAGATTTACATTGGAGTAACGGGACCGATTTATGTTTCTAAATTTTCTATATAGTTTTAATCTAAACATATTCTTCAAAATGACAGTTGGATTTTTTAAAATTAATTAAAATTTTTAAAATAAACGAAAATAACTAATTTTTCGTATTTTTCGTAAGCTAATGCGCGCGCCTTTGCATAGACCAGAAGGTCTATTTTGGATTAAATTATTGTTCATCAATGCGTCGCCTTAATGAAAATTACAACATGCGACGATGATGGTTAATAAGCAGCCTTATGTACTTACGTACCTATGAGCTTGTGAAAGGTTAAGCAAGTTTTAATTTCACATCGTAAAAAGTGTATCATAAAAAGTCAAAAGCATCGATTCGGGAAAGTCTTTAGTAACAAATTATGGCACTTCTGACTTTCCAAAACATATATTTTCATATTTGGACATATTTTTATCTTATAACATGCAGGTAAATGAAAAAAGAAGCAAGTATTTTTGCTAATACAGATTAATTAGTTATTAACGTAAAGTAATATCAAAAAATGTAAGAGTAAGATGAAAGATAAGATGATTTGATATTTACCTTATAAATTGGGAGTCTATACGATTACACTCATACATGTAAGATAGCGCTGCAATTAACGTGCAATTTCATTTTGGAGTTCCAAATTGCGAAAATAAAAATACAGTTCTTAAAACAAGTAAAAAAAAATTCTTTACATTGAGTTTATATTACTACATCACTGTGGATTTGGTCAAAGATTAGGGTAGTGTCAATTGTTAATTTACTTCTTTTTATCTGTGAAAGATTATGTAAAAGGAAGTGCTATTAATTCAGCCAGTATTATTTTATGGTTGCTCTGCAATGGAAAGATCCAAATTACTGTTTGTCGTAATCACTTTGTCGTAATGTCAGATGCAACCAAACTTTGTGTTATGATTTTTTTATATGATGAAAGCTAATGAAGCAACAATGAATTGTAAAAAGCAGATCCCGACGATGTAACACGTATTGAACGGCTAGTCTTCGTGTATAGATTATTGAATTTTTAAACATAGTATGTGATAATATTTTGATATTGTCCCAGTTACAACGTTACAAAGTGAGACAAATATACATTGCACTGCGTCGCTATGCAATGTAAAACATAATTGCATTTCAAACTAACAAATCACATAGCTCTCTAAATCATTGTGATTGGTCAATTTCAATTTCTTACTACATTCTAAGCGAATCCGTGACTAATTCATAGACTATTAGTAATTAATTCCACAGAACAGACATTTAAAAAAAATATGATTGATACCTAATGGGATTAGACAGTAAAAAATAATGTTTGCTTTTTTGGAATTTCGTTTTTCTTGAATCATGTACATGAGAACATATTTATTTAAAAAAATCACCAACATTTTTTAATTAAAATTTGAAAATGATAAATTATATATTATTGCTTTTAATAAATGTAAACGATGATTAGAACTGGGTGGCTGCGTCATCACATGATCATGTATGTTATAAAAAACTTTTGGATTATTAAAAGATTTTAGAATTTTGAATGCGCAATAGGCATTGCATGACATTGTTGGTTCTGTAACATTACTTTTCATATTCTTTGACCAAGTCCGGGTTGGCTAATTAGCAAAGTTTTGGGATGCCACTTTTCGAGTGCATGTAACCTATCTTTTTGTATTATAACATCATTGATCAGGAAAGTAAACTTTTTAACTTGCAGCAAAAACAGGGATGTTAGAAAGTTTGATGCCGTTGTAAGTCTGTTTGTCCATGGCTGCATATTTGTAGGTCTTAAATAGATATAACGATATACACGCATTTTTTTGTCGACAGCTGCAGGGTTTGATAATGTGATAATGTTCTTAGCTATGTTTGATGGCCCAGTTTATTTTTTATGTTAGGGGTTTTAAAATTTTTAGTTAAAATCAATAACTTTGTTGTTCACAAATGAATAGACAGACAGAGAGACATTGCATTATATGATTGTATCTATTATCTAATAATCAAATACTCGTTCAACATTTCATTTGAAAAATATCATCGATACTGATAACATAGTATCGATAGTGTCCCATCTCTAAAAAATTGGTGGTTCGATTGTATTATTAGCATATTCTGTATACCACTGAGTAAGCAATCACTACGTTTGCTGTATACCGATATGAGGTGTGATTGTGTGTTATTTCTATGTATTTATTTCTTAAATTTGAGGAATGTTTGTATGTTGAGATTTGAGGAAGCGAATGAGGTATGTAAGGACCGCGACTAGTGCGTATGCCGCCTCACGTTGTGGGTACTCGATGAATATGAGCACCTGAGCACTATCTCCTGTTATATTTGGGTTACTTGGCCCTCCGAAAATAATAAAAATAATTTTAGTACTTAATATATATAGTATATATAAATATAATATACTTGCTTAATATATATAATTTGAATGTATACTTAACATGTACATTATTCTAGAAAAATATAGATTTAAGACGATATTAATGGTATAGAAACCCGAGGTCGTGATATACTAGTGATTCCCAAAATCACAAAGTGAGTAATTTTTTGGCAACTGTTTTATAAGATTCCTCAAGAAATCATTCAATTCGCACAAAAGAGGTTTAAACTCTATTAAACGTATACTGATAGCAAAAGCATGGTATAAAATTAATGATTACATACGAGGACAAAACAGTAGTCTGGAAAAAATTCTTTCTGCACATACCTTTACTGGGTTTCGGAATATTATATTAAGAACTATTGTAAAATGATGTTGAAAAATTGATACTTGACCGAGTTTCCTATACTGGGTGTTTGTCAGTACGCAGGTGTGTTTTTCAAACTGAATGTAGATTTGATCTTCAAAAAAGACTTGCGATTGGATTTACTCATTGATATACAAATTCTCTTGGTTTGTCTACTTCAATAAATTGATTACGCTTTGATTTTTACAAACATCAATATTCCAGCTTTCGTCGTAATCATATTAAGTAGAATAATTTTTGAAATAACTATTAGGAATTAAAATATTTATTAATACGCTACACATCAAACAATTTTTCACTTAATAAATTCATTAATAACAATATTCACACAGTGACATTTAGTAACGATGTTTATAATAAGAATCGCGGTCTGTACATGGTGGGAGCCTCGCCCCAACTAGACTTGTCCTTGCCTAGCAGCGTCCTCACTATGAGATTCCTCGGTGAGAATGGATTCCTTTTATAAAGTAACTTCTTTAGCATTGTATTCCTCATGTTTGTATCTCTTTCTGTTAGTTTTTTCTGGGTATTGAATTGAAATTTAAATGGATCCAAATTTTTATCCATTTTAGCTTGAGTTGTTGCTTTTGGTTGGAAATTTTTCCAACCTGATAAAATGCCTGGCTTGTCTTGAGCGGTTTGAGTCGAACAATTTCTCTGTGGATATTGATCACTCTGGGTTATTGGTGGCCCGGATAGCCTCTTCTGTGTCAGTTTTGTGAAAAAAGATGTCTTCTTCTCACTCTGCGTCCCTATACTTTTTACTTCTATTTCTTTTAGACATAAAGGTACTTGTGGTGGCATATGGCTGTGGTATGGGGGATCCGTGATACCCGTGTAAGGAGGAGCTGTTGGGTGGTTAAAATGTGATGAACAAGGTGGAGCGGCGGAGTAATCATTTATTGTGGAGTGATGATGCATTAAATTCGCACAATCGCAGTATCTATAATCAAAACCGTGATGAACATAAGGAGGTTCGGGCACTCGTAGAGGGTGTGCTTGGTTCTGATTAGGCAGCGGAGGTTTCTGGTAGAATTCTTGTCCATGAATCGTGTAATTTGTAAGGTCTTGCTTGAAAGGAGGAGGCAATTTGTGTTTCCTTCTCGGTTTTACCTCTACTTCGATGGTACTGTCACTTTCACTGAGTTCTTCTATCGCGTCTCTTTTCTTTTTTTTGAATAGGCCAAAGGATTTCAGAATGTTTGAAAATTTGTTTCCCTTCATCTGAAAAAAAAAGTATTGTAATTTAATTTTTAAACGTTTAAAAGTTAATGTTTTAATTTATTCTATTTTATGTACCCTGGATGCAGCTGTAGATTCTATACTAAACTCTGAATCAGAGTTAGAATGTGTGGCTTCTAAACTTAAATGTTCCAATATAGTGTCTGAATAACTGGCATTGGTTTGGTAGGCGTCTGACATCACTTTTGAACCGATGGCTTCACAGCTTTTTGAGTAACATTTAGTCTTGAGAGTGCCTACTTGGGCATCATGTTTTGATATTTTTGAACTCCCTGCACTTCTGGTAGACAAAAGTCTACTAGTTTTCCCTCTAGGTGAGTTAACAATACTACCTTTGTTTTTAAAAGGATTTGAGTTCTGTGCAACGAATTTATAAATTTCTTTTATTAGATCATCAGTTTCACTACGTTTATTGGCATTAGACGTTTCCGCAGTAGCATTTGTATTGTTATTAATATTAGTATCATTCCTTTCTTGGGAAATAGTTTCTTTCGTATTATTTTGGCATGCCGCACATGTGAAACTAGTGCTTGGAACTATGTACCCGCTTTGCATACAATTCATGGGACACATGGGTAGGATTGGATAGCAACAATTGCTTGGAAAAGCTGGCATGAAGGGAGGTGCGGGAATACATGGTGGAATATTAAAATTTCTGAAATCGTGGCCGCTGTTTTGAACGCTAGTGCTTATTTTATTGTGTTCTTGTTTTTTTCGACTTTTAGAAATATCCGATCCACCACATTGTGATTCCGTAGTTTCTTTTTTTATCTCTTGTAAGAAATTCTGAAGTATGTCTTTAATTTCATTTAGGGTCTTATCCGTTTTATCTGTTTTATCCAAACTTAGATCAGTTTCTTGAGTCTTATTGAAAGTGTTATTATTTGGAGTTACGTTAGCGTGTTCATTGTAAATTTCTCGGTGTTGTAGACTGCTCATAGTGCCCATAACATCTTGTGCCTGAGCATTTTTATGTAGATTCATTTCGTTGTACTTATCTTTGTAATTTTTGTGTTTAAGCGACAACTGTGAAATGTCACTTTCTGGTGTTTCAGTACTATCTTTTCCTCCTTTTAATTCACCTAAAGCATATGCGCGTTTTTTCTGATTGGTGTGCGTCACATAATCATCATATTCATTATAATACTGCGCTTTAAGATTTAACCGAGGTCTGTGTGTTTTCGGTGATGGGGGAACTTCTTTGTAGTAAATATAAGGCGTTAAATTATCTTCAATAAACTTTCTTCTCGTTTTAGGACTGGATTTTTCTTTTACCGGAATAAGATCGTAAAGCGTGCAATCATTATAATTATTTAAATGTCGCCTACGATGTTTAGGCCGGTAACCCTTGGAACTATAGAGATGTGTGTCGCAAACACTTCTCATATCACTGAGATCGTTGTAGCATACGTACTTGTATCGCTTTCGATCGACATAACAGGAGCATAATTCACTATCTTCCTCTATGTTTTCATGAATGGAATATTCTTGGTCTCGGCATATAGGAGCAGAAAACTGACTGATATCAGACTCCCTCTTGCCGAATATTTTAACCGGTTTGTATTGCCGCTTAATTATGTCCGCTATGAAGTCATGGTCTAGTTTAGGGCTGGACCGTTTTTTATGTCGCTTTTTTTCATGTTTTTCATCAATTCCTTCATCTCGTCTTGGCGGACTTTCCGACTTATGTCTTCTCGTTTGTTCTTTGTCTCTTTTTTCTTTTGGACTGTAGAAGTTCGTAGGCACTAAGTATTCTCTTTGTTTACTGCGGTTTCTGTGTTTGCGTCTGCAGTGTTCTATATTTGCGTGATGTTTAGACCGAGGAAGTGCTAATGAGTGATAACTACTCGTGGACGCAATTATTTTTTCTTGTTTGGGAAAATATGGTTCATATTTATTCCATTCCTGTACATTATCCAACATACCTTTCTTTTTCTTCACTTTATGTGGTTGTGCGCAGTATATCTCTGAATTCATATTGTACGTTGAAGACACATTTTTATTATCGTTGCGATAGATTAACGTTGGTGTGTCGTGACTCTCCTCGGATTTAATATAACGATTATCCGAAGTTTTATATATAAGTCTTGTTTCGGTTTCATGTGACTTTCGATCACTTGATGTTTCTCTTTGTCCTGATGTAGCACTTGGATCGTGTTTGACATCTGTCTCGGTAAGGCTCTCAGTTCCTTTTCTTGAGCAATTTTCAATGCATTCTTGACAGTGCTTGTTTACCTCATTCAACTGATGTTCTAAGCCTACTATTTTGTGTTTTAAATCTGTGACGTTTATTGCTATACTAGAATTTATCTTAATGTCCGGTTGTGATGAGCTACCTGTAAGGAAATATTTAATGATTTAATTTTAAGTGAATTTTAGCTTGGTTTGTAATATATTAAGATAAATCGTGTATAATTTTGCTGTCTATAAGATTTTATATATTAATTAAAGCTTACTAGATGGGTTTTCTGCTTCATTTATTAAATAAATACTAGATTACGGGTTTATTGTTACTGGATTTTATTTTAGCTTGTTTATATAGCAAAAGCTTTGTAGTCTAGTTTGCACCAGCGCGCTGCTTGGTATAGGTCTTTTCTTACACATGACATTAGGCTGGATTAGTGGAGATAGACTAGTTGGCAGTATATCGTCAGAGATTGGTTTAAACTTTACTACCGTCAATCGATAGCCAATTGATACCACCAGCTAGATCACCTTTTTTTGTTTCTGAAAAGTGAATAGATTCCTATGAATTTTCAGCCAGATTCCTGAGTTCAGTAGTGTTGGATTTGAACCAACTAAAATGACCCTCTTCTTTGCTAACAGTAAGACTGTTAATAAGTCACAAGTCGCGTCGGTAAGAGCAGGAAGGCGCCTGCCAGGATGTCTACAGGAACAGCCCGACGGTTTCTCCAGCTGAGGAATACCTGGTATGAAGGACGAACTTCGGTTCAAGGTGTCGCCTGGGGAACCTGCACCTGTGTACTTATGAATTAGCTATTTCATCAATAAGTAAATGATAAGTCAATCGAAATCTAAACTGATATTATAAAGAGGTAAAGTTTGTAAGTTTGGATGTAAGAAGTAATCTCAGACACTATTGATCCGATTTAAAAAATCGTTTCATCAATATTGAGAATGGACCTTCAGGGTGGACATAGGCTTCATATTATCCCGTTGTCCACGCGGACGAAGTCGTGAGCAACAGTTATAAATAAGTGGAAAGAAATTCAGTGCGACTTTACACCTCAACGCTCTTTTCAGCAATAAGTATTTGGCAAAACGAAACCAGACAGTGATAGTTTATTGGAAGAGGTAATAGAAGATATCAAATATGAAAGCGATTTCAAATTTGAAGATTGAACTCGCTCGTTACTATTGGTAGATACTGTATTATCCATGGATGACTTGAGTAAGTACAAAGCCGATTACCTAGGGCTCTTCGTAGGAAGTTTTTGATAGCTTTGTAACGTCGTTTTGTGCGGGGTGATATACGGCGACGAGGGGTCCTGAGGGTCATCACCGGCCCTCACAACCACGGCACCTAAGATAATATTTCGTTAAATTAAAAAAAAAAAAATTACAAGTGAATAGAGGAACAAGGTAGCCAGTGTGTTCAACAGAGTGTCAACAGATGGCTGGGTAGTATGATTTTGGTTAAAAATTATCTCAAAATAAAAAATTGCAAGGACGTAGTTGCTCGCTCTGTTGAACGTGTATGTGAAATGTAGTGTGCAGAGACGGATAAGTACATATTCTTATGTGTTTGCAGACCACCCTCGTCTGATCATTCTCAATTTTTAATTTCTGTAGAGGAGAATCTTACCAGGCTTAGTAAATGTAATAAATCAATCATAGCCTGTGGTGACTTCAATGTGGACATAGCAAATTGTTCTAAGGAAAGGGAGATGCTAATTTCACTCTTTCTTTTATTTGATCTTGTGCATATTTTCGATGTACCGACCAGAGTTACATACCATACGGCAACGTTCATTGACAATTTTTCACGAATAAGAACAGAATTAGAGAGCATAAAATTATTAGTGGTATTCGTTCAGATCATAAAGCTCAATCAATTAAATTAGAACGAATAATTGAGTTTAGACCATTAGGCGGGAATCAGTTAAAACGTTTTACTCACGAAGCAACAAATTTAGCAAAGATTGTTCCCTCTGTTGACGATCCAAAAATATTTCATTGTAAAATGTAACCGATATATTCAATAAAAGTTGTCCAAAGAAGAAAAAAATAATTACTGACGACAAGTTACATTTCTCGGATTAGGAGACGAAAGGCAGTAGAAAAAGTAGGGACAGACTATGAGTTGTATGACGAAAAATCATACATATCAGATGAAAACTTTCATTACTATGTCCGCAATTATTCAAAAATATTTAAAAAGGTATCTAAGCATGTGAAATAAATCCATATCGCCAATAAAATTAGAAAGGCAGATAACACAGTAAAAGCGATATGGAACACTAAACACAGAAATAAGTAAACAAAATAAGAAAAACGAAGACTTCTCACTATGCATTGGTAATAAAATTGTTGCGAATGAAAAACAGGTTTGTAATGTTTTCGTTAATTTCTTTTCAAATGCACCTATAGAAATCACTAGTGGACTACTATCCTCTGCACATGCAGCACGGGCACTCTTAAGCCAAAATATAGGAAAGTGGTTCCCTAGTTTTCAGTTCAGGCATACGTTTTCATTTGAGATAGAAAAAAACTTTTAAACAATTAAAAGAAATGAAAAGTGAAGATTTGTGGGGACTATCAGTTCATGTACTGGCTAATATAATGCCAATAGTAACACCGATTTACCGATTTTAGTTAATATATTTAACGAAGACGCGGAAACACCCTCCTAATTTCTTTGTGACTCTTGTAACTTGTCGGCCATCTTGTGGTATAAAACTGTGTTTCCTTTTATTTATTTTGATAAATAAACGTTCAGGTAAATCGTAAACGGTTTTATTCGTTTTAATGTATTACAAAATGTGATTAATAATTACGGATCGCAAAACTTGTATTTGATTTGGAGAAATGATTTTGTGGTCAGCAATACGTCAATTTCTGAACTACTTACTCTCACCACGTTAGACCAAGAACTAACTTATACCACGGATGCACAGATATCGCTCACACAGAGCGGAACTTGAACACCTTAATGTCGTTCGGTCACATAGACTATATTGTCACACAGACTATATCGTCACACAGACTATATCGTCACACAGACTATTTTGTCACACAGACTATTTTTGATAGTATCACAATACTGCTCAACTCCCGTCGGGTGTTACCCGCTCCAAATCAAATACCACCTATTTATGAAATCACTTCGTTGCAATATTAAAATAATCACTACCGACAATTGATATTTCTTCAGAACAATCAAAAATAAGATAACGCGCCATCATGTTTCATAAATGTGTTGATCAGGGTTTGTTTCCCGATTTGATGAAGCATAGTAAAATTATACCAATATTTAAATCGGGTTGGTAGTCAGATCCTGCAAACTACCGCCCGGTGTAGATATTGAGTTGAGTAAAATATTCGAAAAAATAATGCTCAACCAAATGCTGGCACATTATAACATTTGCAGGATATTTCATGGTCAACAGTACGGTTTCACGAGAGGGCGGTCAAACACATGCGGGAGCAATCTTGGTCAAAAATATACTAGAGGCTTGGGAGGGGTCACAGGATACCATTGGCGTGTTTTGTGATCTTTCCAAAGCTTTTGATTGTGTTTGCCACAAAACTTTAATTAACAAGCTGAAATATTATGGAATACGCGATAAAGCTCTCGATCTCGTAATTTCATATCTTGCTGACTGAGAACAAAAAGTGTGTAAACGGGTTACAGCTGTTGGTTCTAAATTAAAGATAGGCGTTCCCCAAGGTTGTAGTTCACCTCCAAGTGTGTGCCGGGGGTTTTCGGTCCCGAGTAGACTCTAGTAGACTCCTCGGGAAGGTAAACCTTTGGCACCGGTGTGTCCCGGGCAACGTGGTTAGCGACTTACCGACGGCTTCGGCCGGGAGTTTCTCTCTAGCTACGGCTAACCTCAACAGCTAGGACATGTAAGTGGGTCCTGGCTATTTGCACCTACATTTACCTGCGCTAGGGCCTGCGCAGTTGAGCACCGTACGCGGGGATGAAGGAATCCTGGGGGGTTGAGCTGAGCGGGTGTCGGGATAGATACACCCGTAAGGCAACACACCCTCTTTGGTCCGAATTTCAAGCTAAACGGTAGCCTTCACAGCTAGCCACTGTGAGGGAAATGGTCAAGCCTCCCGTCAGAGGGCGGCTGGCGAGGGGTGAGGGATGGTATTCGGCCACGCTGACGGAGTAAGTATGGGGGGAACAACTGGATGGGCTCGATACCGGCTCGTCCAGCCTTCCATATCGAGCTCCCGATGTCGCGCTGTTACGCCTAACTCACACACCTATATCCCTTCGGTAATCCTAACGTCCCTATTGTAGGGCGTTCCCAGGTGCGGGCTCCATGGAGGGTGGGAAGCCGAGGGGATGAAAAACACTCCTTTTGTAACATGGACTATAAAGGTACAGTAAATAATAATAAAAAGAAAGGGAAGGCAGTGCCAGAGAGTTCCTTCAAAGGTGCGCCAACCTGTGCCAAGGATGCGGGGAAACCTGCACCCTCGTGCTCGGCATTTGCCAGTGCCAAGGCTGGTGGAAAGGCCGCGGGGAAACCCGTGGCCAGACCGCAGGCTGAGGTGCGGCTGGCTGAGACGGTAACGGGCAAGGCTGTGCCGGCGGGGAAACTCAAAGGTGCGCTAACCCAGGAGCAGGTGAAGGGGAAGGGGAGGCCCGAGGCATCAACCGAAGGCCAAACCAGAACCTCCAGCTATTTTACTGGCGGGAAGTCGGGGAAACCCGACCCCCAGCCATCTACATCGTCCAGTTGTTCTGGATCAACGGCCAAGGCTGTCGATACGGAACAAAGGGACGATTTCGATACGGCATGGACCCTCGTGGGCTCTGGCCGCCGGAACAGCAAACCGCCCCAAAATAGGGGGGTGAGCGGTCCCGGCGGGGAGGGCTCCGGGCTAGGTACGTGCCCAAAACAGACAAGGAAAAGGAAGCCGAACTCCAAACAGAGACGTCGGGCGAGGTTGGCGGCGGCTTCCTTTTCCCAGTCATCGCCCACCTCTTCTCCCATACAGGTAAAGGAGGGGCCGCGGGGGGGCACTGTAGGGGGCGGCGGACCGGCTGTCGAAGGAAACAGAGCTCCTTCGGTGGCCGGGACGTCGCGGCCGGCGATGGCTCCGGGCACTATAAAACAGAGGGAGAGGGCACGTGGCGGGTCCGGGGGACGGGTCGGGGGAAAGAGGGCTCGACTCAACGAGAGTAACTCTCCGAGAGGTCAGCCCAAAAAACCACGACTCGATCACTCGGACCGGCCACGTCCCGCAAGTTATGCGGGGGCAGCGGGGGTGGACCTACTGGCAGCCGTCACTGTGGCCCAAACCCTATTATTAACAGGACAACAGGCAAACGAGGTGCGTCAGCTCCTGGAGGCAAAGTTCGTGGACTTAGCCATGTCGCAAGACTTGACTCCGGGGCAGGCTGTGCCTCGTTTTAACGGCAAGCCTATACATATCGGGGGGGCCTTGCAGCTCTGGTGTGCAGATAAGTACACATCAGAGTGGCTTAAGGCTCAGTTCGAGGGCGTGACGCTGCCTAGCGGCGTCACTCTTACGGTGAAGAGACCAGCGGACATACCGCGCAGGGTGCGATGTGGCATCCTTCTCCCGGGAGTTCTGGAGACGAGCGTCATCGGGCGCCTGCTGCGCCTGCAGAACCCTTGGGCGAATGTTGAACGCTGGCTTCTTCACGGAGTCAACAGACAGGTGACGGAGACATTCGTCGTGGTCAGCGTTCCGGAGGACGTGGTCCCCTCCCTTTTGGAAAACAACCGACGGCTCTACTTTGCGGCAGGGTCAGTCTACATTAGATTCCAGGGGAGGAGGGGGAGGTTTCATGACACCCCCCCCGCGGACTCGGACGCGGCTCCTGGTCGCGATGAAGAGGATCCAGATCCGGCAACTACACAGGCCACTGAGCCTGCAGAAACCCCTTCGGGGTCGGTGGCGACCGCCACCCAAGTAGACATATTACCCGGACCCTCTCTTGGGCCGGTCCCTGACTCCAGCGAAGAGAAGGATGTAGTGATGGAGCCTGTTGGAGGCAGGGACTGGTCTGAGATGATGAAGGAGCTAGACCTGGCGGCGGAGGGGGAGATGACCGATGGCGTCACCCTCTAGCCTGTGTAAGGTCGTCCAAATCAACCTCCACCATTCAGTAACTGCGACGGCTCAACTGCGTAAATGATTGGAGGTTAACACCACAGCAATTGCCTTGATCCAAGAGCCATGGATCGGCAAATCAGGCAAAATACAGGGCCTCTCCAATATCGGAGGTAAGTTAATAACTACAAATGAGCTCAAACCTCGAGCTTGTATTTACATTTCTAGGAAATTAAATGTACAGCCATTAAATGAGTTTTGTTCCAGAGACTTATGTGCCATAAGGCTACCAACAACGCAAGAATCAAGTTCTCGAACACTAGTTGTGGCTTCGGTATACATGCCGGAGAATGAAGACCCTCCACCACATGAGATGACGAGGCTTGTAAACTACTGCGAGGTGGACGGCCTAGACCTGATCATCGCCACCGACTCCAACTCCCATCACACCTTATGGGGGAGTGAAGGTACTAACAACAGAGGTAAGACACTTGTCGAATATCTTTTTACTACAACCTTAGATGTAATTAATAGTGGTTCCGAACCAACCTATGTCACAGTCGCAGTAGGACGATTATAGATCTTACACTGGCTACGAACCTCGCATCCAAGCTTGTAACAAATTGGCACGTATCCGATGAGGCTTCGTGTTCTGATCATAGGTGGATCAGGTTCGATATTCAAGTCTTTATTACAAATACACGACCATGCAGGAATCCCCGCAGAACGGATCGTACCCTGTACAAAAAACTAATATCCGACAGGATGAAGGGTAACGAAATTCCTGCAATCGTAAAAGACACACAAGCAATAGAACAACACGTCATCTTTTTAACTAAAGCTATGACAGAATGCTACGAAACTGCCTGTCCACTAACCAATCCACTCCCAATCGATAAAAATAAGCAGACTTGGTGGGGACCTGAGCTCGAAAGACTCAGACGGAGAGTCAGGAAATTGTGGAACAGAGCGATTAATACAAATAACAATCTGGATTGGGACAACTATAAAACGACCAAATCCAGATATAAAAAACGTCTACGCTACTGGAAATCGAGAACCTGGAAAACATTCTGTGAAGGTATCGAATCCAATGTACAGGCAAATAGAGTACGGAAAATACTCTCTGGCCAAGAGAATCACGGTCTAGGATCACTACGTAGACCAGACGGCACTATCACAAGTTTCCCCGGTGAAGTGCAAGAGTTACTGCTGCAGGCTCTTTTCCCGGATGCAAGTTTACAGACAACATCGTCTGGGATGACCCTGCAATAATACCAACAACTGACTGCTGGCAAATCGCTCAAACGACTATAACTCAAGATAGGGTACACTGGGCAGTCAGCAGCTTTCTTCCGTTTAAAGCAGCAGGTTAAGATGGTATCTTTCCTGCACTCCTGCAATGGGGAGGGCCGGATCTCATCCGGTCCTTAACGAATACTTTACAAGCTTGTTTAGCATATAGATACATTCCTATGTCATGGCGTCAAGTAAAGGTGATCTTTATACCAAAGCCAGGCAAAAGTGATTATAAAAATCCGAAATCCTTTAGACCAATTAGTCACATCTTTCCTCCTGAAAACGTTGTGTGATAGGGTACTGAGGGATCACGCACTTAAAGACATACCATTGCATCACCATCAACATGCGTACAGTGCAGGCAGATCCACAGAAACAGCACTGCACATGGTGGTTGGCAGAATAGAAAGTGCAATTAGGAGTAAAGCTATATGTCTAGGCACATTCATTGATATAGAATGAGCCTTCGACAAAACTGACTTCACCAGTATTAACGTGGCGCTAAAAAGACATGGCGTCGACCCTATCATTGCTGGATGGATTGAAAACATGCTATGCAAAAGGATTGTCAGATTTGCGGACGACGATTCCCATACAGCAATAGTAACAGGAGGCTGCCCCCAGGGTGGGGTCTTGTCGCCTCTGTTGTGGAATCTTGTCGTGAATGACCTCAACTCAGAACTCAACTTAAA
Organism: Zeuzera pyrina; assembly: GCA_907165235.1. Lineage (NCBI taxonomy): Eukaryota > Metazoa > Arthropoda > Insecta > Lepidoptera > Cossidae > Zeuzera > Zeuzera pyrina. Next base: position 26,999,634 of record OU015620.1, on the reverse strand, counting down.
TCATTTATATACAATAGGGTATGCTGATGACTTGGCTATCCTTATTACACTGTAGAAGATTGGTGCAACAAATATAACTTATCAGTCAACCCATCTAAAACGGAGACGGTAATGTTTACTAATAAACGTTCGCTAGGCCACTATAAGCTGCCTAACTTGTTTAAGAATACTCTCCAGTTAACGAGTGAAGTCAAGTATCTAGGAGTTATACTTGACACTAAACTAAGCTGGAATAGTCATATAGACAAGAAAGTCAACAAAGCAAGTATTGTCTTTTGGCAGTGTCGTAGAATGCTAGGTAAGAAATGGGGTCTATCTCCTAAGATCACCCTGTGGCTGTACACAGCTGTGATACGGCCTATGGTCTGTTACGGGGCTCTGTTTTGGTGGCCTAGAACCAAACAAACGACAACCATAAACAAACTACAGAGTTTCCAAAGACTGGCCTGTATGGCAATCTCTGGTTGCATGAGGACAACACCAACAGCAGCACTGGAAAGTATGTTAAACATACTGCCGCTGCACATTTACATACAGCAAGAGGCAACAGCAGCAGCGATCAGACTTAAAAGTTTGAATCTCTGGAAGAACATCGAAATCCCACATACGGCCATTCTTAGCATAGCGGTTGACAAACTACCGCTCTTGGAGGCAATAAATGATAGGATTCCGATAATATACAACTTTGATAAAAAATACAAAATTCAACTCCATGAAGAGGAGAAAGCTACTTCTACTAGAGAACTTCAGATCTTCACAGACGGCTCCAAGACAGAGTCAGGCACTGGGGCTGGTGTATTCTCCGATGACTTAAATATCCAAGACTGCAGGCCGCTTGGAATGCAGAACACGGTATTTCAAGCTGAATGTATGGGTATAATATTAGCAGCAAACGCCATAATGGTCAGAAACGTAAAGGAATACAATATTCGGATACTATTTGACAGTATGGCAGTATTACAGGCCCTAAAAAGTAATAAAATTACTTCTAGTCTTATATATGAGTGTCATGAATCGTTGGAAAGAGTATATGCACATAACACAGTAACCCTCCAATGGATTAAAGGACACAGTCTATCGCGCGGAAACGACGCAGCTGATGAACTAGCTAGGAAAGGATCAAGTCTAAAGGTAGCTGGTCCTGAACCTATAGCACCGCTACCATATGCCTGGTTACGCACACAAGTGCGAAAACTAGCTAAGATAGAACATGACATATACTGGTCTAGTATCAGCGAATGTAGACAGGCCAGGGCAGCCTTACCTAAGGTAAACCCTCGACTCTCGCGCCGTTTGCTCGGTCTAACAAGAGCTAAACTCCGGGTCTTTGCTGGTGCTATGACTGGACATGGTCCATATAACAAACATCTTTTTAATATGGGTGTTACTAACAGTCCTCTTTGCAGGGGGTGCTTAGAAGCAGAAGAAACCGCCATTCATGTTCTACTGGAATGTGAAGCCGTGGCAGACTACCGGGCAAAACATCTTGGCACACCAAGATCGCTCCCAGAGGCCTTCACCAACATAAGAAAGGTGCTAGGATTTCTGGAAGAGTTAGGATGGCAGGAGTAGTCGATCCTACCTACACGCAAAATAGGCGCCTAAGACGTCGATTTGCGGATACAAGCCCGTCATCAAGTATCAAGTATCAAGTTCCCCAAGGATCGATCTTAGGACCTTTCCTGTTTTTGATTTATATTAATGATCTCCCATTTATGCTTAAAGACCTATGTGATGTAATATAATTTGCTGATGACACGTCACTATTGTTTAAAGTAAATAGAAAAGACATAGATCTTAGCGGACCTAATAGGACCTTGGCAGATGTCTCGAGATGGTTCGCTGCTAATAATTTACTATTGAATGCACAAAAAACCAATTGTGTCAAGTTTTCCCTATCCAATATACCCAGAATCCATAATAAATTAGAACTGGGTGGGAAACAATTAGAATTTGCGAAACTACCTTTCTTGGTTTAACAGTAGATAGTAAGTTACAGTGGGCGGACCATATCGGGGTTTTGGCTAATAATCTCAGTTCGGAAATATTGGGTCCTTACATATGAAATTGGCGTTTTGTCGTACTGACCACTTTGATCTGAAATATCTCCCCTTTGGTTAAGAATTCCAAATTCAAATTTATAAATTCATTTAGCTGGTACATTTGAGTTTTGAAAACAGTCATTCATTTGTTTTTTCCTCATTATTTTTTTCTTTGGCGTCGCTTATTACCGCACAATGGAAAACATGAAATATCGGTATATTTACGAGTACAAGTTCTACCGTGGCACCAGTGCTGCAGAAACAGCTCGGAGGATTAATGATGTGTACGGCGCTGGTGTCGCAAAAGAAAGCACGGTACGTTTTTGGTTTCAACATTTTCGTTCTGGAAATTTCGACCTTCATAACCAACCCCGTGGACGGCCGGAGACCAAACTGGAAAATGAAGAATTAAAGGCTATTGTGGAAGCGGATCCATCACAAAGCACTTCAGAGATAGCTGCAGGCTTCGGGGTAAGTGACAAAACTGTATTAATCCACTTGAAGCAAATTGGGAAAGTAAAAAAACTTGAACGATGGGTACCTCATGAATTGAGTGAATCGAACTTGCAAACACGCGTCGACTGCTGTGTTACTTTGCTCAACCGACACAATAATGAAGGAATTTTAAATCGAATCATTACTTGTGATGAAAAGTGGATACTGTACGATAATCGGAAGCGCTCGTCGTAATGGCTGAACCCTGGAGACCCAGCCAAATCCTGCCCTAAACGAAAATTGACTCAGAAAAAGTTACTTGTGAGTGTTTGGTGGACTAGCGCCGGTGTCGTTCACTACAGCTTTCTAAAATCTGGCCAAACGATTACGGCAGATATCTATTGTCAGCAACTGCAAACTATGAAGGAAGAACTAACTGCTAAACAACCGAGATTGATCAATCGCTCTAGGCCACTGCTGCTTCACGACAACGCAAGAGCACACACTGCACAACAAACAACCACTAAGTTAGATGAGCTACAATTGGAATGTCTGCGACATCCACCGTACTCCCCGGACCTTGCTCTAACAGATTACCATTTTTTCCGGAATTTGGACAACTTCTTACAAGGAAAAAAATTCAACTCCGATGCGGCAGTCCAAACCGCCTTCAAAGAGTTTATTGATTCTCGCCCCCATGGTTTTTTTAGTAAAGGGATCAATGAACTCCCTATGAGATGGCAAAAGTGCATAGATAACACCGGTGCATACTTTGATTAATTAAATATATTTAAAAAAAAAAATTGACTTTATATTCCTCCCGTACAAAACGCCAATTTCCCAAGTAAGGACCCCATATATGCTATTAGACGCATTAGACAGTTGAGAGATGTGGGCACGGCTAGGCTGGTGTCTTTCGCATATTTGCATAGCCTTATGTCTTATGGCCTACTACTGTGGTGTTCAGCGGCGCCTATGAATTCTATCTTTATTTTACAAAATAGGGCAATATATTACCATCTACAGCAGGGGTTCCCAAACTTATTTTGTCTATTGCCCACTTTGAGTCATTCAGTCGTTGTCTAAGATGCCTCCTAGCTAAATGAAATTACAAATCACCCCCCAGGCCTCTATACAACGCCCCCATTTTTTTTCTAGGTCTCTTACCGCCCCCTTTTAGGCCTGCAGCGCCCACAAGGGGGCGTTATCGCCCACTTTGGGAATGGCTGATCTACAGTATAAATGCACAAGAGTCGCTGAGAGACCGTTTTAAAGACATTGATGTACTCACCTTAACCTCTTTATACATTTATGAAAACATAATAATACATAATTTAGGAAAAAATATAGATCTATTTCAAAGGAAAGGTGTTATTAATGGTATGGAAACTCGTGGTCGTGATCAGCTCGTTACTGCTAAATTTAAATTACAAAAGTCAAGTGGGTCGTTTTTGGGCATATGTGTTCGTTTTTATAATAAAATTCCTAAAGAAATTATTCAATTAACGGAAAAGCAATTTAAACTTGTTATTAAACGCACACTGATTGGAAAAGCATTCTACAAAGTTAGCGATTTCATTGAGAAAAAAACGATAGTTTGGAAATAATCTCTCTGCACACGCAGTTACTAGCTTTATGAATTATGAATATTATATTTTAAATAACTATTGTAGAATGATGTTGAAAAAATTATTCCTGACTGAGTTTCTTGTCGGTTCTTCTCAGTGTTCAGGTTTTCTTTTCGAACCGAACTAGAGTAGATTTGACGTTTAACAATACCTTGCAATTGGGTTTACTTGAATAAATTGATTTGACTTTGACTTTGAATCGCGAATCGGTCATTTCGAAAACCACATAAGTCAAGCAATTACAATTTTTCAGAAGTCTAAAGAAACTGTCATTTACAAGTAAATGTATTTGTAAGGACTTTTTTTTGGGCTGAATACAGTGTTTGGTGTTAAAAGTTTTAAATGTCTAAATTTTTATAATTCGTTAATAATAGAAGAAGAAAAACCAGAAAAACATTTCCGTACTTATGTTATTTTAGCAAGAAACAGGGCTAGTGGCTTTTAATTTGAACAAAACGGTCATGGTAATTATAATTTTAATCAAAATTGAAGATAATAACACTTAGACATTAATGATTTCATGTTTTTCTATCATTATGGTAAATAATCATATTCTCCATCATTTTTATCTGAACTATCTTCAACATTTTGCAGTTGGCCAGCTAAATATGTTTTGATAAAATAGCATAATATGCTCTTCAGAATGCCCTGTCCTAAACTCTTTCGTGCTAGACATTTCCTTTTCCACTGGCAACATAGCCCGACACATAGTTGGATGGCAGGTCAGTGACGAGAACTCTATGTCTGATCATAGACATATTCGCTTTGATATCAGGGCTTCCTTAGCTAATCAAACTATTACATATAGGGATTCTAGGAGAGCGGACTGGGACTTGAAAGACTAGGTGCTAACCTGGAAATAATTCCTAAATGTCTAAAACGTGGGAGAGTCTAGATTTAGCAGTGCACATGATCACGAAAGGCATCAAAAATGCCTATGAAGACTGTTGCCCGCTAAAAATAAAGACCTCCAAAATAGTAGTATCGTGGTGGAACTCTAAGCTAGGGAAGCTTAGAGCAAAGACACGCAAATTATTTAATAAGGCAAAAAGGACTCGTGAATGGCAGGCCTATAGTAAAGCCTTAACTGATTACAACATAGAAATTAGGAAGGCAAAGAGAGCTTCATGGAGGAGGCTCTGTGAGGAAATTAGTAATATGCCTCAAGGAGCAAGACTCCATAGAGTGCTCTCTAAATCCAAACCTAATCAAATTGGGCTGCTTAAAAAGCCAGACGGTTCATTCACAACATGTGAAAGCGAAACGTTAGAGTTGTTGGCAACGACCCACTTTCCTGGGGCAATCCGTAAAAGATCGGACTCTGCACCACAGACCACCCTACATAGACCTCAGAAGGAGGACTGGCATAGAGCGGTCAAACTAATAACAGCTAACAGAATAAAGTGGGCGATCAACTCTTTCAAACCACATAAAACTTGCGGAGAGGATGGTGTACGTCCCATACACCTACAAAAAGGGACTGATGTCCTCCTGCCGCACCTTATTAATATCTTCAGAGCTAGCTATGCCTGGGGGTACATACCTGATTCATGGTCTACAGTAAAGGTAATATTTATACCTAAAGCGGGGAAAAGGGACTACGGACTACCAAAGTCCTTTAGGCCCATTAGCCTTAGCTCGTTTCTGTTAAAGACCATGGAAAAGGTTTTAGACAGATTTATTAGGGATGGGCCATTGGCTACAATACCTATTCATCATACTCAACATGCCTATAGTGGAGGTAAGTCTACAGTAACTGCTCTGCTCAGTCTCATTGACAGAGTAGAAAAGGCAGTTGAAGATAAAGAAGTAGCACTTTGTGCCTTCTTAGACATAGAGGGACCTTTCGATAATACCCCCATCAGTACATTAGTTAGGGGTCTCGAATCCAAGATGGTTGACCCTACTACTACTAGATGGGTACGCTCGATGCTCTCTAACAGAGGAGCCAAACTAGCACTCTGTCAAACAGCCTTGACATTTTCCACAATGAGAGGATGTCCTCAAGGTGGCGTTCTATCACCCTTTCTATGGACCCTCGCAGTGGACCAGCTCTTGCATAAAATGGCTGACCTTAGGGTTGACACTCAGGGATATGCAAATGACCTGGTAATTATAGTCCGAGGTTTCAGCCTAAACACTATTTCTTGTGTTATGCAACGAGGCCTCGACACTATCACTGAGTGGTGTAGAGAGAACGAGTTATCGATCAATGCTGATAAAACAGTAATTGTGCCGTTTACGAGGAAGCGATGCCTGGATAGGTTGGTAGCTCCACGACTAAACGGTAAATCGATACCTTTTTCCACTGAAGTTAAGTATTTGGGTGTTATAATTGACCAAAAACTGACGTGGAACAGTCATATCATAAGTACCTTGTAAAAGGCAAAAATAGCCTTAGGTACTTGCAGTCGGATGGCAGGGAACAACTGGGGTTTGAGCCCAAAAGTTGTTCTGTGGCTGTACACAGCCATTGTGAGGCCGACAATTAGTTATGCCTCTGTGGTCTGGTACGAGAAAGCCCACCAGAAAACTGTGATAGATAGGCTAGGTGGCTTGCAGAGAACCGCCTGTCTATTAGCAACCGGAGCCATGTCGACCTCGCCGGGTGCGGCGTTAAATGCTTTACTGAACCTACCGCCCCTTCACTTGTATGTGTTAAAGGAGGCGAGGAGCAGTATTCACAAACTATCCGCCCAGGACGGAACGAAATGGCTATCGCAGAAACTGGGATCTTTTCAAGACTCAGTAACGAATATTCCGATTCTGAGTATGCCTACTGACGTTATGCTCCCGCGGTATACCTTCGAAAAACTTTTTATAGTAGAGATGCCTTCCAGGGATGACTGGATTGAAGGAAGAATGACCTGGAAACCTGGCGGTCTACTTTGGTACACCGATGGCTCAAAATCGGATAACGACGTAGGATGTGGAATTTTTGGAGTGCGCCCAAGTTTCAAGAGGAGCCTGAATCTTGGGAGGTACGCCTCCATTTTCCAGGCTGAAATGTTCACCATTATTGAATGTGCGGACATTAACGTTAAAAAGCACTACGTAAACCAAACTATAAACGTACACTCTGATAGTCCGGCAGCTCTTTTGGCATTGGCCTCGAATGTAATCACATCGAGGCTAGTTAATAACTGCGTGACTAGTTTAAACACTCTGGGAAATAAAAACAGAGTGATTCTAAGATGGGTTCCTGGCCATGCGGGCATCGTAGGCAATGAAGATTCCGACGAACTCGCAAGAGCCGGCACCAAAATCACATTTATTGGTCCAGAACCTTTTTGTGGTATCCCCAAAAGCCAGGCTCAACTGATTTTGTGGAAATCCTGCTTCAAAGCGTCTTGCGAGTATTGGAAGAATATACCGGGCCAGGAGCATTCCAAAGCCCTAATAAAGCCATATAATCGCAAGGTGGCTTCTAGTGTCACGGCAATGAGCCGGAGCAACTTGCGTATCTTGGTTAGAGCACTTACTGGGCATTGTTGCTTAAATAAGCACATGTTTAATATGGGGCTCTCCAACACAAGAATGTGCCGGTACTGCCGGGTAGCGGATGAAACGCCTATGCACATTTAGTGTGACTGCGGACCACTGATGCGCACTCGTAGATCCTGCCTCGGCCAGTATTTTCCGAGTCCGGAGGAGGTTCAGCGCATCACTCCAAGGAATACCTTGCAGTTTTTGACTACAGTGGGACTTGGTAGTGTTTTATAACACAGTGGCGATCACAATAGATCAAGTTTGGTCGCAGTGATACAGGTCTGGTAGAACCTGCATAGCCACTTACATGAAATAAAAAATAAAAAACTCAATAATCTTTTTTTTTCTTTTTAAATGTATTTTTCTTTCATTTGGAACATTTCTCCCAAATGATTCTGTTGACGTAAGAGTTTTTTTATATAAATTTGGGCAACTTTTCTTAATGTCCAAAATATCTTTGGTTTTAAGTTCTACGACTGTAAATGTTTCACAACAGAAAACCGAAAGGCACTTTGCTTCTGTGTACCATTGTCCTTTATTGGACGTCTCAAGATATTTTTTAAAAGCAAAGCAACTAAATTCCAAATCTTGAAGAATGTAACTACTCTAGATCCTTGTCATCAAACTACTTATTAAATTTGAATGTTTCAAATCAATCAAATCATTGCAATTCAACATAAGTTACATTGTTATATTATCTGCTGTCGTCACCTGGTATTGCATGCAAGAATAACTTAAGTCAGCTGATTTATGTTGTTTAAGCAATTAACGACGATTACACGGTGTTGTTTGAAGAAGAGGGAATGTACCGAATTGAGTGGTTTGGACCCAGATTATGGGTCTACCTTTATGGAAACGTTCGCAACAAAAAAAAAAACAAGAACCTTGACTTACGTGGTTTTTGAAATGACCGATTCAAGTAAATCTAGCTAAAGCGAAGCGAAAGCAAATGGTAACCAAAGACAATAAAAACCAAGGTTGACTTATGAAGGTCAAATTAGCAGAGTGTTTGCTGACAGAAATGTCAAAAGCACTCGCATATCTAAGCAAATTTTTTTCAGGAGAATAATGAGATTGGAGGAGGCGAAAGAAGTACCTATGTAAAGATCGTAATGCTTGGCGCTCCATCATCTCTGATTACCCCGTTAGGGGCATTTACTATTTTACAATTTTCGGGAGAAGTCTCTCACAGCTAATTGTATAAGCCAAATATAGCGTGAGAATATGTATGTGTAATTGTCATAGTAAATCCGTAGATAACGTTTTGAATAACGTGATATAATGAAAACAATCGTGTGAAAATGTAGCGGGGCGCGGGACGGTGGGCTGTGATCTCATTGGTCATTGTGAACTGTGGGAGTGGTAGCCGTTTAAGTAATATATTACTAAACTACGGGCAGCTGCAACTCGCAAGTGCCCTCTTATAAGTATCGTGTGGAGTTTACTGGTCCGATAATAATTATTTACCTTTTTTCCAATCGGATAATTTATGCCAATAATTTGGGTGTTTCATTGTACGTAACAGTTTCCATATTTGTACTTGCGTGCAATATATTTCCAAAATATATTTGTGCTTATAATTAGTTTTATTTTATATATAAATACTAATATTTTAATCACGTTTGACTTTTGAATTTTCATATAATTTTACGTTAGTTCATTTGACGTACAATCTATTTGATGCCAGTAGTATTTAAAAAAAATATAAATTGACTTTATTTCAGGACGTATCACTTTATTTGATACCTTTGTAAGTGTACATTGTAAGTGTGTTAGAAAAGACGAATCAGCAGTTTTGGTTGGAAGCGTGATGTATGCGAGCGTCGACGGCAGTTACTGCGCACTGCCCGATCGGAACGAACGCGACCTAAATTGGGGTTCAGTTGGGACAATAAAATTGTACGGAACTCTCTAAATTTACATCTTTATTTCTGCCAGTGATTCCCAGTATAACTCATATAAATAGGAATATCCTAAAGTGGTGACCCCGACGTGATAATCTGGAGTAGGAATGTTGCGGATGCCGATTTTTTTACATCCGCGGATGTGAATGCGGATGCGGATTTTTGAAGGCTCACATCCGCGGATGCGGATGCGGATGTTTAAAATCTTATATAAACATAGTATATGAATGAAGAATTAAAACAATGATAAAGTAATTATTAACATTTTAATTAATGAAAATTAGTATTGAGTATAACGCACCTATTTTTTTTTACTTCACTTACTAATTTTTATATTAGTAAGTGAAGTTAAAAATAGGAGCGTTATACTTAATAAAGAGTAATATTGCCGCTTTTCTGATTCAAGGCGGTTACGCAGAGGTTCGTAAATTAAACCCGCGCTACTAAATAATTGTTCGCTAGGAACACTGCCTGGTGGAGTGGATAAAAATCTTCGTGCTATCGGTGATAATATCTTAAACTCCTCCCGATGAACATTCCACCATTTAAGAGGGTCTTCATCCACATTGACTCTTTTTTTCGTGCGGTAAGAAAGTAATTCTTTTTTGAGTACAGCTTCAGTGCTACCATTTTCTGGTATTTCTTGACTCTCATCTTCAGTTGACGAATCTAACATCATAGCAAGGTCGTTTTTTAAGCATGGCTTTCTGTCGATACTTGATGTCCCTGGTCCTAGTTGTTCCATATCCTTTTCCGTTTACCTACAATAAAACGTATTGCCGGTTTAACATAATGGCATTTACCTGGCGATTTTAATTTAATAAACTGAGCTAAGACTAATAGAAAGATTTCCCAATAAACAATTATTTACACACAATGATCACTGTATCACAATACACTCAAAATCTTTTTGTATACGATAAGTATTCCACAGCGCAAACAAACACGTAATGATTTATTTACAAGAAACAAATGATGCACCACAACAAACGCTTTGATCTTGTTACCAATTTTTTCGCTCCCATTGGTCATTGTCACGTGCGCCCAATTTCTTTCTTGTTGCAACTTGTATTACATTCGCATCCGCATGAACATCCGCATTGATTATTGCGGATACGGATGCGGATGCAGATGTCCAAATCTATACGGAAGTTCCGCATTTGCGGATGCGGATGCGAATATTCGCAACATCCCTAATCTGGAGATACTGTTCTAAATGTGGAATCAGTTTATAAACAATTTAAACACTCAGTGACGGAGTATTACGCAATTTCCTGCACAATGACAAGACGTGACTGTGATATGCGACAAGTACTAAACTTCCCACCTCTACTTGGGTTCAATATAATATGATTGTCACAAAATTGGGCCGCGAGGCTTTACAACAAGTAAGCGATTTGATTTACACGCCCCCGGCCGATAACAAATTTATGACCATCAAAGAACGACTGTTAACGACTTTCGAAGAGAGCGCTGAGAAGCAGTTTGACAAGCTCGTAAGTAAGATGGATCTAGGTTCACAACGCCCATCACAGCTTCTGAGAAGGATGTCGGCATTAGCCACTAACACGCAGGTATCGGAAGAGGCATTAAGACGTCTCTGGATCTCTAGGCTACCAACGGAAGTGAGGACCTTTTTATCAGTGACGCAAGATATGAAATTGGATAATTTAGCAAAATTAGCTGACAAAATTATGGAAAATATACACACAGGTGAAGTAGCCGCAGTTGCATCTGCCATGCCCGCAAACGACATATCAGACCAGTTAAGACAGATGACGAAGGAGCTGCAGGAGTTACGTTTGGAAGTGAACGAAATTAGAGGAAGAAATATGAATAGAGGAAGAGCATGGAATCGGCCAGGGTCAAGGTCACGGTCTCGAAGTCAACCAAGGACTCCAGAAAGCCCGGAATGGCTGTGCAGATACCATTATCGTTGGAGAAACCGTGCCAGGATGTGTGAGCAGCCTTGTAACTGGAAAAGGCCTGGTACATCAGCAGCTTCGGAAAACTAAAGACGGTACATTCAGTAGCGGTGGGCGACTTCGTACCAGGTAGAAAGCACCATCTTAGTGTTTTTGACAAGGAACTGGGACTAAGTTTTTTAGTGGACACCGGCGCAAACGTATCGGTAATACCAGTGTCGCGTGAACAAAAGTTATCGGGTGAGTGTTCTGACTATAGACTATTCGCAGCAAACAATAGTGAAATTAAAAGATATGGTACTAAGGTAATAAGTTTAAATTTAGGATTAAGACGTCCGTATCGGTGGGAATTTATTATTGCGGACGTGACCCAAGCAATATTAGGGGCAGATTTTTTAGAGCATCATAATTTGTTAGTAGATTTAAGTGCACGTAAACTCATTGATAAGACGACCAATTTATTAACGTTTGGCAAAATAGTTGATTGTAATCAAACGTCTGTGAGTTCTTTTGATAATAATCATCCATTCCATGACTTGTTGTCTGAATTTTCAGTAATCACTAAACCGGCAACTTTCAAGGATTTGGATAGTATGAGTAATAATGATGTGTATCACTACATTGAAACCACAGGCAAGCCAGTATATACATGCCCGACCGAGACCACTGCTGCCGGATCGCTATCATAAGGTAAAAGACGAATTTAGGTTAATGCAGGAAATGGGCATATGCAGACCATCAAAAAGCGAATGGGCCAGTCCACTGCACATAGTGGCTAAGAAGGACGGACAGATTCGATCAGTTGCCGACTACAGGCGTTTAAACGCCATCACCAAACCAGACCGTTATCCAGTACCGCGATTGCACGACTTCACGTACGCATTAGCAGGTAAGAAAATATTTAGTAAACTAGATATAAATAGAGCCTATCGTTACGTTAAAATTGCACCCGAGGACATAGAGAAGACCGCTGTAATTACACCATTTGGTCTATACGAATTTACACGTATGAACTTTGGACTTAAAAATGCGAGTCAAACTTTTCAGAGATTTTTGAGTAATGACGTGCTAAAAGGTTTAAATTATACTTTATACGCTCTATATATTTAATCTGTGTCATTTAGGGTACTTACCTAGTGGTAGATTGGTGGTACTTATTATGTAGTATACTTAAAAAATTAGTCATGGACTTTTTGGCGGGAAGAAGGCGGAAGAAGTCAGGCTGTCATTTTATTTACATTTTCTATTTTTTATGTTTTTGTCAGTTTTAAAGTACAAAAGTGATAGTATATTGTGTTTTAAAGTTCTGAGTAAGTGAAAAGAATGGAGTAGGTCTAATTAAACATGTGTAGCTGAAGTTCTCGCGCTCTCCCAAGAAGTCCTTTAAAACTTCAATGAAGAATCACTTTACTGGAGGAGTTTTACGATAACGATTCTACATAGACGTGACATTGACAAATGCGCTAATCTGTGCGTCATGCCATGAAGAAAGAAAAAAGACTTTTTGGCGGGAACGGGAAAAGTGAGGTTGTCATTTTATTTATATTATCTATTTTTTACATTTTTGGGAATTTTAAAGTACAAAAGTGATACCTAGTATATTGTGTTTTAAAGTTGTGTTTAAGTGAAAAGAATGGAGTAGGTCTAAATAAACATGCGTAGCTGAAATTCTCGCGCTCTTCCAAGAAGTCCTTTAAAATAACTTCAGTCAAGCCTACTATCACTTTACTGGAGGAGTTTTTCGATAAGAAAAAAGTAATTTACTTACAAAAGTGATTCTACTTAGTAATACGTGACATTGGCAAATGCGCTAAATTGTACGCCGTGCCATAAACATAAAGAAAGAAAAAAAAAGAAAGAAAAAAAAGTCATTCTTCCAAGGAAGGGTACTTACATCAAAAAATGCTACAAAAATGATGTTCATAAATCATAAATAAACCTTGAAAGTTCTTGATTTGTAATTAAAGGTTGAAAAAGTACTTTATCGACAGATTTATTCAAAAATTACAATTTTTTTTTTACGAAATATCGCACAGATTTCCTATAAAAGGAAACTGTGAAATATCGTACTCTTACAAGCTTTTACCTTATTAGCGCGAATTATAAAAAGTCATAATTTAGTTCGCATTTTTTAAATTATTTGTCCATTTTTTAACTTTAATGTTTCTATTATGTTTATATAACAACCTATTTTGAAGCTTGTACTGTGAGTATCACACAACTAACCGTGGGAGTACCGAGTAATACCCAGACTCCAAGTTAGTTCAGAAAAGTTGGTTCCTAAATTGACGACCGAGAATCGAGCTCTGGGCTTAGTCTGGAACGTAGATGCATTACTATGAGTTTTTTTTATTGTCGACGATAATAATTACGTAATAATTATTGTGGTTGTTGATGTTGATTCTTCCATGCTGGTGTGGAAGAGAAAGAAAAATGGAATGCTTTATTTTCTGTTTATTTTCCCGCACAGGTTATAAAAGTCAGCCAAAAGAAGGGATGTTATAATATCTTAATACAATAATATTTTTCGCTAGAAAAGTTTTTTACACTCCAAATTTGGTTCCACTTTACCCAATATAAACATAAACATAACTTCACGCTGTATCCCCAACGGGGTAGCCAGAGAGGACGGAGCGCCAGGAGTCGCGGTTCTTACACACCTCTTTCGCTTCCTCAAATCTCATCATTCTCCTCACACATTTTCGCCTAGGTATGCGTCATTTGACATTTCCGTCTGCTAACACTCTGGCCATTTGATCTTCATAAGTCAGCCTTGGTCTTCCTTGGCTTCTTTTACCACTCACTTTCGCTCTGTATATTTTCTTCGTCAGTCTTTCATCACTCATTCTTTCCATGTGCCCGAACCATCTAAGCATTCCTTTCTTCAGTTTAAAACAATAACACTGTTGTGCAACCCTGTCATACTGCGTATCTCATCATTGCTTATCCTGTCAGCAAGCATGACACCGCACATATTTCTGAGAGACCGCATCTCCACAGCATTTAACATACTTTAACTCGATTTTGGGCATATCCAGGCCTCACTACCGTACAACAAAGTTGGCACCAACACCGCATTGTGGATGGCCATTTTAGCAGTGTTAGATATATTCACACTACGCACTAATGCGGACAGAGCACCGTTCACTTTATTGCCAGCTACTACCCGTCTATCCACATCCAACTCACATCTTCCATCCCTCGAAAACGCACTCCCCAGGTACACAATTTCATTCACCTGTTCTAGACATTTTCCATTTACACAAATCACACATTTCGTTTCGTTTATACCCAATATAAGACAAAATATTTATTAATTTTGCTGCATCGCGAAACGCGATTCACTCCGAAAGTTACATGAAGCTACTTAAGTGCCTATTGGTTTTTAATTACTTTTAGAGAATTGTTAAAGGGTTAGGTATTGATTTAAAACTTCGCATTCATTATAGTTTTGTCTATGAATAAGATTATAGAAACTCCTTAAAAAAATATGACTTCTGCTAGTCAAATGTCCATTATAACAATAGAAAAATATAATAACGCGTCACTGTGTCACTGAACTGCTAAAAACATTACATAATATACAAATAATAATTTTCGATGGTTTGCTTGTGAAATTACGTGTCGAGAACAAGTGTTGAACATACATTATCTGGATCGATGTTATCAAAATTCTTTCGTAGCGCGATGCGGCTGCGGCCCGCCCGCTTGTTGGTTCAAAAAATCCCAGTTGTCATTCCCAAATCAATACGGTGGTCGGGAGACTTCATTCCACCGAACCAGTACGACACGCCTATCTCCAGGAGGTTAAAGTTAGGGTACGCGATGCGTGTGTACTGGGAGATTATACCCGTTGTGCTTGTCACTGTATACGTCTTCTTCATGGTGTTTGTAGCTATTATATGGGCCCTCCGAAATAAGGTAAGCACACAATTTGGATTGAATTATGAGATTGGCTAAGGTTTAGATTGCTTCGCATTAGGCAAATTTTGTAAAATTCTTTAACATAATTTTGCAACATGACGATGTATTTATAACACAAGGCATTCGCTGTAAGTATTCCCGATTTAAAGTATCGCTTTACAAGTTTAAATTCTCAAGATATTAATTTTGTACTACTTGGTTGAGCTAAGTTTGCACCTCGCTGGAATGCGAGGCCCCCTCGCGCTTGCCCGCGTTCACCCAGTGGCGTCAGTACGGTTTGCATCTTTGTTACCGATACGCGCGTTTTAATTTTCGTTACCTACATACCTGTCTAGTTTTGGATTATTTTTAAACGTTGTTATTAAAATTTACACAATATAAATGGTTACAATATAAAAGTTATTGAGTTTAAGGTTCGGGATTTTTTCACTGATACTTTTTTGCATACCATACCCGAATGGCAAAATGATGACATCCGCGCCAAGTGCAAACTTAACTCAACCAGGTTGTAATTTCTAAGCATATGAACACTCTTTTCGGTTAGGTGATGTTATCAGTATTTTTAAAACAACGCGCGAGCCGAGCGAGCGAAGCGAGCGTGCCACAGCTGCGGCCAGCGAAGCGCCAGATCAGAATCCGCTCTATAAGAACATTTATATAAACTTACTAACTTTCTAACACTTATATAAAATTTCGGAATTTGTCTCCTTACCAGAATGTTAATCACTTCTATTTCATCTTCCTACTTTCCTTTAATCCTTTCTTACGCAGGAAGTATAGATACTAAAACGCTTCCATACCTTACAACATAAAATCAATGACAATGGAATGCGTCACATAAACACGAATTCGCTCGTTCGACTGATCTGAAATTTATAGGTCACTAGCTGTTGTGCGCGACTTCGTTCGCGTAGCCTTTTAATTATTAATTTTGCGGGTATACGCTGAACTACTCACCAAAGTTTCATCACAATCGGATGAATGGTTTAGGAACGCATAGAGGACAAACATACAAGGAAATATTCATTTTTAATCAACTTCACAAAATGGAGGTAGTTCTATGTTCGTTTGTATATATTTTTTTATGTAAGTTCGGTGTGTCCTATCTTGTATGTCGGTGCCAAATTAATGTGCAACAACAGAAAGACTGCTAGTTTGGTAGGGTTGGCACCGAATTTAGTAACTGTCAAATTTAATTATTATATACATTTTTGTATCGTATTTATAAAAGTTATCTTTGTACTTTAGTTTTGATTAGTACAAAATAGTCATTTTATAATTTTTGGCGGTCTTTTTTAAATAGGTTTAATTTTTTAGCTCATTGAGCAATATTCAATTTAAAGAGAATAGTCACTGCGAAACGTAGCAACTAGCAAGGTTCAGTTATAACAAAATAACTAGGTAATAACTTCCATGCATGGTCACGCTTAGCAGTAACAGTTCGTCGGAAACGGAAATCTAAACGTAGAATTGAAAATTGCCTTTCTGAACACGTTTGGGAAACGCTTACTTCCATTTGGATGTTATTTCTGAACTTGAACCTGGTCTGGTAAAGAGAACAATACAAAATTTGCCAGCTGCTTAGCTTAGCGGAACTATACAAGGAACTCGTATAGGGGACAGGTTAACAACATAAATTAAATGGTTTCGATTACCCAATTCGTTAGCTCAATTACGTACAAACGAACATTTTTGAAATGTCTCGTAATCTGCTTGTTACCGGATGCTCTGCCAGTTCGCTGTGTGCTACACATACCTAGTACTTACCCAAACATCTAGTGCTTAGATTGGGGTCACACAATTTCTTCACATCTAGACTAGATAATATGAATATGTTGTACACATAAACCTACTCCGTTAAATTTTCTAAATGACGGTGAAACTGCATTGAAATCCATTTAAGAGAGTAGAAGTTATAAGAGAATACAAAAACGCGTTTTTAGGTCTAACCAGATCCTACCTAAGGTTACCTAACTAATAAAATCACAATTGAGAATTCGTCGCTATAGTGTTGTCACAGCAGTCGTGTAAGCATCTACACAACATTTCGGTTGCACAGTGGTATTGTTAAATCCGCTGGTTACAGAGACACTCATATAACAGTTAAAAGGCTAAAGGTTATATACATTCTGGGATAGGTCAGTAGTTACATTACGAAGGTATTATTGCGCGTTCATACAAATAATTACTGACTCTTCAGGTGGACGCAGTGTTCTCGCCACACAGCCGGAACAACATATCCCGTACTATGGACCTGCGCCACCCCACCGTCCATAAGATGATGACCATCAACCAGCAGTACGAGCCCTGGCCGGAGATGCAGGACGTCCTCGACAAGATGAAATTAGCGGAGAAGCGGGCGCTGGCCAGGGCACAGAGCTGCAGCCACCCCTGACGAGTCACATTAGATGCAGGGCAGTTAGGAGATTCGAGTATTTTTACGGACCAATTTATAGGGGGTACACATGTAGTTGTAAATCGGAAATTTACACATGTATTTCATAAAATATTGTACTTATAATGGTTTTCGAAATAAACTTTGATATTGGTCTTCTTTAACAGATTTTGCAAATAAAAGTAGTTAGAGGTCTTTTTTTGGGAAACATGAATTAGATATAGATAATAACTGATTGCAACGAAGACAACGAAAAACTATTTGTCCCAGAAAACCTCAATTTATTAGAACATTATAATAGAACTTATCTACAAATTAACAACATAACAAAAGCGTGATTTAAATATTGAATCAAAGTACGTTAGGATTTTCAAACAAAACATGCCTACTCTGAAAGTTAAACAATTGAAAATCAAATAAAACATCTGCTTATTTCTAAAACGAAGTTAAAACAATACACTACTATTCAAATAAACAACTAATAAACTAATCTAGGGGGGGGAACATTATATGTTAAACAACTAGATTTAAATTTTCTTACACTACACAATATAAAAAACATGAGGATACAAACTATAATAAATTACTTAAATGAAATAAGCTGCGTGTGGATTGTATCTAACTATGATTATGGATTACATAATGGTTCAATATCATCAGGTTCAGTCGGCAGTAAACAAAGCTTATATACAGGTCGGTAATTTACTGAACTTTTACACTTAATACTAACCACTCTGGTTAAACCATCAATACCAGGGTGGGTATCTATACTTTTACCCATCAACCATTTGGCTGGGGGTAATCGCTTGTCTTTAATCAACACTACGTCGTCGATTTTAACGTTATCATGAATTCTAGTCCATTTTCACCTATTAAAAAATGACCAGGTGTTAGTGCAACAGTTGTGCCTTCTACATCATTGTCTATGGCAGTTAATGGACGAGAATTCAGGCAACTCTCAATTTGACACAACAAAGTTTAATATTCCTCGTAAGTAAGTTTACTATCTCCTAAGACACGATTTATGTTTTTTCATTGACCTTATGGCCGCTTCATACAGGCCTCCCATATTTGGAGCTCCTGCTGGACTAAACTGCCATTCGGCACCGTCCAATGCCAACATTTCTACAAATGGATTAAGTTTTATAATATATTATTTATTTACGCTTTCAGATTTCTGCGAAAACTTAACTAATAGTGTCATCGAGTTTCTATATAATGTCTATATTTTCCTTTTCAGGTTCGGGTTCTATGACTACGCTACACTGCAATGATACATTCACTTGTGCTCTTTTTTCTAACTCAGTAGGATTTATCATTTCACGTATGTTTTTTACAGGTAAATCACTATCTTCTCGAAGCCATGTTGGACCGTTCCATTACAACTCGTGCGAATGCAGTTCTAGCGGAGAAATGCCTCGGGAAGCTACATCAGCTGGGTTATCCGCAGATACAACGTGATGCCATCTGCTCGTGTCTCTTGTGTTAGTGATCTCTGTCACTCTATTTGCGACGAACGTGTTCCAGTAATTTGATGGTCGTTGTAACCACGCTAAGACGATTGTTGCGTCTGTCCACGCATAAACATTTTCTATAGGAATATTCAGAACATTTTTGATTCTATACAGTAATTTTGCCAGCAACACCGCGCCACAAAGTTCCAATCTGGGTGTCGATATCTTTTTTACCGGTGCTACTTTCGTTGTAGCCTCTATTAGAGTAACCTTGATGTTATTAGGGAGAATAGTACGGCAGTACACTACTGCTGAATACGCGGTATCAGAAGCATCCGAATAACCGTGGATCTCAATTCTGATTAGGTTGTCTGTTATTCCTATCCATCTGTCTAACTCTGTAGTTAGCATGTCACATAACTTTTGTCGAAATCTAACCATTCTGTCACATAACTTTTGTCGAAATCTAACCATTTTGTCTCTAGTTTCTGAAAGTTGATCATCCCAGTCAACTCCTTCCATTTACAATTTTTGCAGGAATACCTTGGCTCTAACTACTATGGGTGCTAACACCAACCTGCTGGATCATACAGCCGGGCGATGTCTCTAAGAATTTTCCGTTTGGTTAGTTTTTCAGAACTATTCCCTATGTCAAAGGTAAGTACAAATTTGTCGGATTGGTTATTCCATTCTATTCCTAATATCATTCTACTTTTTTGAGCTAAGTTTTCTATTAGTGTACTATTTGATGCAAATTTATGGAGTGAGAATCCACCTTTACTTAGCAGTATTGTTAAGTCGCTTTGTAACTTTATCGTCTTATCGGTTGTAGATGCTCCAGTAAGCACGTCATCCATGTAGAAGTCTTGTAATAAACAATCTATGACTTCTTCAGGGAAATTACTGATTTCATCCTCGGCTAGCTGTTTTAAAGTTTTTATTGCTAAATATGGTGCACAAGACGTACCATAGATAACAGTGGATAATCTAGTGTTGTATAGGTTCATTTAAGTCGAATCTCCATAAAATGCGTTGAAGTCTTTATGGTTTTCCTCTATACCAATTTGTCTATACATCTGGCGTATGTCTCCAACCAAATCCACGGCGTGCCTTCGCCATTTTAAAGTTAAATCTCTCAAATCAGCTAGAAGAGGTGACCCTATTAATAGATTATCATTTAAAGATTTCCCATTACTGGTCTTTGCCGATCCGTCAAAAACTGCACGCAGTTTAGTAGTAAGATGCTGCTCATTAATCACGAGATGATGAGGTAAGTAACAAACATTATTGTTCGGTTTACTGTTACACAAAACTGGTTCCATATTACCTTCTTTCAGGTAGTCTCTCATAAATTCGTTGTATCTGTGGTGTAAATTGGCATTCTTTTTAAATTTATGTTTGATGGATGTTAGTCTTTTGAGTGCTATAGATGTTGATTCACCAATATCAGGAGGATTCACTGCAAAAGATAAGTGTACTTCATATCTTCCTTCTACTGTTCTCTTGTGTGTCTTTCTAAAATGTTCTTCACATTTGATCTCATCATTTGTCATTATTCTTTTTCCAGGTACAGGTTCTTCAAGTTCCCAGAATCTAAGGAGCGCAGTGTCTATTTTTAGTTTTATGTGATGAGTTATTTTTGCCAGAAATCAACCAACCTAGAGAAGTTTCTTGCGCCACAAGTGATCTATTTTCATTACTACATATTATCAGACCCTGTTGAATAATGTCAGCGAAGATGTCTGCTCCCAGAAGAACATCTACGCGACCTGGCTGCATGAATGTGTGGTCTGCTAATTGTAAACTATGAAGTTGTGGCCAATCAACTGATTGTACTTGCTGTGGTATCTATGAACTTAAAGATTTCAATACATATGCTTTTACTTTGATTCTAATTTTTGGATTGTGTCTAGACCTTATTTCAAACTCTACGACTGCCTTGGTAAGTGTTTTATTTGAATTAATACCAACTATACTTCCTTGAAAAGGTGCTTTTCTTAGGCCCAACTCTTGATATGCTCCTTCGGTAATTAACGAGGCCTATGAGCCTTGATCAACAAGTGCACGAAGGGTGTGGATACTATTGTTTTTATTTGACTGTACTGCGATGAGTGCAGTTGCTAGTATGACTGGAGAAGTTTTGCTAATGGATGTTTTCAGGGTGATTCTATCTATGCTATCTACTGATGCTGCGTTGACTCGTTCACTGGGTTGCGAAGTTTGTGTTGCTAATGTGCCAGCTGCTACACTATATCCATGCAATAGAGTATGATGTTTGCGTCTACAATTCCTACATGTTAATTGAGTTCAATTTTTCACAGCGTGACCTTTTCTTAGACAATTAAAACAATGTTATTTTTCTGTACATAGCTTTGTCGTTCGTTTACGCTTAGGTTACAAAATTGTTTACATGAAGAGATTTTATGGTTTTCATTACAGTATAAACAATTTGTGTGAGATATCAAAGTCGTTGTGAAGCTCTTAGCTGTTGCCGTTCTAACGTGAAATGGTGTATCTTTGTATTTAACAGCTTCTAGGGTTCTGAATCTGAAATTCAAGAAATCCGAAAGGTCTTTCCATGTAGGTAGTCCTGTTCAAACAACTTGTGTGACTCACTGTCAAGATTCTGAATAATTATGTAAACTACTATATCGTCTCAATGTTCTGTAGCTATTGCTTTCAAAGAAATTAAGCATTCAGAAGTTACGTCCAATAAATCTTTAATCGCTTTAAGTGACTCACTAGTTCTTCTTTTCTGATTTAAAAATTTAGACAAAAATGCATTGGCAATGTTTTTACGGTTGTTGTATCGTTTCTGAAGAATATCCCACAGAATGTCATAGTTACTATCTGTTATTGAAATTTGCTTAATTAAATTCTCTGCTTCTCCTTGCAAACTTGATTTTAAATATTGACATGTGTTGACTTTACATAGAGTAGGATTATCATGTACTAGTGATTTAAATACAATGTTTAAATATGTCATGAAACGATACCCTTTATAATCTCCCGAAAATGTGGGTAGATGAATAGGTGGTAATTTTGTTATAGGTTGAGATTGTACTATATTTATCGAATCCGACATGTTTTCCGAACTTGTGAAATCTATTTGATATTTAGTGAGTTTATTTTTTCTTTAATAGTTGTCTTGAGTTCTAAATATAATTAATATATAATTCTAAGCAACTGTCATACATGTTATTTTTGAAATAAATTAGTTTAGACTTCTCCTCTAGAAGCTGCGGTCAAAAGATCATGCTTACTTTGCAATCTTTTCCAATATGATTCTAATATTTCTAATCTGATATCCAAGTATGCACGCGTTAGCCTATCTTTGGGACTCTTTTTGAAGTTATCAGATAACCTTTTTATTAAATCATACGTTTCTAACTGACTATTCTGATGACTTTCCATTTCATAATGTTTGACTCAATTCAAGTATTATTTTATGTCAAATTTCTATATTACGAGTCCAGAAAGTTAAATCAAAATTTGTTCAATTATTTGAAATTGAAACTTAAGTTTTTACAATTTCGAGAACCAAACCAGACAACAACGACATAATTATTTGAATAATACGACAATCCTGACTTTTACAAAACTACTATTTATCCGGCGCGATTGGACCAATGTTTGCAACGAAGACAACGAAAAACTATTTGTCCCAGAAAACCTCAATTTATTAGAAAATTATAATAGAACTTATCTACAAACTAACAACATAACACAGGCGTGATTTAAATATTGAATTTTACAGCATTACACCATCTATTAAAACTATTATTTTTTAAACAATAACAATTCAAACTA
This sequence comes from Zeuzera pyrina, assembly GCA_907165235.1. Taxonomy (NCBI): domain Eukaryota; kingdom Metazoa; phylum Arthropoda; class Insecta; order Lepidoptera; family Cossidae; genus Zeuzera; species Zeuzera pyrina. The sequence goes on along the minus strand of OU015620.1, from coordinate 26,976,628 downwards.
TAACTCATTACATTTTAAATTAATGGTTTACATTATATAGTTAGACTTTATATTTCGAAATAAATTTTTAATACAATTAATTTACTGTTCCTGAGTGTAACATGTACCGTTGCATAATAACATGCAATTTAAAATAAGCAGTTTCCCCAACGCAAATAAATTTCTATTGGCTACTGTAAACTTTTTTAACTTATATCTGAAGCCGTTGCCCACGACTTCGTCCGCGTAGAATAGCAATTTTTATTTCCATAAAAACCTTATTCGGACTATTACGAAGATTAAAAAAATAATTATTCTGATCATTCGACCCAGGCATGGTCCAGCGGTTCCGAAGTGATGCGCTTACCAATGAACAGCATTTAATTTTTATTTTCATTGTTAGCGAAAATTATTGACCTATATTGGAAAAAATTGTATACAGAGTTATATTTCAGAAGTAGGGATGTTGCGGATGCCGATTTTTTTTACATCCGCGGATGTGAATGCGGATGCGGATTTTTGAAGGTTCACATCCGCGGATGCAGATGCGGATGCGGATGATAAAATCTTATATAAATATAGTATATGAATGAAGAATTAGAACAATGATATAAGTAATTATTAACATTTTAATTAATGAAAATTAGTATTAAGTATAACGCACCTATTTTTTTTACTTCACTTACTAATTTTCATATTAGTAAGTGAAGTTAAAATAGGAGCATTATACTTAATAAAGAGTAATATTGCTGTCTTTTCGATTTTTTAAAGACGAGGTGGTTCGACCATTGCGAGAGTAGCTTTTATTGCATATTTTACAATTAGTCTTATCATGATCTCTATGTTTGGTTCAAAATAATTCCATATATTACTTTGTGTCGGTGGTGGCATTGTTAAATAACTTGTTAGATAATATATCAATAAAAGGAATCGCTGGGAAAATAAAGAATATTGTTATAAATCGATAAACTTCACATACAATAAAAACATATTGCCGGTGTAACATAATGGCATTTACCTGGCGATTTTAATTTAATAAACTGAGCTAAGATGAATATAAAGATTTGCCAATAAACGATTATTTACACACAATGATCACTGTATCACAATACACTCAAAATATCTTTGTATATATCGGCATGGGTAATTAAAGAAAATCGACGCGGGTAGTTAATTGATTAATATTCAAACCTATATGGCGCTACTTGTTGATTTACCTGAGAAGTACGACGTTAAATCGAGCAATCACAAACAATTAATTATACCACTCCGTGGATCAGGAGTTGAGTGGAGGGGGACGCAGTTCACTTATAAAAGACTGCACAATGCCTATGGAGACACACTTCAGTGCTAGCGTTCGCTCCACTCATCTTAAGTGTGCTATTGTCACGCCTGAACCATTTTAAGTAAAATCGTTAATAAATAAAATCATTAATACTAAATATCTTTGTAAATATCTTGTGATTTATGTGAAATTGTGAATAAATAGTGATTACTTAAAAAGTGTGTGTGGGAATTTACTGCGTACTGTGAATTTTTATTATGGAGAGACAAGATCAGAGTAAAGACAACGCTCCGACTTCACCCATATTACCACGTGGGCAAATCCGATCCGATATATACGATAAGTAATCCACAGCGAGAACAAACACGTAATGATTTATTTACAAGAAACAAATGATGCACCACAACAAACGCGTCGAATCTTGTTACCAATTTTTTCGCTCCCATTGGCCATTGTCACGTGCGAACGGCACGCGCCATTCGCCGGTCCCGCCCAATTTCTTTCTTGTTGCAACTTGTATTACATTCGCATCCGCATGAACATCCGCATTGATTATTGCGGATACGGATGCAGATGTCCAAATCTATACGGAAGCTCCGCATTTGCGGATGCGGATGCGAATATTCGCAACATCCCTATTCAGAAGTGTAAATTATTACTTTATATCGTTTCGATTTTTTTATAGCTTACAATTATTTTATAATCCTTATATTATAGCCATACATATAGTCACTATACAGTCCTAATTTTTTTTCAAGTTATCGTATTTTTTATGAAGTACTAACATTTTATCATTATTTTAACTCATTTTTTACCAATTTTAAAGTGCTTTTAATTGCATCCTTTTGTTTACTAATTAAATGATGGCTCTTCAAGCAAATAAGGCTTCAGAGATTAATCTTTTACCATAGAAATTAACGTAACTGCGATTTTTGTCAAGGCGGCGCGTGGCGGTATTAATGTCGCGCTCCCCTCCCTCCTCCCTCGTGACGTCAACGAACAATGATTTTATAAAGAAATTGATCAAGTACGACTTTCGTACGACATTAATAAAATGTTAAATTTTTGAACTAAATTTTTGTATTTTTCCTGTAAACTTTAGCTAGGTTTATATTTTCCTACTACTAGGAACCTAGAATATTTTACAAAAAAGGGAATGATTGTGTGTAATGGCAAATATTATTTTTTTGGATAAATCAACATGGGTGTCATATTCTAGGTTTCTCGGGGTGCTGAAGTCGTATTATGAACTTTCAGAAAACCATTCAAGTTCCAAGCAATTCATTATAAGCCCGTAAACTGTCTTGTTTAAATTCGTATTATGAACTGCCGTATATCCTGCCTGGTTTAACAGTTCGCTGAATTGCTTACTGTCTTTGGCTTGTTTCTTCATCTTGAATCGGCGTTCAAAAAGTAGGTATCGCATTTTATCGATAAGTTACGGTTTTCATGTCTTGGTATAAATATGTTCCATAATAGCCTTTAAAAATATTTGTACTTTTCATTTTGCAATTCACATACTTTTTATACTTAAACGAAAATCTATATTTGCCTTCAAACGCTATACTTTAACATATACAACATTTTGATTTGTCAACACGATAAGATGTTTCGAACGCACACCTCAGTTTAAAATATTTGAAAATTTATTATAATACAATATTTTCAGAGATTCCATTTTTGATTTGTTTTATTTGATTTTGATCTTTGATTGTTTATACACGTGTCAGTGGCATTTTCTGTTATATTTGTGGTTTTTATTATTTTTGTGAAATTGAACTGTTTGAATCCGCGAAGTACCTATACTTATATCAAGAGGAAAAAAACGTTTAGTTTAAAATTTAAATTTAAAGGATATTCTCATGGCGTAAGTTACTACTACTTATTGTATTATAACCATTACAAACATGGCTGTGCCGATTGATTAGTTTATAGTGCTTATTTTCTTGATTTCGTTGTAGATCCACTATCAACCGAGGCGAAGGGTGTCGTATGCCCAGCTTGAAGCTCTGTGGGAGTTTCTTAATTCCCACAGAGACATAGCGCTAGGCATTAATAAGTCGGCCCAAGCAAGAAGCCGTTCCCGGAGAATGTGGGAAAATGTGGCGGATAATTTAAATTCACTGGGATAAGGAGCCACAAAGGACTGGAGGGGATGGTCTGCTGTAAGCCAAAATAATTATAATAATAATTTCGATTGACCTAGATTAGATTGACCCGACTGGGAAACGAACCCGAAACCTTCCGCCCTTTAGATACAAGACCTAAACCACTGTGGCATCGAAGTCGTCAACTGCAATTAATGAAATCAAACTTTCTTGGTTTGTTTTTATTTACCTTTTATATATATTTTCAGAATTGGGTCGACTATAAAGCAAAATTGAAAAAACGTGTAGCTGGAGTCAGAGCTGCACATAACCGGACTGGTTGAGGTCCTTCTGAAATACCTGCCCTAACAGAAATAGAAATAAAATTCTTAGGCATGTTAGGGCAGGACTATGGAGCGGGTTTACCCAATATCCAAGTGGACCCATTTCCAGAAGTGAGTGTTACTGGTTTTATTAAGTACTTCCCTAAAAATTAAATGGAGTAATTTTAGTTACTATCATAAGCAACTGACTGACAACTGTAAATAGGTGAAGTAATCATCATATTAGAACCAACTCATTTCAAAAAGCTTTCAAACAAAAACTACAGCATCAAAACCGGTCCATCCAATTAGGAGTTAGTATGCTATAGATAGACATAGGCTTCAAACTTATTCCCCTGTACCCCTATTTTGGAATGGATTGAAAAACAATTATTTAATATATGATTAATAAACAGTATTAAAACTTAAATATAACATTTTATCTTTTTTTTCAGCTAGCGACTTTGCAGAGTGGCACTGTTTCCCAAATTCAATCGCAAGTTTTTCCTGTGAGTAATGAAGAGATAAGATTCGCAGTCGCACAGGCTGAACCAGAAACTATAGTCTCTCAGTTTCTAGAGGCCTCACAGCCTGTGCCAGAGCCCTTGCAGCCCATGTCGGAGGTCTTGCAGCCTGTACTGGAGACCTCGCAAGTAGCTGCATCTCATACTGCACCCTCCGCCTCGCAATCTGCGAGGTCGCCGGTTACAGTCGGTGCGACTTCGCGTCGGAGGCGCCGAGCCAATCATCCTTACTCGCAGAAAAGAACTAGGCGTGCTTTAGTGGAGGCCACCGAAGCTCGTGCTGCAGTGGAACAAAGAAACAGTGCCACTTTGGAAGGAATATTAAACGTGTTAACTAGAATAGCAGAAGTTTTGGAAAGAAGGTATGCTGCACCTAAATATTTTTTTGTATGTTTGTTCGCGCCAGTTTCTCTGTAAAATGTATTATTGTATAATAAATACATATCTTCACGCTATATCCGCAACGGGGTAGACAGAGTATGAAGTTTTCATTAATAATGCTTGCAAACGTCTCAGTTGCGTGGTTATCCATGCATTCTACACCCATCATTGTTCCGCATGCGCACATCATAACGCAGTGTCTCACTCATTGAAGCCTTTACTAATGAGTGACATTTATTACAAATTACCCGAAACAAATTACAAGTGCTTGAACTGTAATCATGGACGCTGGTGCATCTTACGCATATCGTTAATCTATATATATGTATATATATAATAAAAGTTTTTTTCATTGACCGCGATAAACTTGAAAACTACTGGACCGATAGGCATGGGACCATGACCATTCGACGCGGAATTAGTTGTAGATGGTTATAGGGTACTTATTTTTTGAACCTCATAGACCCTTCACCATTTTTCAAACAAAAATGTACTATTACGTACAAAATTTTCACTTACGCCCAGCGAAGCGGGCGGAAAACGGCTTGTAAATAATATAAATATAATATGTTATAACCGCATTTTTGACCTGTCTATTGCAACATTAAATATTGTGTGTATAGTGTTGTGTGTCGGAATTGGTTCATAGGCAATTATATACTCATAAACTGTACTGGAGGGTTACGGATCCCGTGCGACGGGCAGGACATCAGCTCAAATAAGGACAATCATCCATGGTGATCGCTAAGTGCGCATGATTCCTATCATTCTAACCTGTGAACTGTGCAGTTGAGCGTTTGCAAGTAATACATATTTACTTCAATAAAAATTACAGTCCACTTAAATACTATATCAAAAGTTTTCTATAACCATCCATACCAGCGTACCTACATCATATATTACAACACCCGCACATAAGGTTTGCTTGGCTGTCCCTTCCCTTAACAGAGGTATACCATCGCTTCAGTCGTATACCGCCCAACGTCGTTAACAAAAAAGTATCTATCAAGTATATATAAACTGAAGGAAAAGCATGAACATTTAATATACAATTTAACAAATGTACAAACAAATTAATAAAAAATAAGTTACAACCTTGTTGTATCAATAAATTTATTTATACTAATTTAAAAAATGATCTCAATTTTTAGGTATGTCGCGACGAGTCGAGACGATTAATCAAAGCGCGTCTTGCTGCTGCACCATCATTTACTTCAGCATTGGTAGACGTCGCAGCAGACATCGATTGATTTCTTTGAGAAGCCTCTAAATTTTCTACTTGCATTTGGGCTTCATGAGCAGCTTCTTCTACACTGAGTTGTTCTACATAGACATTAGCCCTATTACAAATGTTGTGTAGTATTACACAGGCATTTATAATAGATGCTGCTACATGTGGTGAATAATGTAGTATTCTATGCACAAGCAAACAGCGGAAACGTGCTTTCAAAAGTCCAATAGTACGCTCAATTATATTGCGTGTTTTCACATGCATATTAGGTAGGTGTAATGCGCCTCAGGTGATCCAGGTGCAGCTTTTGTAATGGCCGTCATCATTATCCGTCTCTGAGCATAACCAGAATCACCTGTAAAAATAAAAATTCAAATGCAGGATTTACAATAATAACCTCAAAGTAATTTAAAAATATTAATATTAGTAAAATTTTAGTATGAGTTTAAAATACATACTACATACCAAGTAACCAAATGGCCTCGCTGCGACTGATTTCCTCCATATGAGCTTTCACAGGGTGATTATTCCATATGAAGGAATCGTGTGTTCTGCCTCCGTGACCTGCATCCACACTGATGATATCCATGTCTGCATTACATATCTACTATATATACGTTTTTAATTTAAAATTTGTAAAATATTAAACTATAAAGTAAAAAAGTAATTGTAAAGGAATTAGGCATATTTTTAATTAAGTTTCTTGTATTCATGTAAATATTAATATTATTTTTGTAAATATAACTCTTACTGTTGATGTAAAAACTAATTTTACTTTTTGTCTTAAAATAAAGAGTAAGTATGTAAAACATTTTTATTTCAATTATCTTACCAACTGAATGTTAAGTGAGTGGTATTGCTTTCTATTGTAATATTGGTCTTCCTGCTCATTAGGTCTAACAATTCCCACATGAGTGCAATCAATACACCCTAGTACACCGGGTATACCAAACTTTTTGTAAAATCTGTACATAAATATATATTTATAATTATTCGGGCACATTATTCAGTTACTTTTACACTTCGTACCAGACTAAATATACTATTTTATGGGCAATTTTTCACTCGAGACACTTTTAGACTTTCAGATAACTTCGGGTTAGTTAAAGAGATAAACAATGTGAGGTGGCATATTATTTCAAAGTAATAGTAATAATTGATGTACTTACTTTAAAATATTGGCTTTTCGTTCTTCTACATTTTGAGGAAACAATGTATTTGGCTCGCATGTGGGGCATATTCAAAAATTTAGTAATTTCCGATATTACAACAGAAACTGTCGATTGAGCTATTGAATGCGCACCAATATCACCAGTGGGACGTCGGTACGATCCAGTTGCGTAAAATGATAAAGCAGTTAGTACCTGAAAATAAAATTATGCATCATAGCTATATTCAACACCCAATTCTAAGTATTGTGTTTACATTGCGCATACGTACATACCTTTGTTTCTAAAGTTAAATCAGTAGATTTGGTAGGTCGGGCATTAGTGGGCGCAATTCATTGCAAAGCTGATGAACCAATTCTTTAGATAAACGATATCGTTTAATGAATTGGACATCATCAATGGCAAATGGATCACTCGCGTCCCTTAGTGCCCTCCTTTGTCGTTTAGCCTCAATATTTTGAGCGTCGCTTTCCAAAAACTCAAATAATACGAGTTGGTCACACATTATTTTTTTATGGTAAACAACAATAACAAGTTTACAATTAACAATAATATGAAAGCAGAAAAGTTATTTACAACGATGAAAGTCACAAATTTAACATTTAAATCCTTTAACAATAAATAAAAAATATGAAACAACAAAAAAACATAAAACAATTCAGAAAAAGTTAGTCAAAAGAAGCTTTTATTGAATTTCTTAATTTGACTGCTAATCTAGCGAAATTCTTGTCAACTAAACGTCAAATGACACCTAATAATACGAAATTAAACAAGTCAGCTAGTCTCTCGACCGCTGAATGGCATAGGTCACGTGACCACTGGCTGGCTTGCTTTGTGGTACGGTCGTAATACGTTATTGCCAGACAGTTCAGTTTACGGGCGTAAATTGACTGGATATAAGAGTTCATAATAGCCCTGCTGATTACGAAAATAACGTTCATTTTCATATCCAAAATGGCGAATATTATTTTTTGAAATAAATCGATACCGGTGTCATATTCTAGGTTTCTCGGAGTGCTGATTACGAAAATGACGTTCATTTTTAAATCCAAGATGGCGAATAATACTTTTTTTTGATAAATCGGTAAGGGAGTCATATTCTAGGTTACTTGGGATGCTGATTACGAAAATGACGTTCATTTTCAAATCAAAAATAGCGAATATTTTTTTTCGGTAAATTGACTAAATTGACATGGGTGTCATATTCTTGGTTTCTCGGGGTGCTGATTACAAAAATAACGTTCATTTTCAAATCTAAGATGGCGAATATTATTGTTTTAGATAAATCGATGTGGGTGTCATATTCTAGGATTCTCTTGGTGCTGATTATAAAAAGTTATATGTACAATGTACATATATGTTTTCTTTTCTATATACTTATATCATAATAATAGTTCATAAGGAGTAAACTCGAGTCACGCGTCGGAGCTGACATACATTTTTTTTACAGTTTACTGAACTCAGTGATGAGCGATAATTTAAACTCTTTGATACCAATATCGGCAAGTACACATTGATATCCAATAAACGTTGAAGCGAAAACATCGATATAATATTTCGGTGCTAAAATCGAAAATTGAATAAAAATATAATATATTAGTGACATCTAACATAAAAACTAAACACAAAATACGAGGTACCTAACTAAAGTGGGATCTTCGAGGCCACGGCCGATTGGAACGGGGCCTCTTGTCGTCTATTCATGGGACTCTGAAGCCGACAGCGCGCGTGGTCCGTGCAGTCGTAGCACTGCGTGGGTGCAGGATGAACGTTCTTTACTCCCCGATACGTGCTTCGGCACAGTTTGAGAGGGGTTCGATGAGTTCCGTAGGTGATCCCGGAGCGAACGGTCGTAGTTAGTTAAATCCCCACATAATTTAGTCTCATCTCCTAAGGGCTACACGGGTAAGTGTGTTCACGTTTCTTCTATGTTGCCAAAAAAGCGGTGGTGCCTGCATCGAATCTATTCATTCAATAGTTTCTTGTTGCAATAGCTTATAGTAACAAACATACGAACGGACAAAATATCTTACAATGTAAATATTTCACACAAGAATTCATCTGTATTCAGTGGAGCTTAACTTATCTCAATTGTTTTTCATAAATAATTTCATTGTACAAACGCAGCTCAGTTTTAGATAAATTAATACAGACAGGTATATTCTACGCCATTTCTCTATGTTTACAAATATGTAAATAAATGTAATAGATTGCATCGTGTTCTGCTAGCGTAAGCGAGAGGCCATGAGTGGGCTCTTCAGGGGATGTCGGCATATCGTCAAGTGTCCTTCCGACTTTTGCCTAGAGAATGATTTTCTTTAACATTTCCTGTGAAAATGCGCAAGTGACAAAAAAGGCATAGTTATGTATTCATTTATTTATTATTGCACTCAATAGCCAAAATGAAACAGCGTATTCTCGTTTACCTGCCTTTAGACATCGTAATTTTATTGTATAAGTACATGTGCAACGTGTACATACCTAACAGAATTAATTATTAACCTAAAAAGCGGTAACTACTTTGTTCAAAATAATAATAATAATTGATTGAAGTCATATCAACTACTTTTATGTGTGCAGAAAAATGCAGAAATTAGTAGGTATTGTGCATTGTTTTTATATAGTTTTTATTAAGAAAGTGTATACGCTCATTATTATTTATGAACGTCGGCCGTGGCGGGAAATGGTCACTTGACATTTAGGCTATGGATTAGCTATAGACTATTTCGGTCGGACACTGACTAGGGCTAATATCGTCTCGTCGAAGTAACGTGAAAGTGTTTTACTCATTTACATACTTATATTTATTGCAAAGGCACTGTCTTACAGTGGTGTGCATCCCATATAGGCGCAGAGACACTACCTACACTGACAATTTTAATGAAAATTATTTCGATATCTACCAATATTTACATTTTGTAGACAATTTAAAAATTAAACAGCAATTGCTTAAAAATAGCGCCATCTAACATCCCCATTCTTTCGTTTTTCATCTGTTCGTAATCGTATTTCGTATTTTTACATTGCTGTATTTTATTTTTAACAATCATGCCATCTAGCGATAAAAAATACTTGCTATATGATTTATTTGTGGAGGCACGTCGTTCCGGTGCCTACAATTCACGCACACGTTTACATTTCACCTATCAGTACACGTTATAATCTTTCAAATGTGTGCTATTTTATACAAGAAAATTAAGTTGGTGTATTTGTTTTGGAGACATATTGACTACATCAACGTCATAGAGTTAAATGCGTTTGATAATTTTAACATTTTTCCAACTAAAATTACTCGTTTTTGCTTTGTTTATGGCTGATTTTTGAATCAAAATGAAACTTCTTGTTTTCTTCGTGCAAGTGATTTGTTGTTCTAAGAGTTATTTTAAAAAATTCTATTCTTCTTACAATTGGTACTGGAAGTCGTCTTTTGGAAACATTGACTACATCAACGACATTATAGAGATAAGGCGACGCATTGCAAATTTGATGCCAGGGATATCAATTTTTCTAAGTGACAACAAAACGTATGACAGTGATATTTGGTATCCTGATACTTCATTTCATAGACTTCATTTTGACAGTTGCGATACACGGTGAGATAATTTTTGTATCACAAAAAAAATATCCAAGAAACCTCTTTTAAAGCAGAGATTTACATTTTTAGGAGCAACGGGACCGATTTATATTTCTAAATTTTCTGTATAGTTTACTTAAAACATATTCCTCAAAATTAATTTTTTAAAATTAATTATAGTTTTTAAAATAAACGAAAATAACTGTTTATTCGTATTTTTCGTAAGCTAGCGCGCGCACGTTTGCATAGAACAAAAGGTTTATTTTGGATTAAATTATTGTTTATCAATGCCTCGCCTTAAATACATTTGATAAATTCAACATTTTTCCAACTAAAATTAATCGTTTTTGCTTTGTTTATGGCTGATTTATAAATCAAAATGAAACTCCGTATTTGTTTTCTTCGTGCGAGTGCTTGTTATTCTGTTATTTTAAAAAATTATATTCTTACAATTCGTATTTGAAGTATCGGTTTATAAATTTATAATAGATAAATTCAGTTGCATTTTAAAGAGTGTAATGTTTTAGCTGTGATAATTGTGTTGGCAGTGTGTGTTTACAAAAATTAAAACAAGCCGCGGTTTCGAAATTTTCATATACTTAGCACAGATTAATTAGTTTACTACCGTAAACAGATGGTCAGTGGCATAGAGACAAACTGTCCCACATTAAAACTGGCTACGCAACTGGCTAGAAAGTTTACATTTAAATTGAACTAGATGGCGGCATACTCTGAATACATTTGATACTGGTCACAGCTATGACTTTTTTCTGTCCTCTTCACAATAGATGTCTTTAGTCATTACATATTTCTATTACACGAAAGATGGCGATAATAATGAGGCGGTCAAGTAGATTAGTCGCAAACAATAATTCAAAGTGACAAAAACTTTTGTGTGCTACGTAAGTGTTCCATGTTTGAATTTCGAGTATGACGCATCGACACGAATTCTACTATGGAACACTTTAAATTAATTCTTCTCAAGTGTTCCACATTTGAACTTCATGTAGGACGTATCGACATGAAATTCAGTTATGGAACACTTTAAATGAATTCTTCCCGAGTAAGTCGATTATGATTTAGTACATTAGCTTCTTCTATTGCATGAAAAAATTATTTATTCAATTTGACTAACTTCTGTTATCCACATTTTTTCTTCCCATGCAACGAAATGATGCCTAAATAAAACTGAGGCGATGTGCATTAAAAGAAAAATTGCCAATTGTACTCCAATTTTTATGGACATCTCGCACTTGACTAAAAAGTTGCATAATGTCAATCGAGTGAGAAATCGAGTGAAAGTAAGATAAATGCAGTAGAAATGCGATCTCTTAGAAATATGTGCAGTGTCACTCTTGCGGACAAAATAAGCAATGAAGAGATACGCAGTATGACAGGGTTGCACGACAATTTATTGTAAAAATATAAAAGAAAGGAATGCTAAGATGGTTCGGGCACATGGAAAGAATGAGTGATGAGACTGACGAAGAAAATCTATAGAGCAAAAGTGAGTGGTAAAAGAAGCCAAGGAAGACCAAGGCTGACTTATAAAGATCAAATAGCTAGAGTGTTAGCCGATGGAAGTGTCAAAAGCACTCGCATACCTAGCGAAAATGTGTGAGGAGAATGATGAGATTCGAGGAAGCGAAAGAAGTATGTAAGGACCGCGACGCTTGGCGCTCCGTCCTCTCTGACTACCCCGTTAGGGATGCAGCGCGAAGATATGTATATGTCGGTGGAAATAATAAAAGGCACTCATTTGACTATACTATGGCAAAGCGCGTCTTCCGATGACGCACTAACGGAACGTCGGGGCCGGCGCTGAGAGTCTGTTAGACTACGGCGGCCGGTGCGATAGCATTTCTCCGACGGATCGTTTGCCATTATTAAATTTCCAATTACCTACGTAATAATTGTTACAAAGAGTTTTCTGTCGTTAGCACATTCACTTTGTCTTAAGTGTTGTATTTTATGGAGTAGTACGCCTCTTGTAAGATTAGGTACCTATTTCTCATGACTGAGTTGCAAAAGCGCGAGTTGCCTCGTGTCTTTTCCGACATCAGAAGTGGGATTGTGGGATTACGGGACCAGTGAGTCTGATTGAGGTGTAATCGCGAGTGAACAAAATGTTAAAGCCTATCCACATTATTAACGCCCTTACTCGCCCTTAACTGCGCCCTTACGGGATGCAAGGATTACGTTAACTACTGAAACTACAGCCCGGTGAGTCGTAGCCATTTTATTCTGATTCTAGCGCCCAATGTTCTGTGTTTTGATTCTTGTTTTAGTATTACTAGCATTGCTGATTCAGGAGTGTATAGTACCGAGCAAATATCGTGGGAGGTTATAATTAAAGTTAGTGGTGTGAAAATTTTATTTCATGTGGAACCCGACGATTGTGAAGGTGTGATCTAATTAATAACCGTGAAACTCTAAAACCTTATTGTCGCTATGACCAAACTAAGTTTAAGCATTGCTAGCGCTTTTGAATTCTTCTTAAAGTAGGGTAACTAACTGTTTGAAACTGAATACGGATAGGGAATGAACCCGATGTTGCGAATGCGACGGAACACGTGGTAACGAATGTTGAAGAGAACGCTGAAACGGTTACATTAGATTTGATAATAATGAATTAAAATTGATTAAATTTAACGTAGGTGGTTTTGTGTTGAAAAATAACGACGAGAGTAATCGAACCTAACACAATATTCAATTCGGGAGTCCATTTAAAATTAGTTGCTTAAAGGTTACTGTTAAGTTTTGAAATCTTTGATTAGTAGTCAGATCTACAAGTACCTATGCTCATGAACGTTTTAATAAAATGTCACGAGGTAAAATTCTCAGTTAGATTCGTGCGATGTTAATGAGAGTAGAGGAGGTTATGTTATACCATGACTACTTTGGCCGCGATACACACACTAAGCGTAGTCGTAACCGCGCTCTGAATTATTGTCCAGAGCGCGTTGGGCGGCTGGTGATGTGACGATGACCTGGGTGACATGTGTCACTACGTTTCAGGTAGCAACTGGGCCATAATTGTTGGTGTGTGTGTTCATGACTGATGGTTGATAAGTCTGTGTAAATAGTTGTTAAAGATTACCAAAACCTTACTGCGCTTTTTTTTTTCTCTCCTCATTCCGATTAATTATTGCAACGTGCGTCAGGTAGGCCAAACCTGTAATAACCTCAAACTGCAGTTGAATTTTGTTATGTTCACGGGAACACATGAAGTCCTGTGATATGTCTGTATGGCTATGTAGTAACGAGCGATAATTAAGCGAGAATTTATAATCGAATTGATTTTTTCATGTTACCGTCATTGTTAAAATCTGCTGCTTAATCTAGTAGTTTGTGAAAATGAGTCAATTAATATGGCGGCCGTGTGGAAAGAGTTGTTGTGGCAGCGATCATTCGTTTTCGGTTGTCTGACATCCTTGGCAAAGGTGTCCTTGCGTGACATCACTGTCTGTTCACTCCTTTTTCACGAAGAAGCGTGTAGATAGGTAGGTTAGGTACCCCGTGAACAGATAGATAGGTAAAGTATAGACTAGGGGAGTAGGTCAAATAAACTAGTTAAATTAGGTACAGTTGGGTTTATTATCCAATCAATTCTCAATACGCCGCACAACTACGTCTTCTGTAGTTACAAGGGAGTCACTTGCTTGAACGTTGCGTTTTAGTAGGCCTGTTGTGGAATAATGTTGAAAGAGTGGTGCCTGGCTGAGTTTCTTGTCGGTTCTTCAAGGTATCTGGATTTCCTTTTCGATTCGAGCCGGAGTGGATCTGGTGTTCGTGAACGCCTTGTGGCTGGGTTTGCTTGAGTGGATTAGGGTGACTTTGACTTAGTTGCAGTTAGAAATTCTGATTTAAAACTTACTAAGCGAATGAGGTGTACGATGAGTGTTCAAGGGTAAACTTTAAGAAATTGAAGTATCGTGTACCCCACAAGTTTGCATAAGGTACCTAAAGGGAGTGAAGGACTCATGGTGACGATAAAATCACTATGTAGTCTGCTTAAGAGTAAAGTAAGTTCGCGTCGGCTATGACGTTGTTGAGGAGAGAGGAGCACGAGAGTGACGCGGTGGTCGTGAGACCATTCGGCGTGTGAGATGTTGAAGGTACGTTATGTAGCATCTCGTTGACGATTGCAAGCCGCTGGCCTGCCTCGTGCTATATGCGCGTTGGTCCCCAGTGTGTGGCGCAGATCTGTAGAGAGTGCTATACGCGTAGTTTGTGACGACGTGATGAAGGTACGTTATGTAGCATCTTGTTGACAGGCTGCAAGGCGCATGTCTGTAGCGAGTGTTATACGCGTAACTTGTATGGGGGTGTTTAGGATGTTCGTCATTGGGTGCCTTGTGTTAGCGTGTTCGGGGTGTTTGTGATTGCGTACCTTGTATGAAGCTGTTTAGGATGTTTGTGAAGATGTTTAGGATGTTTGTAAAGATGTTTAGGATGTTTGTGAAGATGTTTAGGGTGTATGTGAAGATGTTTAGGGTGTATGTGAAGATGTTTAGGGTGTATGTGAAGATGTTTAGGGTGTATGTGAACATGTTTAGGATGTATGTGAAGGTGTTTAGGGTGTATGTAAAGATGCTTAGGGTATTTGTGAAGACGTTTAAGTTGTCTGTGATAGAATGAAGAGATGTTTGTTGCAGAGACATGCAGATTTCGTTTTATTTCTTTTCGAATGAGAATGAGATGAATAACGCACGAGGACATGCGTGTTGTCAGGAAGGCCGTGTCGGTGGAAATAATAAAAGGCACTCATTTGACTATACTATGGCAAAGCGCGTCTTCCGATGACGCGCTAACGGAACGTCGGGCCCGGCGCTGAGAGTCTATTAGACTACGGCGGCCGGTGCGATAGCATTTCTCCGACAGATCGTTTGCCATTATTAAATTTCCAATTACCTACGTAATAATTGTTACAAAGAGTTTTCTGTCGTTAGCACATTAACTTTGCCTTAAGTGTTGTATTTTATGGAGTAGAACGCCTCTTGTAAGATTAGGTACCTATTTCTCATGGCTGAGTTGCAAAAGCGCGAGTTGCCTCGTGTGTTTTCCGACATATATAAGTAATATAATATATGCGTATTTTATTTTTGTCGTCTAGAGCAGAGCCAAACGTTCTAGTCCCGAGCGTATTTAAAATAATTATTTCTTTTTCTCTCTGGCGCGTGACTACTCACGTCGTCGTTATCAGCCATTAAATTTTTTCAAACATTATTTTCGTTTGACCTCTTTGATCGCGGAACCAGTACGGAATAATATTCGTGTTCCTTATTCAAACTCATTTCTGCTTCTATGAAAGTTTATTATGGAGACTTTTTGGCGGGAACGGGAGAAGTGAGGTTGTCATTTTATTTAGATTTTCTATTTTTTACATTTTTAGGAGTTTTAAAGTACAACAGTGATAGTATATTGTGTTTTAAAGTTCTGTGTAAGTAACAAGAATGGAGGAGATCTAAATAAACATCTGTAGCTGAAGTATTCGCGCTCTTCCAAGAAGTACTTTATAACTTCAGTAAAGCCTACTATCACTTTACTGGAGGAGTTTTACGATAAGAAAAAACTAATTTACTTGTGATTCTACACTATGGATTACTTATTAATATGTGACATTGGCAAATACGCTAAACTGTGCGCCATGCCATAAAGGAAGAAAAAGAAATGAAAAAGGGCGCAAAACTTCGTTTCCCTAACTTTCGACTCATATTTACTTGGTCAATGGTTAAATGCAATCTGCGAAGCCAAAACAAAGAGAAAAAAAAGTTTATTATGTGAGAACACCTATTTCGAACTCATTTATCGAAGATCCAATCATTACGTAACGAATAGATGGAATAAACGGTAAATATTAGTCGTGAAGTATCATAGATAAATAGTTCGTTAGGTAGTTTTTTTATTTAGGTGCTTTCAGCACACCCTGATGTATTTCTTATTTCGTTTGTAATTTTACTGAATTAAAATATTTTGAATAAGTTATTTACTCTATAGTGCGCTACTCTATAGTGTGCTTCCTTTGTATCTTTGCGGCAGGAATAAATATTAATTGGTTTTTAAGTTTAAAGGCTATTATTTCAATAAACAAAAAAACGAAATATTTTATGTAAAGAAGAATTATTTTTAAATAACGTTATTATTTTTTAAAATCGATTTGATACCCCTTTTCACCCCTTTAGGGGTTGATATCTTACAATCTGCTAAATACATGTTTCATTGTTTACTCGAATGATTATGCATTTTTTTTTGTTTCAATATTCTTTGACACTCCTTTTCACCCCGTTATGAGTTGATTTATCAAAATTTGCTAAATCCGTGTTTCGTAATTTTTTTAATGGATTTTAACTTGATTTTATACAGAAAGTGTGTTTTTTATTTTTATAGTACTTAGTTTGACACCCCTTATCATCCCTTCGGAGGTTGATTTTTAAAAATCGACCAAATGCATATTCAATTATTTATTTATAGTTTCTGCATACTTTCAAAGTTTTACCACAGATTAATTAGTTTACTAGCGTAAAGTTTTACTTTGTTACACGTTTTTAACTTTTTTCATAAAAATGAAACCTGTTCAGAGGTTAATTTTTCTAAATTGAAAAAATACACGTCCAAGTAATTATTGAATATTATAATATGGGTACACAAAGTTTTAGGTTCAGAATTTGGATTTAAATTATTTTATATACATACTGTGTAAATAAAATATTTAAAATCCATTTTACATCCTTTTAACCTTTTTAGGGATTGAACTTCTAATAACCCTTTCTACATCGTATAAGAATCTCATGTGTAATTTGTCTGTCAGCCATCTTTTCCTTTTATACATATAAGAAAATTAGATACATTTCACTATGGCGTTGTTTTGTTGACGAAAAAAAATTATTTTTTTTCACAAGCTAGGTATTTCTTCTACAATGTTTGCAATAATTCTTGATTAAAAGTACTAAAGGGCTAACAAAAAAATAAAGGAAGGTCTGACCGCATTGCAGGATCCGAATCCGCGATTTCGGCGTGGTAGACCTACGTTCTAGCCATTGTGCTATAGAGAAGGTAAACTGCTGCAAAAACAAAAAAGTTTCGAAGTTTTAGCTAGGTCGATTTTTTACCCTCCTCAAACTATATATTGTAAATTTCATCGAAATCGCTAGAGCCGTTTTCAAGAAAGCGATATCAAATATATATAATATACAAGGTATTACAAAAGTCCCCCTAATCCGTGAAAGGTATTTATTATAAGCATGTCAAGTAGAGAGTCCACCTCTCAGATTACAAGTCCTGTGATATTTTAATTTTGATAAAACTTAAATAATTTTAACGATAAATGAAAATATCGACTAAACTGACAGCATCACTATTTTGAGTTCATGACCCATATACAATCCCACGGAGTAGTAAATTACCTGCTAACTACCTCATTCGCTAGGCTACTAGGAGACTACGCCCACAGCTGTTAGATAGTTGTGTAGATAAGTATCTATTGTTAAATGCTATGTGCCGTTGGCACGCGCCTCTCACCCGCAACATAGTACACAATTAGCAATTTAATCGCGTGTTACTTAGTAGATAATAAAAAATAAAAGCTACTTCGTCTAGGTATGCACATACCTAAGCAAAAATGTGTGAGGCGAATGATGAGATTAGAATAAGCGAAAGAAGTATGTAAGAACCGCAAAGCCTGGCGCTCCGTCCTCTCTGACTACCTCGTTAGGGATACAGCGTGAAGAAATGTATGTGCAAAAGCTACTTAATAAATAATAGGTGCTGAAATACTGTACAGATATGCGTGACCGTTAACTTCCGCAAGCTGTGCTACGTCCCGAAGGCACGTGGCTCGCGCCTGCTACATAGTACATAAACATACATACTGTTAACAATTATTTCGCGCGTTACTCAATAAATAAAATAAATAAAGATTACTTGATATTATAATAGGTGGTGAAATACTGTATAGATATGCGTGTATGCGTAAGAAAAGTAGGTACGTTCAGTGCGGCGCGAGCGTTGTTTTGTTGACGAAACAAATAATTTCTTTTCACAAGCTAGGTATTTCTTCTACAATGTTCGCTATAATTTTTAATTGAAGGTACTTAAAGAGCTAACAAAAATATTTCAGATATTCTTTGCAGTTTAAAATTTAGCGGGGGACATGCTTTGCTGAATTTTATATTTCCAAGTATTTCATTGAAATTTTTGAATACGATCTTCACAGTACTTATATAATTTTATAACTGGCATGTTGAAATTGCAAAAAAAGAAATTTAATCTTTATAAAATAATGCCTGTGTCAAAAGTATGCGTTCGCACGAGAGCTAAAAAAAGCCTTGTGTAAAAAGTAAAAAGCGTCGGTGGCATATTTTATTTAACCGCTTCGATCCTCAATGTTCATATGAGCCTTGTTAAAAAATACTTGTCTTAATATTTTGCTAGAGGCGGATGCACGATTTATGTAGCTGAAACTCTCGCATTAGCTATTTATATTTCCCCATCCATCCATGTCTTTTTAACTTTTGTTATAAGTCCATGATAAGTGCGAAGTAATTTTATGACTTCCATAATAAGTGCGATCGCGCACGGAAAGTCAGAAAGGCTATCTAAATCGTTAAAAACAGCTCACGCTAAAGAGTTGAAAAGGATCCTGTGCGAACTACATTAAAACCTAACATTGATATTATTAATGAATACTGATTATTTTCAAACTGTCAAAAAGTCATGAATGAATCAATAAAGTAGTACATACATGCATATCTTCACGCCGTATCCCTAACGGGGTAATCAGAGACGACGGAGCAATAAAGTAGTAATTTCTATAATTATGTAGGCAGGTAGGTAATAAAAAAATCGGGCAAGTGCGTGTCGGACTACGCAGTGAAGGATTGCGTAGTTGGAATGCACAATATTCATTTAATTGCCAGCAAATTTAAGTTTGTATTTCATAGCATTTCTCAGTAATACTGTAAGAAACAAAATATTTTTGCGGTCGTTGAACGTTTAATCGAAAATTGTATTGAAACTAATTTTCGTAGAAAGTGCTTTTTAAGATCTACTCTCTCAAATTTTTTTCAGAATTTTCCACTCCATCCATAATTGAAGTTTGAGAGAAAGGGCACACTTTTAGGGTTCCGTAGATAATTGGTAAAAAACGGAACCGTTATAATTTCATTTGGAAAATTGATTTGAATAAGGATATACATATATACATATCTTCACACCGTATCCCTAACGGGGTAGTCAGAGAGGGCGGAGCGCCAAGCGTCCCATTCCTTACATACTTCTTTCGCTTACTCAAATCTCATCATTCTCCTTGAATTGAATTGAATTGAATAAGAATGTATCTTGCAGTTTTTGAGATATGGGGTATTCTCGGTTATGCTCTCAGTAACTGCAGAAATAACTTTGTCTTATAGTTCACTGTGAAACGTTATTAAATGGAAATTCGTTTTTACGGGAGATTAAATTAATATTGCGCATCCCGTCTGGAACCCTTCCCTGCGCGTGGTCCGATACGCACTTAGCCGGTCTTACTATTTTAGAAGTGCGAATATCAGGAACTATTGACTTAGATAAGTCACTTCGAAACCACTATGTCATTGAACACCTATCTGAATATAAATCACACGCTAAGTGTGCTGGGATCTTTTTTCATACTTCAGTTACATTTTCAAGATTTCGCTACAGCATTGTATAGCGGTTTGTGAAATATACCTATCTTCCAAATTCTATCTATGTAGTGCCAATTATAGTCTCCGAGTAAAATGACTGACATACGGACAGAATGAAATTATAAGGGTTTCGTTTTTTGCCATTTGGCTATGGAACCCTAAAAAAAGGAATCTGACCAACTATCGAAAATCAAAACTATCGAGGTGTTAATGTTTAATGTAGATTACAAACAAATAGGAGAAGTGTTGCGCAGGAACTAAATTCAAAAACCCCGAAAGTATCGTTGGATAAAGTCCAAGTTTTTTAGGCTTTGATTATATGATGTCGTTTGTTTTGTTTGCGAACCTATTGTTTAGATCTGTTAATTTAGATCATAAAAAAATAATTTCCGAAAATAGCGTTATCACATATTTTTTTACGAAAATATTTCTCAAAAGATTTGAATTGTCTTCCAAAATAATTGCAAAAAACCCCAATCTAGCAACGCTGTTTGAAATGTAAAAAGGATAACAGGTCTATAACCTACCAAATAAAGAAGTTAATGGTTTGATTTAATCCTTGATATTGAAGAACATCATCTTTTTTTTGTAATGTAATGGCTCTCTGTCGCGAAATAGAATTGTTTTGACATGTGGAATATCGATATTTAATACTATATACAGCGAAAGACAGATTTCACGTAGATACTTTATTATGTATTTTTACGAAAACAACAGACATTTATTTTTGCGAGCGAAATGAGCGGCCTCTCGGCGTCGTGTCGTGAATTGCAATGGGCGGAGCTCTGAACTCGAATGCGCCCGAACACAAACGAAGGCACACGAAGTCGACGGCCGAGAAACCACGAGTTCGACTCGTGCGCATACATATTGTAGCTACCTCATTAGCGTTACAGCGTGAAGAAGATATATGTATGTATATACGTATAGATATTGTACAGTTGCCACAGACATATCTATATATCCCTTGTAGTTTTTAACTTTACCAAATTGAAAAGTCAGTGCGCTTTAGGTATCATCATGTAATTAGAGCATTATCCTAATTTTGTTGTATTATGAGGCCATCTGTCGTTGAGTAGAATAAAACACTTGCGTTGATACTCTCTAAACATTTTAACATAAATATAAAAGGTATTACTAGATGCCACTGACATTAAAATTTGATAAAAGGGTTTTCATTTTTATAATTGAAATTAACACATAAAATGTGCGTAAATCTAAAAGTATTCAGTTGTAAATACCAATACAAACTACATTTTTGGATACATTTGCAATTACAAAAGAATTACTTTATCTTCACATTCTACCGATACTGGTAGTGACATCTTTCATTGTTCTTAGTGTACCGTGAAATCTAATGTATGTCGCTGATACCACATGTACTTAGTGAAAAATTACAAACTATAGCTAAAGGCAGTGTGTCCCAGAGTTGCATTTACATTCAGTCAAGAAAGTATCGGGAATGGATGATTTGTTTATGGTTTCAAATTCGATTTTTTGTTTTTTTTGTTGTTGTTAGATTGCCACAACTGTTTTCCATTTTGGCGCGGAGTTTGAGTTGCATTCTAGTGTATATTGTGAATTTCATAATGGACGAAAACATCGAACAAAGAGTTTGTCTTAAATTTTGCATCACCATTGGAATTTCGTGTTCGGAGTCACTGAAAATGTTACAGAAGGCTTACGGTGAATCAACTTTATCAAAAACACGTGCTAATGAGTGGTACAAAACGTTCAAAAGCGGTCGAGATGAGATGAAAGATTTGCTACGCTCTGGTAGGCCATCAATGTCTGCAACTGAAGTTAACATCGCAAAAGTGACGGGAAATAGTGACTGAAAATGCTCATTCAAGTTTGAGAGAAATAGCCGCTGAACCGTGTCTCACGGTCGATCCGTACCATTTTAAATAATCACTTGGGTATGAAACATGTTGCCGCTCGGCTAGTCCCAAAAGACCTGAATTTTCTTCAAAAATACAATCGCATAAGAGTTGCTGAGGACATACTAGAACAAGTCAATTCCGACCCAACATTCATGAAACGCATTGTTACTGGTGACGAGACGTGGATTTACGAGTTTGACATGCAACTAGTCAACAAGCTTCGGAGTGGCGCCTTCCAACTGAACCGAAACCTAAAAAACGACGCCAAAGTCGATCAAAAGTCAAAATCATGTTGACTGTTTTCTTTAACTATCGCGGTGTTGTGCACTCGAAATTCTTGCCGGAAGGTCAAACGTTAAATAAAGAATATTATTTGGGCGTTATGCGGCGTTTAAGAGAGCAAATTCGACGAAAAAGGCCAGATTTGTGGAAAGAAAATTCTTGGATTTTGCACCACGATAATGCACCTTCGCACAAGGCCATCATTGTGAACGAATTTTTGACCAAAAACGGCACCCGTTTTCATTCGGTAGAAGACATAAAAGAGAATTCGCGGCGAGCACTGAACTCAACTCCGGAAAAAGCGTTTAAAAAATGTTTTGATGATTGGATTATTCGTTGGCGTAAGTGTATCGTTTCTGAAGGAACATACTTTAAAGGTGATAAAATTAATTTGGATGAATAACTAACATTTCGTGTATTGTTGATCTTTTCCCGGTACTTTCTTGACAGAGTAGTATATCAAAAGTTAAGTAATGTGACTTGAAATTTTAATTCTAAATATTATGAAACATTTAAGTGGCTGACGGGTTGTGCACATACTAATAGACTTGTACAGTCCTAATAGTTTATTTTGCTTTCGAAAAATTAAAGTAATGGTAACGTTCTCGCTCGTCGGTATTGTTGTATTAGTAAGTATAATTATGTATTACAATTGTTATTTTTTTATATATATTTGTTATTTTGACTGCCTACCCTATTGAAAAACCCTGTGCACGCTACTGCTGTCTTACGATGCCTTACCTAATAAGTGACTCGATAACTAATATGGACATTACGTTATTAGGTCGGCCACAGATGATATTTAATCGAGCCCATTCAGTTTGCATGAAGTTCTCTAGAGCATACGAACGATACGTAGGGCGGCCACACATAATCAAGTTGACTTGATGCAACCTTCGCTTCATGCAATTAGACCGGCTTGATCAAGTATCGTCTTGATCGTCAGTGGCCGACTTTATAGAGAATTTAGAACACTTTCCAGGGAGACACGGAGAAATATAATATACTTTTGAGAGGATGGGGTTTCGGCTGAATTGGATGGATGGATTTAACATATTATTTGCATACAGGATGTTGGTCCTATTGGTAAAATCCTCTTATTAGCATTATCACAGATTAATTAGTTTACTACTGTAAACAGATGGTCAGTGGCATAGAGACAAACTGTCCCACATTAAAACTGGCAACGCAACTGGTTTACATTTAAATTGAACGCAAGTAGGTTTACATTTAAATTGAACTAGATGGCGGCATACTCTGAATACATTTGATACTGGTCACAGCTATGACTTTTTTCTATCCTCTTCACAATAGATGTCTTTAGTCATTACATATTTCTATTATACGAAAGATGGCGATAATAATGAGGCAGTCAAGTAGATTAGTCGAAAACAATAATTCAAAGTGACAAAAATTTTTGTGTGCTAGGTAAGTGTTCCATGGGGTGCGAACGATGATCTACCTCCACGTGTGCGATGGGGATTTTCAGTCCAATACGGTACGCCTTGTTGCAACGTAAACCCTCTAGCCGGTGCACCCTGGGCCACCAGTGGGCCACTGGGTAACTTTTTGGTAAATACTGAACTCTTGCTAGTAGTGGGCGAAAAGATCATCCCTAATCCAAGGTGTCAAACGTACCGTGCCGATGGATGCGTGGCTGAGGGGGAGCTCAGTCGTGAACGGTGTCTCTCCGATACCAGGGCGCCTCGGAGAGTATTTTCGCCCTTCGGCATGCGGGGCTCTGCCGGTTGTAATCCATACTTCCCTAGCTACTCGTGGGACTTATATGGATATAAACGAAATAAACTCCATACTCGTTTCTTCTCCTTCAGAGAAATCTGAAGTAGAAAAACTGCAAGTTGCTGGATCGGAGGGCGAGCCTATGGCTACCCAAACGCCCAGTACTAGTACTAGTTCGTCTAGCGCTGGGACGAGCCAAACTGTAGCCGGTGACTCCGGCTCACAAATGTTGACGAACCAAAGCGGAGACGCACATACTGATGACGTACCTCGAAAGAGGAAGTTATCGGGAGCCGCGCGGAAACGGTTTAGGAAGCTACGGGCTGCAAACGTAGGCGCCGAAGAGGCCCTAACTTTGTGCCGTCGGCCTATGACCAATCTGCCGCAGCTCAAAACTCCTCCATCGAAGGCGGTCAAGCGAATTCGATCGGAGGAGGATTCCCTTCCGGGGAGTGTTACCAAGGCTCCAAAGATGGACCAACGTGGCAAGGCTCCGAAGGTGGATAACACTAACAAGGGTCCGAAAGTGGAACTTGCTAATAAAGCAAAACCAAGCTTTAAAGAGATCGCTGGGTCCTCGCGTCCCTCGTGACCCGCTTCATTTGGTCCTCATGAACGAGGACCAAATGAAGCGGGTTCGTAGCACACTGATCCAAGAGATCGCAAAGATATCGGACAGTGGAGCGGGACCCAAATTTGTGGGCTTCATGCACAGGCCAGGCTGAATATTGATTACTTGCGAGAATCAATCCAGCCAAGATTGGCTGGTGAATGAAATACCAAAAATAAAACCGTGGCCTGAGGCGGAACTTTTTGTGATATCGGAAAGCGAGCTGCCTAAGCCTGTTGTTGTCTCGACTTTTGTACCGAGCGGGGACGTGCAGTCTGTAAATGACGCCCTCAATCTGCTTCGGATACAAAATGAGGGGCTGAATACCCGGCTTTGGAAGACATTGGCAGTTAGGGGCGAGGAGAGTGGGTTCTTTGCGACCTTCTCTATTGACGACCCTTCTGCTGAAGCTCTCAAAGCCACGGAATACAGGGTCAGCCTAGGCTTTAGAAAAATTGTTTTTAAGGCCAGGGGTGGCCATGATACTAATGAGTCAACGGCTAACACACCAGAGAACCCACAACCCTCCACCTCTAGTGACTCCACGCAGCCGATAAGTAAAGCGCCTAAACCCCAGGTCAAACTGGGTAAAAGGCCTTCTGGACCGGCAGCAAGGGGTGGGGGTGTAAATAGAGGCTCCGGTGCAAGTACTACAGGTGCTACGGCGACCGGGCTACCTCCCTCTCGTGGACGACTACGTCCGCAGAAAAGGGGAACAAAGCCCGCAAACCCAAAGCCCTCTGCTGGCTTATGACATACCGCCCAAGGAGAATCGGTGAGGATCCTCCAAGCTAACATTCACCATGCCGTTGCTGCATCAGCGGTTGTGGAGCGCTGTCTTGTTGAGGACAAAGTAAGCCTCGCCTTGATTCAAGAACCTTCGGTGGTAAATTCAAAAATCCTAGGTCTAAATGCCGCCGGTAATATACTTTACAATAGCGGTAGTAAAAAGCCTAGAGCTTGTATCATTTTCAATAAGAAAATTGATCTATTACCTGTTCCAGAGTTGTGTTCTGACGATCTGGTTGCAGCGTTCGTAAATCTCCAAGGGTGGGATGGGGCTAGAGTAATCTTGTGCTCGGCCTATTTACCTGGAGATAAAGAAGACCCAACTGAAGACCTACAGCGTGTAGCGGCTTACGCTCGGAAACATAAAGCTGAGCTTCTGGTGGGCTGTGATGCCAATGCTCACCATACCACCTGGGGGAGCTCGGACATCAATGCTAGAGGTGAGTTACTGTATGATTTTCTAACGGTTAACTGCTTTTACACGTTAAACATAGGCTGTGAACCGACCTTTGTAACGCGTGTCAGACAGGAAGTGCTAGACATTTCCTTTTCCACTGGCAACATAGCCAGACACGTAGTTGGATGGCGGGTCAGTGACGAGAACTCTATGTCTGATCATAGACATATTCGCTTTGATATCAGGGCTTCCTTAGCTAATCAAACTATTACATATAGGGATTCTAGGAGAGCGGACTGGGACTTGTATAATGAAAGACTAGATGCTAACCTGGAAATAATTCCTAAATGTCTTAAAACGTGGGAGAGTCTAGATTTAGCAGTGCACATGATCACGAAAGGCATCAAAAATGCCTATGAAGACTGTTGTCCGCTAAAAATAAAGACCTCCAAAAGAGAAGTATCGTGGTGGAACTCTAAGCTAGCGAAGCTTAGAGCAAAGACACGCAAATTATTTAATAAGGCTAAAAGGACTCGTGAATGGCAGGCCTGTAGTAAAGCCTTAACTGATTACAACATAGAAATTAGGAAGGCAAAGAGAGCTTTATGGAGGAGGCTCTGTGAGGAAATTAGTAATATGCCTCAAGGAGCAAGACTCCATAGAGTGCTCTCTAAATCCAAACCTAATCAAATTGGGCTGCTTAAAAAGCCAGACGGTTCATTCACAACATGTGAAAGCGAAACGTTAGAGTTGTTGGCAATGACCCACTTTCCTGGGGCAATCCGTAAAAGATCGGACTCTGCACCACAGACCACCCTACATAGACCTCAGAAGGAGGACTGGCATAGAGCGGTCAAACTAATAACAGCTAACAGAATAAAGTGGGCGATCAACTCTTTCAAACTACATAAAACTTGCGGAGAGGATGGTGTACGTCCCATACACCTACAAAAAGGGACTGATGTCCTCCTGCCGCACCTTATTAATATCTTCGGAGCTAGTTATGCCTGGGGGTACATACCTGATTCACGGTCTACAGTAAAGGTAATATTTATACCTAAAGCGGGGAAAAGGGACTACGGACTACCAAAGTCCTTTAGGCCCATTAGCCTTAGCTCATTTCTGTTAAAGACCATGGAAAAGGTTTTAGACAGATTTATTAGGGATGGGCCATTGGCTACAATACCTATTCATCATACTCAACATGCCTATAGTAGAGGTAAGTCTACAGTAACTGCTCTGCTCAGTCTCATTGACAGAGTAGAAAAGGCAGTTGAAGATAAAGAAGTAGCACTTTGTGCCTTCTTAGACATAGAGGGAGCTTTCGATAATACCCCCATCAGTACATTAGTTAGGGGTCTCGAATCCAAGATGGTTGACCCTACAACTACTAGATGGGTACGCTCGATGCTCTCTAACAGAGGAGCCAAACTAGCACTCTGTCAAACAGCCTCGACATTTTCCACAATGAGAGGATGTCCTCAAGGTGGCGTTCTATCACCCCTTCTATGGACCCTCGCAGTGGACCAGCTCTTGCATAAAATGGCTGACCTTAGGATTGACACTCAGGGATATGCAGATGACCTGGTAGTTATAGTCCGAGGTTTCAGCCTAAACACTATTTCTTGTGTTATGCAACGAGGCCTCCACACTATCACTGAATGGTGTAGAGAGAACGAGTTATCGATCAATGCTGATAAAACAGTAATTGTGCCGTTTACGAGGAAGCGATGCCTGGATAGGTTGGTAGCTCCACGACTAAACGGTAAATCGATACCTTTTTCCACTGAAGTTAAGTATTTGGGTGTTATAATTGACCAAAAACTGACGTGGAACAGTCATATCATAAGTACCTTGCAAAAGGCAAAAATTGCCTTAGGTACTTGCAGTCGGATGGCAGGGAACAACTGGGGTCTGAGCCCAAAAGTCGTTCTGTGGCTGTATACAGCCATTGTGAGGCCGACAATTAGTTATGCCTCTGTGGTCTGGTACGAGAAAGCCCACCAGAAGACTGTGATAGATAGGCTAGGTGGCTTGCAGAGAACCGCCTGTCTATTAGCAACCGGAGCCATGTCGACCTCGCCGGGTGCGGCGTTAAATGCTTTGCTGAACCTACCGCCCCTTCACTTGTATGTGTTAAAGGAGGCGAAGAGCAGTATTCACAAACTATCCGCCCAGGACGGAACGAAATGGCTATCGCAGAAACTGAGATCTTTTCAAGACTCAGTAACGAATATTCCGATTCTGAGTATGCCCACTGACGTTATGCTCCCGCGGTGTACCTTTGAAAAACATTTTATAGTGGAGATGCCTTCCAGGGATGACTGGATTGAAGGAAGAATGACCTGGAAACCTGGCGGTCTACTTTGGTACACCGATGGCTCAAAATCGGATAACGACGTAGGATGTGGAATTTTTGGAGTGCGCCCAAGTTTCAAGAGGAGCCTGAATCTTGGGAGGTACGCCTCCATTTTCCAGGCTGAAATGTTCGCCATTATTGAATGTGCGGACATCAACATTAAAAAGCACTACGTAAACCAAACTATATACATACACTCTGATAGTCAGGCAGCTCTCTTGGCATTGGCCTCGAATGTAATCACATCGAGGCTAGTTAATAACTGCGTGACTACTTTAAACACTCTGGGAAATAAAAACAGAGTGATTCTAAGATGGGTCCCTGGCCATGCGGGCATTGAAGATGCCGACGAACTCGCAAGAGCCGGCACCAAAATCACATTTATTGGTCCAGAACCTTTTTGTGGTATCCCCAAAAGCCAGGCTCAACTGATTTTGTGGAAATCCTGCTTCAAAGCGTCTTGCGAGTATTGGAAGAATATACCGGGCCAAGAGCATTCCAAAGCCCTAATAAAGCCATATAATCGCAAGGTGGCTTCTAGTGTCACGGCAATGAGCCGGAGCAACTTGCGTATCTTGGTTAGAGCACTTACTGGGCATTGTTGCTTAAATAAGCACATGTTTAATATGGGGCTCTCCAACACAAGAATGTGCCGGTACTGCCGGGTAGCGGATGAAACGCCTATGCACATTTTGTGTGACTGCGGACCACTGATGCGCACTCGTCGATCCTGCCTCGGCCAGTATTTTCTGAGTCCGGAGGAGGTTCAACACATCAATCCAAGGAATACCTTGCAGTTTTTGACTACAGTGGGACTTGGCAGTGTTTTATAACACAGTGGCGATCACAATAGATCAAGTTTGGTCGCAGTGATACAGGTCTGGTAGGACCTGCATAGCCACTTACATGAAATAAAAAAAAAAGTGTTCCATGTTTGAATTTCGAGTATGACACATCTACACGAATTCTACTATGGAACACTTTAAATTAATTCTTCCCAAGTGTTCCACATTTTAATTTCATGTAGGACGTATCGACATGAAATTCAGTTATGGAACACTTTAAATGAATTCTTCCCGAGTAAGTCGATTATGATTTATTACATTGGTTTCTTCTATTGCATGAAAAAATTATTTGTTCTATTTGACTAACTTCTGTTATCCACATTTTTTCTTCCCATACAACGAAATGATGCTTAAATAAAACTGAGGCGTTGTGCAATAAAAGATAAATTGCCAATTGTACTCCAATTTTTATGGACATGTCGCACTTGACCAAAAAATTTCATAATGCCAAAATTGTTTTCACAAAAAAGACTGAATGGTTCCTAAGATAGTTGCCCTGTATCTCTTATGGATTTGAATTTCTCCATACTGTCCCAGTTCAAAATAAATTGTAAAACAAAATTGTTATTACTGTCTATCTGTTTGTGCGCTTAGTTCTAAACGACGCTACGGATTTAGATACAGTTTTCACTATCGTTAGATTTTCTTACGAAAAGTTAATATAATTTATTATATAATTAGTAAGCAGTGTGAATATATGTAACCGCCAAAATGGCCATACACAATGCAGTGTTGGTGGCAACTTTATTGTACGATAGTGAGGCCTAGATATGTCCGAAATCGAGTGAAAGTAAGATAAATGCAGTAGAAATGCGATCTCTTAGAAATATATGCGGTGTCACCCTTGCGGACAAAATAAGCAATGAAGAGATACGCAGTTTGACAGGGTTGCACGACAATGTTATTGTAAAAATAATGAAATGAATGCTAAGATGGTTCGGGCACATGTAAAGAATGAGTGATGAAAGACTGACGAAGAAAATCTATAGAGCAAAAGTGAGTGGTAAAAGAAGCCAAGGAAGACCAAGGCTGATTTATGAAGATCAAATAGCTAGAGTGTTAGCCGACGGAAATGTCAAAAGCACTCGCATACCTAGCGAAAATGTGTGAGGAGAATGATGAGATTCGAGGAAGCGAAAGAAGTTAGTAAGTACCGCAACGCTTGGCGCTCCGTACTCTGACTACCCCGTTGGGGGTGCAGCGTGAAGATATGTATGTATGTAATATAATATATGCATATTTTATTTTTCTCATCTAGAGCAGAGCCAAACGTTCTAGAGTCCCGAGCGTTTTTAAAAAAAAAAATTCTTTTTCTCTCTGGCGCGAGACTACTTACGTCGTTGTTATCAGCCATTAAATTTTTTCAAACATTATTTTCATTTGACCTCTTTGATCGCGGAACGAGTACGGAACAATATTCGTGTTCCTTATTCAAATTCATTTCTACTTCTATGAAAGTTTATTATGTGAAAACACCTATTTCGAACTCATTTATCGAAGATCCAATCATTACGTAACGAATAGATGGAATAAAAGGTAAATATTATTCGTAAAGTTTCATAGATAAATAGTTCGTTAGGTAGTTTTTTTATTTAGATGCTTTCAGCACACTCTGGTGTATTTCTTATTTCGTTTGTAATTTTACTGTGTTCACGCTTGAATGTTTAATACACCGGTATTTGTTAATTCACATAGTAAATGTACTTTATAGAATATAGATGGTGTGAAATGAAACTACATTACGGTACGGTTATCAGTGCTGTAAGAAATAAAAAAAAATTCAGATCAGGAGTACTTAGCAGAAGCTTTATTTCTCTAACGTATTCCCCAAATAGAACATAAAGTCCTTCGAGCCGGATCGCTCAGGACAAAATAGGTCAACGGTCTGTTAGAGGCCGTACACCCCTGTACTCGCAGTGGATCGCTGCACAAGGAGTACGCGGCACTTGCTACGGAAGCTACTCTTCCGCCCTGCGGAGATCGTTGCTGTAGCAGAGTGGTGGAACAGCAGACGACAACCTCGGTCGGCTCTTTAGTGCTAGCTGGCAGGTTCATGCACTGGAAAAAAAGGGCCAGCTTCACATCGGCAAGTTTGGCGCGAAATTCAAGACCATCGCCGAGCGTGCTGATACGTGACATCATAGCGGTAGTGTGGCACTGCCATTAATGCTGCTTGCATAGTGACGGCAAGTAATACATCAGTCTAGAGCTGAAAGTGACAAAATAAACCGTGAGTACTTTTATCATTCACCATATACAACAGTTGAAGCTTAGTGTGTTTAAAGAAATTAACTTTGAAGAATTTATTGAAGAAATTGGACTTGTAAAACTTTTATTTTTTATTAGTACTTTGAAAATATTAAATAATTTTAGACTTAGAAAAATTTGCATGTATTAGTTAAGGACTTAGAATAATTTGTGAATAAAGTGATATACAGGGAACCTATGTCAGATTTTAGTTCGAAAATTTAAACACTTGTAAAATTTTTACGTTTAGAACTTTTACAAAATTACAAGTGTTGTTGTTGTGTTAGTTTAAAAGACTTTTATTAGATTTCACTTCTGTTTTGTATTATATTAAGTTTGGTATAAATTTTAAACATGGAAAAAATTATTAATTTACAAGTAGAAATGAAAAATGTAATAGAGAAAGCCTTCAGCAATTATAAAAAGAGCCCTAAAGATCGTATCACGAGTGAATATGTAGAGACTAGATTAGAATTATTAGAAAATAATTGGCAATCATTTGTTGAAAATCATAAAAGGTTATATGAAAATAATAAACCCGAACAAATAGAAGCATCTGTCTATGTAGATTCGGAAATGTATGATAAAGCTGAAGATGTGTACATAAGTTATAAATGTCTTTTGAAATCTGCTAAAAATAAATTAACTTGTAAAGCTGGGACGCCACAACACATACCTTCAGGGTCAACATCCGATAAACAGTCGGCAGTAAATTTACCGAAAATTTCGATACCTACTTTTTCGGGCAGATACGCGGAGTGGACTTCTTTCCGGGATCTCTTCCTTTCTCTAGTACATAAAAATGAATCTCTCGACAATGTACAGAAATTACATTATCTGAAGGGTTATTTAAGTGGTGAGGCTGCTCAGCTAATTCGGCACACCCCTGTAACTGAGGCTAATTATAAGGAGTGTTGGTTTTTATTAGAAAAGAGGTATGACAACAAAAAATATTTGTCAAATTGTATACTAAAAAGACTGTTCAGTCAACGGCGTATGAATTCTGAATCTGCATCTGGCCTGAAAGAATTATTAGACACCACAGTAGATTGTTTAAATGCATTAAAAAATTTGGGCATAGATGTGACTACCTGGGACATAATAGTCATTCATGTGGTTGCATACAAATTAGATTCAGAGACGCGTAAGCAGTGGGAGCTTTTCATATCGAGTGATGATTCTTTACCAACTATTGATCAGTTTAAAACATTCATAGAAAAGCGATTCAGAGCTTTGGAATTTGTTGAGCCGCGTAAGTATACTCAGACCAATCCACTACACACTTCAATTGCTAAAGTTTTGCTGGCCACCAAATCTTCGAAATTTAAATGCGAATACTGTTCACAAGCTCACAAAATGTGTTTCTGTAAAAAGTTTGCAGAGCAATCTGTCAGCCAAAGACGACAATTCGTAACCGACAATAACATATGTTTTAATTGTCTCGGTAGCAACCATATATCATATGAATGCAAAAAATTATCTACCTGCAGGATTTGTCACAAAAAACACCATACTCTTCTACATCAGAGTATACAGCAGGAGAACAAAAGTCAAGCTACTAGCTCTATACAGAAGACTAGTAGTACAACTGCTTCGGAATCTGAACTTCCGGTAGTGGCTTGCTTTTGTACTGGGCAAATTCCGAAACCTAAACAAGTTCTATTGGCCCCAGCGCTAATCAAAGCGGAAGCAAAAACCGGAGAATCTTTGCTAGTCCGTGCCCTAATAGATCAAGGTTCACAAGCGTGCTTCGTTACAGAAGCCATAGTTCAACTTCTTCGACTAAAGAAAATTCCAATAAACGGAGTGATATCTGGTCTGTCGAATGATGGAACCATACGAGCTAGATATAAAGTCCGAGCTCAAATTCAGTCGTGCGTCGATCCAAACTTCAAGATGGAGATAGAAGCTTACATTTTACGCAAGATAACGACTTATCTTCCGGAACAAAGAATCGATGCCATAGAATGGGTAGATTTAGGTTATCTGCGCTTAGCAGATCCACAGTACAACGTACCCAACAAAATCGACATTTTGTTGGGAGCGGATGTTTATAGCACAATAATGAAGGAAGGAATGAAGAAATGTCCCAATGGATCACTGATTGCACAGAGCACTAGTTTTGGGTGGATTCTTTCGGGTGTTATAGACAAGGAAAATGAAAAATCTAATGAATCAGCAAGGCGAGTTCGAGTTATGCATGCTAACGTTGATGAAAATGACATCTTGAAAAAGTTTTGGGAAATAGAAGAAAGTACATTTTATAACACGAAGAAAATATTAAGCGAAGAAGAACAAAGGTGTGAAGATATTTATAAGAATACTACTAAAAGAGCACAGGAAGGACGATATGTAGTGAATTTACCT
The DNA here is from genome assembly GCA_907165235.1 of Zeuzera pyrina. Classification (NCBI taxonomy): domain Eukaryota; kingdom Metazoa; phylum Arthropoda; class Insecta; order Lepidoptera; family Cossidae; genus Zeuzera; species Zeuzera pyrina. The sequence goes on along the minus strand of OU015620.1, from coordinate 26,942,891 downwards.
TTCCGCGATGAGGAACCGCATTGCAGAAGTGGTGATTCGAGGGAAATATCTGTGAAAAGACTAAAATCATTAGAAAGACGATTAAGTAAGAATACGGATTTACAAGTAAAGTATCATGATGTCTTAAAGGAATATCTAATGCTAGGCCACATGCGACCAATTAACGACAGTGATACTAAAAAGAATGAAGCCGTTTACTTACCACATCATGCAGTAGTAAGAGAAGATAAGTCGACCACACGGGTTAGAGTCGTGTTCAATGCATCGGAACCGAACAAATTGGGAGTGTCTTTGAACGACACGTTGATGGTTGGACCTACTCTGCAGGCAGATCTGAGGCACCTTGTATTGGGTTGGAGATCATATCCTATTGTCTTGGTCGCCGACATTATAAAAATGTATCGTCAAGTGCTTATTGCCAAATCAGATGCTAACATGTACCAACGTATTGTGTGGAGAGACAACCCTAAGAATGAAATCAAGGATTACGAACTTCTTACGGTCACCTTTGGAATGGCATCTGCGCCATACTTAGCAGTTAGAACGCTGCATCAAGTTGCATATGATTTTGGGGCTCAATACCCACTCGCAGCAGATCGGGTCTTGAACTGCTTCTACATGGATGACTTGATGACAGGCTGCTCAACAGTACAGGAAGGCGTTGACATATTTAAACAGTTACAAGAATTATTAGATCAAGGGGGATTCAAGCTACAAAAATGGAATAGCAATAACAAGGATCTTCTTAAAAAAATAACACAGCATATGGAAAGCGATACACAGACAGAAGGAACAAAAGAAAAGAAAAATAACATAGAAAGAGAAGAATTAGAAATAAAAATGGATAGTACTATTAAGGTATTGGGACTTACCTGGAGTAGAAGCGAAGATAATTTCAAGTACGCAGTGCAGCTCTCTCCTAAGACCGGACCTGAAACAAAAAGAGGTATAATATCAGAAATTGCAGAACTTTTTGATCCACTAGGATGGGTTTCACCTAGTGTAATTTTAGTAAAGATCTTTATTCAAAAGCTATGGTTGACAGGTGTAGGATGGGATGAGCAAATATCTGATGAATTTCAAAAAGAATGGAATACTTATCGCACAGGGTTTGCTGAGCTTTCCAAAATAAAAATACCACGTTGGCTTGGCACGAAACCCGACGATCACGTTGTAGAGTTACATGGATTTAGCGACGCCTCCCGCAGTGCGTACGGAGCAGCTGTCTACATGCGTATCGTGGACAACACGAACAACGTTAGAACGTCACTTGTGGTAGCTAAAACGCGGGTAGCACCTGTTAAACAAGTAAGCATTCCTCGTATGGAGCTTTGCGGAGCTGTCTTGTTAACACGACTGTTAGCTGAAACGGCAGAAATTCTAAGGGTTCCCAAAGACAAGGTGCATGCTTGGACAGATTCGACAATAGTTCTGGCGTGGCTTAGCAGCCACCCCAGTCGCTGGAAAACGTTTGTCGGCAACAGGGTATCTGAGATTTTGACCGCGCTGGAGTCGTCACATTGGTCTCACGTCTCTAGCAATCAAAATCCAGCTGATTGAGCTTCGAGAGGCATATCACCTGCCTCTTTAATAAATAATGATCTTTGGTTTTTTGGGCCAAGTTTTTTGAGTGAACCAGAAATCAAGTATAACAGGCAAAAGCAGTTTCACACAACCATAGAGAAATCCATTAACACACACGTAGGAAAAGTGTCAGAGGATTTCCTCACTCTACTTTTCCTTAAATATTCTACATTGGAGAAACTAGTGCGCATTATAGCTTATTGCCGAAGATGGTTGAAGAGGAGGACGGCAAAGGTAACATACTTATCTAAAATCGAAATTGACGAAGCACTGCAATGTTGCATAAAAAGGGTACAAGAAACGGAATTCTTCAAGGAGTACAAAGTATTGAAACAGGGAGAGCAAATTAACAAGAAAGGAAGCAAACTAAGAACTTTAAGTCCTTATCTAGACGATAAAAACCTAATAAGATTAGCTGGTCGTTTAAAAAACTCTTGTTTAGAAGAGCAAACTAAGTCGCCAATTGTCTTGCCACATGATTCGCCATTAACTAAATTAATAGTGGCAGAAGCTCATGATAAGACGTTACACGGAGGACAGCAACTAATGCTTAATTACCTAAGGACAGCGTATTGGATAATTGGTGCCAAAAGTTTGGTCAAGCAACACATCCGCAATTGTGTTACTTGCATCAAGAACAGCGCACCTAGCCACAATCAATTTATGGGATCTTTGCCGGCTGTGAGATGTACACCAGCTAGACCGTTTCAGAACAGCGGTGTTGACTATGCTGGACCAATTAAAATCCGGACAACTAAAGGACGTGGTCATCGCTCCTACAAGGGCTACATCTGTCTGTTTATATGTATGGTTACAAGGGCCATACATTTAGAAGTCGTTAGCGACATGACCAGTCAAGCATTTTTGGCAGCCTTCCGGAGGTTTGTTGCTCGACGGGGTAAATGCGCCCATATTTGGTCCGATAATGGAACCAATTTCGTCGGAGCAGCTAAAGAACTGCGTGAATTGAGTTCCATTCAATCGGAGATATCAGAGCATCTCGAGAGAAATGGAACGGAATGGCATTTTATTCCTCCTCGTGCGCCTAACTTTGGAGGTCTTTGGGAGGCCGCGATAAAGTCAACGAAATTCCACCTTAAAAGAGCTATCGGAGAATTGACATTGACTTACGAAGAGATGAGTACTCTTCTTGTTCAAGTCGAGGCCTGCCTCAATTCTAGGCCGATGATTACGGTTAACACTATCGATCCCAGTGAACCCTTACCTCTAACCCCTGCTCACTTCCTGGTGGGTGAGCCCTTGGTTAATGTACCTGATGTGAAATATGAGTCAACAAATATGAATTTATTGACAAGATGGCAACTGGTGCAAAGAACGTTACAATCTTTTTGGAGACGTTGGTCACGAGAGTATTTGGGAGCGCTTATGCATCGCTATAAATGGTCGCTGCGAACTCCAGAGCCTGAAATAGGAGAAATCGTCTTAATTAAGGAAGATGATCTTCCTCCTGGTCAATGGTTGCTAGGTCGTGTTATTGAAAAACATCCAGGATCAGACCACATAACCCGGGTGGTCACATTACGCACCAAATCATCCATCTTGAAACGACCAACCTCTAAGTTATGTATACTTCCTGTTAAAAATAATTTGATGATAACCTAAATTTAAATAGTACATAATCATATTAGTTTAAATGAAATACAATTTCCATTTTTTTTGTATACTTACTTGTTTCCTGTTTATCAGCAGAGTTACTTGAAGTACATTCATTTGGTATGTAAGTTGTGTTTTTAATGTACAATTGATCTTTATAGAACATGTGATAGAACAATTTAATGTAACACAACATTATCGTTGTTGCTCAACCCACCAATGACATCCAATAAATATATTCGGCCATGATATGCGGTATATCATGCTTACCTTTTTCTAGAAGGACATTCCTTTCATAATGTCCTTGGTGGGCGGCATGTTCACGCTTGAATGTTTAATACACCGGTATTTGTTTATTCACATAGTAAATGTACTTTATAGAATATAGATGGTGCGAAATGAAACTACATTACGCACACATTTGAATTGATGGCATATATGTGTATCAGTGCTGTAAGAAATAAAAAAAAATTCAGATCAGGAGTACTTAGCAGAAGCTTTATTTCTCTAACGTATTCCCCAAATAGAACATACTGAATTAAAATATTTTAATTAACTTATTTACTCTATAATGTATCTTTGCGGCATAAAAATATATTATTTGGTTTTTTAAGTTTAAAGGCTATTATTTCAATTTAAAAACGAAACATTTTATGTAAAGTAGAATTATTTTTAAATAATGTTATTATTTTTTAAACTTTACCGAATTGAAAAGTCAGTGCGCTTTAGGTATCATCATGTAATTAGAGCATTATCCTAATTTTGTTGTATTATGCGGCCATCTGTCGTTGAGTAGAATAAAACACTTGCTTTGATACTTTCTAAACGTAACATAAATATAAAAGGTATTACAAGATGCCACTGACATTGAAATTTAATAAAAGGTTTTTCATTTTTATAATTGAAATTAACACATAAAAGGTGCGTAAATCTAAAAGTATTCAGTTCTAAATAGCAATACAAACTATATTTTTGGATACATTTGCAATTACAAAATAATTACTTTATGTTCACATTCTACCGATACTGGTAGTGACATCTTTCATTGTTCTTAGTGTACCATGAAATCTAATGTATGTCGCTGACACCACATGGTATTATGTTGCTATGCATTGACACAACGTAATACAAAAAAGAACACAGTTCTTGTACAGACAGTTTCCCTAGAAGTATAAACATGCATTTATTGTTAGATCTTCTAAATTCAAAACCAGAAGATTTTAATTGGGCTTTCAATCTAAGTTTTACGACAACATTTTACTCTTGACGTCACCTATTATGTTAGTCAAAGTCAAAGTCAAATCAATTTATTCAAGTAAACCCAATCACGAGGTATTTTTGAACGTCAAATCTACTTTAGTTCGGTTCAAAGAGAAGAGAAAAGAAAACCTGGACACTGAGAAGAACCGACAAGAAACTCAGTCAGGTATAATTTTTTCAACATCATTTTACAAAAGGTTTATTAAAATACAATATTCAGAGAGCCAGTAAATGCATGTGCAGAGAAAATCATTTCCAGACTATTGTTTTATCTTCAACGAAATCGTTTATTTTATAGTATGATTGTCTAATCAATGTACGTTTTATAACTAATCTAAATATATTTTCTGTTAATTGAGTGACTTCTTGAGGAACTTTATTATAAAAGCGAACGCAGTTACCCAAAAATGAAACATTTGACTTATGTAATTTAAATTTTGGAACAACCAATTTATCACGACCTCTGATTTCCATACCACCAATATCACCTTTTTTTTGTAAATTGATCTATATTTTTCCTCGTATACATAATAATTTCAAAGATGTATAAGGACGGCAAAATCAGTACATCAATGTCTTTAAAACGATCTCTTAGTGATTCTCGTGCATTCATATTGTAAATAGCATGTATCGCTCTTTTTTGTAAAATAAAAATCGAGTTAATATGCGCCGCTGATTCCCACAGCAAAAGGCCATAGGACATTAGGCTATGAAAAAATGCGAAGTACACAAACCTAGCCGTATCCGCATCCGTCAATTGCCTAATGCGTCTAATGGCATATATCGCGGAACCGAGCCTACTAGCCAATGCCCCGATATGATCCGCCGATTGCAATTTACTATCTACTGTTAAACCAAGAAAACTGGCAGACCTAACTAATTCTGTTCCCGTAAAAATAACTAAAATATTTAAGATAAAGAAACATTTCTTGATCCTAGTAAAATATCGATTCCACTATGTTCCACTACTATATTTGTAAACGTATTTGAAGATATTCCACAGAAATATTAAAAGCTCTCAGATTTTTTGCAATGTGTGTAAATTGTAGAAATATTCAAGACATCACTAATAGAATTAATTGTGTACAATAGATCTTATTTTACTACGATTGAATCCCGTTTAATTGAAAGCTTTCTTCTTCTTCGTTGCCTCATTCAGTGAATTTTTAAAACTCACGTCCAGGTTCGATATTATTAACGTGTCTCCAGTGGCCGTCACAGTAATCTCTCCAACCACTCGTCCCCGTTCGAATGGCCACACGGTGGACAATCCTGACAACGGGTCCGTCAAGTTCAATAGGTAGTGTCTACGCTGCAATGTAAAAAATACTACTTATTTCAATTCGGATTCCAAATGCTCACAAACACCGATCATGCGTACTATCGATTTAAAATAAGAATAGGATCTCAAACACAGATAACTTCAATTAAAGAAAATTAGAACTAATAATATGGAACTCATAGTAGTAAAAAAACAAGAAAATATAGTAAATTTTACCTTTTCCCTTATTAGTAAAATTGAGAAATTGACAAATTCTCTGCTCATCTTTAATTACTAGAATACTACATTACATTACATAACCTCACGCTGTATCTCTAACAGGGTAGTCAGAGAGAACGGAGCGTCAAGTGTCGCGGTCCTTATATAATTCTTTCACTTACTCACTTCTCGTTATTCACCTCACACATTTGCGCCTAGGTATGCGAGTGCTTTTGTCATTTCCGTCAAGTAACGCTCTGGCTATTTGACCTTCACAAGTCAGCCTTGATCTTTCTTTGCTTCTTTTACCACTCGCTTCCGCTCTTTATATTTTCTTCGTCGGTCTTTCATAACTCATTCTTTCTAAGTGCCCGAACCGCGGCTCGAACCATCTAGAACCATCTAAGCATTCCTGTCTTAATTTTTACAATAACACAGTCATGCAACCCTGCCATACTGCGTATCTCATTGCTTATCCTGTCCGCAAGGGTGACACCACACATATTTCTAAGAGATCGTATTTTTGCTGCATTTATCACACTTTCACTCGATTTTAGGCGTATATCCGGGCTGCGCTACCATACAATTAAGTTCGCACCAACATCGCATTGCGTATGGCCATTTTGGCTGAGTTAGATGTATTCACATTGCCTATTAATACGGAAAGAGCACCGTTCACTTTATTCCAGCTGCTACCCCTCTCTCCACGTCCAATTTACATCTTCTATCCCTCGAAAACGCACTTCCTAGATATACAATTTCATTCACTTTTTCTAGACATTTTCAATTTACCCATATTTCACACTTTGTCTGTATATTTTCCCTTTCAAATTTCAAACACCAGAACCTTAGTTTTGTTCACATTCATATTCAATGCTTTCACTTCACAGTCTTCTTACATGCACGTAACTAACGTCTGCAACTCCGCTTCCGATGGTGCTATAAACACGCATCGTCAGTGTAAAAAAGGCAGCAGGTACCACTGTACCATTACATATCATATCACTTATGAGTGATATGATATGTAATGATAAAATACTACCTTCCAAAGTGTGGAGGCAACTGTCCAAATACAACACAAAACAGTCAGGCAGACATCACACAGCCCTGTCTGACGCCTGAACAGAATTCGAACCAGGGCTACAAGTCACCATCCTTACACAGGCTCTGTGGCCTCGATATAATGACATCACCGCCTGCAGAAGGGGCCCCTCGCGCTATTTTCAGGCAGGCGACTCCATAATTTCTTTCGCACTACTCTATCGAATGCTTTATCTAGATCCACGAAAGCCCATACCTTGGTATAGACTTTACTTGCTAAGCTGACCAAGCTGATGGCCCTATAGTACGCAGTCTAAATGAAAACCTATTCCTAAACCTCCCCTTCTGCCAACAATGGTTGTACAGTGCATAGAAGGTATCCCAGACCCCAGGACCACCATACTTGATCATCTCAGCAGTCATCTCATCATTTCCCGCAGCCTTTCCATATTTGAGACTTCTTATCACTTTTTCAATCTCTTTCATACTAACGGCATCTTCCAGTCCCTGACCCGAGTGTGGCGATTCATTAGAATTGCTCTCAGTACCAGAAACAGATTCGCCACTCCATAATATTCACGCCATCGCTGCAAAGCATCTGTTTTATTTGTTAGCAGGTGATTTTCTTTCGAATGCACTTTATTCGTTGTGCAAGGTACCGGACCACTTCGGTACTTACGTACTTCTTTCCAAAATAATTTGGAATGTTCCTTGAACTTGTCCGACATCTTGTTTACGTCTAACACCCTACACTTTTCACGCTTCTCTATCTCTAGTGCCTTCGTTTCTGCTTTCTGCAGCTTATATCTGCCTTTCATCAAATTCTTCATACCACAGTTATTCTTAGTAGCAAGGTAGTCTCGCTATGCTTTCTTCTTTTCACAGACACCGCAGAGACACACAGACTCTTTCACCTCATCGTCCCATTACACATCACGCCTTTTACCGTTTCCGATTATTCGTTCCACACACTTTTACAGCCTGGATCATACTGTCCCTAAGATTCTGCCAACATTCTTCAACGTCCTCGCTTATCACTTTCAATCTATCATCAAGATTACTGGATTCATTCACCCTTTCATATTAATTCATTCTACTAGAACACTATTGTTACCATTATTCATATTCATCAATATAAGACTACTATTGTTACCATTATTCATATTCATCAATATAAGACTACTATTGCTACCATAATGAAAAATAACAAAAATCAGTTCCGAATTTCAGGCTATTCTTATCAAGAATATGGTATACACTGACTGTTTTTTACCACCTTTGTTGCCACACAATGAACCGGTTGAGGCATTAATGTTACCCAAGTTGCAAGGTGATTCAGAAAAATTACATTTATCATTATTAAAGTGGAAATAAATAAAACTTACTGGAGGTAAAGGACATGTGAGTCCAGATTTTACCAAAAATTTTCCAATGAAGGGATCACTGTTAATCATGTCACAATATTTGAAGTGCATTTCTACGAACGACCGTCTGTATTCGTTATGCAGAAACTCGTAGAAAATGAAATTGAACTGAAAGCATTAAATATGGCATTATTTTTGTTTGTAAAGCATGACCAATATTCGTGTAATATAAATATTATATTGTTTGTATTTGAAGCTTATTCTCAGGGTCTTACGCGAGACGGTATTATTTGCTGGTGACACTTCATCGTTATTTAAAATATAGACATAAAGGACCATATTACCTCGGTGAACAGGATCCTAATAGACGTCTCTAGGTGATTGCTAATAATTTACTACTAAAGCTCAAAAAACCAAAATTTTCCCTTTCAATGTACCTCGAATGCATGATAAAATAGAACTGGGTGAGAAACAAGTGGAATTAGTTAAATCAGCCAATTTTATTGTGTGCGCGCCAATGGCGGCTGAGCAATACAGCCGGTAACACCGACGCGCTTGGCGGGGTGAGGTGCTGGTTATAGTTATGACAAGAAAAGCGTACCTTCAAAAGTGCTGCACCAGACAACTACGACCTATACCTCAGATGTTCGGAGGTGTGGATGACGCGTCCTGTCGTGATCCTGGGCCTGGCAGCGCTTCTTCTCGGCCTTTCTTGTGCAGCGGTCTTCTTATTAAGTGGACTGTATTTTGCGTAATTAAACAATGAAGTGGAGCGGCGCGGAACCCAAACAATGTGGGTGTGGTCAAAGGTGACCGAAGCGGTGCGGACGGTACTACGACCAACGCGCGGCGACGTCAGAGGTCGATCGTAGACTACTAATAACAATTAGCAGGAAAGATGCAGCGGACAGAATGACATAACACATTATTGCGGGTAGAACAAAATAAGATATATATTATTTGGCGTTAACATTGCCCCCGGCCTTAAAACCACCGGTTTTAATAAGAAAAGAGAAAGAGACATTAAAGAAACACACAAAACAAATAATGAACATGAGAGGAAGCGGGGGGCATGAAAAAAAATGTTTATTGAGAAGGTAAAGGACATAAACGAGCAACGGGTCTCTTATAGACTCCAGTTGCTGTTCGGACGGAAGTTACACGACAAACACCATCGTCACCAGGATAGATAGCGACGATGACACCTAAGGGCCAACAAAGTGGCGAAGTATTATCGGTCATAATTACCACCACCAAACCGATCTTGATCGGATTAGCGGGCACATTCCATTTTTGCCTTGCTTGTAATAAATTAAGATACTCTTGCTTCCACCGTTTTGCGAAACACCGAACCATTTGGTCCATTAAAGCGTAGCGTTGTAATAAACTCGGATTTTCATCACCCACACCATAAGCGGGGATTTCTTTTAGAGGTGTAGACATTAAAAAATGAGCGGGTGTGAGTGCTGTGAGTTCAGAAGGATCCTCACTTAACAATGCTAGCAGACGCGAATTAATAACGCAATTTGTGTAATAACTGTCAATAGCTCCTCATAGGTGAGTAGCTGCGAACCAATCACCATATGAAGATGTGTTTTAAATGCTTTTACAAATATCTCGTAATGTCCTCCGAAATGTGGACTACGAGGAGGGCCAAATTTCCAAGATATTCTACTATTAGCCAACTCATTAGCAAAAGAGGTTTTAAATATAAAATTATGAATGTCTGAAACTTCATTTTTAGCACCTACAAAAGTAGTAGCGTTATCCGAATACATACAAGACACAGTGCCACGTCTTGACAAGAATCGTTTAAAAGCAGAAAGAAAAGTATTAGTGCTTAAGTCTGTAGTAATTTCAACATGAACTGCGCGGGTAACCATGCATACGAAAATACACAAATAAGACTTTATAGAACGTACACCCCTCCTTCGATATGGTATGATAGGTATGGGACCCGCGTAATCGACAGCAGTATATGTAAAAGCCTTCGCTTCGTTTACTCTACAAGGCGGTAAGTCTCCCATAAGGGGGAACGACTATTTAGGTTTTACTCTAAAGCAAAAGTTGCATTTGTGAGTGATATAACGAACTATACCTCTGCACGATAAGATCCAATATTATTGTCTTAAAATTGACATCAACGCAATAGGTCCGGTATGACAGTTGTTACGGTGGTAATAAGTAACAATTAATGTGACTATGTGGTCCTTGCGGGGTAGCAATACTGGGTGTCGTTGTTCATATGATAAAGCAGCATGACGTAAACGACCACCAACTCGTATTAGATCGTTTTCATCTAAAAACGGAGCTAGTCTTTGAATCGCGGTAGAACAACGTTTGTTCGATTTTCATTTAATTATTTCGTCAGCAAAATGCAACGACTGAAGTGCCTTTAATAATTGTATCTCAGAGAATTCAAGGTCAGAAGCGGTAAATAGTTTATAGCGAGGTAATTTCTTAATAAAGCGGAACACGTATATTACGCTATGAAGTAACACGAGCCACGAAGAAACGCGGCGCGAGAGAGTGAGAAGCGGGTGAAATTCGTCTATATTAGTTGACGAACGCGGAGCGGTTGCAGACAGTAAAACGACCTTAGTTTCAGGTAAGTCCACATCAATAGAATCGGAATTTATTTGTGTAATAGGCCACTCATTGACGTCTTCGCAGAGCCAAGACGGACCTGAGAACCAGAGCGGGTGGTTCAGTAACTGAACCGGAGTTAAGCCACGCGACAAACAATCGCTCGGGTTATGTGAACCCGGTATATGATAAAAATGTTGAGCGGGGAAAGTGTTTAATATTTTTGTAACGCGAGTGGACACAAAAGTTTTCAATTTATGGGGCGACGAATGAATCCAATGTAAGGTGACCATCGAATCTGTAAAACAGAATATATTTTCGATGTCATGACGTTGTTTATAGACTTCAACTACCTTGTGTGTTAATTTTGCCATTAAAAGAGCGGCGCAAAGTTCGAGTCTTGCTACAGAAATAGTTTTGAGTGGTGCTACTTTAGACTTTGCACATACCATCCGTATCAGAGGAGAATTATGTGAGTTATTGTGAACTCTAATGTATACGACGCATCCGTATGCTCGTTCGCTCGCGTCAGAAAAAGAAATAATTGAAAATTTGGAGTCTTAGCACACCTAGGTGACGTTTTATACGTAGCTCTTGTAAAACTAGAAGCTCAGATAAATAGTTCTTCCAAATTTTTAAAATATTAATTGGTGGTATTTCATCCCAATCGATTTTTAAAATACATAGTTTTTGTAAAACTAATTTTGCGTAAAGAATAACCGGAGCTAGAAGCCCGAGCATATCATATTGACGTGCTATAACAGACAAGATGTTACGTTTGCTACATGGTCGATCATCAAGCGTGACAGTAAAGAAAAATTCGTCATCAGCTGGACACCACTGTAAACCTAGAACTTTTATCGAATGAATCGAATCACTAAAGTCAACGTTGACTTTATAACGATGAGACTCGGGCAATGAATCGAGTAACTCAGGCGAATTACTCGACCATTTAACGAGTTCGAAGCCCCCGGCCATGAACAATCCTAACAGCTCCGTACTGAGCTGCAAGGAGTCCTGGACGGTGGGTACTGAATAGCATAAGTCGTCCATGTAACAGTTGCGTATAGCAACCACAGCGGCTTGTGGAAATGATGCGATCTCATCTTCACAGAGTTTTCTAATTACGCGCATGGCGAGAAATGGACTACATCTTAACCCGAAACACACGCGGTTAAATTGATACGCGACTAACGCAGAAGAGGGATCGAATCTATATAAAAACTTGTGATATTTGCGATGTTCTTCTCGAACTAAAACTTGTAAAAACATTTGTTTAAGGTCACAAGTAAAGGCAATTTCATAGAAACGGAAATCGAGTAATATTAAAAATAAATCATTTTGTAGATTCTCACCTGAGTGCAAAACATCATTTAAAGAAACGTTTGAATTAGTCTTGGCACTGGCGTCCATAACCCTTCGCACTTTAGTAGTGGTTTTATCCTGTCTAATGACTGCGTGGTGAGTAATATAATATCCTTCAAACATTATATCATCGCAAAGCGAAGAAATGTAGCCCTTATCTAAATATTCTTTAATTATTAAATCATATTCGTGGCGTAATTCAGGAGCGGAAATAAACTTACGTTCAAGTGACAAAAAACGTCTTTTAGCTGACGTATAAGAATCACCTAAAATAGTAGGATCGCGGGCGAAAGGCAAAGCGACAGAGTAGCGGCCTGTAGCATCACGTGTTACAGTGTTATTAAATATTTTTTCGCATTCACGAGCAGCGGAGCTTAATATAGGTTCACTTGACACTTCCTCAAGTTGCCAAAACCTCTGCAGAATAGAATCTAAAGGCGGTTCAAACTCGACTAACGAGTGTAAAGAAATGGCATTAGAATTATAACGACTCACGGGAGCGTTACCTATTACTATGTAACCAAAAATGGTTTCAAATCCTGTTGGAGTATTTGGTGGACCAGAAATACGTCCGGGTAGTAAAATACTAGAAAACAGCGGAGCGCCTATGAGTATATCTATCTCTCCGGGAGTACAAAACATGCCATCGGCGAGCATTACGTTTTTTAAGAATGAAAGCGTTGATACATCTATCTGAACTGTAGGCAAATTATCTGTGATGCGGTCTAATACATAAGCGTTTAGCGTGATTGAAACATTACTATCAAATCGAGAAAATAAACTGACTGAAGTAACACCTCTTATAGGATTTGGCGAAGCTCCTATGCCTTTAACAAACGCGCGCGATACCTTATCGCATTTTAATTTTAATTCTCTGCAACATTTCGAGGTAATAAAATTGTTTTGAGATCCGGGATCTATTAAAGCGCGAACACATTTTGTGCGACCGCACTTATCTATAGCATTGACTTGAACGGTACCCAACAGGCACGTAACATTACACTGCGAGACTGGAAACGAATTATACAAAGAAATATTATTTTGTTGCGCTTGTGAGTCAGTCGTGTGCGCGGTAGGCGAACGCGGGCGCGGTGAGGCTGCGGGCGAGAGCGCGGGCGCAGGTGCAAGCGGCTTTTTGGTCGAGACAGCGGACAGCGCTCGAGCAGCGCTTGATGCGCGCTTTACGTTTCTATCATTACGAATATTATTATCGAGTCCCCGATCGCGACACAATAATGAGTGATGTTTGCTATTACAAAATCGGCAACGAGACAGCGATTTACATGATGAACAGTTATGCGAAAGGCTTAGACAATTTGTACATCCACTATGTTTTTTAATAAAATGAAATCGGTCGTTCAGAGGCATATCATGAAATTTAGAACATTTATATAAATTATAATGATCGGAAAGTTTACAAGGAAAACACGGTTTATTATTACTGAAAGAAGAACTCGCGGAGGAGAAAAATGCATGCGGCGATTTTATATTATTATTAATTGTACGTTTAGACAAATAATTAGAAGTGCGTTCCAAAATCTTAGATTGTTCCTGTAAAAATTTAATAAAATCGTCTTAAGCGGGTATATCTGTACTTCTATTGTGCGTTTCAAATGCGCGTGCGGTGTCTGTATCTATTTTTCTCAATGCGATATGCAACAACAAAAAAGTCAGACAAATTATCGAGCTTAAGTGCTCTTAAACTTGAAACACTGGAACAAAACCTTTCCAAAAATAGTTCAATATTTTTTGAGGAAGCGATATTAAAGGATTTAAAATCGAGCATCCGATCAACATAAGCCGAAGCTAAGCTGCGCTTGTCTTCATATTTGTTCACAAGCGTGCGCCATACTAACTGATAGTTGTCGCCGTTAGGTGCGATTCCTGCAACTGTAGAATGTGCCCGGTCTGACAACTTACCTATCAAATATTGAATACGTTCGTCATCGGACAACTCCGGATTTTTGTGTATAGTTCTTTTAAAAGATTCGTAGAATAGTGGCCATTTAGCTGGCTCACCGGAAAAACTAATTTAATCTAATTCTGGAAGTCTAATTGACCTTTTATATGAATAACGATCGTTTTGTGGATTAGACGATTTTGATGAAATAGATAGAAAGAAGATAAGCTAGCGTAACTAACTACCTCGTTGGGATTCACTTTCAACATAGTTTCATTTATATCATCGACGATATTATTATACTCCGAACGCAAAGTATCTATGTTCTCAACACTACACAAAAATAATTTTCGTGAAGTATCATCATCGAAAACCTTCTTAGAATAATCATAGATAGTTTGCAACCGAGACAATTTTTCTTGTTGTTTAGCTTGTAACAATTTTAATAAGGAATTCAATTGTTCTGTACTATCAACATTCCGCTTTGGTGGCATTGTTATATGATTAATGAACAATATCAGTGGAAACTTTAAATAAATAGGCAAAATATCAAAATCACAAATTTGCTATACGGACTGCAATATCAGCTGACAATAAATGTAAACAACCGTCGCAGCTGTACGTTCGGTACGGTGGAAGCAATGCAAGTTTTTCAATCACCCTCTAAACAAATTATAAATAGGCGATATTTTGTAATAAGAATATTATATAAATTGATAGTATTTTAGTGAAATGGATTATGCGACAGTAACTATTGAGCGAACTACTATGAGAATGTTTATATTCAGAGCAAGTAAATGATGGGCTTTATGAACCCGAAGCGTGACGTCACAGACGTTCGAAATTTCGCGAGAAGTAGGTACCTATTAGCGGGAAAATGAATAGCCAAGAGGCAGATAGGAAGTAAAGATGTAACTCGTGGGGTTTAAAATATATACAAGAGATAATTAAAGCAAAGGTCTGAGTCGTATTGACCAAAAGAAATGCCTTCAAGAGATTAATAGGAAGTAAAATCCGGCTCGAAGGACCAAAGAAATGTGCGCGCCAATGGCGGCTGAGCAATACAGCCGGTAACACCGACGCGCTTGGCGGGGTGAGGTGCTGGTTATAGTTATGACAAGAAAAGCGTACCTTCAAAAGTGCTGCACCAGACAACTACGACCTATACCTCAGATGTTCGGCGGTGTGGATGACGCGTCCTGTCGTGATCCTGGGCCTGGCAGCGCTTCTTCTCGGCCTTTCTTGTGCAGCGGTCTTCTTATTAAGTGGACTGTATTTTGCGTAATTAAATAATGAAGTGGAGCGGCGCGGAACCCAAACAATGTGGGTGTGGTCAAAGGTGACCGAAGCGGTGCGGACGGTACTACGACCAACGCGCGGCGACGTCAGAGGTCGATCGTAGACTACTAATAACAATTAGCAGGAAAGATGCAGCGGACAGAATGACATAACAAATTATTGCGGGTAGAACAAAATAAGATGTATATTATTTGGCGTTAACATATTGGTTTAACAGTAGATAATAAGAAGCTACAATGGGTAGACCATATCGGGGCTTTGGCTGGTAAGCTCGGTTCGATTCGGCCTTGTGGTTTGTGTTGTGGCGAATATTAACTCCAATTTAAAAGTTGGAAAAGTAATAGTTGTACCATCTAAAGCCATCTAAGATAAGTCTATATTATACCTATCTCAGAATTGGGAATTACATTTAATTTCTAATTTTTCTGCAGAATAAAGAAAACATATTTACAACATCTGAAAGCATGTATCTAAAAGCAAAAACGAAAGGAACTGCCACATTTGATTTGCGGAGTTTAGAATATGTTCCATTAAATTTCAATGCACTAACTGTCTTGCAAGTAAGTTGCATAGCATATTATAAACAATTTACATTTTAATAAGGTTGGTTCTACCACAGATCTATCCAAAAAAATCCTCATAAAAAATTTATCAGAGACCATCTTGGTTTGCTTTTGCTTAATTATGAACTTATGAACACTGTAAATTGACAATAATAAAATTTTTCTTATAGTTAAAAAAAATATAGCTTTTGTCCACTGGCTGTACCTTCATACAAACCCAAAAACCCGGCTCGCATTATTGAAATGCTCACTGAAAAATAAATGATGAATATGTATCAACTTTAAGACAAATCAAACGGTTTTAAAAATTTCCATAAATTACTTGTCTAACGAAAATAGCAGAAAAACAGATTTTTAACCCCAAGTCGCGACCAATCAATGGCAATTGGCAACAGCCAGCCAGCAGACACTAACGAGACAACTGATTACTCTTATTATGTCTTGAGAGGTCAAGACATAATCAGAGTAATCAGTTGTCTCGCTCTCACATGCTGGCTTGCAACCAAGCGTAAGGTTGTTTAAAAATTTTATTTGTTTGTGTGTCTTATTATATTTATTTATTTATTTATAAGCACTAAACGTACACGAAACCTCGTTCGTCTGTTATATTAAACAATTAATAAATGAAAACTAAACCCTTTTTTAATAATGATTTTAGTTACGAGTTAAAGTTATAATTTCTAGACAATCACGATATATTCAATAATAACTCGCTTATAATTTCCCACTTAAAAAAAATATATTAATAATTGTATATAATGCGACTCCCAAGTTTTCTGTGTTTCTGAATTGCGTCTGATTACGTAATTTCTTGACGCGCAACATTTTGTTCTTTGTCTAGCATTATAATAACAATAGTAAGAATAATAATAATACAATCAAAATGATTTAAATAGCGATTGCACGAAGCGGAAGATTGATTGAGCGTAAGATATTTTATTTTTAACAAATTTCGTTTCTATGTCATTGCAAGTATTTTTCCGAGCTGTTACAACCTTATGCTTTAACAGTAAGGTCTACTTTAGATTAACACAATATTGCCGATAGTACTATACGATATGATCTTATAAATATATTGACTGGCCCGTTGGCGCAGTGGCATATGCATCTGCTTTCCAAGCTAGGGTCCCGGGTTCGATCTCCGGTCAGGTCAATTTAGCTTGGCTTAAAACACCCAGACTCCAAACTTAGGCTTGGAGTCTGGGTGTTACTGGGAACTCCCCCAGAGTTCGTTGTGTGGTACCCATAGTACAAGCTTAGTGCTTAGTTTGGGGTCACACAATCTGTGTAATTGTCTGGAGTATTATTATTATTATATATGTCAATTTGGACAATAATTCGCTTAGATTTTACAGAAGATTGTGAATCTAGTTCTTTATTTATGATCGAAGATTGTAGTTCAAAATTAATTAAGATTTTTCTCTAACATAATCTACTAAGAAAATAATATAATTTTGTGAAAAAAAGAAAGTGTGACTTTTAAACCCGTGTCGGGGATGTTTGTCACAGTGTCTGGTGTAGGTAGTCACACAGCGAATTAAGGGGGAAAGATAAAAAGAACCCCTTATTTTAAACCAAATGTGTATTTTTATTGAAGGTATGTAACTAATTGTACCCTAGAAAAGAACAAAAAATGTCTTATTCATATTAAAAAATAACTGAAATTCCCTTTAAGCGTATAACTGTCTAACGAACTCCAACGAAATGATAACCGAAGAACAGTGGTATTGAATTAACAGTTAATGATAAACGAAGAACAGTGGTATTGAATTAACAGTTAATGATAAACGAAGAACGGTGGTATTGAATTGCCACATCCCTAAACAGTGGCGGTTAGTGGGACTAGTATGCCTTTTTCCGCTAAGGTAATAGGTAGCGCCAACTTGCTTAAATCCTTTTCTAATAACAACTTTGTTCGGTTTCTGCACTGTAGTCACTAATTTCGCCCATATTCCATATGTCGTGTTGTGGAATACTATATCGTTCATTTATCGGTTTAAGGTTATCAAAAAAGTTTTGACATTATGTTTGCTGAAATTGGTGGCTTCAGGTGCTCTAATGGACAGAGATGAGAGAGAACGGCGCTAGCTAGCTTGTTAGATTCTCAAGACTTTGGAACTTTCAATTTATTGAAAATTGCAAGCTCGAATGCCATTTTCCAAATATTCTTTAGAGACATTCCGAAATAAATACTTGCAGCCAGAAGTATATATTTTTCCAACTCTTCTTCCTCTTCATAGCTCAAAACCTGTCGATTCCTTTGGTAGCCTATTTTTGTAGATGGTGTGGAATATTGAGACAGCCGCGTTGTTTATCTCTTCGGTAGTAAATGTATTACAATTCATTGTTAAAGTGCAACGATTAATTTCAGATTGACAGTGCTATTCTTGCAGCATGCAGCATCAATGCTGGTGAAACAAGCCTTCGAGCAGACTTTCGTTTGTGATATCGAGGCATTTTCGTGACTAGTTCTAAAACGAACAAACGTTCATGTAATAAAACCCCAAAAATTCCAAAATCCCAACAAAAAAGGCAGCACACATGCATGGGCTTGATTGTCATATGTGACAACCAACATCCGTCAACCTGAGACAACCTGTCTCAAAACACCTTTTAAAATGTAACCTCCCAAAATACATTGAAATAAATTTTCATTTAATGACACAATCATGAAACATATATTTAACACTAGCTTTTGAAGGCGAATTCGTTCGCGCGAAGTTCCAAAACACACAATATCTTTATAAATTATAGCTTACGTGTTATTGTGATGTATGAGCTATATTATTGTAAAGTGTCATTAACATCCATTGAGTAGTTTTTGCGTGAAAGAGTAACAAACATCCATACATCCATCCTAACAAACTTTCGCGTCTATAATAGGGGAGAACAGGGTAATGGGAGTCAGCGGGTAATGGGAGTCACCCACAAATCTACGTAACTATACACACGAGTATCGCGTAAAGTCGTAAATGATCTCTTCTACTCCACCTACTGTACTCCACCGGCACTGTGTCGAACGGCTCGCGCTAATAGGCCCCCGCGCTTGGAAGGAATGTCTGTGTTTTGTTTTTACACTCCGCCAATGTAATTTTTCGTCGCCATAAAGTAGAAGGTAAGCGAAACTGATGCCTGGTATGCAACGATTTTGGAAGGAACAACGAAATGTGGGTTATGGGCTCACGCGGACTGTACTGGGTGGGACTCGGCCAAGGTTATGTTTGCGATGTCTGCTAAATTTACTTTGACTCGATTGCCCAGAGGGTGACTACCATTGCCCCCACGTCAGTGCAATGAGTCAAATCTGTTTTTTTTTTTAAATTCTTATAATTACCAAATTTGATTACCAAAATGATTGAAATTGATGTCAAATGATAGATAGCTAGTTAAGTAAATTTAATATATTGGCAGTTGCAATAAATATATCATTTATAATTAAGGTTTTATTTGATTTCTCGCTTAAGTGACTCCCATTACCCCCTTTGCCCCTATTATAATAGGATTAGCAGTATTACGAATACATGAAAAGGTAAACTACTATACAAAATTCAAGTATACTTATGAAACTCGACAAAAATGCACAAAAAATTACTTTTCCGTGCGAAAAAAACACGAAAACGTCTATATCTATGTCACGGCACTTCAGAGCAGACTGAAGTGAAGTAGAGAGGGAGATGTCGCTCTCACGCTCCTTCGACGCTATACAATGAACTTAATCGTTGGTTTAGTTTTCTGTTATAGCTACTGTGAGAACCTGCCCGTGGGACAACCATACCCGATCTCCTTCTTAGGTTTCCCTACATACTTCTTTCGCCTCCTCTAATCTTATCATTCTCCTCACACATTTTCGCCTAAGTATGCGACTGCTTTTGACATTTCCGCCTGCTTACACTGGCTATTTGATCTTCATAAGTGAGCCTTGGTCTTCCTTGGCTTCTTTTACCATTCACTTTTACTCTGTAGATTTTCTCATTCTTTCCATGTGCCTGAACCATCAAAGCATTCCTTTCTTTATTTTTACAATAACACTGTCGTGCAACCCTGTCCTATTGCGTAGTCTTTATTGCTTATTTTGTCCGTAAGGGTGCACCGCACACATTTATAAGAGATCGCATTTCTATTGCATTTATCTTACTTTCACTCGGTTTCCGGCATATCCAAGGCTCACTATCGTACAATGAAGTTAGAACCGACCAGTGACTAATTGTAATAAAAAATTGGTATCACGTATGACGATAGCGTGTCTATTGCGCCATGGCCGTTAAATGCACTTTTGCGGTAGATTTAGCGCCACTATACAAATTGCATTGTACAAATTCTCGTTTTGACAGCAGATATCGCATAATATTATTTAACTGTCGCATGATGACTGCAATTTAGGTAATATAAGCGTGCCGGGCGATTACCTAGCTCGCCGTCGCCGAAGGCCGCCACTGGCCATGATTGATATGATTTATTAATCATATCAATCATGGCCAGATTACTATGAGTAGGTCATATGTCATAATATCATAAATCTCGAAAAACGAACTAGATGCCATTCGCGGTACTGCTATTAGGCTGCTATGATCGCTTGTCTTGTAAATAAGTGAGCGGTTACATGAATCATTTTTTGATGACAAGTATCTACTCAGTTTCTCTTCTTTGCTTGTTTTTGGAAGGATAAGCGAGTAGAGAACTGAATTTTGCGTTGGAGGACTTCGTCCGCGTTTTTTATTTTTAAAATAACTGTATCTTTCCCCTGAGTTTAATCTATTTCCATACCAAATTTAATCGCAATCGGATGAACGATATGGCAGCCTATAAAATACAAACAAACGAACTTGATTTTAATATATTAGATAAGGTTTAGGCATAATATTACTCACGGACGGACAGTGTAGCTTACTATTAGTGAAAGAATTTTAAGAATATAGTGTTGGTAGTTCTAGTGATAACTCAATACAATGAAATAAATATTGGGTCCTTACATATGAAATTAGCGTTTTGTCGTACTGACCACTTTGATCTGAAATATCTCCTCTTTGGTTAAGAATTCCAAATTCAAATTTATAAATTCATTTAGCTGGTACATTTGAGTTTTGAAAACAGTCATTCATTTGTTTTTTTCTCATTATTTTTTTCTTTGGCGTCGCTTATTACCACACAATGGAAAACATGAAATAACGGTATATTTACGAGTACGAGTTCTACCGTGGCACCAGTGCTGCAGAAACAACTCGAAGGATTAATGATGTGTACGGCGCTGGTGTCCCAAAAGAAAGCACGGTACGTTTTTGGTTTCAACGGTTTCGTTCTGGAAATTTCGACCTTCAGAACCAACTCCGTGGACGGACGGAGACCAAAGTGGAAAACGAAGAATTAAAGGCTATTGTGGAAGTGGATCCATCACAAAGCACTTCAGAGATAGCTGCAGGCTTCGGGGTAAGTGACAAAAGTGTATTAATCCACTTGAAGCAAATCGGGAAAGTAAAAAAACTTGAACGATGGGTACCTCATGAATTGAGTGAATCGAACTTGCAAACACGCGTCGACTGCTGTGTTACTTTGCCCAACCGACACAATAATGAAGGGATTTTAAATCGAATCATTACTTGTGATGAAAAATGGATACTGTACGATAATCGGAAGCGCTCGTCGCAATGGCTGAACCCTGGAGACCCAGCCAAATCCTGCGCTAAACGAAAATTGACTCAGAAAAAGTTACTTGTGAGTGTTTGGTGGACTAGCGCCGGTGTCGTTCACTACAGCTTTCTAAAATCTGGCCAAACGATTACGGCAGATATCTATTGTCAGCAACTGCAAACCATGAAGGAAGAACTAGCTGCTAAACAACCGAGATTGGTCAATCGCTCTAGGCCACTGCTGCTTCACGACAACGCAAGACCACACACTGCACAACAAACAACCACTAAGTTAGATGAGCTACAATTGGAATGTCTGCGACATCCACCGTACTCCCCGGACCTTGCTCCAACAGATTACCATTTTTTCCGGAATTTGGACAACTTCTTACAAGAAAAAAAAATTCAACTCCGATGCGGCAGTCCAAACCGCCTTCAAAGAGTTTATTGATTCTCGCCCCCATGGTTTTTTTAGTAAAGAGATCAATGAACTACCTATAAGATGGCAAAAGTGCATAGATAACAACGGTGCATACTTTGATTACTTAAATATATTTTACAAAAAAAAATTGACTTTATATTCCTCCCGTACAAAACGCCAATTTCATATGTAAGGACCCAATATTTCTTTGTTATGTTGGTGTAGACGTAGAAGAAATCTCACCGTTATATTATTAGTCCAAGTTTGTCGAGTTTCCCCTACAATATTGAAGACGTAGTTGCTGTTCCGTCCGTATCGCGTTACGTTAATGGTGGCCATGTTTAGGTACTTCTTGTTGATGAATGTAACTGCGGCCTTCTCTGGTATTACTTGCAGGCACTGTCATTACAAATTATAATGGTTAACAACTCAGCTACATCTTTCTATCTTATATCATCGGTTTATAGACATAGACATATATTTATTTGCAACTTTTATAAAGCATTCAATTGAAAATTTAAATGAAAAACTATAATTAAATAATGTTCGTAAAATAACCTACTATTAAGTTGCAAAAAGGTCATAGCTCAGCATTAAGCAGGTTCATAAAACCTGCGCTGGTCTTCCACTAGGCCCTTTGGACAACAACATTGGCAGTACATATAATATGTATTATAATGGATTGCAGACGTGAACAAATATATTAATGAAAGTGAAAAAGAATTGGCTGAAACTGATTATTATATTACAATAATGTTACTTATCATTTGGTAAAGAAATCACAGCACATCAGATTACATTACAAACTATAAATTAAATCAAAACATAAATTGGAATAATTTATTAATTTAAATCAATTCATAAATTAAAAAGAAATAATTCATTATAATTAATTACAAAAACATAAATTATTAGAAATCAAAATAATACAATACATAATTCCTCTATATTACTCAATGTACAATTAGATAGCGATAGATATAAAAGTTCCACAATACGTAAAAAAGATATCTGGGTATTCATTAAAAAAAAAAAAGAAAAAAAATTCAACCTGAAGCAAATAACCCTAATGCATGTTATTTTAAATAGCACGAGTATCGTGACTAAGAAATTCTTGTTCCTTTTGCCAGTCTAACAAAAATGTTTTCAATTTTATTTTGAATGTTTGAAAACCTTGCAGGTTCCTTATCGGTGGCGGGATATTGTTCCAACATTTTGTTGCAGCATATCGGAAACTCCCTTCAAAGGCCACTGTTTTATGCCGCTGTGTCGAAAGCTGCAGCGAGCATTGTCGACGTACGTGAGATCTAGTTGCACAGAGGCCTTCGAGTTTACAGTATAAATAAGCAGAAGCTTTATGCTTCAACAAATTAAAAAGTAGACAAGCTAATTTTTGACGACCTCCGTGGCGCAACGGTTTAGCGCGTCGAAAAGTAAAACGGGGGTTGCGGGTTCGATTCCCGTCCCGAGTCTGGGTGTTTATGTATAATATGTATATATTTACAAAAGAAAAGTATATAAGTAGTATATCAGTTGTCTAGTACCCATAACACAAGCGCTATGCAGCTTACTTTGGGACTAGATGGCGTTGTGTGAGATGTCTGAGTATTATTATTATTATTATTAAATGAAGTTTTCGTCTGTATTTCATTTTCAGTACGGAATGTGCATTTAAGTATGGAGTAACGTGAGCTCTTCGTGGAATATCAAAACAGAATCGAGTACACGAATTCTGCACTCGCTGTATTAGCCGTTTAGTCCTTTCGTATAAACGAGGGCCAATAACCACATCACAGTAGTTGAATTTAGATAGCACTAACGTTTCCACCAGCTGCATTCGTATATCGTCTGATATGTAGGGCCTCATTCTCTGCAAAACCTTCAACTTGTAGAAGCAAGTTCTTACGAGGTTAGCCACATGTTCCTCGTAATGTAAGTTACAGTCCATTTCCAAACCTAGGTTTCTCGCTTTATAAACTCACTCGATAGGTTCATTCATAAGCATAAGACTAGAAGGTGTGGTGATACTCGCCAGTTGATAAGGATTACCAAAAATGAGATATATTGTTTTAAGAGGATTGAGTAACAGACTATTACTATTAGACCATACAGCTATACTACTCAGGCCCTTATTCATCTTACTGATCGCTTCATTCAAATTTGAAGGATGACAGGAGAAGTAGATTTGTATGTCATCTGCATATATATGGAATTGACAAAATTTTATATGGTTAACTATGTCCGCCAGATATAAAATAAAGAGAACGGGGCCCAGAATAGCCTCTTGTGGCACTCCTCTGTTTATAGTCACCAATACCGAAGAACTAGAGGTTCCGTGATTTTGTGTAATGCTAACAAACTGAGATCGGTTGCAAAGGTAGCTAGTAAACCATTTACGAGCAGATTGATCAAAACCATAATAGGCCAACTTGGATACTCGTATAAGAAGATTAATGTTAATCGAGTCAAAAGCTCGAGAGAAATCAAGCAGCACTAATATTGTACACATCCCTTCATCCCGTGCAAGCAACAAGTTATCAGTCACATCCAGAAGAGCAGTAGTCGCACCCCAACCCTTTCTGAAGCCCGATTGTACATCCGGTAGAATATGAATTCTCTCCAATTATTCCATTAATTGAAAACACACAGCCTTTTCTAATGTGTGTCTGTTGTGCCTGTTGATGACATCAGGATTCTGAAAATGCGCTGGCAACCCGTCCTCGCTTTTAGGTATAAGTGTATTTTTAAGATTCTTCCACAGAAGCTTAGGGTTATTGACCTTGTCGTTTATATTGAATTTAAAATAAGCGCATTTCTCTTGATGTAATACGTAGTTAACAACGGACTTAAGACTTTTATAATATTTTTTCTTTGAATCTGATTTAGTTTTATGAAAGTCTGCCGCAGCTTTATTGCGTAACTTCATCATGAATTTTACTGTATCTGTAATCCATGGATATGATTGTTTTTTGATGGTTACAGTTTTCACCGGTGAATGTAGATCAAACAACGAAACGATAGATTTACTGAATATGTGTACCATGTCATTAACATCCCCAAGTGATCGTATTGTATCCCACGAAATAGCCTGTAGGTGCATATCGAAGTGTTGTAGGGAAATATTTTTTATTGGCCTATATGTTATAGTTGCTGGTATGGGTCTCCCGCGTTTAATATTGAACTCGCAAACTATAAGACTATGACCATAGAGCCTTCCAATAATATCATGCGTAATATTTCTTGCTTTTATGTCAGAACAAACGACATCTAATAGAGATTCCGAAGATTCTGTAAAATGTGTCGGCGACGTGACTAGTTGCCACAGAACAAGACAAGAAAGAAAGATATCAAATTTTGATTTAGCTTTTATTTCATTAAAATCACCGAGTAAAATCAAGTGGTCATAACATGGTAGAGCATTTACAGAATCCGTAAGGGCGTCAAAGAACATATCAACATCAATCCAATCAGGTCGATAAGCTGTGCCTATTACAATTTTTTTCCCATTAATCATTTTAGTGATCCACATTTGCTCCACTGACGAGTGTTTGGGATCCACTGGATGGGGCCATGTACGAGCGTTTAGATCCCGCTTTATATAAAAACCAACTCCACCTCCGCGCATTGTTTTACCACTGGGACGCGGAGTGTGGCGCAATACATGAGTCGGTAAACCCTCCTGACCCGCCCGAAGCCACGTCTCATTTATGGCAAGCACATCAATATCATAAAGGATAACGGATGCCACAAAATTATCATGATTAGTACTTAAAGAACCTGGATTAAACAAACCGATTTTTAGACAGTTATTAATCATTATTGTAAATAAATAAGAACTTCTTGATATGGGATGATATATGCGTCGTAATACTAGTACTAGTGTATAAATTAATAAAGTCACAATAGCGATGTTTTAAAAGAAGTTAATAAACATGTATAAAATAAAATTGTAAAATTAAATAAAATTATAAAATTAAATGAACACCCAATCAATAAGTCAGACAATATCCTTCCCAAAAACCCTCTCCAAATCTGCCTCGCAACGTATTGGATACACCGTTTTCCCATCACCCATCACGGACAACAACGCGGCGAGCGTGTGGCTCATCGCTCACAGCCGACGCACCCCGCGGCACGCCAATCCGGTCAGCGAATACGACATCACGTTCCTCAAGTCTAACTCCCACCTTCGCACTAAGTACCGTTACAGTGTGCAAAATGTTCTCCCCCTTCTCTTCCGGCAGATGCCCAATCTCCAGATCTGTCTGAAG
This sequence comes from Zeuzera pyrina, assembly GCA_907165235.1. Taxonomy (NCBI): domain Eukaryota; kingdom Metazoa; phylum Arthropoda; class Insecta; order Lepidoptera; family Cossidae; genus Zeuzera; species Zeuzera pyrina. The sequence goes on along the minus strand of OU015620.1, from coordinate 26,916,519 downwards.
ACACTCCTGGTCTCTATCGTTAAGCTCCAGTCTGTGTTGCGCGACGGAGCGCTCCAAGTCAGCTATTTTTTCTTGAGCACCGCCTCTCCGCCACGGCCAGCTTCTCCTCAAAACCGATACGAGAGCTAATCCCAGCCACCGAGGCCCGCAGGTCAGCCATCTCGCGGCGAAGCTCCCTTATCTCTGCTATACATTCGGCGAGCTCTCGACGCAATCCACCAACACCCAGGTCATCCGTTTTAATGTACAAAGATTCTCCCATTCGTGGAGTGCAAACGCGCGTAGTCTCACATGCCGCGCTTTCTTCATACTGTGGCAAGGAGGCAGTGGGGGCTAAATCCAAGTTTTGGTCCGCTAGTTCCGTAGATATTTCTGACACATTCTTTACTACCTACATTTTTTATCACATTCTTTACTACCTTATATCGACACCCTCGCATTGAAAATCGTAATAATCTACAGTTTTAAATAATAACTTTTATAAAAGTGAAACTCGACTATGCCGCTTATAAAAACTTGCAAACAAGATCAAATGTCTATTATTTCTTGAAAGCATTACCGAAGTCGATGTGGTTCCAAGTAAGGGAAAATAGGAGGCCACAGTAAAGAAAAGTAAGATGCCAAAGGCGAGGGTATGTAGGAGGCCATAAGTAATTGAAAGTAGAAGGCCTTAAACAAGGGAAAATAGGAGGCCATGTGCAAAGAAAAATGGGAAGCCATAAGCAAGGGAAGGTAGGCGGCCGTAAACAAGGAAAAGTAGTATAGGGCTCCAGCTCCGGCAATGATTTCAAGAAATTAGTTAAGTATTTCATTTTTTTAAAACTGTCGTCACATATTTAGACGAGTTCTAGTTTCATAACTTTTATTATTTTATTGTAAAGCTTACACTTATAGTTTGTCCGACCGGCTCAGTCTGGCTGATGCTCCTCTTGACATCCTCACATTTAGGTATTTATAGCGATTAAGATGAAAAACTACACGAACGTAGACTAATGAAAAGACAAAAAGAAAAACACGAAATAAGATTTTTGGACGACTAAAGCCTTCCTTAAAGTCCATGGTGACGTAGCTCTGTAGACGCTTCAAAATACGCCGTGCAGCTTGTGCAGCCTAGCATACTAAAGTTTATTCATGAAGCGTATAGAAAGCCTACATTTTCTCTTAGGGGTAGGAGCCTAGACAAATGGCACGTTTATCGTAAACGCTGGTAGAATAGAATGACAAATACCGCGTGATCTAGCGTAGCGAATCTTAAATTGGTAGTCAAACGTGTTATTAACTTTCTATTAAATCAAACGAAAAGTAGTCGTGTGAAAACCGCCGTATGAAATGTAGCCAAATGCCACTTTTGACGAATAATAACGCCATAACGAAGCGTTTGCCACTTGTTTAGCGGCTCTACTGTCCACGGAGACGTAGCTTCATAGACGGATAGTCGTCGTTATACGCTTGGTGTGCGGCTGCTTGCCGCTTTCCTACAAAGTTATGAAACTCTGTCAACGGAGCTGTAACTTTGCGCTCGCGTCGCTACCTACATCTTTTTAGCGCTACATGCACGCTTCATGACGCCTACCCTCCTGCATGTAGAGACAGGAGCTTACGTAGTAATTAGTAATTACTTAAGGCGAGAGCTGTGTAGAAATAATCTAAGAGACATTGTAGAATTTAAGAAACACATTTTTCAATTAACGAAATTATTAGCGCAGAAATGTCTCATACAATCAATGATAGTTATTGGAACGATAGTTCCTTACGGCAGGCTTGGAGGATATAGGGATTTTGCTGCGCGACCGAACTGAAAAAAATGTGAGACTAAAATCGTAAGAAAAATATATAACGGTAGTTACGTAGTAATATTACATTCTCTGAACGGAAGTGCTATAGTCGTATTTGGAACGAAGTTCTTCATTCTTTGTACGATTTTCCACTGCAAGGGAAGGCAAAGAGATATATGCTCATAACAGCCGATGTCTTCAGTAATGTGTAGATATATTCTTCATATTATTACGAAAATGATGTTCATTTTCAAATCCAAGATGGCGAATATTACTTTTTTTTTTGATAAATCGAAATGGGTATCAAATTCTAGGTTTTTCGGAGTGCTGATTACGAAAATGACGTTTATTTTCAAATCCAAGACGGCGAAAATGACTTTTTTGGATAAATCGATATGGGTGTCCCATTATAGGCTTCTCGGGGTGCTGATTACAAAAATTATGTTTATTTTCGAATCCAAGATGGCGATTATTATTTTTTTGGATAAATCGACATAGGTATCATATTCTAGGTTTCTAGGGGTGCTAATTACGAAAATGATGTTCGTTTTCAAATCCAAGATGGCGAATATTACTTTTTTTTTTGCAAATTGTGTTGCTTCTATGTTATCCGAAGGAACTTCGTTCCTAACTGGTGTCCCATGACACCACATCATTTTTTTGGTATATTTTTAATACCTACGACCAAGTATTACTCTAATGGTTTGATATTTAAATCGCAAATTAGAAGAGTGTTTGTAGTGTAAAGGTGCGAAAGGAAAAGAAGTATTCTGTCTTCCCTCATGCACACATGACAGCGCCACAACAGATGCTGTCTAGAGAAGGGAAATAATTACCTACAAGCTGTCTCTTTGCTTGCGGGCCGCTGCAGTAAACGGACATGTACAGAATGCAGAGTGTAACGGTGCTGGCAGACCGCACTATACAGTACACTGTTTAAGATTTTTTTATGTGAATTTAAACAGGTCGTGTTTTAATAGATTTTAAATCTCTATGATAAAGGATATAACATACTTAAAACACCCTCTAAACTTATAGAGGAACTCTTTTACAGTTTTTTACGTTGCAAGAATCATAAGACTGGGCTCCGTCTCAGAGTACCCGAACCAAACTGGCTAAAATAGTACCTTCATAGTGTCGTCGTGTCTGTCCGTCTGTTATCTCACAGCTATTTTATTCCATCATCTCTACTTACCTACTGATCTACTATCTCTACCTACCTACCTACTGAGCGGAAATTGGGTCGACAGATCTAAATTGGTTATCCAAAACCGTAAACGAGAAACATAACATTAAATAATGTGTTTTTTTGGTAAATTTAAGTTACAATATTTAACTGTTACGGGATTTTAAGTTAATACGCGTTCTGGGGGACTATTCACAAACGTCGGAAACTTTCCGTGGCGGAAAGGCCGATCGTCGGAAAGCATAAATTCAATCAGACGACTTGGATTTGTGAATACGACTGTATATAATATGATATATATATAATATAAGTATAATACGATTTCGGATTTGTGAATCGCGTATAGACAAAATCATCGAAAAGTTTCGAGACGGATACGGAAAGTTGAGTTTCTGACGTTTGTGAATAACCCCGCTGATCGTGATCTTGATGGGTGTTTGCACTTCTCAAAGTACAATAGTAATTTAGGGGTTAAAGTATAAAATTGCCGTTTCGTACTGAAATATTAAAACATTTTTTTTGTAGGACGAAATATATTGATTTGATCAAAATATTTACCCTCGTTGTTTATACATTTTTGCCATCTAATCGGAAGATAATTTAAGTGTTTGAAAAAATTTTCGAAATCAGTGAACAAACCTACATACAAAAAAATACATACAGGCGAACATAGAACCTCCTCCTTTTTTTAAGTCATTTAAACAACCACTGAAAAGTACGAAATAACTATCCTTTACTAATCAAAACCAAAGTACAAAAATAGCTTTATAAATACAATACAAATACCTGTACACATTTGACAGTCATTGAAGTCTGTGCCAAATCAATGTGCAACAAACACTGATATTGCAATAATAGAAAGTCTATTAGTTTAGTAGGACTGGCATGGACTTCAGTAACTGTCAAATTTAATTATATAGGTATTTGTATCGTATTTATGAAGTTATTTTTGTACTTTAGTTTTGATTAGTAAAGGATAGTTATTTCATACTTTTCAGTGATTGTTTTTTAAGTCGGATTAATTTTTTTATTAAATTTTTGACAGCCTGATTCTATATGTCTTTACTTCAATTAAATAATTATTTAAATGTCTGTGAATTGATTGTGTGTTGAGGTTGTATAATATTTTTTGTGTTATTTTACAATAGCGGTATAATTACGCTTACCTCTGCATTAAACCACATAAGAAAATCGTTTATAGAAAGATATAAATTGTAAATAGCTACTTACGTAAATAGTGAACGCGCAAAACCAAAAAATTCTAAGGAAGGATTGAATCATGTTTTAAAGACGTTTAAACAATTTACGTGCATTATTTAATAATGTGTTACACAGAATGTCGACCGAAACATGTTATCAATCAGTTAATATACGTACGTTTAACGTACTAGTGTATTATTTGAGATAAGATCAATAATGCGCCTTAATAACTTAAATAAACTGATTATCATTTTTCAATAGGTATAGCTATTATTAAAGTTTTTACAATAGAAATAAACATTTAAATAATAGTTACAAATCTTATCGTTACAAATTTTTTAATGATTCTTTTTCAAAAAGTGAGTTCTAACATAATAAAATAATCTAATAATAGTAATAAATATAATTGGTAGTAATAAAAAGTCGGAAACAATTTATTATTCAAATGTATAATACTTTTAATCTATTGTAAGCCTATTGTACTTTACTCATTTAGGCCATTTTAAGTTTTAATCATATATTATTCTTTTATTTTAATTATTATTATTTATTTATATTTCTTATGGCATTGGTTACAAGACCATCAGCCTAATGACGTTACTTCTGAAACTTCTCCAGTAAAGTGATAGTAGGCTTTACTGAAGTTAAAAAGGACTTCTTGGAAAAGCGCGAAAACTTCAGCTATACATGTTTATTTAGATCTCTTCCATTCTTTTCACTTACACAGAACTTTAAAACACAATATACTATCACTGTTGTAGTTTAAAACTCCTAAAAATGTAAAAAATAGAATAAAAAAATATTTTTAGCTAACATTTAATTATAGACGCGTTACAAAGAAAATTACAATTCTAGTGTATCGGACTCGCAGCTAAGAATATTTTCATAGCGTTATGTAGTGTTAGTTCCACATTAATTTTAATCACATAAATTACCCACATGTGCTATTATGTGACATTTTAGTAACAAGAAAGAGGGTAGAATGGATTTCCTGCGTATAGTGGGGCTGCATAAAAGCCTGATTTTGGTCCTGTAAGAAGTCAGTTGTTGAGAAACCGTCGAATAGTCAAGTACATAATAGTTTTGATGAAGAATTGATAACGTGTTCATAGTCATCAGTGCTTCCGTTACATTTCATATTTAACAGTAGTTTTTCTGTGAATATATCGGCCCGTGACCAAGACGAATTTTCAGTGTTACCAAGAAAAGTAAAAAATATACAGAAAAAAACCTCAAGTTAATTATTACGTTATTTTTGAACTCGATGTAATTCACGAAGTATTTTTCATAATAATTAATTATTATAATTATAATTACTTTCGATTGCAATGGAAAAATATTTTTTATTTGTAATCTACGCTGCCACATGAGTGTAAGTTGAAAGTGAAACATTTTAATTTTAATTCGACTAAATTAAAAATCAAACGAGATCGTAGATTTAGAACACATTCAGTGTTCTTCCTAATTTAGTCAGGTTGTTATTCTGTTATTACCTCGTTCGTAGTACTGAGATTAATCGCACAGGTTGAGACCACGGCCGATGCAACTCGGTCGAAACGTCAAGCCAAAATAAAAAAATAATCGCGTTAAATTTCCCATTTTAGATATTTTATAATGTAATGTGGAAGTTTGAAAGTTTATATTCTTGTCAACAGTTTTAAATTTAGTTTTATTTTAGAATGATGATAATAATTTAGAATGATGTTTAAAGTGTGATTTATTACTCCATCGGTTTTATTTGCGTTCTTTAATCTAATTTGGTATGTTTCTGAGCTAGAATCCGACATATTGAGCGTCAATTAATATATACGAATTGCACAACAATCATGCGTTATGTGACCGCCATTGATAGAATGACGTGACAAGTAAGTGAATTCACTGACTTACGAATTCTTCACTTTTCACTTCTGTTGCTCTATGTATTTTTTTTTAATCTAAGACGCCAGTATTAATAGCCAGAATATATTAAGATTATGGTCGGCAGTCTTCTAATAACTAATAACTAGCAAATTTTTTGATATTTTTATTCAGTTTTAAAGTGCCTTTAAAAGTGTCCCTTATAAAATGTGAATATGTACCCATATTTCTGTCCGTTTTCGCCTTTTCTAAAACTACAAATGTTTCGAAATTATAAGTAGGAAAACTGTAATATAATTTTGATTACACAAATTCGTCTCTGCTCTGAAAATTTTTGCAAACGATTATACAATTAGGAATAGACGGAAGTACTTTAATCGATTCAATGCATAACACAAATGCGCAGTAATATGCGGAACAATAGCAAATATTTTCTTTTGTTAGTGCAATTATGTTTATTACATATACCTCTCACCATTTTTAAATTGCTTCAATTATGATTCGTATAGTTATTGTTATTTATTCTACCCGACTCTTACGTAACAGATCACAATCCTGTTCTTGTAGGTCTAAAATTTCCTAACTTAGCAAAGACATCGAAATTCACTCGTGATTATTCGGGTATTACTAGTAATATTACAAATATTTACCTCAAACCTATTAGGAACATGACAGACGGTAATAAAGCTGCTCAGGCACTGGTTTCTAATTTTTTCAACTATAATACAAAAGAACTCTTATCTTGTGAAAACACCCTCTAAGTTAAGAATTATCAAGCCTTGGATCACGTCTGGAATACTTCGATGTATTGGTAATAGAGACAACATGAATCGAGAGCTTAAAAGAGATCCTAATAATTACATTCTAAAAATGAACTACCTTAGATATTGTAATTTTTTAATAAATTATTGAATAATCTGAAACATAATTATGAAAAATGTTTAATACAAAATGCGAAAAATAAACCTAAGAAGCTGTGGGATATTATTAAACAAATAACTAACGCCAAACTAACACCAAATTCAAATCTTCTGCGTCAAGCGACCTTCTACGGTTCGCTACCAGTGATAAACTAGCATTGGTAAAAATCTAGCTGAGAAATTGAAGGGACTTTCTTTACGTTCCACTCAAACAACGAGTTTCTCTCCACGTGATTCTTTTGCTCTTTTTCCTACTGATAATGCTGAAATTGAAAGCATTTTACTGACGCTGATGACACGGCTTTATTAATTCATGGGAGAGACTGGAATGACATTGGTAAGTTTGCTGAGAGTGCTCTGAGTACCGTGCTAATTTGGCTTTCCAATTACCAACTTTACTCTCAATTTCAATAAAACAACTTATCTAATTTTTGCCATCTATCTAATCTAATTCTCAACCTAGTGCAGGTAACTTTGATATATGCACATAGCTGCACCGATAGTTTACATTGTTCATGCCCAGCCTTAATCAGATTTAATAGCACGCGATATCTTGGAGTACAAATTCAGATACAAACTCTAGCTTTTAAAGTGCGAAAACTTATTGCCATTTTTAAATCTCTTAGTTTTTCATCCAATTATGCTACCCTTAAAATTGTTTACTCCGCATTATGCCAATCAATTCTGTCTTACTGTATTACTGTTTGGGGGGTACACTAAAAACAATTATTCTGCCTCTGGAACGTGCACAGCGTGCAGTCTTGAAACTGATGTTCTTCAAACTTCAAACAAGATTTTTTGCTCCAAATTAGTAATTCTTAGGAAAATATCACAACTCACTACCACCACCAATATTATGGCCTCACTCGATGCCATAATATTGGTGCGTGGTGATGCCATAATATTGGTGCGTGCTACATACGGTCACTGCGTCGATTATGCAGGCAGCTCTAGTATTCGACTAATTGACTGCCTCTTTCATTTCAAAATGAAATAATGGTGGTCGTGGTTCGATTTATACCGACAAACTTATTATATGTGGACAAACTTTAATCTACTAGCCCTACTTAATGTAAAATATTGAAAAAGAAAGAATAGACCACTACAATATCTGTAACGGCACGATTATAGAGAAAATTATATGCTATGATGGCCGTTATAACACATTACAATAGTCACGTGAAATGTCAATTTATTATCAAAAAAAATGTAATCAAATGCGAGTGGTCTCTATAAGTTTTTGGATTTATAACTAGTATTGCATTCAGTAGCAACTAGTAGTAGCTGATTAAAAAGTTTTAGTAAAACAAAAATATGAATGTTTACTTAATACAGGGAGGCTACACAACATTGAGGTAAACCATTCAGTAAACTTTTCTCCATTCATTTCTTCATCCTCATGAAGAAACAAGAAATAAAATGTTTTGGAGGCTTTAGGTATATAATTTGTATATTCCAGACTTACGAATATAATAATAATAATAATAATAAATATTTTTTATTTACTATCAACACCAGGTACATATATTATATAAAATGTACATAATAGTTATATCTGACGCTAGACACCAACGACCAGCCGCACGCGATCCATCCCCGAACTAGGACTTAACCTGTATCTCGAAAAGGTAGACCCCGCCACGACTAAATGTAGTGTCCTTATCTCAAAGTATACGTAAGCATGTACTAGGTGCCATGTATATGGATCATAGAAAAAAATAAATCATACCATTTTCCCACTAGCGTGGTTGTAGTCGGGAATTGGTATAGCGGCACCCATTCCCAAAGTGGGCGATAACGCCCCCTTGTGGGCGCTGCAGGCCTAAAGGGGTGTGGTAAGAGACCCAGAAAAAAAATGGGGGCGTTGTGTAGAGGCCTGGGGGGTGATTTGTAATTTCATTTAGCTAGGAGGCATCTTAGACAACGACTGCATGAGCTCTCGACTCAGTAGACAAAATAAGTTTGGGAACCTAGAGTATAGCGGGTATGATCTTAGCATAACATTGAACTAAAAAACTACTGTTGTTAGAAACAAACATAGTGTTGAGTAATTGTGTGAAGTGTATGGAGTGAATATGTGTGTGTAAGAAGTTGTGTGGGATACATATGTGATTGGTAACTTCAATATCGATGGAATATCAAGTATGGAAACGGATCAACAGAAAAATCAGGCTATTTGGAACTATAAGAAATTAAGCAATGTTTCAATAAGCAAGCAATAATAATTTTGTAAATTCTTTGTATGGTGTTTACACTGTACGGTGTCGTAGCTAATAAGGTCTGACTTCAGGTCTGGCGTCGAGAGTGGCGGCCGTGCGCTCGTACCTCCACCCCCGCGCCCCGCACGCCTCTTCTTGGTCGCAGACAGTCTCCAATGGTTTTGACGCAACAACAATGAGAGAACATTCGACAAACCCGTTGATGGTTCCGGTGTGACAAATTATAAGCCGCGATCCTTTTCCAACAGGATCTTTGGACGTAGATGCTGCAGTGTCATCGGTCCAAGAACGGTTTACAGTATGGTTAGCATTAAGCCATGTTTCATCCAAAAACACAACATTTTGCCAATTTTCAATTTCTTTTACTTGCTGTAAAAAAAGTATACCTTGCCATCACGATTTCGAATTTTTCCATCAATATTTTGCGTTTGTTACACTGTTTGTATCGAAATCCAACGGTCTTTAAAATCTTGGTTGACGAACTTTCCCCACCGGACAATAATCCAGCTTCCTTCAGTGATTGCACTAATTTTTTTTTCGTTGGATACTTCCGTAAATAGTAGCCGTACACATGTCTTCGGATGGCATCGGCATCAAAGCTATCGATGCCTAAGACTGATTTTGATTCTTTCGTTTTCTCTTTTTTGGTTTGTGCAGTTTATTTTCTTCTGTGCCAGTCTCGCCCTATTTTTATTTGGTTATTCGCGTAACAGTTCGTTGTCCAATATTAAGCGCATCAGCTACGCGTTCAACCTCCGACGTTGTAGGAAAATTGGCCTTCCATTTAGAGACTCGCGTTCGAAATAGTTATGAAGTCGTATAACGTGTCATGGTCTCACGTGTCTGACTGTTTAAAATAGTTCTCTGCGTACTATCATACGTACGTTCGGGCACATCGACGAAATGGACAACAAAAGTCGTAAACAGAGTCCAAATTAACGAGCAAGGGTCAGCAATAATGCAGTATCAATATCCGAAATCCGAAGCCAGGTCAAAACTATCGCAATAGCAGTGCACTCACAGTTTGTTCTTTTCGAAGAAACGTCAAGCTGAACCTACGTTGTTTTGCATCGAGCATTGACTCGAATTTGCCGGAGGTAGTAATTGAGCTGGCCAGCGATCCTATATGTGACGATCATATTAGATTTCATTTTTTTAAATTTCGAATTTCTAAAAACATAAATGTCGAGTTGTGTAGTAAGTAAGTACATTAATAATTATAATCTTATAACTTACTAGCTGTACCCGCGACTTCGTCTGCGCGGAAATTTTTTTCGTGGCACTCCCGAAATAGGTTAGATTATATTTGCGTGTAAATATTTACAAAGATTGTTATTGAAAAAAGTCTACGTCTAGTCTACGGGCGCATATTACATCTCTGTACTAATTTTCATCATAATTGGTTCATCCCATTAGAGATGGGTTTTTGATAAAAAAGTAGCCTACGTTCGTTCTTAGGTGTCAAACTATCTCCATGCCACATCGTAATCCGTTCGGCGGTATATCATTTCCAAAGTTTCGTCCCTTTTTCGTTCCTTTAGGGGTAGAATTTTGATAAAAAAGTAACTCGTGTCCCGCTGTACCCGTGACTTGGTCTGCCAATTTTTCGGAAAATATTTTCATGGCTTTCCCAGATTAGGTTAGATTACATGTACAGAAAGATCGTTTTTGAAAAAAGCCTACAGACGTACAGCCTACGTCTGCCCCCGGGCACGTACTATCTCTGAACAAAAGATCATTTATCACCATAGTCAGCGGTTTACCATTTCCTGTACAAAGTTTCATCCCCCTTTTCACTCCCTTAGGGGTATTTTTTTTAATAAAAAAAGCCTATGTCCATTCTCAGGTATCAAACTATACATAGTCAGTTCAGCGGTTTAGCATTTCCCGTACAAAGTTTCGTCCCCCTCCTTCCCGTTCCCCTTTTCTCAGATTTTTGATAAAAAAAAGTCTTATTACCTCACCAAATTTTATCATTATCAAGAGTTAGCGTTTTCCATACAAAATTTCATCCCCCTTTTCACCCCCTCAAGGGTAGGTTTTTTATAAAAAAAAGTAGCCTATGTCCGTTTTCTAATGACTAAATATCTCCATGCTAAATTTCATCATTATCGGTTCAGGGGTTTACCATTTCCCATACAAAGTTTCGACCCCCTTTTCACCCCTTTAGGGTAAATTTTCTAAAAAATAAGTAGCCTATCATGAGTGCAATCACGGATTCTTACTACGTACCGATTGTCATCAAGACCAGTCAAGCCGTCCTTTAGTTATAAAAGGACATACAGACAGACAGACAAAAATTTTAAAAATGGTAGAATCAAAATCAAAATCAGTACGTCATAAAACGACTATTTATCGCAAAATTTGACAAAAAAACTGAAATTACAGACAGACGCAAGAGATTTATAGTATAGATATAGATTGTTTTTGAAAAAGAGCCTACGTTTAGCCTACATCTGACTCCGGGCACGTACTATCTCTGTAGCAAATTTCATCATATATCATATATCATCATAGTTCAGCGGTTTAGCATTTCATATTCAAAGTTTCATCCCCGTTTCAACCTCTTAAGGATAGGTTTTTGATAAAAAAATCTCCCTTTTCACTCCTCTAGGGGTAGATTTTTGAAAAAAAGTAGTTAATGTATTTTGATGAAAAAAGTGTATCACTGCACCAAATTTTATCATAACTGAAGTTTCGCATTTCTCATATAAAGTTTCACCCCCCTTTTCACTCCTTTAAGGGTAGTTTTTGATAAAAAATTATCCCTTGTCCGTTCCCAGGTGTCAAACTGTATCCATGCTACATTATAGTCAGTTCAGTGGTTTAGCATTTCCCGTACAAAATTTCGTCCCTCTCCCTCCCGTCCCCCTTTTCACAGATTTTTGATAAAAAAAAGTAGCCTATGTATTTTTGATAAAATAAATCTTATCACCTCACCAAATTTTATCATTACCAAGATCTAGCGTTTCCAATACAAAGTTTCATCCTCCTTTTCACCCTTTTAGGGGTAAATTTAAAAAAAAAAATAGCTTATGCCCGTTTTCTGATGTAAAACTATCTCCCTGCCAAATTTTATCATAATCGCTTCAGGCGTTTACCATTTTCCATACAAAGTTTTATCCCCCTTTTCACCCTTTTAGAAGTAAATTTTCTAAAAAATAAGTAGCCTGTCATCAGCACAATCCCGTGTTCTTACTACGTACCGATTTTCATTAAGTTCAGTCAAGCCGTTCTTTAGTTATAAAAGGACATACAGACAGACAGACAGACAAAAATTTTAAAAATGGTAGAATCGAAATCAGTGAGTCATAAAACTACTATCTATCGCAAAATTTGTCAAAAAGACTGAAATTACAGACAAACACAAGAGATTTATATAGTAGTATATAAGTTATAAGATTATAATTATTAAGGTAATACATATAAGTTTTATATGTATAATATAATTGTAATAATGGTTAATTTAATTAAACAATTAAGTAATTTATATAATTGACTTAGTCCATTAAGGATTTTGTCAAATGGCGTTGTTTTTTTGTTAGTAAAAACGTGAATAGATTTGTTCGCGGGACCATATTATATACATACATTCATAACTTCACGCTGTATCTCCAACGGGGTAGTCAGAGAGGACGGAGCGCCCAGCGTCGCGGCTTTTACATACTTCTTTAGCTTCCTCAAATCTCATCATTCTCCTCACATATTTTCGCAGGTAAGCGAGTGCTTTTGACATTTCCGTAGGCTAACACTCTGGCTATTTGATCTTCATAAATTAGCCTTGGTTTACCTTAGCTTCTTTTACCCGCACTCACTTTCGCTCATCATCACTCATTTTTTCTATGTGGCCTAACCATCTTAGCATTCCTTTCTTCATTTTACAATAACACTGTCGTGCAATCCTGTCATACTGCGTATGTCTTCATTGCTTCAATGCGTTCCTATCCGCAAGGGTAACACCGCACATGTTTCTAAGAGATTGCATTTCTACTACATTTATATCTTACTTTCACTCGATTTCGGGCACATTCAGGGCTTACTACCGTAGAATAAAGTTGGCACCAACACCACATTGTGTATGGCTAATTTGGTTGAGTTAGATATATTCACACTGCCTACTACTGCGGACAGAGCACTGTTCACTTTATTGCCAGCTGCTACCCGTCTCTCCACATCCAACTCCAATCCTTCCATCCCTCGAAAACGCACTATCGAATGAATATCGAATTCAATTGTTCTAGAAATTTTCCATTTACCCATATTTCACACTTTGTCTGTACATCTTTCCTTTCAAACACTAGAACCTTAGTTTTGTTCACATTCATATTCAATCCTTTCACTACAGTCTTCTTTCATGCACGCAACTAGTATCTGCAACTCCGCTTCTGATGGTGCTATAAGCACAGCATCGTCAGCGTAAAAAAGGTAGTTTGCCACTGTACCATCACAAATCATACCACTCATACTACCTATCAATGTCTGGAGGCAACTGTCCAAATACAGCACAAATAGCTAAGCCGACATCACGCAGCCTTGTCTGACGCCTGAACAGACTTCGAACCAGGGCAACATGTCACCATCTATCCTTACACAAAGGTTCTGTGGCCTCGATATATTGACCTCACAGCCTGCAGTAAGGGGCCCTCTACGCCATATTCAGGCAGAAGGCTCCACAGTTTCTTTTGCACTACTCTATCGAATGCTTTTTCAAGGTCCATGAAAATGCACAAAACTCTCTGATCTATGGCCAGAAACTTCCCCACGATTATGCGAAGCGAGAAAATCTGATTCATACAACCCCTACCGTTCCTAACACCACCTCGCGCTTCCCACAAATATTTTTAAGAAAGTTCTTACATACGTTCAGTAAATATCTTGGTATAGACTTTACTTGATAATCTGACCAAGCTGATGGCCCTATAGCACGCACAGTCTAAATGAGAATTTTTCCCTTTATAGAGAGGTACTATGACTGCGGTGCGCTAGTCCTCTGGCACCTCTCCCTTCTGCCAACAAAGGTTGCACACTGCACAGAAGGTATCCCAGACCCTTGGACCACCATACTTGATCATCTCAGCAGTCACCTCATCATTCTCTGCAGCCTTTCACATTTCAGACCTCTTATCACTTTTTCAATCTCTTTCATACTAATGGCATCCTCCAATCCCTGACCCGAGTGTGGCAATTAATTTGGAGTCGCCATACTTTTATACAGTTCTCCATAGTATTCACTTCATCGCTGCAGAATTATATACCAAAACATATTATATAGTTAGACCATAATATAGATATATAGGTTAGAAATCAATGTAATAAATTAATTTTGTGTCCAAAAATTATATATTTGATAAATTTTATGACTAACTGCACTCTACACGTCACTATTGACGATAAATACAGCAATTTGCTGCTTCAAACGTAGTTATTAATTTATACTTCATGAGCGGACAAACGTCAAAACGGCTATTATAGTGTGCCGCTGCCTACTTTAATAACTATTCTAAGTTTCGATCAACAATAATTGATCGAAGATTCTAAGTTTAATTTAGAGTCCGCATACACGTACAGGAATTGTATCTGAAAGTGCATAAAAATTGGTTACGAGATCGAAATTGCTCGGCATGTTTCAAAGTAGTGATGCGACTCGAGCCGTTTTTTACTCGAGTGACTCGAGTGAATTTATGAAAATCGTATTCGAATGAAAACAAATTTGACTCGAGTTCATTTGCGCTCGAGTTACCGAGTCAACTCGGCGCGCCGATTAGAAAACTTCTTATTTGCAATTTAAAGTCATTTTTAAATGTCAACTTCTAAGGAGTCCTAAGGAGTCGTTTTATTTTTCTTTGTTGATTAATGACATAAATAAGGTAAATAATATTTTGTATTTTATTTCATATCACCAAATATTACTAATTTCATAAAGGTATTTAAAAATTCTTAATCTAAACCAATCGGAACAGCTCCAGTGATAAATTCTTACTTGAATTGTAAGGAGTGTAAGTAGTTTACTCGAGTGACTCGAAAACTCGAGTACAACTCGAGTGACGTAGTAAAATTACTCGAGTGGCTCGAGTCACAAAATTCTACTCGAGTCGCATCACTATTTCAAAGTGAGTCTAGCTTACACAAAAGTAAGTTTGTAACCCCTAAAACACATTTACACAGTTAATTTTTCATTAATTATTCGATGCATAATTAAAATTCGAAGTTGAAAACTGGCGAAACAGTTTAATTTTTGGTTTTAATTTTTTATAAAAATAGCGTGTAAACAAATTCACTTCGTTCTTAATTAAGAATCATCTAGAGCAGCCTTTCCCAAAGTGGGCGATAACGCCCCCTTGTGGGCGCTGCAGGCCTAAAGGGGGGCGGTAAGAGACCCAGAAAAAAAAATGGGGGCGTTGTGTAGAGGCCTGGGGGGTGATTTGTAATTTCATTTAGCTAGGAGGCATCTTAGACAACGACTGCATGACTCAAAGTGGGCAGTAGACAAAATAAGTTTGGGAACCCCTGATCTAGAGCAATCATATGGCATATTTCAAATATATTTTTCATATGCAAAACTGTTTTATTTGATTGCTCAAACTTAACAACTACACTAATCGGTCGATTACCAGCGCAATGACCCTACATAAATAACTTATAGCCATAAAAATATAACTACAAAGAGGTAATGCTGCCAGTCTGCTGGGCACCTTAAGCAATGACAGCATTCTAAGCGACAACTTTGAGGAAGTCTATTATTTAAGATAATGTGTAGTTTTAAGTTTGTAAATATTAACGTATGTATCTATGTACTTCATGAATATGTCAATAACAAAAAAATTACAAAACTGAAAGAATACTCTGAATTGTAAAAACCGGTTGCGATCGAACCGTACGGAACGATTTCGTGAAATTTAAAAGTGTAGGGAGGTTCAAATCTCCACAATTTCCCCTTTAATAAAACTGTAATAACCCTTGTCTGTATATGAGCAGTTTTCACGAAACGATCATACGAAAGGTATTAATGACATTAACAAAGGTCAAATCCATGGATCGACATTTTTCGGGTCGGAAGTAAGCATTTTTCAAGACCGAAATAAGTAAAGCCAAAATTCGCTTAGGATTTCGCTTAGGAGAACTCTTTTGGGTTAGAGGTGTATGGCAGAGGAGTGAGTCCTTTGGAGGCATCAATTCAATAGCGTCCATAGTACAACCTGTAATTTAGTATGGAACTTAGTACACGATAATTGTTGTATACACTTAAAACCTAGACAACGTACGCTTCAGTTTATGTGCAGGCATTAAGCACTCATTCTCATCAGTACAGTATACAGCCTACGATCGCCTGCGATTTGGATGAGGAATGTAAAAGGAAATATAATGAAACACTTAAGCCGTATCGTTTCCAATATTTTTATTTTTAAATTAGTGGCAGTGAAATTCACGGGGACGTTGATACAAACTCAAACCGGTACTGCCTCAACCGTTGTGTTCATACAATTATAAAAACGTGTAGTTCGAGCAGTTTACACATTAAACTCTATCTTGAAATCGCATAGTATTCGGTACGCATGAAATCGCATAGTATTCCGGTATTTAAAGTTACCTATACCTATTGTATTTGTTTGGTTGGTTTGATTTACTAGCAAACGGATTGAAATGCACAATGCATTGTTTGAAAGACTAGTTTCATTTAATTTATATTCATATAGTAGTATACATATACTACTATATGAATACAACGTACTCATTGTAGTATAGTATTCATAAAAGGCCAGTTGACTACATACTTTTAAAACTTACTAAATTATATATATCGTATTAAAATTATTAAAAAATGTTGAATACAATTACGAAATAAATAGCAGTCATTAGTTTTTAAACTTTAGCAGCGGAGAGTAATGATAATAATATTGCACCAGGCGATACACTCCGATTATCTCTGGTCTCAAACTAGGGTATTTCTGTGCTATGAAATTCAGTCAACGACTACTGGGGGCGCCTTCCAATACACCCAGACCCAAGACAATCTAGAAAAGTTTGTTTCTTAAATCGACACGACTGGGAATCAACCCCGGAACCTTCTGCGGTTGGGTGCGACGTCTAAACTCTCACGCCATCGAGATCGTCATAAGATATGTGTACAGGGAAGTGGAGATAAGCCAGAGGAAGATGTCGTTACAGGACTGTGACATTACAAACTTGTAATGTTATTGTCAGCGCTAGGAATCCTAGGAGTGATTCCGTATCCACTATTTCAGTTTAAACGCGAATAACTCTTAAATTCTCATTACATTTGGAATATTTTTTCGTAGTTTTATTTATGATTACTAAACTTATCCTTTAATTAAGTTATTAGGAAATAGTCAAGTAGCCCGTTGTGATAATACCAATAGTAGTGTCGATTTTTGAAAGTATAAGGCCGATGCTGAAATACTTCTATTGTTAGGAAATCCAGGCTATGCTATTGCGATTAGTTCCTAATTAAAACGGCATATCTTACAATATTTCAAGATAGAGTTTAGTATGAAGAGAAAGTATTGCGCCCGTTCGTTCGGTATTAAAAATTGTTATCATAATTAAATAGGTGTTTCCATATAACAGATAAATTGGCACATGAAAGTAATAACAATTTTTATATATTTTACAAAATAATACCTATGCATTCAAAAGTGATATCAATTAAACACAATTAATGTCATTTCGAAAAGTCTAGTTAGACGATTATTGCAATTTGCAATCATTATAGATACACAATAAATTGTTCACAGACGAGTGTACATACAAAAGTTTTGGCACTTTAACATAAACATTATTTATGCAGTTTTTATAACTAACATCCAATATTTTACGTATTTGCTTTGTTATGGTGTGAACACCGACCGAATAAAAAAAATTTGACCTCACGTCAAACTGAGACTTCTAAATATTTCGAAAAACGTGTAACGTTTACACTGCATTAGATCTCTAAATTTATGTATAATCGATTTACGAATACGACCACTATATAAGCCAGTGTCTCATTATTTCGCGATTAAAGAAAAAGCAATGTTGTTTTTAATATCATGTGACATAAAATTCTAATTTGCGGTAAGACTGAAAGAAATTTGAATAATTTTCTTAGAAGAAGCATGGATCGTCCCCCGACGTTTTGATTTTTTTCCAAAACAGGTCACGAT
The DNA here is from genome assembly GCA_907165235.1 of Zeuzera pyrina. Lineage (NCBI taxonomy): Eukaryota > Metazoa > Arthropoda > Insecta > Lepidoptera > Cossidae > Zeuzera > Zeuzera pyrina. The sequence continues at coordinate 26,898,201 of OU015620.1, read as the reverse complement.
TATACCTGGTAACTTTAATCGATGGGACACGTATATACAAATAAATTAAAAAGTCCAAGATGTCTGAGAATACAGATGCAATTTGAACTGATACTTGAATTTACATTTAAAATCGTATTTTAATTCTCCAATATCTCGTTCTTGTTTGTATATACACCTTAATGATTAATATTAAAGTATGATCGCGGCCCACTGTTGTAGAAAAAATCAATTGGCCGCGGAGACATTATGGCACAAGACTTGAACATCTTCGAACATTCATGTTATAATACACTTTTGGTGCAACGGGATCATTGTTTTCCTCTTACTTTTTTTTAATCATACGTATTATAACCAGGCACTGGCTTAATTACTGTAATAATATGTAACTGTTTATTTTTTATATAATATAATGTAGCATTGTTAGGGCTGCGTCAAATAGTTGATGGTGTACCTAACATTACATCAGTCAGTACGTAATCGTGTAACTATAGTGCACCACGAGGCAACGAGTGCTTGGCAGTACCAAGTGCCACTGACAGCTGCCCACTGCAACAATATCGTTGTACATTGAGGAATTAAGTGCACATTGCAAACACTTACACGCCTTGTAACTCATGATTTAAATAAGCATACTGTATGTTCACTGGCATATCGGATATTATATAGAATGTTAACTAAGGAGCATGATAATAAGCTTTATAATAAAAGGGTTAAAGGTGATTAATTGTACCAAAGAAGCTTGTACATTGCATAATTTCTGAGAAATTCATCTGTGCAGACCTGGACCACTAACGCTTGATTTCATCGAAATCCTCTACGATTTAGGTAACCCGTAACAAGACACAGGTACCCCTAACACTCTTTACGTCTTGCCAAAGTGTAGAGGTTCCAAATGGCCCGAATATTATTATTTAAGAACAATCCGGCGACTTTCAAGTCAATGGGTGCTGCGACCAGAACTACTGAGAATTTGAGATGGCGTAAGTATGGAACTCTGGAAGTTCAGTTAATGTCGTTAAAATATCTTTAATAATAATAAGTTCATCATTTCATAAAAATAGTCCAGAACTCTGTGCGTGAATTCCATTTGCACTTGATCGATATTTTTATGTACCTATGTGGTTTCCTTTCAATTGTCGTATTTATTTGGTTTCCTTATGGAAAAATTGTTAGGTATATCCTATTTTTTTCATTTTACTCCTTAATGTAAGCAACTGGCGATGGGCTAGTTCGCAAGTGATTGATTCGGTTGTCGTACATATTGGTTACTAGTAAAACAAACATTTGTAGAATTTTCGTCCGTTTTTGCGTTTGTGCTTCAATAAAAACCATCAAGAATTAAATGAACAATATACGTCATGATAAGTGTAAAAATCTGTATTGTTAAAAACACTTAAAAATAAAAAGGATAGGGGATTATATTGTTTGCACATCGCAAGCGAAAATATTCTTCTGTTATTATTCTGTCTTACATTTGAATGAATCGAGTCACTCACTTATTAGTGAAATGTTTTATGATACTAATTTGATCTAGCAATATAGGCCAACCTTAAGATAACTACAAATTAAAAACAAAAAGCTTAACAAATAACCTGCATTTGTCCAATAGTGTACCTTGTAATACGCCGGACCAGTGAACGTTGATTTAGCGAAATTTTGCTTAGTTTCTTGTTTGATCACATTAAAGTGATAAATGGAAATAGTAGCATATAAGTTGTATTATTTACAATTTATACTTAACTCCTCAGTAACTCTCTCGTCCAGCGCGGACGCGACGCGCCGCTACCAATCAATTTTTTACAATAATTTACCTTATAAATCTTTATTCCTATACACATAAAAAATATTAAAACGGAACATTTTAACTAGATATTATTATAATAATGTGCGTAACGGACCATAACACCATAGACTCACCTTTAGCTGTACAAACGAATCGCGAATATTAAATGCAAGACATAACAGAGATCACAAGGGAGAACTGCAAAAATTATCCGAACTGCAATCGTATTGATAAAAATATACATACAATTATACTATTAGCAGATGTCGGCCGAGTTTGATACTTAGATACGAGCGGACGACAAAAACATACAACAACCTCTATTTCATCCCCGAAAATATCTTGTAAGACATTAAAGTAATTGCTAAATAAAAATTACACATAAATTTATTCTGAATTATCTACAGAACTAAAAACTCGGCCGCAGTGTCAAATAAAATGTTACAGTTTCCTTATATAATATTAATACCGAGTGAAAATTAATGAACGTTGGAACAAGTTACGATATCAAACCTTAAAATAAAATTTTAAAATTATTGTATGAAAACATCAAAATACAGGTTGGTTCATGAAAATTCATACTATAGTAACATTTTAAACAATAACAGCATACGAAACATCTCATCAGAGTAAGTATCAAAGACATCTAATACAACATCTGCGTGATGAAATAACGTATTATTATCCGATGAAGTTAACAATGTTACAGTATTCACTTTAACATATATATATATATTTCTATCATTCTTTTTACTGCTCTTTTTAAAGTTGGGAATTCAAATATTTATTTAACGTTCCACGAGACTCAACATAGAACTGTAGGTTATTTTTTTAATCAGTCTATTATATCATGTTGTCACTTTTTATTAAAAAAATGTTAAAATGGAGTTGTCGCGTGTCTTTTCCACAAGTTGTAACAAATGATCCTAATTTTAGTATTTGCATCAACGTTAATAATAAAAGAAAGTGCATCAGGATTATCTACTGAAATCTATATAAACTAGGTAGTTGAAGCTTTTCAAATTGAGTAAAATTCCTGAAATCTTTAGCGATTTTCGCTTAAACTCCAAAAACCAGCACCAAATTCTTCCGATTTTTAATCTAAAGGAGAATAATGTAGTGTCGCAAAGTTTGGTGTCAGTACAGAGTTGCAATTAAATTGTGAGCAAATAAGCAGTTTCAATTACAAGCAGTAATTTTCCGAACCAAGCTACCTCTGAGAGGTTCAGATTTTCTGCTCCATAGTAATATTCATTTGATTTCGAAGACGTCAGTAGTTTTATTAATGCAATAATATGAAAAAAATTCAGTCCAATCGATAAAATGATTATTAATTACGTGAATACGCACATTCAAACTGTATTATCGTACTTATATTACCACCATACTTATATTACAACTGCTCTCTGTCTATCTGTTGCATTTTCAGGGATAAAGCTGTGAACCGATTTTTAAGAAAAGATGAGAGTCCGGAAGGATTTTTTGCGGCCCTGAAATTGAGGAAAATATCATGTTCAGGTTTACGATTTTGTATTTTTAGAGATTTTTACTACTTTTTTTATGTGAGCACAAGAGCGCAATACATTATAATTGAAATATGTTATGAAATACACTAAGATACAAATTGTACTTAAAGTTGAAAGCACGGCATCGCTGCGCTCATAGTAAAAAAGTTTTTCGTGAAATCGCACCGCGACGACCCCGTACTGTCGTAAGTACGGGTACTGTAACTTACATGCTTTGCCTTGAAGGATGAGAAACTATTGATTACATGCTTTGATTTAAAAGATAGAAATCTATGGGACAAAATTATGTAGATGAGTCAGTGAACTTTTAGATAATATTTACGACGACAAGTTAATTTTAATAGAATTACTTCAAAAAATTGCTCTGCATTTATGAACAGTACTAAATAGTTGTGATTATATCTATATCTAAGTGTTAAAAGGTGTTCGTTACATTGTTTAATAGTAAATCTTGTAAGCACGAAAAATATTTTCCGCGGCAGTTGTTAGAAAATAACAAATACGGCGATTGCAAGGCGTGTAACCAGTCCTCGTGCTATTTTATACTCATTAAGTTAAATCTGTGTAATAAAAGTACTTCAAAAGTTTGTCCGAAGTGTTATAGTGAAGCCTATAAGAGAAGTAAAATAACACATTAAGAAACAGTGGAGTAGATTCAACGAGTTCAAGAAATGCTCAAGAAAATTTAGAAGTAATAATAAGTCAGGAAACAAGCGAAGCCATGTAAAAATTGTAAACTTTAGGCTCCTGGGGAATAAACAATCACTATAATAATATAAAGGATATTGTTAAAACTTAAAATATATATTACGTTCGGAAATAATTAAATGCAAAAAATCCATACACAAAATGAATTTGATATTTTCCTTAATTTCAGGGCCGAAAAACCCTTAATGGACCCTCATCCTTTGATACGTAAAGAACTTGAACATAAAAAAAAGACAGGCCACTTTTCCAAAAAGTTTCAGACGGAGGAAGTTGTAGGAAACAGCTTGTATTGAATAAATAGGAATTTAAAATTTTTGTTAGTGAGAAATATAGAAAATAATAGAAAAGAAAAATAGAAATATTAAGGAATGAAGAATAAGAATATAACGTTCTATAATCTCATAGAATAAAAATATTGTAGATTCATCGTATAATTAAGCTATTAAACTAATGGTTTTAAAGCTATCTATTGAACTTACATGTGTGTAGTAAGAGTTGAGGTAGTAGAATTAAATAGAGATTTTCATGAACCGAACCGAAAACAACTAATGAACAGTACATATTATGAATATTTGGAAAATACACATACATCAAAATGTAAGTATTACAGTCACCCACTAACGTCAAAAATAACATGACACTCCATTACCGCTCGAACTGAACTGTACCTCGACACGTAGAAGTGCAGGTAGCCGCGTATTCAATCATAATAATTTAATAATAATAGTTAATATTACACCTTAAATAACTATACAATTTATGTGTCCCCGCGGGGCTGTAAAACTTATGAAATTTCATTTTCCCTTTCATATAATACATTAGTGCGTGAATCGTTCACGATACTATACAAAAATTAAAAACATACACTACGATACAATAGAGCTAATAAATACAAGAATCGACTTACGTCTACCCATACCCCATTTGGCACGGTGACTTGATGCATGGTGACGACATAATCGTATTGTAGATACAACCTCTTTATAACATTCAATTAGTTTAATATAATTTATTATAATATCTATTTTATAAATGTCGTGCTCTCTCTGAAACAACATTCCTGCTACGTCTCGTCACCGCAGTGCTCGTCGCGTGCAAGCCGTCGTTCGTGTCCTCCACTACACTGCACAGCGAGTACCGCACATCCCGCTCACACACTGCACTCGTACATAGCGAGCATCGCACATCGCAATCGCACACTGCACTCGTACACAGCGAGTACCGCTCATCGCACTCGTACACTACGCTGGTACACAGCCAGCACCGCACATCATACTCGCACACTGCACTTATGCACAGCGACAATCGCACATTGCACACATTGCACACAGCACAGCGTGTGGATCGGTGCCGGCGACTTGCACGCGTCGAGATCGAGAGGTCGTAGTGTCAGCGATCTCCTACAAAATTCTCTCCCACACTTGTCCAGATGCGATGCTATAATAAATGGAGTGGACTACGACAGCTTAGCTACTTGCTGTCAAAACACCATCATTGTGACGATTTTCTCGCGAACAATACAATCTTTTATTTAACAGAATATGAGCAATACATATTATCATATTACTTTACCATTACATAATAAGTCGAATGTAGACAGACTACTCGCTCTATATTTTATTGTTTTCCGAGTCTTACTCACGATACATTGTGGTGTTATTAAGCTTTAGACCTTGGCAACGACGATACGATATGCGGGGAGGTGACATCTAGACTTGTCTCACGAACGTTTAGGCCATCTTCGAACGAACAAACGCTAATGTTGCGATGTGAACGGCACGTATCGCACGTGAAGCTAAGTATTTAGTTACAGGGCTACAAAAGAGACGTTTAAAAGCGAAAGCGCCGTGCGGCGCAAATCGTGCGTAGTCTCTGACACCTGTCGAATTTATTACACGTATTATCGTTTACCTACGAACACTGATGACGGTCTCGATGATAAATATTTGTGCTTTGTCGTGACGTCATATATATTAATATATAATACACGATACGCTACGGTACATCAAGTGCGGCAAGCGCGTCGCCGGTGGCCGCCGGCCGCCGGCTGCCGCCGCACTTGTGTCATCGTCTTAGAAAACGATAGGAAGTCAGTTTTACTTACAATAATTTCGCTATTTATTAACTAGTGCGAGCGGCGCGCCTCACGTGGCAGCGCCGCGGTTATTTCATATTAAAGTCTCTAACGTTTACTGTATAACATAACGATCCAGTGCGTTCTGAGCTCCACGTCATCATTCCATGCTATTGACGGTCGGCCGTTAGACTGTAAACTCGTTAGCGGCCAACGTACAGATCTTGCGTGTACATGCGGTTTTAGAAACGTATGACCGCGTACTCTCTCGAAAACATCCGCTTCTGAACTCATCTTTATTCTGCTCTCCTTTTTCTTTTACCAGGCGACTTCGACCAGTTCGAGGCACCTTCGTACTGGTTCAAGGTTTTTTCGTCGTTCATCCACCCGAGCCGCGCAGTCGGGTGGGCGGGTCTGCGCGGGGGCGGGTGTGGTGGCGAGCGCGGTGCGGGCGATGCGGGCGGTGCGGCGCGGCGCGGTCAGCGCGCGGATCAGCGCGCGGTCAGCGCGCGGCGATGCGGCAGAGCGCGTGCCGCACGGTGGCGGCGGCGGCGGCTGCGGCGGCGGGCGCGGCGCCGCACAGGCCCGATCAGAGCCGGTCCTCCTCTTCCTCCTCCTCGACCTCGTCGGCGGCCTCCTCGTTCTCGTCGCGATAGCCCGGGTGTTCGCTGATCGCGTAGTAATTCCCGTTGTATATAACGCCGAGCTCACGCAACGCGTCGCCACGGATCGTCGCCTTGATCGTCCAGTTGTAGCAATCGTCCGACTCAGACTCGCGGTCGAGCCGCTCCACGTCGAGGATCTTCGAGCTGAGCCGCTCGAGGATAATGCCGATGTCCTTGATGGTGAGGTGTCGCTTCTGGTCGACGCTTAGTTGATCGATGAGCAGCAGAAACTTCTCGGAGGTGACCGCTTCGTCCTCGACGAGCGTGTTTTCGGTCTCGCTCTCGGAGGAGTCGCGCTCGCCGCGGCGCGCCGCCTCGGCGTCGAGGAAGCGCACGTGGCCCTTGGGGCGGCCCTGCGGCGAGGCGCGCGGCTGCGCGTCCTGGATGGGCGACGTGGCGACGGACTTGTGCACGGCGATGCGGCGGCCCTCCTCGTGCAGCGCGCAGCAGTGGAAGTCGCACTCGTCGGGCGGCGGGCGCGCGTGCGCGGGCGCGTGCGCGGGCGCGTGCGGCGGCGGCGGCGCGGAGGCGCGGCACTCTGCCGTGTGCACGTGCACGGGCGCGTGCGCGTGCGCGTGCGCGTGCTCCAGGCTGGAGGGCTGGCGCGGCAGGCGGCGCGCCGGGCCCGGCTCGTCGTGGTTCACCACCGTGATGTGCGGCGGCGGCGGCGGCCGCTCCAGCGACGTCTGGATCACGAGGCTGGGCCGCCGGTCCGGCTTGGCCTGCCGCGAGGGCGACCGCGCCGCCGGCGACGCCGCGGGCCGCTGGTCCCAGTGCAGCACCACGGTGACGCGACCCTTGTTGTCCATGATTTTCCATGAGGGTGTTTCATCGTGTAGCTCGAGAGCGTGGATAGTCTCGCATACTATCTTTGGAATCGCCGATATCGCTGGAAAAATAGAAATTATATTTGATTCGCAGAGAAATGACTATTTTACTAATGACTATATGAAATCACTATATTAGATAGAACAAAACTAATATTCTGCCACAACCTAAAACCGACCAGCGATTGACAAGCGATACAAGCGGAGCGAAAATAAAAGAAATATCTATATATATAAAATGAAAGTTTTTTTCTTTGACCGCGATAAACTTGAAAACCGATTGGCATATGACCATTCGACGCGGAATTAGTTGTAGATGGTTTTAGGTAATTTATTTTTCAAATTCCATCTACCCTTTACCATTTTTCAAACAAAAATGTACAGTTACGTACAAAATTTTCACTTACGCCCAGCGGAGCGGGCGTGAAACGGCTTGTACAAAACATAAAGATAGAATTAAAAAAACAAATTAATACATAATATACGTATTGGAATGGGTATTGTGTAACAGCTATGCTCGACTATTCATATTATGTCATTGTAAGAGCACGATCAAACAACAGACAAAGAATTAAATCTACTGTTAAAATAGTCTATCTATGGCTGCGTATAAGTAGAGCGTGCTCCATGAAAGGCGTCGTACCGGCCTTGATGACGTCGACACCAGTGGGATACCATCTCTCGCCCTGTCTCAGCAGCAGGAGCACAGTATTGGGCGGAAGCGTTCTCCAGTACTCGCCGTCTTCCACCTGTGTCCCGTCGCTCTCCAACACCAGCCGCACTGGCTCCGACGCCGCGACTGATAACTTCTCTTTACCTGAAAAAGACGAATGGGTTTTATTAAGTGAATAGTTATCCAATTCTGGTATCCATGGCAACTTATTACGCTGGGCGCAGTCTTATCTCAGCAATATAAGTTGCATCCTCGCCTGTATTATTGTAAAATCTGGAGTACCACGAAGACCTCGGACCTTCATTTTATATCATTTTTATAAATGATTTCACTTCCCGGCATTTCTTTGTTTATCTTCTATATGCTAATGATTTAAAGATATTTAGAACAATAAATAAGCCTTTATTTTGCTTCATATTTTAGGAAATTTAGATAATGTATCCCCATGATTCTGACAAAATCAAGTCTAACCTAATGTGAGTAAATGTTTTAGAATTTAATTTATTAAACGTCGTAAGATAATTTATACTTATCAGCTTGAGGATCAAAATTTTTAATAGAAAAGTTGTAGAAGAAACCTTAGTGTATTGATAAAAGAAAAACTTATGTTTCGATATCATTATTACGGTATAGTTAGCTTGTAGCGCCCTGGCGATACTAAAATGCTGAATTGCATTTGATTCTGAATTGCTGTGTGGTCACCGAGTTACATACACAGGAGAGAGAGGACGGAGCGCCAAGCTTCGCGGTCTTTACATACTTCTTTCGCCTCTTTGAATTTCATAATTTTTTGAATCTCACGCATTTTAGTCTAGGTATGCGGGTGCTTTTGACATTTCCGTCAGTTCCGTCTTCGTCAATCGTTCATCACTCATTCTGTCCATGAGGCCGAACTATCTAAGCATTCTTTTCTTCAATTTATAATAGTACTGTCGTGCAATCTTGTCATACTGCATATCTCTTCGTTGCTTATTTTATCTACAAGAGTAACTACGCACATCTTTTTAAATGATCGCATTTCTACTGCATTTATCTTACTTCCACTCGATTTCGGGTATATCCAGGCTTCACTACCGTACAATAAAGTTGGCACCAACACCACGTTGTGTATGGCCATATTGGCTGAGTTAGATATATTCACACAGCCCACTAATGCGGCCAGAGTATCGTTTATGTTATTGCCAACGGCTTCCTGTCTCTCCACATCCACACATCCAATTCACATCTTCCATCCCTATAAAACGCACTAACCAAATACAAAATTTCATTCACTTGTTTTACACATTTTCCATGTACTATATGTAACTTAGTCTGTACATCTTTCCTTTCAAACACCAAAATCTTACCGAGATATTCTGTGCATTCTGAGAAAATTGATGCTGTTTAAAATAGAATGCTCGGTATTCTCTATTATCGACGTAGTCCCGCAGGCTTATTACCTAGCTTGCAGACAGCATGCGACAGTCAAATATCGCGCGATATCTACTGTCAAAACGAGAATTTGTATAATGTAATTTCTATAGTGGTGCTAAATTTACGTGTGCTGAAGCTATTTAAGTGGCGCAATAGATACGTAATCATCATTTATAAAACTAATTTTTTTATACAATTAGTCACACTCGCGCAGTGATCATGTGGCTGTCGCTATCTGCAAAATTTTAGATAATAACCCCGCCGGTCGTCAACTGAAGATCTTTATGGAGAGGTTGACTAAATTAAAAATAACACTACTATACGCTTCGTGTCGACAAAATGATACGCCATCGTTACATAAATTTTTAAATTAGCACGTAAAGTCTCTATCCTTGTTTTCTTTTATATGTAACGGAGAGGTAAACGAGCGAGCGAGTGATGATGAAGAGTGACCTATGGGCCTATGGGCACCCGCAACGTCCAGCGAATCACGGCTGCGTCGCCGGCCTTTGAGAAAAGAAGGGGAAGGGGGGAAATGGGTCACCGGTACCTCACTCGCCGAACGAAACATGACAGCATTATTTCTCGTCGATATTCTGTGAGAGGGTGGTTATCACCGGGCGAGCCGGCCTAATTCGTGCTGCAATGCAGCATGGCTCTACTACACTCTATCTTTGCTGTGATGCTCAAACACATCAGATTTATTTCACGTAATTCCAAGACCCTTACAAGTATTTAAAAATAACATTCCATACCTTAATCCAATAATACGCATGTATTGTCTCTTTAATGAAGTGTCTCCTCTGTACCATTGATATTTTCTATATTATTTATTATAAACATCCAGCCGTCTATCTGTTGTGTATAATTTTGGATTGCATTTTTGGTAAACATTTTATCTGTATTTTTTAATTCATGCGATCTGTTGCGTATAATCTATTGAATAAAAAGAATATAAAATAACTGTAATATACAGACAATTACACCATGTGACTTGAAAATGTATACTAGACTTGAGGTATGAGTACCACACAATGAAAATGGGGAAAGCCCGGTAACGTCCAGATTCGAAGGCAATTTAGAAAAGTCTGTATTATAAATTGAATTAGCTAGAAATCGGAATCTAGAACTCTCGGCTTCAAAATCAGATGCATTAACGGATGGCATTAAAATCACGATATTAAATGAGATGAAGATGTCATGAGTGAGGTAGTAGTAAGGTATGATGAGTGGTGAGTTGAGGGACAGATATATGATGTAAGAGAGAAGAAAGAATTACGTGAGAGTAAGACAGATAAACGCGGGTGAAACAGACAGACTGGCGTGAGAGAAAGAGACGGTCGGGCCTGAGAGAAAACGAAGAAATGGCATGAGCAAACCGGAGAGTCGAGATCGAGAGGAACTGGTGGGAACATGGTAAGTAATTGTGTTATCATTTATCCGAAAAGGAAATTCCATGTGGATACTAACGCCGCAGGGTAAAAACTATATGCGCGGCAGAGCCATGCTGCATTGCACCACGAATTGGGCCGGCTCGCCCGGTGAAATACCACCCAAATAACAGCAAATAACAACGTCTATTTTAGCTGTTGTTTCGTTCGGTGAGTAAGAGTGCCGGTGACCCATCTCCCTCCTCCCCTCCTTTCCCTAAAGGCCGGCAACGCACCCACGATTCCCCGGACGTTGCGGGTGTCCATGGGTGGCAGTGATCACTTTCTATCAGGATTCGCTTGCTCGTATGTGTCCTCCGCAATAATAGAACCGATATGGGGGACATCACTATATAAAAAACCGGCTAAATGCGAGTCCGACACATGCCGAGGATTCCAGAACAAATTTCACTTTACAGTTAAAAGACACGTTCTCCCTTACTCTCTCTCCAATGCAAATGTAGGTTTGTTGTTAGGGTAAAAAAGTGTGATATAATTTAAAATTTTCAATTTCTGGATTGTATCTTTTGTTGTCCCTTGCTTCTTGCCAAATTTCACCATTCTATCTCAACGGCAAGTACCTATACATTTTTGTTTAAGTAGGTACATAAGTGGCCGTATCTTTTGATTGCATTGGATTAGACAGGGAGCGTAGACCTCAGTGTTTCAACTCGATACTTCTATTTATCCCAAAGACCCTTTATGTCAAGAACAAATAGAGGTATCGAGTTGAAATTTTACTACAGGTCTTTACTACTTTACTACTTTACTACTGGTCGGACAGACGGAGATATGGACATCGAAGTAATCCTATAAGGGTTCCGGTTTTTTCCTTTCGAGCTAGGGAATCATAAAACTGCAGAAACTGGTTACCCTATAGAAACGTCAAATCACTTTATCGAATTAAAAGTTACATTAGTTAACGTTTTAAAATATTTGTAGGAGAATTAAGGAAGGAGGAAATTGGGTTCTCGGACTCGATTTGACCATTAATCTCTTCCTTTATTACCGAATCGTACGGACACTAACCATTAGTCAATTCGTACTTGACCATATTTTCTATAATCTGTACGGCGAAGTCGCGGGGAAAAGCTAGTACAATATCATTTAAGCAAACTCGAGCGAAATTATAATTTATGAATATTTTAGACTGAAAACGGGATATTTTCAGTGCGGCTTATTTCAATTTTTCACGCTCATCGATATAGCCGATGGTCGGTCATCGGACAGTGAAAGCAGGTCACTCGGGAGCAGTCGTGCGACAAATCGTATTGACCTAGTGCTAAATGGTTTACAATGCACGCTCTTACGCCGAGCGGAGGGTGCCGCGAGCCCTCAACCCCGCTCCCTAATGACTGGTGAAAGCCTGCTTCAACTCAAGAACTTAATTACCTGCTAATTATGTTGACATCAGACGTGTTCCTACTTTGAGGGCTTTTTATTCTTGCCGGTTTATTTTAATAATTAGTGTAACGTTACTGTTCAGATAAATTAATTAAAATACTTTTTAATTTATTCAATTTATGTATAGTCAACATTAAAAGTAGTTGATCAAAAAAGTCAAGAAAAAGCTGCCAGTAACGTCCGTTATTGGCATGCGAAATTGGAAACGCATTACATTAGACATGCTTTGCTTTAGATATACGCATTACACGCATTACTTTAGACACGCATTACACCCATTATATCAGACACGAATTCACGCATTACCTCAGGCTTTGGTTTAGACACTACCTATTTCATTAATTTAAAAAAAATGTATTCCTCGTTAAAAAAATGGGTTCGAAGTCTATGAGTATTTCATTCTTCTTATTTCCGGTTACCAGTATACCCTGTACTTTTCAGCCCGGTTCGTGTCAAGTCGACATACGGACATACGGACAAACAGACAGACTTTTGATTATGGAACTTTAAAAAGGTGATATTTATAGTTCGCAAGTGATTGACATAACGAATTTTTAAAATTTTTCTGACTGCAATTATGTCGACAAACATGAAAATTTAATTTTAATTCGAGTTTTATACCGTGTATTTCTGTTTGGGACGTGTGTATGAGACATATCATATAACTAGCTGTACCCGCGACTTCGTCTGCGCGGAAAATTGTTTCGTGGCTTTCCCGGATTAGGTTAAATTATATGTAAAAGTGCATAGTATGTTTAAACACAAAAAAAGTCTACGTTTAAGCTTACATCTGTCTCCAGGAACACACTATCTCTGTACCAAACATCATAATTGGTTCGGCGGTTCAGCATTTCCATTCAAAGTTTTATCCCCTTTTTCACCCCTTAGAGATAGCTTTTTGACAAAAAAGTAGCCTATGTTAGTTCCCATGTGTCGAACTATATCCATACTACATCATAATCAGTTTAGTGATTTAGCATTTCCCGTACATATTCATTCCCCTCCCTCCCGTCCCCCTTTTCACAGATTTTTATAAAAAAAAATAGTTTATGTAATTTTGATAAAAAAAGTCTTATTACCGAATCAAATTTTATTATTACCAAGATTTAGTGTTTCCCATATAAAGTTTTGTCCCCCTTTTCACCCTCTTCGCGGAAAATTTTTGATAAAAAAAAGTAACCCATGCCCGTTGTCTGATGTCAAACTATATCCCTGCCAAATTTCATCGTAATCGGTTCAGCGGTGTATCATTTCTTATACAAAGTTTCATCCCCCTTTTCACCCTTTTAGGGGTAGATTTCTAAAAAGAAGTCTATCATGAGCGCATTCACATTTTCTTACTACGCACCGATTTTTATCAAGATCGCTCAAGCCATTCTACAGTTATAAAAGGACATACAAATAGACGGACAGTCAAAAATTTAAAAAGTGGTGGAATCGAAGTCACTGTCATAAAATGAGTATTTGTCACAAAATTTGACAGTAAAATTATATCACTATCAAGATTTAGTGTTTCCCATACAAAGTTTCATCCCCGTTTTCACCATCTTAAGGATAAGTTTTTGATAAAAAAAATTGCCTGTGTCCGTTCAGTAATGTTAAATTATCTCCCTGCCAAATTTCAGATTTCGGTTCAGTGGTTTACCATTACCCATACAAAGTTTCATCTCCCTTTTCACCCCTTTAGGGGTAGATTTTCTAAAAAATAAGTAGCCTATCATGAGCGCAATCACGTGTTCTTACTACGTACTGATTGTCATTAAGATCGGTCAAGCCATTCTTTAGTTATAAAAGGACATACAGACAGACAGACAGACAGACAAAAATTTTAAAAATGGCAGAATCGAAATCAGTAAGTAATAAAACGACTATCTATCGCAAAATTTGACAAAAAATCTGAAATTACAGACAGACATAAGCCATAGTAGTATAGACGAATCCCGTTTCTAATTTTAAAACGGTATTCTGGACGTAGGAGGCCAGTTCAACTTAATGTAGCTTTGATTTGTGTATGTATGTACATACATTGTTAAGTCAGCAAATTACAGCCCACACATCTCGTGTGACCTGTAATTTTATGGGTAAATAATTTCGATCACATTTAAAAAACGAAGGTTAATATTTGAAAATACCTTCAAATTTTTTTTGTCATAGCTTTTTTAGGATTTCTTAGCGCAAACGGAAAACCGGAACCCTGAGGAAATCCGTCATGGATCCGTCCGTCTGGAATAGTCGATTTTCTGAAAAAGTAGGTATACTGTTTTGTGTTATATAGGTCTTAATTATTGTTTGCTATGGAATATCATTCCAAGACTTCGCCCAGGTTGAATACATAATATGTAGCTTGTGTCTATCTGAAATAATTTACCTTTCAAATGGCGAAAGAATTATTCAAATAGGTTGGTTCCGGAGATTACCTTCTACAAATAAACTTACAAAATCTGCTCTTCCTTTTTATGATATTAGTATAGCTATATTTTTCAACATTGTAAATACGAATATGCGGCAAATTACTAGTGAAAATAAAAACTGGAAAATACTTCTTGATGATATTGGAACTAGCCTTAAAAACTAGAATATGAGTTGTCTAACTCAGAGGTAAAATAGGGTAACGATAACGTGAGGCGCGAGCGCTCGAGAGACGCGGCGAATTTCGCGAGTACCGAAGATTTCCGAAGGATTCCGAAGATGCGCGAACATATATAACGAACATACTCGTTTGGCTTCGTTCTTGTTTAACTATATATTGCAAAAAACATTTTGAAATATTCATTGTGGAAATAAAGACGAGCAAATTGAGTATTCGAAACCCATCCCTCTTAACTTTAAAATTAGACCTAGATTTTTAGAAATATATCCAAAGACCTAAGTCTTATTATCTACAGATATTAAGTTTAATTTACAATTTTATGAATATAGCACGGAGCGTGAGACCAATATTAGTTTTCCATTGTAAAATTGAAAAACGAAACTTTTATGGAACTGTCTTGATGTCTCTTTGTGTGCTACAGTTGTCTATTTCTACTTATTATTATTTAAATTAACCTTTCCTAACGTTTTTTAGTCGAACCCCTGAAAGATTCTACTATGACGCCACGAACCCCTTAATATTAAAACAAAAACAAAAAAAAATGTCATCTATTTTTATCGATGTTACTTTTTTCGTAAGTTAATTTTATTTTAATAATTATCGATATCGGTCGACATTTTTTTTACGCAACTATATTTATTCGGGTTGATTAATTTTTTCTTTATTTATCGGCCTTGTAATTTTTACATTTATTTTTCCCGCGGAACCTTAAGGATAGAACCCCATGTTAGGAAACCCTGACTTAAACAGACGAAGTTTGTAACAGTTAGGTATAGTAAGTGGTGGCCCAAATACAGACATGAATTTCAGTTGAGTTTTGATTTTTAGGTTAGTATTGGAGTCTTGAATATAAGATTAAAAACGAATTTTTTAAGGTGGTCGATAAAATATCTTTTTAAAATATTATACCTATATTAAAAACCTTTTCTCTAAACAAGCTTTTACTGTATTGTGTCGTCAGTCCCGAATCGTGTGCAAAATTTCAACTCAATCGGTTTGGTGGAAGTGGTTTAAAATTCAGTTGTAAAATTCGACCCACGCATACTAACAAGTCGAGTTGAATAAAGAATTGTAATAAAATAAGCACGTAACGTTGTGAAAAAAAAAACTGGGAAATCGTTGTTCTTCCAACTTATCTAAAAAAAAATTGCTGAGAAAATCTAAACAAAATTATGACTGTAATGTACATGGTACTTTACAAGTAAGAATGTATTGTGTTTACTCTTTACACTCACCTCTATGTATCAACTCCTCAAAGCTGGTGACCACCAGTCCCTTCCTCACGTTCCTCGAACTGTCCCATATCTTGAAAGGCCTCTTTCCTCTAACCTCCTGTAACACACGTTAATAGTTCTCTGTATTTCCGTATAAATTGATACACTTAATCCATTTTTACTAGGTTTCGCATTCGTAAATTACCAGCGTGATGATTTATTTTATATCGCAATAATATTTACAGTCATTTTAACGATTTTAAAATACTGTATAAACTGACTTTTATCTACGAATACGAAATATAAAGAAACGCCAATTTATGTGGAGCGCGGCCATGAATGCCGTAGCATAGCTACGGCTACGTAGTGCGTAGCGCGCGTCCGTAGCGGCTGCACTGGCTGCAGCAGTGCAACGCCCGGCCTGAAGTTCCCCTGCGCGCCCGTCGCCCTCAACCTACCCGCGTTCCGCCCCCGCCCGCACGCACCGTGCGTTGACCCACTGACATTGCTGCCTGCACGATCTTTAAGCTATGTACGAGTACCAGGACTTTTGAGATAAAAGAAAAAAGTTTTCAGTCACACGCCCCCTTTGCGTTTGCGACGCCTGTTTATCAGTGCGTGTGTGTGTAGGCCAACGCTCTGTATCGCTTTTAAACCAACATACATCTTTCGCAGCACGTTCCCATAGCACAGCTCGTCCTCACTTATCGATGTTTCTGTCGTAAAAAATCCATTACCGATGTCGTCTCACGCCGCGCGACGCGACTCGCTCTCCATTTACTGTCACCCAACTTCCTAAGATAGCCTATCTGTTCGAACGCAAAATATATTACCTCCTGTATTTCCACAATCATTTTCTCGGGTACACGCGACTACAAAATATTTAATAAATATTTTTCAAGTCTTGTAACACAGCTTCTTCGTGTAACGGAACGCGGATTGATAATGGAAATAAATATAGTAGTTATCGTGGTTTTAATCTCAGCGGTCCGTTGGAGGTTATATGGGTGTGCGCGCAGTGCGCGGCACAGGGGCCGCCGCCGCACTGTACGAGGGGTGGAGCGGAGGGAAGTGGGGCGGGACGCGGCCCCCGCCAATCCTCACCGCCCCGCGCCCGCACTGCAGCGCCCTAATCTCCATGCCGTAACTTCGACATTGATGCACTTTCGGAGGTAATTTTCGCAAGAACCCCATCAACAAAGTGTAGCAAACGCTTGGACAAATTAACAGGAAATGTGGTCACACTAGAAATTTAATTAAAATTATCGACATAACTTAGAAATAATTATTATTTGGCTGGCCTGTTGTGTGGTTTGTGGATATTCAAATATTTTGCAGTCGTTGTTGTGAAAATTAGTACGTTTGCCTTCCGAGCCGTTGGTAGCAATTTCGATCTTCAGTCAGATATTAGTTGAGGTTTTAGGTGTTACCCGTTAGTACTCTCTTACTAAAAATATTATTAAATAATAATACCTACTCTAGATAATTGTACCACAAAGTAAGAACTAGCCTTGTTCTGATGGGTGCCATACTACCCTAGGTATTACGCAACAAACTACGGAAACATCTAGTCACATCCAGGCATTAAAATAATTTAGAAAACTTTTACAGACAGATTAGGGAATATTTTAGTCATAGGTTATCTCGTACCGAGTAGCCCGAGTAGGTACCTATTCTAAGATAGTTTACGAAGATGAAAATTGATTTTAAATCAAATGAACTGTAATTCAATAACGTGAGTGCACTTCGTCTGTATTGACTTAAAATGAACCCCAAGGTTGGACTATATGGTGAAATAACTTCCCCCGACTCATTCGTATACACATATATGTGTAATCGCATGCATGAAAAATGTCTGCTATATTTTTAAGATGAGGTTTGGAGCCTTAGTAAAGCCCTCAAAGCAGACCTACAGCTTTATTAATGTGAGTATTTTTATTAAACTGTTAAAGTTGTTATTAACACTTGCTCTTCCATAAATAATAATTAAAGCTTGTATTTACTTAGATTACTTTCATAGCTATTACTTATCGCGTACTTCATTAATTGCAGTTTTTCAGTAACACTTGAGAATGAATCAGAAACAATCAGATATTCAAAAGTATGCACTTTGGCTACATGAATAAATAAATAAATTTTGGGTTCAGACGAATAAATCAGTTCGCATAACAATTCTGCGGCGAAATAACAGAGAAAACTCTGCGGCTAAATTTAAATCTCAAAATCTATAAATAAATTAAGACTTCAAACTAAATGTTATCCAGATCAAATAATAATTTATATTTATCCATATGTCCGGGGAAATCACTGCAACAACACGTGGGTGGACAGTAGCGGAGTGAGGGTAGCGGTGTGGCGGGACGGATTAGGGCGCCTGCATAATTAATGAGTGAGTCTGATTTGAGGTAATTATGGGATTTTTTTGTTGCACATTGAGAATTGGTTCTACATCTGTATATCTGTCAGTATGCACGGCTGATTTATTTCATCTTATCACTCTTATTTTACGTCTTATAAATGAACTAAAAAGTTGAAGAGCTTGAAGAGAATAAGAATAAGTAAAAAATTAGATTTATGTTCCATTTTTTTTTAATTATCTTTTTTAATTAAACATTATTTTGTTACATTAAAGATGTAAACTAATAGCCAAATACAGAAATGAGCTCAGCTTCTGAATAAATTTCTGGAGAGATCGACTATATTTGTCTAACGATTGGAGATTGGTAACGTCGACGTTACAGAACTGTGAGCCTGTTTAATTACATCTGTGTGTGCGATATTTTTAAAATACCGATTCGATTTCACCACACTTTTATTATATCTGGATGTATATTATAATTTGCAAAGTGGAAGTCAGAAGTCTGAATAAGTAGCTCTATATTTAAGCTATAATAAAAATTAATTTCGTTAGCATAAAGTAAAATATATATTGTTTGTGATGTTTAAGCTCGTTGCGTGGGTGTGAATGTGGTTGATTAACTTGATCACTTAGTTGGCATTTGCGGCTGCCCACGGTCGACAACCTCTGTGTACTCAGCGCCTACGTATATTATTAGCGTTTAAAGTATGTATTTCGAAAGTTTTTTACTATTGTAATATCACATAATATTATAATTGAGTAACCCGCCCCGGCTTCACTAGGGTGAATACTGTAAATACTTTGAAAGAAAAAAAGAAAACATTTATCCACTACCCACAATGACAATCAACAACCCATGGCGACAAAGTTATCAATACAGCACTACGCTGCGGCATATACTTGTCGTGTGGCATATACATACTTGGAAAGAATGAGTGATGAAAGACTGACGAAGAAAATCTACAGAGCAAAAGTGAGTGGTAAAAGAAGCCAAGGAAGACCAAGGCTGACTTATGAAGATCAAATAGCCAGAGTGTTAGCAGACGGAAATGTCAAAAGCACTCGCACACCTAGGCGAAAATGTGTTTTGAGGAAGCGAAAGAGGTGTGTAAGGACCGCAACTCCTGGCGCTCCGTCCTCTCTGACTACCACGTTGGGGATACAGCGTGAAGATATGTTATGTTATGTTTATTACTTTATATTATCCTTTGATTATTTACAATAATCAAAGATATTGTCATTATATTATCATACTCATGATTGTTACACAGATTACTATTGATTTTTATTGGTCAATACTTGTCGATGAAGTAGCCGTAACCAAGTAGTTTTTTTTCTTTTGATTTGATAGGTAATAAAATATTGACATTTGGATTTAAAACATTATTTTTATCAAAATTGAATATAAGCTATATTATACGGGTATGTTGTATAGGCATTAAATTATGGAAACAGAATGTCATGAGAATTTTCTATACAGTTTCTTTGAGGAAATCCATTTCATGTGAAATCTTATAATTTTTAGCCGTCTTCCGCCCAACATTCCAAACTTACTAATCTACACGTGTTTCGCCCCTTAACGAAGTATCCTCAGATTATTCCAGAGATCAGATTCGATCAGCTACTCTGCACTGAACCGAATTAAAGCGAAACACGTGTCGACAACGAGTTTTGAGATTTCGGGCGGAAGATAGTAAAATTATAAGAATTCGTGACATGAAACGGGCTTCCGCAAAGCAACGCCTAAGTCTCTACAAAATTCTCATAATATTCTGTTTCTATAATTTAATACCTATAACAACATACCCGTATAATATAGGTTATATTCTATTTTGATAAAAATACGTTCGGAGTTAGAGTACGGCTGATCTTTAAGGCGACAAATTGGACTTTTCGACGGGAGGGATGTCAATTACAAAATCAATCTAAGCAATTACAAAATGTCTGAAAGTGATATTTGGTAACCTGATTCTTCATTTCGTTGACTTCATTTTGTCAGTTGCGTTACACGATCGGTTAACTTTTGTAATAGAAAAATATCAAAGAAACCTCTTTTAAAACAGAGATTTACATTTCTAGGACCGAACCGATTTAGGTATGCTTCTAAATTTTCTGTGTAGAATAATTTACACACACTCTTCAAAATGCTTGTATAGTTTTTAATATAAACGAAAATTACTGTTTATTCGCATTTTTCGTAAGCTATATAGTGCGCGCATGTTTGTTTGGTGCAGAAGGTCTATTTTAGATTAAACTAAAAGAAAATATTTTAATGAAAAGCTTCCAAAACTATCCTACAAAAGTTAAAACTCTATTTTCGAAGTTTGCTTCTGTGTTTGTTTCGCTACTCAACTGTTAAAATTTAGCATTACGTGAAAAATAGTCTGAAAATCGATCTGGACAAGCGGATACTAAGGCGACTCCATAAGTTTTCAATCACAGAATAATAATATACTAGGTAGTGTTTTCAATGATTTTTTATTTTCTTGGAGTTTATCATTGGTTACTGATACTCCCCTATTTTGTCGTGTGCAAGTGCATAGATAACAGGTTTTTGAAAGATTATATACGGTTTTCTACGTTATCTTTACAAATAACTTGTAATTACACCCACTGGATTATCGTATTTAATTTAAGGTTTTTGCAAATAAATTATAAAAAATTTTCTCTTTGAAATTGTAGAAATTGTACTCTGTTCAAAGTCGATTATGAATTTATTAAACAGTATTGGAGTTTTTGGCGGGATTTTATGGGGAGCGGTTGGGCGTTTATTTTAATTATTTGCAAATGGTTTCCAGTGGATATCGTGATGTCAAATTGGCGTAGTTTTCCGTCCCAAGCATCTACGCTGTTGTGCTGTTATGTGAAATTGCTGAAGTAAATGCTTATTTAGTAGTGTGATGTTGAGATTTTTTAGTGATCTAGTCCGCCTCAGCGGATTCTACTAGAAAGACTGCCTGAACATATTTATCGCCAGATACTCCAAGAAACAATGAAAATGTATTACGCTGACATTTTAATGAAATAATATGAAGAATTTACTGTTTACTACTGAAGACATCAGTTATATGGGCACAGAACCCTTGACCTTCCCTCCTAAGTGAGAACCACACTAAAAAAAATTAAACAGTTTTCTTTTAAAAAAAAAAACTAAATACCAGCATCACGAAAATAATCTCCAGTGATTCCACCAAACAAATATGAACATCTTTATAACAAACTGCATTCAAATCATTTGTTCACTTGTTTTAGACCTGCGATATCATAGACAAATACATAGATACATACATAGTCGGTAAAATTTTGTAATACTCACGTCTTTCCATCAGGGGTTAAATATACCCATTCGTACAGACGTTTATGGTACTCCTGGATTGATCAGCTATTTTTTGTGGTGATCGATTATTTTAAATATTTCAAGGTGAAATAGATCAGAGTGTAATCTCGGCAGCCAACATAATATATAAGTTGCGTCATCGATGTAACACACTATGAAGTTATCAACGAAGAGAGTATTTTTTTTAAATATATCAGTTTTAATTTTTATTTAATTCATTTCAAGCGGCCAGTTTTACTTTTCTTTACGTTCATGTGACCAGTTTGATTTTTATTTCATTAATTTCAAGCGGCCTTAATTTTCTATTCACACCAAAGATAAAATTCATACATAATTTATCACGTGCGTACATACGTACGAGTATAAGCACGCGCCTGATTTTTTTTTAAATTTATTGTGGTAACAAGTCAAAAATGTAGAAGGTAATTATTAACTTTATTATTATTATTATGTTATTATTATAAATAATGACAATGGCAGACGTGGAGTCGAAACATACTCATACACGTAATAGCTCATCTGGGATGAGCAAAGCCGATTTACGAAATTCAAACGCTAGTGCTAGTTGACGAAAATGTCAAAAACACTCGCATACCTAGGTCAAAATGTGTGGCCAAGATTTGAGGAGGTGAAAGAAGTGAAAGAAGAAGAAGTGAAGGAGAAAGATACAGCACGAAGATATGTATTTATTTATCTGATTTAAAGTTGGTTTTTAAACGTCGCGTGGCCAAAATTACGGAATTCTAAATAACTCGGGGCAAGGCATACCTACAATTGTACCTACTCCCTCAAACATGACGTTTATTTTCCCTATTCTGTTCTTGGTGTAGTCCACTTAAGGCTGTGTGTGTTTCGAAAAGTGTATTTACTGTCTTTAGTGATGAAGTTTATCCGAATGTGAATTGAATTAATAAGGATGCACGTGTCGTGTGTGTAAAATTGCTATAGGCTAAATAGTTTTGTTTTTATAAAGAATTATACAACTGTCGCTCGCAACTTCGAACGCGTAGTGTTTTATTTACAATACTAAATTAAATAATTCAGAAACCTTCTCGGGCGTACTCAGAACAACTCACCAAAGTTTCATCACAATCGGGACGCTTAATACCTAACTTGTAGTCAGTATGTGACAGCTAAATATCGCGCGATATCTGCTGTCAAAACGAGGATTTGTATAATGTAATTTGTACAGTGGCGCTAAATCTATCGCGATAAGTGCATTTTACGATCATGGTGCAAGAGACACGTAATCGTCATACATGATACCACTTATTATCACGATTAGTCACCGATCGCGCAATGATCGTGTGGCTGTCGCTGTCTGTAAATTTTTAAGTAATAACCCGCGGATGAATTGTTAGCAATGTGTAGAAAACGAACATATATAGAAACATTCATTTCTATATACAAGAGAAGATGCGTGTCGGTGTAATAATTATAATGATGACTTTGTTAGTTTATTTTGTAGTGTTTGGAATTCTTTTATATTTTTTGTTTCAATGCTTTTAATGTACGGGACCCTAAAAGCAAAATATGTGTAGACGAGATGAGGGTACAGCTTGTTTCTAATAGAAAATAATATAATTAATCAATATTAATACGTCTCATGTCGTATACTTAACGTGACCATACGTTCCGCTTTCAGCGGGACTGTGCCGTTTTCAGGCTGCCTGTCCCGTTGTCCCCAGCTAAAGCAAAGTTGTCCCGCTTTTGCAAACAGATTAAAAGATAATAATACGTACCGTACGGGTACTCTAGACTCGACATTTTGAAATAGATTTGCCCCTCCGACAAATATAAAACAAAAGCGTCTGCAACTGAATCTAATATTGATTATTTCAAATTACATAATTATTAATACATTATTCTCATATTTTTTATTTAAATAAATAGTAAAGTAACCTTTTTTTCTAAACTTCGCAAGCGTCCCGCTCTGACAAAAAAAAAAAATGGTCACTTTACGTATAATGGATGGCGTTTTTCGATAGTTTCAATATTTACGAGTAAATCTGTGGGTAAAAACTAGTATTAGACCAAACTCGGAGACGAAACTGAAGTTAATGAAACATGAACAAGTTATGAAGCGCGAGCACTCGCGTCCACATTTCGCAGCGATTCTACTCGTAATTAAGCGAACCTGCCCCAATTATAGCGTCGTGGGGGACAACTGGGATGACAGGGGGACGGTAACCTGCAACAGTTTATGGCTTTCACTGCCGGAAGGCGGCGGGGGGTTGGCCCAAGCTGTTATCTAGTCTTCGAGATAGAAAGCTTGAAAATCACAGTTTATATTTCATAGAAAAATAAAGCAAATGGGGAATTGATCAATCCAATCTACATTAATATTACAAAAAGAGAAATGTGATTGTTTCTTTGTAATGGATAAATTCAAAAACTACTTTCATCTATAAAAAGCTACATAATCAGAGTAGCATGATCTGCATTTTGTTTTCAAAAAAACTTCTACACGTGCGAAACTGGGGCAGGTTGCTAATTACCAATACTGCTGTTAAAAAAAGTCGACGATCGAGTGTGAATCTGACTCCCACATAGAGATCTTCGTAGGTAAGACATACTCTATGCTCAGATCAAATAAAAAAGAAAGATAACGCCGTTGCAATATGTATTATCTATGGTTGCAATGATATTGGCAAGACTACGTCTACCATGTACATAGTACATACACAACCAAACTACGTCTCTTATTTTTAGTTTGAGCTAGTCTATTATAGGACCGTAATTACACCATAAGGCGATAACGGTGAATTTTGTGGTTAAAGGGTACGAGAACCAGTTTTCGAATAATAAAAATCAGAACAGAATCACGTCTCACACGTACATAAACTTAGAAATCCATAGTTTCATTAAATCAAAATAGAAACTGGTATTAGTAGCTACGCAAAAAATTATTCCAATTGTTGAGTAAGTTAGGTTACATGCATCCTTGTTTACTTGTTTATAACGTTACTTTTATCCTTGTTTGTTTTAAAGTATGAGGGGCAAATTGTTTTAAGGTGCAATTATGCAAATAAATCACAGGCAAATTATAATAGGATATGCGAACCTATCCTAAGGAGTCCACAGACAAAATAAGAACAAAAATTACTAAAGCTTTCATGAAGACATCCTACCGTTATATTGTACATAATTTACTACCTAATTACCTACCTACCTACCTACCTACCTACTACATAATTTAATACTACTACTAATAATAATGTCAAAAGCACTCGCATGCCTAGGCGAAAATGTGTGAGGAGAATGATGAGATTTGAGGAAGTAAAAGAGGTGTGTAAGGACCGCGACTCCTGGCGCTCCGTCCTCTCTGACTACCCCGTTGGGGATACAGCGTGAAGTTATGTTATGTTATAATTTACTACCCTACCACATTAATAGTAAAAAATGTCGATAGATGTCGCTAGTGGTAGTCTACATTGCGATGAAATGGCGTGAAGTTCAGTTTTGTTAAACATTGAAGTCATATAAAAAATAATGAATTATCACAATGTATTTGTATTATAGAATTTACGTTTATTATAGTATTTTTGTAATAGCGTACCTTTCTGTGTACTTAATTTTTTTCTAATGAATATTAATTATATTAAAAAACTTTTATTTACATTCTATTCTTTTATTTAGTTGTGACCGTGTCCAATTTTTCTAAGACAATTCTTAGTTCACTATAGTGTAACCGTTGCGCTAGGGACGCTGCCCGATTCTTCATACAAAGTGTTACGTTGTCGATAGTGACTATCGACGTCATTAACTCATGGTAGAGGCACTGGTGTCTGTGTCTGTAACCGAATCTTGTATGGGCGAGCGCTTGACAGGAACGTACACCGAAGACGTAGTGATTACTTACTCAGTGGCGAAGATAAGACCGACAAAAAAAGAACTAGATTTGAGGATATAAATAATTTGAACATCACATAGTTGTATAAAAGCGACACCAATCTTCACATAAAATAAAATTAATGAGAAAGTTATGCACAATACAAAAAAAAATACAATAAAAACAAGATGATCATTTTTTTCATTTTTATTTTATTAGAAAAGGCTGTCTAGTAGGTACAAGGGCTGCTATTTATGTATCCGGAACTGGCTAGTTACAGAGCAATATTAAAAAAGTAATTATAACATCTAAAAATGGAACTCTTTGGCTGAAGAATACAATTTGTTTCATGTAGCTGTCATTTGTTTATCCTTTGTGGCGTCATTTTGAAAATTGCGAGTCTTTATCACCATGGATTTAAGTCGTGAAAATTTTCGTGCTATGATTTATTACGATTTTCAGCGAGGGCTAACTCAAAACAGTGCATCGATCAACTCGCTTCGACTTTTGGGGACGAAGCACCATCGAAAATTACTGTGTATCACTGGTTTAGTGAGTTTAATCGTGGGCGGTCTGTGCTCACGGACGAAGTTAAGAAGGTCGCCCTAAATCGGTTGTTGTACCTCAAAATATTGATGCTGTACGGGAACTAATAATGCAAGATCGTCGTGTAACATATCGCGAGATAGAGGCGTCTCTGGGCATAAGTATGACGAGTATATATAAAATATTACACGAACATTTAGCTGTAAAAAAAATTTGTTCACGTTGGATTCTTGCACAACTCGAGAATTGACCAAAAACGGGCTCGTGTCGATTGGTGTGAAAAAATGTTACAAAAGTACAATCAGGGTGCGTCAAAAGCTGTCTATAATATCTACACAGGTGATGAATCTTGGATATATGCGTATGATCCTGAAATTAAACAACAATCAACGGTTTGGGTGTTCCAAGTAGAGCTGAACCCAACAAAAGTCATTCGTTCAAAAAGCACTTTGAAACAAATGGTCGCTTGTTTTTTAGGTATAATTGGACATGTAGTTACAGTGCCACTAGAAGATCGTAAAACGGTTAATTCTGAATGGTACACGACCATTTGTTAGCCAGAAGTCTTTGAAGAAATAAGAAAAAACAATTGACAACGCAGAATCCTTCTTCATCATGACAATGCTAGCTGCCACACATCGGCCGAAACAGCTCGGTATTTGGAAGATTAAAAGATCGAATTAACGGGTCATTTACCGTACAGCCCCGACTTGGCCTTCAACGACTTCTACTTATTCCCAACCGTGAAGAATAAATTACGTGGTCAACGTTTTTCGAGCCGTGAAGAGGCTGTTGATGCGTTCAAAATGCACGTTTTGGAGATACCTCAATCCGAATGGAAAAAGTGCTACGAAAATTGGTTCCAACGCATGCAAAAGTGCATCGATCATCATGGTGAATATTTTGAAAAGCAATTAAACTATATTAAATGCTATATGTTTGTTTCACTTTGTTATACATACCGGATACATAAATAGCAGCCCTCGTATATTAAATTTTTATTATATATATAAGTAAAATTGAGACATCTATCTGTGATTTCAAAACGAAGGCTTTATCTTAAACTCAAGTTTATTTGCACGTTACAAAAACCTAAACACGCTTTTTTCATTTCTGTTTCTCTACCTGTTTGTTTGTCTGTCCGGACTAATCTCCAAAACGGCGAGTATTGAATAGTAAAGGAGAACAGATTATTTTCTACTTTTCAGTGCTTTTATTTTAAAGGCGGTTTACTAATTGTTTTATTTAAAAAAAAAAGGTTAATATTTTTCTTGTCCACTGAAAACTAACAGAACAGAACATTAAATTAACTGGTCATAAATAAATATATGTATATAAATAAATAAATATACATAAAGACTTGACATATACTAAACGTGTGTAGCTGAAGTTCTCGCGCTCTTCCAAGAAGTCTTTTATAACTTCCGTAAAGCTAACTATCACATTACTGGAGGAGTTTTACGATAACGATTCTACTTATTTATTAATACAATACGTGACATTGGCAAATGCGCTAATCTGAAGCCATGAAGAAAGAAAGAGGAAGACTTATATACTTTCAAATAAAAAAAATAACAAAGTCGGTATACAAGTAGCGGAAAAATCGGTGAATATATACTATGAATTACATTGTATCAGTGAACATGAAAGATTCCGACGAATTGAGAACGAATTGAAGTTGATTAAATATGGTGTTAACCTAAACAAGCGCGATTTTATATGTAATGCTAATGACGAAGGTTACTCATTGTCACAGTGTACTGTTACAATACCTTTCCCTTATGGACTCTGACTTCGGTAGTATGTTCTATGACTCTATACTCTTCGATCACAAATCGAAGTCTATACTCTATGATACGTATGCCACTAAAGTTGCAACTCTCTTTTTTACTCTTTTTTTCTTACTTTCTTTGAAAATGTGTTTATGACGGTTATATATATGTTTAGAGACAATAAAATTTACAATACAATTTACAGGTCAATACGTTCAGAATCCCTGGCTGACTTTTTCTCTGTGATGCATTATGCGAAAACTTTTTATTTTTTATTTTATTTGAAACAATGAACAGTTGTATACAAGACTTAGAAAATTTTATTCTATTTTAACAAATTTGTAAACCCAAAAAGAGGGGTGTTATAAGTTAAATACAAGTATATATGTATCTGTGGTATCGTATTTCCTAAACGGATGAATCGATTTTGATTTAGTTTTTTTAAAAGGTGACATGGTGGAGAATGTTCTTAGTTATGATTCAAGAAAATCCGTTCATCCGTTTGAAGATTATCAGCTCTTTACTGAAAGATCGTAATGGCTGGCTATTAAATATTACGTTATATTCAATTTCATATGTTAAAGAAACGAAACATAAACGTGTTCTCGGGAATGCTTTTGCAGATAAGTTTAATGTAGCCATAATTACTCTTCAAACGTAATTTGGCAAAATAATCAGAAATATATCAGGAGCTAAGCCAGTTTAAAAAGGGGATATACCCGGTGGCGCGTTTACCCCAGGGCCATGGGGGCCAAGGCCCGAGGCAGCAAGATTCGACGGCTGGCGTATGCCTTCTGACTTAACAAAATCCGTTATGACAGTGTCTTTAATGAATTTGTTAACCAATTTGTGCATCGCAAAAATTTGAATATTTAATGAATAGTTTAATATTATGTATGGCCTTTTTCATTATTAAAAGACTATTGCTTTTTTCTTATTACTTTATGGGTCGGCAAAATTTACCTATAGAACTAGGGCGCCAAAGCTTAAAATACGCTACTGGATATACCTATTTCTAACATGGAAAACAATGGTACAGTATTATGGCGTAGAAATTGACTTGTCTTAGGGATCGCCACAGATTGAAGCGAGGTTTCCTGTCATCCAGTTTGAATGATCTCGAGCAAGACGGTAGTGGTTTGCACTGCTATGAGAGTTCCGATGCGTGCTCCATGAACTAGTGTTTACTTCACTGATTGCTGATATCGTTAGCCAATTTGACAATAAATACCGCGTGAAATTTCGCAGTCGCAAACTGGCTGCAGTTGGGTATAATAACTAAGTTAACTGATAAAGCACAAAAAATAAACAATATTAATTTCCATCAAACATAGATATGAACGCATTTTCGAAAACTGCATATTTAAAGAAATCCACATTCAAATCGGATCTCCGTTCAAAAGCTACGATATTACAGATAAACATGTAGATATACAATAGCGGCAAGCTTACAATATTCTTTTTTTCCGTTGGGTGTCAGGGTGTTAAAATGACAGTGGTATAAGGGATTTGCTAGCTAACGACGCGCCACGCGACATTCACGACATGACCGAAGCGACTGACTCACTCAGAAATATGAGTTTATACCAATATTAAATTATTTTTAACACACTTATCACTGGAGTTATTTGTAAAAAACAAATATCTGGGACTTGATGTACATTGTCGCCCATGGGCATGTGACCCGCCGAATTATTCTTGTTATTTATGAACAATTACCGAAAAAAAACTTAAAGAGGGGGATGGGGATCTTCAATAGTCTTTTTGTTACAGAATTTTAATTTTTTTTAGTTGTTTTGGTGACCTCGTTTCATATATTTTTTGCTATATTATCTCCGAAGTTATTGGCTCCATTTTAATTCTGTTTGCTGTTCCTTAAAGCTTATGAGGTATTTTATTGATTGAATTTATACGCTCATTTAACATTTCATGACATTTAAGCAGTTTAGAGAGGGAAAAGTAGAGCTACAGTGGCAAGTTGCTAGTCCTACACCTGTATTACAAGCTAATAAATCCAATTCCTTAGCCGACTTGAGCATGAAGATAATTAGTTAGTATAATACCATAATGTATTTCTCTTCCAGACAAGTACCGAAGAACTATATAAAGATAATAATCTCAGTTGATGGAAAGAAAATCTATTTATTCCATTCATCGATTTACCATAATTTCAAGTTAGGGTGCGACACTGGAGGGTCGTTTGTCCCGACAAAAATCCTGAGGGTGGAAGACTTTATGAGGATCTTTATGAGCGGATTAATGTTTAAACGAGAGAATTAAAACAGATCCCGGGGGCTCGCGCCGCCAAGGAATCGATAGCTGGCCGACACTGTCACAGTGCTCACTACAACAGCGATATCAATTTAAGAGCCGGCATATGCAGACTTAGTAGTGTTTGCTGACCTGAATCTTTAACTAAGAAGACTAATGCCCGATTTCACCGAAGTCCCTTAATTTTAGCGGACCCTTAAACGTATAGGGTAAAAAGTATAGAGGACAGCTAACGTTGATTTTGCATTTCATGAAACGTTGTGCTTAAAAGATTGCCTTAATTTTGAAACTCTATTTTTGAACTCATAATACTATGTGACAGCTGTGTGTGTTAGTTTCTGACAATATGGAGAATAGTTTATTATGTTATATAGAAACTTAGAAGTAAAACAATAATATCGGTTTTATCCATAAACTTTTGGAAACTTATAGTCACTATGGAAACACTAAAACGTCACATAACTATGTATGACATTACTAGGGAACCGTCAGATTGGTGAAAACGAATTTTATCGAAGAACCAGTTTAGGGGTCCTTTTAATTTAGGTGATACATAGTTATGTGACGACTTAGATAGCCTTGGTAAAATCGGTCATGAGAGTTAGATATTTGGATATATACAACTTTTACTTTTTACTATAAAAGCCTCAATTGTAGAAACACGATTCGAAAATAAAATATGTACATAATATCTCTAAGAAGAAAATTTCCGATGAAACCCATTTTTGCACAAAAATTTAGTTGTATCTCCGAAATTCTTCTGAATTTAAAAATTATTTCTACTCAATGGATAAGTTATAATAATATTATAATTTCTAAACCGTTTAAGCCATTTTTTTGCTATTGCAATTTCCTTGCAAAGTGCAATTGGGCACAAAAACGAATTTTAAGACTTTTACTGAGTTAAAATATGATCAAATCACAAATCAAGGTCATATGACACGAGAGATCTTAGGATAAAGTCCCAGGACGTTTCAGGACAGCTATCAGTAACTACTAGGCAATTGTCACAACTTCACAAGTAGCGTCAAGATGTGATTTTGTTCACCCCGAACGGAAAAGGGGTCGAAGAATTACTTGAACATCAAATTATATATGTTTGTAAAAATAACAAAACCGGCCAAGTACGAGTCGGTCTCCGCGCCAAGGGTTTCCTGTCGCCATACAATGTTTTTGTGTTTATGTATTTACCAAAATAATAAAAGTCGCATTCAAAAACAAACTTAACTTTGCAGTTGTAAGATATTTTTTCGCATACTGTTCAACTGTAGATATAAGTTCGTAATGACAACAAGTGTGATATAATTACAAATTCACAATTTTTGGACTTTTCCCTTCTATTGTACTATGGGACCTTGCTTCTCGCCAAATTTCATTATTCTTAGGACCTAGAATTCCCATTGACCTATAATCTAGGTAAATAGGGAGTACCCTATAGGTTTTAAATTACTTGCGAGTGCCAAAATACAAGGGATAACTGACCGTATTTTTTAATTGCATTGACTTAGTAGGGAGATTTTTTACAGCTCTAAGGGACCGTAGACTTAAATATTATGTGATATTAAAGTAATTTCAACTCGGTTCCTCCACGCGTTCCTGAGAAAAAGGGTCTTGACAGACAGACAGACGGACAACGAATCGATCTCATAAGAATTCCTTTTTCTTTTTGAAGTACGCAACCCTAATAATTCTGAAAAAAGCGACGATTTCATACTTCCTTGAAGATTACATTTATTAGTATTATACATAAGCTTATTTGGCTGATAGTCTACAATATAATTCCCTGACTGATTAACTAACAGACAGCGCACAGCCTAACATAAATCACTGAGGATTCAAAATAGAAACACTTTGGAGCGTATGGTCGTTTTCCTTAAGGAGTGCTGAAAGTACAGCGACGTAAATTGTTAACGTAATCTAAATTTAAGAATCTAAAAATGAAAACAAAATTGTAATAAAGGATACTCTGGACAATTAGTACTCGTATTTCGGCCATTTATTTTTTCCAGAATTGTGACGGAATCAAGACATTTTTTGGAAACTATTGAACAGGTCTCTGGTGTCTCTGAATCGAGAACAAATATAGTGTTTAGAATTTATATCTGTTTTGTTTGCTCAAGCATAACTGAAAAACGATTTAATGGATTTTAATGTGAGTTGTGCCAATTGACAGGCTACAGACATGATTATATAACAGCGTAGATCGATATGCAGTCTTTATTATAAGAGCTGATAGTGTCGTTGATTTCTAAAAAAAAATAGTAATAGGACTGGTTTTAATAAGACAATATTAAAATTCTATAGCCGAAATGGCAAAAACGAATTTATTCCTTATTATATTTACACATAGAAAGAACGAGTCATGAAAGATTGACGAAGAATATTAGAGCTAAAGTAAGTGGTAGTAGAAGCCAAGCAAGACCATGGCTGACTTATGAAGACCAAGTAGCCAATGTTAACTGACGGAATTGACAAAAATACTGCATAAGCATATGCATAATAAGCATACCTGGGTGAAAGTGTGGGATGAGAATGATGAGATTTGAGCAGGCGAAAGGATGTAAAGACCGTGAAGGCGCTCCGTCCTTTCTGTCTACTCTGTTGGGGATACACCGTCTAAGACCAGAAATGAGAAAGACGAAATTAAATAATGGTATTTGGGACCTATTTCCTTTTTTATAATTTACTATTAATTCGATTAAACTTCCGTTTCTCTGAAATAACTATAGAACGTCGGTTGTTTTAATATACAGACGAATATAGAGGTAAAGCTTAGTTTATATAGTATAACGATAAATAAGTAAATAATGGGTTATTTACTTTGCTGCGAGCAGGTATTAATGCTAGAGTGTCTAGACATGGTAGCATCGTCTGAACGACATTCGACTATATATATTGACGTAACTACATAATCAATACGTTCCTATCTACTGCAAGCAGTTACTCAGATATGTCTACGCTTCGTTTTAATCCAATTTGCCAAAAAAGTAAAGAATCTTTTTGTCTTTTTAGCTAAAACTGATGTTACAAAATGAGGCAAAGTTTATTTGAAATAAAATGTAATGAAAAATGTATTTTGTAATTTATGTAAAAATATATATTGCGTATTTTAACAAGTTTTGTTTGTATTCAAATGGACCAATAGTACTTTTTTGCCTAAGTCTTCGTCGAGAACTATTCACACTTATGACCCCTTCCAAAGCTATTATTTTTCAAAAAATCTACATAAACTATCTTTTGTAAGGTCTCCTCCTGCTGCTACTCACTTTCGCTTTATAGATTTTCTTCGAAAATCGTTCATTGCTCATTCTCTTTATGTTTCCTAACCCATATGTTATGTTTCTATATGTTATTGTAAAAATGAAGTAAGAAATGCTCAGATGGTTCGGGAATATGGAAAGACTGACGAAAATGTATACAGCAAGAGTGAGCGGTAGCAGAAGCTCAAGGGAAACCAAGGCTGACTTACGAAGATCAAATAGCCAGCAGAATGTTAACTGTTGGAAACGTCAAAAGCACCCCATACCTAGGCAAAAATGCGTGAGGAGAGTGATAAGATTCGAAAAGGCGAAAGAAATATACAAGGACCGCAAAGCTTGGCGCTCCGCCCTCTCTAACTTTACCCCGTTAGGGATACAGCATGAAGATATTTATGTATGTATGTGTCGAATAAATATTGTATAGACTCAGCCGTTACTTTGCGGAAATCCATTTCATGTGATGTGATGTGTTCCTGAAATCTTTAGCTATTTTGCGCTCAAATTCCAAAAACGACCAATCGACATAATCGATCGAGTCTGATCTTTGGAATATACTGAGGATGCTTCGTTGAGAGGCGAAACTCGTGTAAATTAGTGATCTTTGGAGTTTGAGCGGAAAATAGCTAAAGATTTTAGGAATTCATCGGATAAATAATTAAACGCGTATTTGGTCGAATTTCAAAAATCGTCTCTAACAAGGCTAAGAGGAAGTTCGAAGTACCTAACTTTGAAAAAAATTTAATTCCACTCGGACCACGCGACGTTGCGGATAAAATCACGTACTGGGAAGTTAATGGTTTCTTGGCAAGGTTTTAGTAGGCTACTATTTATGTAAATATTCAGCAGAGCGAAGCCGGGGCGAATTGCTAGTTTGTTCTTTATAATAACGAACCTAAAGAAACATTTCTGTACATATACATATATTATGATTTATGATTTTTATTATTATATCGTAATTTAAAGACAATTATTTATCGAGACCTTTAGCCATATCATAACCATGGTGGTATTAGGTATTATCGTTATGTTCATTTTCACTACGGATTTTAGCAAGTGGGAGAGCATTAGCACCCTTACGACGAGCGGTGGGTGTTGTGATTTATCGCATTGGATTTCAAACAGTATAAGATTAAGGACTTATAACCTTTCATGCGTCAAACTAATTCAGAATGTTTGCTACAAAACGTGGAAATACAATGTGTGTTAAGTAGGTACAATTTTATTACAATTTATTTATGACATAACAATTATAATGACATGACATTAATATGACAAACAATTTCTTTCTTTCTTTATAAAATTTCTCACTCGCGGGTCCGCTGGGAGAAATTTCTTATAGAAATAAGCGGTACCTTTTGCTCTTTTTTCTATATGTATCTCTCTTTGTATATGACGTTGTGTGTGCAATAAATTGTTAAATAAATAAATAAATTTGGAAAAGTCCCAGAAATTCCAAATATCGCGAAACTTGATCACTATAAATGATTAGAAAAAAATATTTAAAAAATCATTTTATAAGCTACCTTCTCTAATCGGTAAACAATGAATGGAGTTTGCAATGAAATTTTGTCGACGTTTTGTTTTAACTCAACTCGAGGGAGACCAAGAAATCGTGTCCCGACGCATTATACATTATATATTTGTGTATATGTTTTTTTTAAATTTTATACCTTAAAAAAATTAACCTCTCTAAGATCTCTCTTGCTTCTGTCCGTGCGTTACGTTACAGTCGATAACTTGAGTTATAGAGATACACCTTAGTACGTTTGTTATATTAATTAATGTTTTAAAATGTTACACTTTTAATAACTTAAGAAAAAATTTTAGTTTACAGGAACAGTACAGTGGAAGTCCTAGGCCAAAGTCATAATCGAATCAATTTATTCAAGTGACTGCTAGACGACTGCTCTTAAATGTGGTATATTTTATATATTATTGTATTATTATAATAAAACATTTTGAACACGATTGAGAAAAAACTAATCGACATTCACAGACAAAAACTGAATTATTCGATTTTAAACTTTAGTAATGGGAACAGAGTGGAGATGAGCTTGAGGGAGATAGCGTTGTATAGTTGTGACGTCGCAAAGTCACAATGACATTGCGCAGCGCTAAGAGTGAAAGAGACGGAACTTATCTCCACTCCGTTCCCTCTACTAAAGTTTAACAGCAAATTACTCTTATGTTTTTCAATGTATTTCGAACATTTTTTCAGTTTTGTTTACGATTAATGAACCTATCTTTTAATTACGTTGTTTAGAAATAGTCATCTAACGTATTACAAGGTGTTTTCGAAAGTTAAATCTAACTTCGATTTGAAAAGAACAGTCTAGACGAGTGGCTCGATTGTCGTAAATGCTAGTCCAATAGTGATACAATAGAATGACAAATACCACGTGGTCTAGCGTAACGAATTTTAAATTGGTAGTCAAACGTTATTAACTATCTGTACGCGCACCGTACTTAACAACATAGGGCCGCGTCATCGGCAGCCTTTCTGATTGGTCTGCGCTGGAGTATCGCCTGATGAGCGACCAATAGGGAGCCGCGGCCATCGCTGTTCTATGGCTACCCGCACACACGCAATATTATTGGCAATGTTGGTTTGCAATATTGAATAATTTATTCATTCCGCACACTAAGCAATATTATTGTCAATTATTCGTAATAGAAACTGATTCAGTAAGGCGCAGTATCTTGATCCACGTGCAAGTCACGGTTGCAATGGTTATTGCTTGAAATTTATTGAATAATGTATTTATTTATTGATTTATATTAACACCATTACAACTATCTTTACAGCTTTTATATAACCAATACGATAGTGTAAGAACGTAAATAATAATAATAACTTAATAATTAACTTAACTTTTATAAATATTCATTTTGTAACTTAACACGTATATAGTTAAAGTTAGTTAGTTAAGTTAGTTAAGTTACGTACATAGTTAGAACTTTTGCGAATAAAAAAAAACACTTAAGAAAAAAACGATGGGTTAAAGACCGGATGAGAAAAAAAGCAGATTTAAATTATTTTAATCTAATAAATGAACTATACCTTACAGAAGAAGATGATTTTAAAAATTACATGAGAATGAAAGATGGCAACTTTCAAAAATTATTATTTTTAGTTTCACCCTTCTTGGTTAAACAAGATAGACTGATGCGAAAATCGTTAACGCCGGAAGAGAAGTTAGCAGTTCGTATTCCATAGTTCTGGATACGTTTCCCAGGTTTTAATAAATTCCAACAAATATTGCTTTTCCTTGGAAGGATGCTACTTTCATCCTCCATTTTTGCATCGGCCTGGGCGTCCGCTTACCTTGAGATATTTTACTCAACTAAAATATTGTCGCGCTCCCGCACACGGCAATAATATTGTCAATATCCCTGCCTCCCCCCGATATTGTCGGAACGAAATCAGGATTTCTGGAAATTTACAATAATATTGATAATATCGACAATACCGTCTGCAAACACACAATATTATTGTCAATAATATTGTGTGTGTGCGGCTAGGCTATGTACCGCATTTTTTATTTTATGTTATATACTCGCGCAAACCATTGTCGGTGCTATTTATTTTCTGTACAATATGTTATTATAATATACGCAAGTTTGAAGAAACAAAAACGCATATTATTTATATAACTACACACTAGTTATTAAATCAAACGAAAAGTAAAGTCGTGTGAAAGCGGTCGTATAAAATGAAGGCAAATAGCACTTTTGACGTTAAATAACGCCAGTAAGCGTTTCGATTGAACGAAGCGTTTACTACATGTGTAGCTCTGCAAATTGAGAAGAACCGATAAGAAACTCAGGTACCATTTTTCCGATATCATTTTAGAGTAGGCTTTTTAAAACGCAATGTTCGTAAAGTCAGTGGAGGTACGTGCAAAGAAGTTATTCCCAGACTAGTATTTTGTCTTCAATGAATTCGTGTACATTTAATAACAGTTTAAATCTCTTTTTCCATGAATTAAGTGATTTCTTGTGGAATTAAGTGGTAGAGAATTTTACATAGAATAATGTACAGTACTTTTTGTATATAAAAAATACTTTATTTAACATGGGGTAACGGCGGGCTCATCTAGTCTAAAATGAAGTGTGGACAGCCCTTCAAGCAACATTGACATTAAGCTGAATTCATAAGGTGGAGATTAGTTCTTTCCGCAGTGTCCTGCAACCTATACCTGACGTTTTGGTAATTTTCTATAAACATTTAAAGCTCTCTTTCTCACTCTCTCTCATCTCCCGAACTCTTATCCACCGGCTATGGCCATTGCTTTTACAACCGTCACTTTTAAAGATTGACTTTCTGTCTCTTCTACGCTGGTTCAAAAGAGAGAGAAAAATAAAATGTGCCAGATTAAGTTGACTGATTAACTCACTGATTGGGTAAAGTGAGTGAGTGACCGCTAACATTTATTTCTAAGATCTGGGAAAATAAACTGCATTTATTTCCAAGATCTGGGAAAATAAACTGCCAGATCTCAGAAATTAGTGTAGGTTTGTTTCACGGATTTGTTACAGCTTCTATCTGAAAGCCTAAACAGTTATTACTAGATGTACTGTCATTGTTATAGATTACTGACAGTACCCACTCGCGTATCTTCTATGCGTATGAAAAATATTGAATTAGTTATGAGAAAACAATTATGCAGAAATTTACAAATTTATGTAATACCTCAGATGTAAATTATAGATATTGAACTCGTATAGAAAATAAATAATAAAAACATTTTAAATTAAGAACATTAGATACAGCTTGATTTATTTTTAAATTCGAATTAAAATATACGACATAAAAATTCAAAGTGGCCAGTAATAAAATCGGTCATTTCATTGGCAAGCATAGCCTGTTGTTTTTTAGTCAATGCTCTAAACAAACATTGAATTCGAGCTTGCTGATACATGCTACGCGGTTCTTGCTACACTAAGCTACGGTTCTTTAATAGATTAAACACAACTTCCAGCATTTCGATTTATTTACTTTACGGTTTTCGACGAGCTTATTGTTAATAAAACAAAAGTTTCAAAACCGATCTGGGATGTGAATGTTATTGTGCAGTGAGCATAGCCTCAGTCCTTTTGTAGCATAATTCAAGCATAGTGCCTAGATTAAGTTCAGCATCCAATTAAAAAATTCTAAAAATTTGTATTACAAATTGTATTGCTAATTATAAAGTGTAAGTAATACTGTTTGATAGTTATAAAGATTATCTTAATGCAGCACATCGGAAGATCGTTTGCTATATATATAGCTAGCTTGCGCAGCCTCCCTGCATATTTGTTTAATGTGTTGTGGTGACACCCTCCCGTCAGTCACTGGCTGTGCGGGCCTCAGCCGACTCACAAACCGATCGATATCATAGAGCAGCTAGGTAATAGAACCCCACGCATGGACGGCACAGGTTTTGAATAATGCAGGTTGCATGTGCAGCGTCGGCGTGCGGCAGTGCGAAAGGGATGGAGCGAGCGGCGTGCGGCGTGCGCGACAGAGATGCCGGCTGCGGCAACTCGCGTGCCTCTACACCGCGGACGAGAGCTGATCCTCTACACAACCATGATAGCACCAGATTCGTCCACCACTGCTCGTACGATCACTGATGCACTGGGCTGACGCTACGGTAAACACTGGAGCGGGTATAGCTAACGGGTCTGTGCACGGGCCGTCGCCGCTGAATCGATAGCGACGACCGGAGTCTAGGCGCGCGGTGGGCGCTCCGGCACGGGCTCGGGCGGGAGCGTAGGCGAGCGCGGCGGATAATAACCATGTCTGCGGGTGTGTCAGCGGCGGC
The DNA here is from genome assembly GCA_907165235.1 of Zeuzera pyrina. Lineage (NCBI taxonomy): Eukaryota > Metazoa > Arthropoda > Insecta > Lepidoptera > Cossidae > Zeuzera > Zeuzera pyrina. Next base: position 26,858,728 of record OU015620.1, on the reverse strand, counting down.
CGGTTACATAAGAGAGAGCGGCCGGCGGTGGAGCGCCGCGGCAGTCGCGGTTACCTCTCTGGCCATCGCGGCATGTCCGCCGGAGGCCGCGGGCGGCGCGCGCTCACGCCGCCATCGTCAGGGGCCAAGCCCGGGACTCGCGTCCGACTCGCGGAGCACTGGAGCGGCGCTGCCCGCGTGGGCGGCGATCGATGCGTGTGGCGCGCACGCGTGTCCGAGTGCTGCCGACAAGTGCCGAGCGCCGAGCGCCGCCCGCCGCCCGCCGCCCGCCCCGCATCACACCGCCGCACTGCCCGCCGGTGCATCCTCCCTCAGTGACCCACTTCCCGCGGCGCGCCGTCACTGACCCGCTTCCCGCACACACTCGCCGCCCGCCCTTCGCTGTCCCCGCCCGCAGCATCCAGCTATACAGCCGCCGAGGTGCACATCGATTGCACTCGTAACATGCTAGTGAAGGGAATTACTTTAAATGCATCACACCCATTGATTTTTACACATTATAATATTTCTTCCTTTAATTTACTTATCTACAGGGTGTATATGAAAACGGGACAGTTACTTTAATGGATGAAAGGGCATAACTTTAGTATGTAGTTACAAAAAGAATTATCGAAAACCCCCATTGAGGTATATACGCATTATTTTCGAAAATGGTTTTCAGGCTGTATATACAGTAACGGATGAAATTATTACAAAATAAAAAAAAACGTAAGATTTAAAATCTGTAACTGTACACGATCAACCCAATTTTATGAGAAATGGTGGGGATAACACTTGAAAATTAAAACGGTCATAACTCTTAAACGGATACGTTTTTTTCGATAATTCTTTTTGTGACTACATACTAAAGTTATGCCCTTTCATCCATTAAAGTAACTGTCCCGTTTTCATATACACCCTGTATACTAATATTATAAAGAAGTAAACTTTATACTAATATTATAAAGAAGTAAACTTTGTTTGTTTATATGTAATGGATAAACTTGAAAACTTGCCTACCGATTTCAAAAATTCTTTCACCTGCAGAAAGCTACATTATCAGCGAGTGACATGGGTTGCATTTTATTTTCAAAAGATTTCTACCTGTGCAAAGGAGCGGTTTGCTAGAATGTAGGTAATGCTTTTCTTAGATATAAATTAAATACTAAAATCAATGACATTATACATGTATTATACATAATAAAAAGATATTTTGACTATTTAATTTATATGTAAAAAGAAATATTAAAATGTAAATAAAGATTTTTACTATCAATCAAAAATGCAAGTTACAACTTTAATTGCTTTTTTTTATAGAATAAGCATTAGACAAATCCCAAATATGATAAAAACGGTTACGGTTATTATTTATAATTGGAGTGAAACAGTTTGAAAACTAACGTCTCTTTTCAATCTTCGGCTTCTGTAGCAAAAGGCGGAAATGAGGTTTCACCACGGATTTTGAGTAGGCTTCACAGAACTCAAAAGTATTTGGAGCAATTTATCACTACACCTCGAAGTCTTAAAATTCAAATTCTTTTATACGATTGTCGTGTAGCTTCGCGTAGAATAAAATGCCACGTATTTTGCATGTAAACTTAGTTCACAGTAAACTGTGAGTAACGAACCGGAAAATGCGTTTGAATCAGTGGAATACAAGTAAGCAAATACTGAATGTACGAAAAGTTCAATATATTAGTCGATGTATACGAGACATTTATAAAAACTAAGCTACGTCTTTCCTTCTTTTTGTGATTTCTTTTATAATAGATATGTTTAAATGGAAACAAAATTTGCCATTAAAGAAATCTTTTACATGCAAACAAAACGTCTCGCCAAAGCCAATTCCAATTCGAGGTGGGCAGAGCATCAAAACAAGCAAATCGCACTTGACACTATTTTCAGCAGTAATTAAACTGCAGTTATGTAAATGTTGGGTAGCTAACTTCATCGTCTACGAAGTTCGTCTACTTACACTAAGGACCTTAACACACTGGCGATTTGCGAGCGTATTTCTACTGACATCACTCATAGTCAGCATGCGACAGCTAAATATCGCGCTATATCTACTGTCAAAACGAGAATTCGTATAATGTAATTTATACAGTGGCGCTATATCTACTGCTAAAACGAATTTTTAGGTAATAAGCCCTACGATTAGTGAACTTGCTCACAGAGAATTCGCTGCGTGTACACAGCAAGTTCACCACGTGTACAGGTACGTGTACGAGTGAATACAATTTACAGCCGATGTTTTTAAATTTTCATGACTTATATATGTGTACATCTTTACCCATAAAGTATCAATACGACAAAGACCCGCACGCTTATTACGAAACTTGCAGACACCATGGGACAGCCAATATCGCGCGATATCTGCTGTCAAAATGAAAATTCGTGTAATGTAATTTGTATAGTGGCGCTAAATCTACCGCAAAAAGTGCATTTTACGGACATAGAATAATAGATACGCAATTGTCATACATGATATCAATTTTTTATTACGATTAATCAGCGGTCGCGCAGTGATCGCGTGGCTGTCGCTGTCTGCAAATTTTTAAGTAATAACCCCGTCAGTTAGTTGGAATTGTAAGATTAGAAGTATATATAAGATTATATTGTGTCGATATTATACAGCGTCCACGTCTTGTTTTTGCAACGAGCTAGTTGCGTACAAGCGGTGAGTTCGCCGCGTGCACGTTCACGAGACGTGTCGTTGCGAGGTAAGCGCTCGCAAATCGCTAGTGCGATAAATCTGTAAGCGTTTATCCATTGGCTGACTTTTATAATCTGCGCGATAACGATAAGATAAGCAGTTAGTAACTTGATACATAGTTCTGTGTATTTTCAGAGCAGTGTAGACGTTAGCTATAACAATTTATTAAAGATATTCATTTTGAATAATGAAGAAGACTGAATATATTTTACGACAGTTTTATTAACTGAATACGAAGTTGAATTGAATACTTAATCGATTTTTTAATTAATTTTTTTTTGTTATACATCTAAACATCATAACTTCGTCCTGTCCACCTATACGTTCGTTTGTCTGTTCGTATGTCCGAATGTTACGCCGCTTTACTCGGAAAATATCGGCATTATATACTTGAAATTTGGAAGTTAGTTTTATACAACGGTATAGTGAAATGTCGAAAAAAAAATTAGAGTTGGCACTCCATACGTGTAATAAAAGTGTGAAAAAAATAATTTAAATGCATATAAGCGTGAAACGTGTCTTTAGATAGGTCTTCAAAAATATTATAGCGATAAAAGTGACTTTTTATTTAATTAAATAGTTGCTGATATATGCGCTTCTAAAATCGTAAAAATTCTGAAATAATTTAGTTTTATTTGCACTTTCAATGAAAATTGATTTAAATAAGATATGTTGTGCAGTATTGTCGGTAACACAATCAGCGGCCGTAGAAATGACTTCCTTTTTCTCAGTGTTATAGCGTATAGGAGAAGGTGTAGGAGAATATGCAGAAAAAAAAGGCCGGCTCCCGCGTCATGCCTAATGGGATTGCCCCTACTCTCGGCCCGGTACGTAGGGTTGTTGTGTTGGATGTGAGGAGCGGAGAGCATCTCGTTTAGTTACATTTATTATATAATAATAAAAAGCAATGCACACGGATAAGTTTCCCATGTTTGTTAAATTTAATTTCTTGTATGTAGTTATGTTAAGTTATCTCTGGATTCGAATAACTTAAATGTATAGGCAATCAAGAACATTATAATACGTTCGTTTATGCGATTTGTATTTGCGACGATGTGAAGAATGAATTAAAGACGAACGGAAGTGTTCACATGTTTGCGTTGCATGCGATCCCGACTGCCGCTACAATAATTCTTAATTACCCATATTCATCCAAAATATTGGCGTTGTGTGCGTGCCACGGCGCGTGTTTATTAGTGCGCGCACATACAAACGGTATGCGATGGCGTTCTATGAAGACGTCCTACTGTATATCTATACTGTACTTTAGCTGCGCTTCGGCTGACATGCACTTGGCTAGTTTCTATTTTGTTGTAATTCTGTTTTTATTTGCGTGGGTAACTTATCATAACCGCAACCTGAGACGTAATCTATATCATAACATTTTTCTGTAATATTACCTAAATGGATAAAACAACTTCGTTTTATTTTTATTTTTTTATGAAGGAGGGGTCAAACGAGTCACTTGATGGCAAGTAATCACCGCCGCCCAGGACACCTGCAACGTCCGGAGAGTCACGGATGTGTTACGGGCCTCTACCAGAAAGGGAGGGGGAAGGGGAAGGGGGGAGATGGGCCACCGTCATTCTCACTCACTAAACAATACATACTGTTATTTCACGTCAATATTCTGCAAGAGGGTGGTATTTCACCAGCCGAGCCAGCCCAATTCGTGCTGAAATGCAGCATGTACCACACAGAAAATTCGAACACAATGAGATCGAGAACCATTTGAAAATTCCCTACGGCGGCTATCGGGCTTTGGTATTTTAATCATTTTTCTCTCTAACAGCTACGCTACTAGTCTGTTGTCACTGTAATTGGCAATTTTAGGTAATTTCTATGTGTAATAATGAAGGAAGGCCGTGAGGAGGAAACAAAAAAACTAACGAGTGTATAACGAAGGACTTGATTTAACACAGAACCCTAAACAGCGACTTTTTGTTGAGTCACACACACACTGTTGGAACAAATACGACGAATATGCTTAATCCGATTATAACGACGTGAATTTAGTAAAGAAATTCTATCTAATAGCATTAGATTAGATTGGAGGCCGTACAAATTCTTATTTAAATTACAAAAGTCAGCAATATTTTAAAGGGAGCTAGCTCTCACATATCTATATTTTACGATAACGATTAAAACTGTGAACTAGTTTAATAAACTATTAACTTTGGCTTTTGTTGATAATTGTTACTGTAGCACTGGAACTCTAAGACATTTTAATTCTAGCAAACCAACAACGACTTCCATGATAAAAGTTTGATCGGCTCCTTGGCAGGAGGTGTCTACTAGGGATGGCGATCTGAGATAGATTAATCGAAGAATCGATTATTTCGACGAAATACATTGATTTTTTAATCGATATTTTGTAGTGAACCGATTCCGTGAATCGATACTTTACCCTTGAAAATCGAGATTCGATTATTTTATTTTATGATAAGAAATATAAACTGTTTAGAATGAGTTGAATGTGGGAACTGTGAATTTTATAATTTTTGAACTTAAATGTTATAAATTTTTTTTTATCTTAAGTAGAGGTTCTTAAACATGTAACATTTAAATACAGTTGTAATTGTTTAATTCATTAAAAATGATTAGATTGATTATTTTAGCGGCTTTCCAGTTTTCTATAATTACATTCATATATGTCAGAAATACAAACTTATATAGTAAGTCGAGAAAAAATCGATTTTCGAGAGATCTATTATTAGGACTTCAATTTTTCTGTGAATCGATTTTTCATACTTCGATTCGAATCGATTCGAAGATCGATCTTTTTTCGAGAGAATCGCCATCGCTAGTGTCAACTTTGTATGGAGTTATTGCAGACTTAATGTGGAAACAAAATGAAAGTGACAAGAGATGTAGAAAGAAAGAAGATAGAAAATACCAGGGATATCATTACAAAATATAATTTATTTATATTATTTATCAATGTACTGATATCGATTATTGATACTGAAATTTCATTTATTTCGTTAATATATTATAATTATTTGAGTACTACATATAAAAATGAAAATAATCAAATATTTTACTTCATTAAACAAAGATAATTATAAATAATTTGAACAAAAATAACACATTTCAATTCAATAATATAGCAACCCTGTTTGATGAAATGTCAAAAACTTTAAAAGTCGAAAAATTTTCTTCATTATTTTTTCTATTTGTTTTTAGCTTTTCTGTGTTTCGCACGAGCTATTCACCCCCTAATCGCTTGAGGAAACTCGCATCGGTGTGGTTAAGACTTGTCGATCAAGACAGTGACTTTTGAAAGGACAGGAAAAGTAGACTTTTGTTCTTTACAATAAATAATTAGAAATTGTTGTTATTATATCCACATTTAATTGTAAAACTCGTGATTGAAAATTTAAAAAAATATCACTAATTCTGTTTGTTTTATCAACTTTCCAAGTTGCATTACCTTGTTATCCACTGAACTAAATAAAAATAAGCGAAAACTTTATAGTTGAAACATTAACTGTATCAAGTAAGTTTTTGCTAATTTTTATTTAGTTCAGTCATCTAAGAAAATTCGCTCAGAGTATCATTTAAATCCCCGCTATTTTAGTTTATGGAAGCATTACCAGGTGGCGCACAGTCTACACTTTTCTGTGTATAGAGTTGTAATTCTTCTCCTTGGAGACTTGGAGTAAATGTGTTCTGTGGTTTGATCGGTCTCTTTGTTACGTATTGGTTACGTAGCTCTGCTTAAGAAAGATTGATTTACCGTTGTATCTGATTATTGGAAGAATAAAGTATCATATAACCAATTAAGAAGTATTTTACTTAAGAACTTTGCCTAAACAATGACCGTTAGCTGACACAGCTAAAGACATAGAATACTAGGTATACTCTACCCGAGGCTAAAGATCTATGGCTAGAGATACTTACTAACTCTGATTGCACTACACTACACTTCTACCTGACAGCACATGACCGCGGTTAAAATTAATCTACACAAGGTGTCTAGGGATCAAGGTTTTTTTACAGAGATTTGTTTACCATATTAAAATCGAATAAAACTATCTATTAAAATGAATTAAATAAAATGTTTTAATATGTCTATACTGACGAAGTACCTCTGCCTTTGTATTAATAAAGACTACAGTTTTCGCTAATTGTGGGATTTTTTTTTATTGTGGGATTTTAATGTGATAAAAAATACCTACATTTAAAAGTTTTCAAAGGTTTTTATTGAGTAACAAACAATTAGTCATCTGTATTTCTACTCGTACTGTTAACGCATATAATACAATTGCAGCGATTCGACATGTTCATCCAAATCACGTTTCGAAAAGGTCGCCTACGTCCGGTTTAATTAGTGAAATAGATTTAGTGGTGTATGTACGGAATCCATACTTGGCGGAGCTCTTCTATGAAGCATATATTCCATGTGCGCTCAATGAGATTTAAGTCTGGCGATTAAGCAGGTCATGGTAGCACATTGATGATAGCACTTCATCGTAATACATATCTAAAGTAAAAGGAAGCTCCCGCATTGGAAGGATTGGATCCGGAAACGAATGACAACATCCGATACTCATGTAAGTATATAAGTTCGTATACCTATAAATATCTTCTGTGCTCTCACTATTCACTATACTATAGGCTGTCACTCTTCTGTTAGAAAAATGGCAAATTTCTATTAGTAATCATCTAGGCCATATGTACCCTTTGCTCATATTTCCTATATGTGTATTTTTTTTCTTTGTGCAAAAAATATTTAAATGAAAATACAATAAATACTTGAAACTTTGGGACCCTGGGGCCCCGACTCCCATAGACTGGTTTCTGATATTTATAAGAGACTAGTTGAGGTTTCTGGAGATCGTCGGGCTGGCAGCTTCTTCTGCAAACGAATCAGTTTGGCTCTTCAAAGAAATAATGCTGGCAGTCTGCTGGGCACCCTTAGCAATGACAACTTTCTAAGCGACAACTTTTAGGAAGTCTATTATTTAAGATAATATTTAGTTTTAAGTCTGTAAATAATAACGTTAAAATATGTGTGTACGTTGTAAGCAATTTATTGATGTGTAGACTGTAGATGTTAGAATAAAAATAAATACCATAAATCTAAAATCATTGTCGTTATTTTATTACACCTCATTTTGGAATCATATAAAATAATATGATTGTTTGAGAATTTACTATTTTAACCTATTTATTTCGTACATTACTAACAATTTTTTCTTTGAAACATTTTACTTGAAATACGTCCTCTTTCGTGAAATATTTTTTAACTAAGCGTAGAATGGAACGTTTTCGTCATTTATTATCAAACTGTCAGACAACTACAGCTGTGTTAGACGACCGCGTATTGGAAATGTTCATTTTTTGGGTTTGATTACTTTCATAAACAATTACACACTGTGAAAATAACTATAAAAGTACTTTCACCTTAGTGCTTGTGTTTAAAATGTGACAATACTTAATTTATATGAAAAGTGTACAGTTTATATTATACAAACAGCGCCAATACGGATGGAATGCCAGTGGTGTATACAAAGTATGTAAATATTAAATGTATCTCAACTGCTTATTTTTAGTTCTAATGTGCTATAAGTGGTCTTTAAATCATAATAATACTATCTCTATTCTTATTTATAATTACATATTGTGGAAGAAGTAAGAACAAATTATTTATTACGCCCACGCGACATCGTTTACCATTATGAAAGACCAAACAGTACAAAATCTACAGATTTATACAATTAGCCACCTCGAATTTTCTTTTTCAATTGTAACTTAAAACTGTATGTTTTTAATTTCGTGTATAATGTCATTATAATCTATAATAATTAATAACATTTAAACATTTAGGAAAAACGTCAGTGAATAGAGCATATATTTAGTAATTACAAAATAAAACTTAATTTTTGAAGAGATCCCTTTAAGCCAATTTTAAATAGAATTCGAAGAGTTATAATTGAACATTTTAAGCATGGTAAGCGTGACCTATACTACCTATATTACTTTAAAATTTATTAAAAATCAGTGTTGTTTTGGGCATAATATAGCTCAGCCATTCCCAAAGTGGGCGATAACGCCCCCTTGTGGGCGCTGCAGGCCTAAAGGGGGGCGGTAAGAGACCCAGAAAAAAAATGGGGGCGTTGTGTAGAGGCCTGGGGGGTGATTTGTAATTTCATTTAGCTAGGAAGCATCTTAGACAATGACTGCATGAGCTCTCGACTCAGTAGACAAAATAAGTTTGGGAACCAGTGATATAGCTCAATATTATTCGATTTTATATCAAGAAATTGATTTCTTAACTTTAAAATTCACATTTATTCTCTATTTCTTTTGCTATCCTTTGGATACCATTCTGTTTACCCGTAGATGCACAAAGGGAGGCACACAGTGCATTACAAGAGTATCCAGTAAATGACACCCAACTGAACAGGAATTATTTATTAGCTGGATACATTGGGACTAATTCTCTCATTCACAAAAGGCAGTGGGCTCTCATACTGTTAATGCAAACAATATAAGAGTGGTATAAATTTGCAGAGATTGGACTTTCAGTTTTAAGACTAATCAAAATTTGGTTTATGAGTGGTAGGACCTTGCGTAGGGTTCGTCCAGATAGCTGCCACTATGTTTCTCGCCAACCCTATAGTCAAACAGCAATGCTTGCATTATCTTGTTCCAATGAGGACATTAAGACAGCTGATTTCAGGCATAAGATGTGCAATATCTTAATCGTCAGGGCTGCCAATACAATTGCAATTATTGCTTTCATCAATTCTTGATTTTGTAAATATCCACTGGCCTACTGATGCCCACCTTGACTGAGACCTGAGGTAAGTAGACTGCTACTTATCATCATGTGAAGGGTCTACTTGTTTGTTTTAAGTTTTTATCCAATTACTTCTGTCCTTACTCATGTACACAAATAATGTCATTGACATACTATATCTCTTTTGTTGTGGACAGAGCATTACGATACAGCATAATATCTATTTTGATCATTTCGGCCTACAGTAAAGTAGAAGTATGTAGATAATATGCTGGCCCATCTCTTACTCTTGTACTGGCTCCTTATAATGAACCCTGCTAATTGGCAGACTTTAAGAACTTATGATACAATGAATTATTTATACAACTAAAATAAACAAAATATTACATAATATTTACTTTATTATTTATTTTATTAGTATATACATTTATATTATTAGTAGTGATATACTATTTATTAGTAGTACGTACGAAGATCAAATAGCCAGAGTGTTATCTGACGGAAATGTCAAAAGTACGCGCATACCTAAGCCAAAATGCATGAGGAGAATGATAAGATTTAGGAAGTGAAAGGATTATGTAAGGAGAACGACCGCGACACTTGGTGCCCTGTCCTCTTTGGCTACCTCGTTAGAGATACAGCATGAAGATATGTATGTATGTAATAAAATAAATCAATTAAATCAGTTACATTCACTGAATATTTTTATCATAAAGATATTATCAGCAATATAGAAGTCTAATAGTATTGCCTATTTTTCAAACTAATGAGTACATTTTAAAGATTGTAAATACAGACCTGATTTTATTTTTCATTACTATGTCATTTTCAGATAACTACATACATTTATTATAATTTAACTAACCTATATAGATATAATAGATAATGCATGTTTTTATTATTTTAAACTACAAAGTAATTGAATTACTTGTTTTTATTAAATATATCAATGTATCAACTAGGTCATTCCTTGTACAAGACATGTGAGTAGAAGATAATTGAATATATCATCATTTAAGTTCTAACACTGTGTAACTCAAAAAATAGTATGAGTTAAAAGAGTTAAAACATTTATTATTGTGTATAATAAATCTTCATGAGCAACCTTTTTTAAATTTTTTGGATAACAAAACTAATTGTAATTGTTAAGTACCTAATACAAAAGAAGACAGATTTTTCGTTCTTTTGAAAAGTTGAATGTTTTAACTTACATGGTGTTAGACTTATTATTATTATTATTGTTGATGAGGGACGTCTGCCAGGCCCAGACGGGTGATCAGTCCTCTTTTGGACCATTTCACCCATTTCCCTTACGTGGAGTATGGTCTACTGATGGCCTAGAAAACGTTCCCCATCAAACCTTGTACGCCTACAAAATTCTATTATGTCCTCGTAGCTGAGAGACTTCAGTTCCTCCTCCCCAAGTAGGTCTGTTCCGAAAATCTCCCATCTTATCCTCGAATACGTTACACATTCTGCTATGAAGTGTTTGCTAGTTTCCTCTTTGTCACAGTGCGGGCACTGTGCACTTTCACTTCCCTTACTAATTAGAGCCTTGTGTCTATTTAGTAAGTTGTGTCCTGTTATTATTCCTGTGATCGTCCTAATGTTTGTTTTAATCATTCTTAGGATCTTTTGTACCTTCTTCTTATCTATTTCCTTTAGGAACATCTTTGACTGTCTACAGCCTACTTTATTCTTCCATGCTTTGATTGTTTCTTTCATAGCTATGGTTCTGATGATTCCTTTTATTATTCTTTCTGATACTGGGAGATCCAGGCAATGGTTGTTTCTATCGAGGATGCTAACCGATTTAACATTCTTTTACATTCTAGTACCAAGGCTGATTTGGTGCTAGGTCTATTCAATGCCTTTAATGTGGCTTGACTATCCGTGTAGATTACCACATCTGTGTACATGCTATTGTCTTCTTCTAGCATCTTTTGAGCACATGTCAATACTGCGTATACCTCAGCTTGGAACACGCTAGTATATAGACCTAACGATATGCTCATTTCCTTTTGTTTTGACTTGGGTGTGTAAATGCCCGCTCCCGAGAGTTTTGTGCTCTCTCTGCGAGAGCCATCTGTATACCCTATACATGTTCTTGTATTGTTTCTTATTTCCCAATCGTCTCTTTCGCCGATGTGTACTCTGTATTTCTTGTCAAAAATTCTTAGTTTCTTTATTAGGTCATTGTTTTGTAATACCTATGGTATCTATTTGTGTATGTCCTTTATTAGATGATTTGCTTTCCATTTCTTATATGTTTTCATGACATACCATTGTTCTATTGCTTTCTTTTTAATTTCTATTTCAAGTGGATTCATGCCTAGGATAATTTCAAGAGCTGCCGTTGGTGTCGACCTTAGCGCTCCTGTCATCATCAGGCAGGCCATTCTCTGTATTCTATCTAGTTCCTTTTTATTGCTCTTGATTTGTGCTTTGTGCCACCATACCACCGCGCCATAGGTTAGTCTTGGTAGTATTATGGTTCTGTATATCCAGTGTGTCATGTGAGGCTTTATACCCCAGCTTTTACCCACCGCTCTTTGACATTGTATTAGGGCTGTTTTAGCTCTATTACTTACTTCTTTAATATGACTGCAGAATCTTGTCGTCTAGATTTATACCTAAGTATTTAATTTCTTTGACTATTTCTAGTTCTTTTCCTGATAGCACTATGTCTGGCATTATCATTATTTTCCTTTTCTTCGTGTTGGTGTTGGTGTTAGACTTAAGCGACGATATCTAAATCATTTATAGCTTTTATCTGTGACATCATTTTTGTGAATTATATAGAAATTGCATACATTATTTCCTAGGGTTGCAGCCATATCATGTTTCATCAAAATCGGTTCAGCAGTTTTGCTATGAAAACATAAGAGACAGGCAGAGATATTTTCATATTTAATAATATTAATAAAGATTCAGTTATATTAATTCATAAGAACATTCTACACTGTTTAATCTAGTTCAGTGAAAAATAGAGAGTTAACTACTGTATTTATTTTTAGGAATATCTTTCGATTGATTGTACTATAAACATTTATTCTATGTAGATAATGCTGCTTCCAGTTATTAGACTAATGTTTTCGATATTACGTTGTAAGCCGTGCGTCATGATGGTGGTCCGCATGAACTTGCGTGTGGCGCTGGGCGTGCTCTGCATCGTGGTGGCGCTAGGCACGCTTTTTTGGAGCCAATGCGGGGAGCTCTCACGCCGGCCGGGTATGTCATCAAATTCAAATATTAAAATTATTTCCATTGATATTATAAAGAAGTAGATGTGCCCTGCTGTAACATTGTGATCAAAGACTTCCTACTAAACTGAGGTAGACCCACCCTATCCATCCATCCATCCTCAAACTAATGTATATGAAAACAACAATAGCTAACAATATTTCACACACAAACAAAGTCATATTTATGGAAGTGTATTTAGAAACTAATGTACAGGCAGTCCTCGTACTTACGGCATGTTAGGTTCTCGAAATACGCGACGTAAATCGAAACGACGTAAGTCGAGACATATTTTTTCATATGTTTACATGTAAAACTCAAGGGTTAGGATCCACACGGACTCGAAATTAAAAAAAAACTGCATTTATAACAGGATATACATACTTTATTATCAAAAGTAAGTTCTTAAAATAATTATATATGCACTAATGAAATTGCTAGTTATTTTTGGTATTTGTGTGTTATTAATTTTAATAATAATTATAAAACTTTAATATGTAATCAAAATATGTAATGAAAAATAATAAATTAAACTTTTGGCTTAAAGAAACTTTTAATTCTAGATTGCTTCGCTTCTTTCTTCTTGCTATCATACAGATCTTTACAGATTACAGATCAAATTAGGATCATTTTCTTCAAAAATTTCAACAAGACAAGTGAATTCTCCTATGCCGGAAATCGAAACAAATGACGTATACTTGAGGAATAGTGTCAAAACATTGTTCGACGTAACTTGAAACGACGTAAATCGAAACGACGTAAGTCGAGGACTGCCTGTATATGAAAACAACAAGAGTAAAAGAACAAGTAATTTTAAGCTTTTTCTGATTATTTTAAACAATGTTGTAAGACAGTGTGACATTACAACAGTAACAGCGTTATGCACTTATTGGTGTTAAGTAACTTCTATGTAATGCTTCAGTTTATATAGAAGTGTTTGATTGTGAACTATATGGAGAACTAGGTACACACACACAAACATTACTCACAGTGTTACATATGTCACGTCAAAAAATACTTTATGCCAAAAGTATCATCGTTACAGCTGAAATTCGATACAGAGATTGGTTATCTAAACTCAGAAATGAAAAACAAAAAATTAAATAAATGGATATTTGGACTTAATTGATCAATCTATTACTAATCTATACGATCTATTTTCTTATGTGTGTGTGTGTTAGGCACTGCGGTGGGCGGAGGCCTGTCGGAGCGAAGTCCCGCCACTGGCGAGATCGAGTGTTGGATCAACGGAGAATATTCCGTCGCGTGCCGCCGGGATCGTGACGAGGTCTACGTGCCCTTCTCGTTCATACATAAGTACTTCGAGGTAATTTGTGTACTGATTTGCAACCATGAATTTTTTCCCAGTTGTTGCAATTTTTACTATTCTTTCTTTACAGATTTCTTGTATATTGTTTACAGATTTTCATTATATTCTTAATTTTAAAATTACTACTGTTAATTCGATCTAGTGGTGTAGCTAGCCTCGGTAACACCCGGTGTGGATATTGATGGTGTCATCTCAAAAATGAAAACTGTTAAAATCAATAAAAATACAATAAATATCAAGTATGACTTTGTGTGATTTTATAATGGTATTTTTTTATTACGTCTAAATTTTTTCACATTGATGTATGGAAGTGAAAGTTGGGTGTGGCAAAACAGGATGAGAGTAGAATCAATACAGTGGAAGTGCATTCTCTGAGAACTAAATGTCGTTTACATGAAGAATAGCGTGATGAGAAAACAGACAGGTAGTATTGAAACAACTGGCGAAAATTGAGAAAGGAATCAGCAGTTTGATCATGTAGTAAAGTAAGAATGTACTTGTGATAGTGCTGAGATGGATGGTCAGAAAAAGCGTTTCGGGGAGAGTGTCTCTTAGATTGACTAAAATATTGAGTAAGCGTTAATTGAAAAGCACCCGAAAACGTAGAACGTGTGAAAAACTGGTGACGAAAATCCGTAAACTACGTCTACTCGTCTGTGAGACAGGCGTGAGCTAATGCATGTACAGATATTTAAAATCACATCATCAGCTGATGTCACCCCTATAAGGGTGGCACCCGCTGCGGACTACCCCGCTGTCACCGTCTCTTAGCTACGCCACTGATTCAATGAAGTATCCATTTAGTAATATTTACTTTATCTTCTAATGTGCTATTATCAAAGAATTATCAATAATTAGAACATCAATCATTAGAAATATATGTTTAGCTAATATGCTATAACCATTCAAATCAGTCTTTTTGTTTGCAATCACTCAACGTCTCATTATCTATGTTTTTAAAATAGCATATCAATGACATAGAAGTAAATCTGTTACATTGACACGTGTAACAGCTGTGTTCTGTTTTGCCAAAATAAAAAGGATCATGGCACGATATAGGGGGAGGCAAGCTGGGGACATGCTCAGAGTGGCAAAACTGAGGGCAGCATAAAGTGTTAATTCCTTAGGTTTAGTTGTGATCTATACCATAGCAGTCAGTGAGTAAAACCTGGAATGTCACTCGACAGTTTATTCTGTAAAATTTGTGGGCTACCCTGTGACACACGAAACTCAAACGGGGGCCTTGGGGTATCTGTACTTAACGTCTGTTTTTGATTAAAATTTTACTAGTGCAGGTCCCTTTTTTCCTCATCAATATGTTCTCTTGGGAAAACATCGTCAAAGAAGCTTGGTTTTATAGTAAGGTCGACCAGCTCTTTTAAAAATCTTAAACCTCTAAAGATCTTATATTGTTCATATGTACGCAGCATCTTAGAGTATGCTTCTCAAGTGTGGAACCCGCAGTATATGACGTACATTGCTCGGATAGAATCAATACAAAAGCGATTTCTCAGATACTTACAATTTAAATGTAAAGATCAAAATCATGGTTATGTAAATAGATGCTTAAAATATCATTTCTTGCCGCTCGAAAAGAGAAGATACATGGCTGATTTAACATACTTATTCAAAATTGCACAGTCAAAAGTGGATAGTCCTGACCTATTAAATAGAATTCAAATACGAGTGCCTACGTTAATTTTTAGAAACAAACAACTATTAAATATTAATCCAGTAAAAACAAATTACCGCCAGAATTCCTATTTCATTAGAATTAGTAGAAGTATCAATGAATTGATCAGCAGACACCCAGAGATAGACTTATTTAACTCCAGTCCATTGACGATCAAGCGCGTAATTGCCAAGTCTTTCTTTGGTTGTTGACAATAATCAACAAATTGCAGATATTATATAATCATTTTATATACTATTTCGTTCTCTAATTTTTGCTTATATACATATTACATATATACTTATTGTAAACTACAACTATATCCTCATCATTGTATAATATAAGCGAATACCTGTAATTAGCACATAATAATTTATTGTATTGAAATTTTATGTGTTGCTCTATTTTTCTTGTGCTGTTGGTGTTCCAAAGAAATAAAAATAAATAAAATAAATAAAACATGTCTTTAGAAACGATACCGGCTCGTCATCTATGGAATAATAATATTATATTATACCCATATTACAATGTAACCGCATCAGATATTATTTTTGACTGTAGTGAAATAGCTAGATGGGACCCTAAAAGAGATAGTGATTCTAATGTCTCCAATTCACGATTTTTTCGATATAAATAGATAAATATTCCACAATATTACACCCAATATTTTGTGACCCCAAACTAAACACCTAGCTTTATATTATGGGTATCACAAAACGCACTAATCAAGCCGGGAATCGAACCCAGGACAGCTAAACAGTTTTAGCCCATTCTCCGCTTTTCAACAGATATACGGCAAGCTAACATTCACCGATGGCATCGAGAAGTTCGATTGGTCACACAGCTACAGCAAAGTGTACCATCCCAAGAAGAAGTACGATCCACGCGGAACCTTTACCACATTCGAAAATTACAACGTCGAAGTTCGGGATAGGGTGAAATGCATCAGCGGTATCGAGGGAGTGCCTGTCTCGACACAGTGGGAACCTAGAGGCTTTTACTATCCGACCCAAATAGCTCAATTCGGGTTAGCCCACTACAGCAAGAACGTAACAGAACCAGAGCCAAGAAGGAGATTAATTGATGACGGCGAAAAGCATCTAGAGAATTGGATAGTCAGTAACGACGCTTCAATGACCAGGGAATTTGATGCTAAGCTCCGGACTAACATTCTAAAGTTCTCTACATCTGATCACGCGTCAAGTCAAGTGTGGCTCAAGATGAATTTTACTCAGGACTTTGTTTTGAGTTTTGATGTGATGCTTAAGCCTAACGCGTCAATTACAGTGGTGCTACAGAATAAGGAAAGAAAGGAGACGGTGTATTTACATTACGTAACGAGTTTACAGTTGATACATGCACAGGTGAGATAGAAACTGTTTAGTTTTTTGTGTCATTTTGCTATCAAGGTCAAAGTTGGAATTACCAAGAGGGAATATCTGGGAATATATAACACATAAAAGCTACTTGATAATGTTCTTTTGTTATTATATTCAAATAATGCACGTGCGACAGACGTTAATTTGAAAACTAGATTCTATTTGATAGATCTATTTGAAAACTAGATTGATTTTACAAAGAATAATAAAAAATAGTTATTCATTTTTTGGACGATTTATCCATCAGGCTGCAGATAGGCTGTCAGCTTCTCAGAGTACTCAGAGGTAGCCATTCAGCCTGAATCAACACTAAAATGTAGTAAAAGTCATAGATTTTATAAATAACTTCAGACGTTATATCTCAGCAGCAATGAAGAGGAAAATCAGATAGCTGACTCATCTGGACATACAACATACATTTATTATCAGATTCGATAGAAAACAGCACCCACACATCTAAGTATTATTTGATTTTATTGGCCTCACTTCGTAGTACGGAACAGGCTGTCGTTAGTTATAAAGTCTATGGTAATCAAATTGTAAAGATATACATAAATGGTAGTTGAATGTTACGCAATGGAACACACATGTAAAGTGAAATAGTGACTCTATTAGTAAAAATATCACCAGTGATGTACTAAGTTAAAAATTCAATTATTCTAGTTAGAGTTTGAGACTACCGCCGACTCGGTCGAAACGTCAAGCCAAAAAACAAGTTAATGGCCTTAATTTCCCGGTTTTTAGATATTTTATAATGCAACGCGAAAGTTTAAAAGTTTATACATAAAATTACTGACGTTTCTGATTAAATGTGTGGTTTTTAGGAGGATCACATATATTATGGTATCGGAACGGACCAACAATGGCGGCGGCTGACAAGAGACCTCGTTATAGACATGCAGAAGGGTTGGGCGTTGCAGGATAGGCCCAAAAGGAAGTTTCCACGGAATAAATTTAAGGTTGGATTAATTTACTTATTGTTATCTTTTTTTGGTAACACAGGAGAAACCAAAACAGAAATGCCCAAACTCCTGGGGGCAAAACTGGGCTATACATATAGTGGCTTACTAACTTCTTGCGCCATTAACCAGAATTTTTGGGGTGGTCGGCCTCGATGCGTTGTCGAGGGGCTCCGCGATCTCTTACGGGACGCATCAGAGCCCCTCACGCTGTGCTTCGTTTTGTTAGAAGCTTAAAAACAATGTTATAACTACCGACCCTGGCAATGAAGTCATGAAATTACTTTTTCATCCGGTTTAATTTTATAATTAAAATTTTTTTTTTTATGAAAAAAATACTCTTTTTGCCACATTTTACCCTCTGTATAGCCTTACCAGGATTTTGAATTTAATAGCTATTATGACACCCTTCTATAATTTTTTTTGCTCTTGACTTTATCATACTACAGACACCATATTGGATTTTCCAAAAAATAAACTGTGTTACGCGTGCAATTGAGACGTATTCAATGACATCTCATACGTTGAAATGGGTTAATTGGATTCGGTTCTATGAGGGAACAGATGAACATATATATATGTATAAACATATATACAAACATACATATGCAAAGCTGCTAAAATCGTTACCCTTTTTTACATCTCTTTGTTTGGGTAATTAATTACTGCGATGATATAGTCTAATAAATATATAATAATGCGTTCATTTTTCCAATCTTGGAAGGAACATTAAAAAGTAGACAGTCAATCTGGGTAATTTTGATAGGTCAATGCTACTTTTGTGGTCATAATCAAGAATATTTTGTTTTTTTTAGTGATCATAAAATGCTACTGATCCATAAATGTTGACAAATAACTTTAAAAATTATCAATATACATGAAAGTGCCTGTCAAAGTTGTCAGCCCATGGATGGGTAACTTTGACACAGGTGGAACCAGTAACAGAACTGTGGTATATTTTGATTTTTATAACTCTGGGTAACATTGCATAAAGTTTTTAACAAATTGAAGATGCTGTTCAGTCAACGAATCATAAAGTTGCAATTTTACCTCATAATTTGTTGCTATAACGTTCAGTAAACGAAACTGATAATTCTATAGTTTTTGTAAATTGAATATCAATGGATTGAAATATCATTATTGTTACATACGCTTACGAAAAACAGTTGAGACTACATTGGGTCTCACCGTCAATGTTATCGAAAGGCACCCAGAGTGAGTGTATGCGCACGCGCAGATATCTAGCCTGATCGCGTGCGGCGCGGGCGCGCTGGACAACGTGTCGCTGTCGTCGAGCGAGCACTGGGCGCAGTTCGCCGCGGCCGCCGAGTGGCTGGCGCGGCGCCAGCGCCCGCGCTCCGGCGGCTGGCCCATCCCCGTGCGGCGCCGCATCGCCGCCGGAGTCGCCGACCTGTCGCCGGGCTGGTGAGTGATGACTGATGATCACTAGTAGATCCAGGATTTTGGTTTGGGAGGGGCTTGAACCCAATGAGGGTAGGTAGACCCTAAAATTTTTCATGAAGGGACTCAGATGGTTTGGGGGGGGGGGCTCAAGCCTCTTAGCCAATCCGCCAGTGCTGATGATGATGACTGACGACCCTCCAAGAGTGTTGGCCAAAATGTTACTGTAAAAACAATTACAATTGGTAATTGTTTGTGTATGTAAGATGCTGCTTGATCTGCGTGTTGCGCATATACCGCGCACCCGCCTACGAGACACGGATGCCACTCCTGTTCCCGTCTTCCAAAGCGGTACAGCTTTCCACAGGTCGACCATCTGCCATCTCAGGGAAGTTGAGGAACCGCAGACGTAGAATCAGACGGGTTAATTTTTATACAAACCTCACGACCCTTTATTGTATTTTTAATTTTATTTTGTTAATATAAATTCAGGTTAACTGAGGTTGTTCGTCTCTTAAGCACAACTCCATGTTACACTGGCGTTTTAGAATTACACTACATGTATTACAATTTCTAATTATAATTTAGTTGCCTACAAAATGTTATACACATACATACATACATACATACATATCCTCACGTTGTATCCCTAACGGGGCAGTCAGAGAGGACACCTATAGAGCGCCTAGCGTCGCGGTTTTTACATACTTCTTTCGCTTTCTCAAATCTCATCATTCTCCTCACACATTTTCGCCTAGGCATGCGAGAGCTTTTGACATTTCCATCCGCTAACACTCTGGCTATTTGATCTTCATAAGTCAGCCTTGGTCTTCCTTGGCTTCTTTTACCACTCACTTTCGCTCTGTATATTTTCTTCGTCAGTCTTTCATCACTCAATCTTTCTAAGTGCAATATACATGTCTATAAGTCTTTGTCTCAAGCTTTAAAGGTTATTTGCACATAACCAAAGCCCAAATACGCTTTTTTTTTTAATTTTTGTCTGTCTGACTGTCAATTTTTGTGTCCGGGCTTATCTCCGAAGCGGCTGAACCGATTTTGACAGGACTTATTAGCAGGTAAAGGACTTCAGAGAGTAATCTAGGCTACTTTTTATACAGGAAAATGGAATAAACGCGAGTGAAACCGCGAGGCACAGCTAGTTTAGAATATGAATACACCAGAGTCGTTGAGAGATCGTTTTAAAGAAACCTACATATACTCGCCTTGTCGTTCTTATTTCTTCTCCTGCTTCTTTATTTGGATGACAGTGTCGCGATTGCGAACGTAATCAAAGATGAGATTATTGTTAATTTCAAATGAGATATTAGACATGGTTAAATGTAGCTTCCTATTTGTGAAAGAACTTTTGAAATCATTTCAATAGTTACAGAGATTATCCCCACAATACAAACAAACACACAATTTTTCTTCTTTATATTGTAACATTATAGACCTATCGACAAATAAACCATGTATCATCGATGTCGTTATCAAAACAACAAAATATCGTCGACATAATTAACGTTGTCACTATGTACCATACTGCCTGTACATTTGCGTCGTTAGAACGGATTGCATGAACTCAATTAACATTGTTGGCAGATTTTATTGAAATATTTATAGATCTACATAAAAAAACTTAACATTGAGTGTCTGACACGCAACGAACAGCGTAAACCGGTAGGTCTAAAATAATACAATTTCGCACAGGAACTAATGTCAATGACGACCTCGATGGCGCACTAGGTGTGGCATTCAAGCGCGGATGTTTCCGGGTTCGATTTCCGGTCGGATCAATTTAGGAAATGAACTTTTCTAGATTGTCTCGGGTTAGGGTGTACTGGGACACGACCCTAGTAGTCATCGTCTGGTTCTCATAGCACAAGGAATGCCCTAGTTTGAAGCCAGATGTTTGGTGTGTATTGTCTGGCGTATTATAAAAAAAAGTTGTAATGAGTTTACCAGCAATATTGACACAATTGACTGGCCCGTTGGCGCAGTGGCATATGCATCTGATTTCCAAGCTAGGGTCCCGGGTTCGATCCCCGGTCAGGTCAATTTAGGAAACAAACTTTCCTAAATTGGCTTGGAGTCTGGGGTGTTACTACAAACTCCCCCAGATTTCGTTATGTGTTACCCATAGTACAAGCTTACTTCTTAGTTTGGGGTCACACAATCTATGCAATTGTCTGGAGTATTATTATTATTATTATAAATATATCCCTATTGGATACTGCCTGTTAGCTACGACCACTGAATCTGCATACCGGGAATTGGGTAACAGATAGGAGATGGTGTGATAATTGGCCAACTTTGTGTGGTATGGTCTATCTCTTTCTATCAATATATCAGAGACCAATTGTTTGGATATTTTTCAGTGGTTATATCACAGTACAAGTAAGCATACAGTATTCTACCTTCATAAAAACGCTCCCAAACGACGCACTCGAAATCTCGGCATTTCTCGGCATATGACAGTCGCGAGTGAGGCGCGGTTGTCGTCGGACGGTGTGAGACGCTCCCGCGCATTTACTGACTAAATATTATGTCAATCAAGTTTACGAGCATAATGTTCAGTGTATGGATGTTTGAATACATCTATATCGAAACCAGAAATATTTCTCTGTTGCTAATTTGTAGGAAATATATTATCATAATGATCTAGTTAATTTATTGCTGATTTTTAATTATACTGCACACAAAATGCATTTTTTTTGTCCATTTCCACCATACTAACTCGCAAACTTTTGAAACTAGATATAAAATACTAGTAGAATTATATAAATAAAAACGTATTAAATTTGCAATAATATAAAATGAAAAGATAACATGACCATTTAATATAGTACCTTTTATCAAATACGTAACCCAAGAAAAACATTCAATCCAAGTCAGTAGCCCTATTGCGTGTTTACGTACCGAATGACCGTAGGTAATTATCTCTAGGACACTGCCGAGATAGAATACTGTTTGCTTACTTGTACTGTGGTTATATCAAATTCTGACAGTAGGCATGTTATAAAGTAATAAACACAAAACTATATTTGGGTCAAAATTAATTACATTAACACTTGGGCGAACTGGTATCATTGTCTATTTAATTAGTAATTAGTTGACGTAATATATTACGTATCTCTGTTTATAATTTCGTCATTACATTGTTACACATACTACTCTGTCAAGAAAGTACCGGGAAAAGATCAATAATACACGAAGTGTTAGTTATTTATCCAAATTTATTTTATCACCTTCAAAGTATGCTCCTTCAGAAACGATACACTTACGCCAACGAATAATCCAATCATAAAAACATTTTTTAATCGCTTTATCCGGAGTTGAGTTCAGTGCTCGCCGCGAATTCTCCTTTATGTCTTCTACCGAATGAAAACGGGTGCCACGAAGTGGTAATTTGAGTTTAGGAAAAAGAAAGAAGTCGGCTGGAGCCATATCTGATGAATAAGGTGGTTGCTCGATGGTATTTGTTGAGTTTTTGGTCAAAAATTCGTTCACAATGATGGCCTTGTGCGAAGGCGCATTATCGTGGTGCAAAATCCAAGAACTTTCTTTCCACAAATCTGGCCTTTTTCGTCGAACTTGCTCTTTTAAACGCCGCATAACGCCCAAATAATATCCTTTATGTAGATAAACGGTAGCGTTTGACCTTCCGGCAAGAACTCCGAGTGCACAATACCGCGATAGTTAAAGAAAACAGTCACCATCACTTTGACTTTTGATCGACTTTGGCGTGGTTTTTTCGGTTTCGGTTCAGTTGGAAGGCGCCACTCCGAAGCTTGTTGACTAGTTTGCATGTCAAACTCGTAAACCCACGTCTCGTCACCAGTAACAATGCGTTTCATGAATGTTGAATCGGAATTGACTCGTTCTAGCATGTCCTCAGCGACTCTTATGGGATTGAGTTTTTGGAGAAAATTCAGGTCTTTTGGGACTAGCCGAGCGGCGACATGTTTCATACCCAAATGATTATTTAAAATGGTACGGATCGACTCGTGAGACACGGAAAGTTCGGCGGCTATCTCTCTCAAACTTGAATGAGCATTTTCAGTCACTATTTCCCACTTTTGCGATGTTAACTTCAGTTGCAGACATTGATGGCCTACCAGAGCGAGGCAAATCTTCCATCACATCTCGACCGCTTTTGAACGCTTTGTACCACTTATAAACACGTGTTTTTGATAAAGTCGATTCACCGTAAGCCTTCTGTAACATATTCAGTGACTCCGAACACGAAATTCCATGGACGATGCAAAATTTAAGACAAACTCTTTGTTCGATGTTTTTGTCCATTATGAAATTCGCAATATACACTTGAATGATATAACTAGAAACAGCACTGTATTTAATCTAAATAACAGATGCAACTTAAACTCCGCGCCAAAATGGAAAACAGTTGTGCCAATCTAACAACAACAAAAAAAAACAAAAAATTGAATTTGGAACCATAAACAAATCATCCATTCCTGATACTTTCTTGACTGAATGTATATCGCATGTGCTTTTTTTAGTTTTGGGTAGCCATGAAACAAAAACAACTAGGGACCCCCTAGTTGTTAATACTTATTCCCAGTATTCTAAACTAGTTTTTGCCCGCGACTTCATTCGCGTGAACTTCAAAGACACATAATATCTTTATAAATTATAGCCTATGTTATTATCCATTATTCTGATGTATGAGCTATATTTTTGTAGTTTCGTTAATATCCATTGAGTAGTTGCTGTGTGAAAGTGTAAACAAACTCCTCACAAACTTTCGCGTTTATAATATTAGTAGGATAGTAGGATTTGTCAGTGGACTGTATGTCATAGATATAGGTTCTTTACACAAAATTAAAACAGTGTACGTCCTTTTTTTGCCGACAAATCTTTGAATTATACACTACACTAAAATACATATCGTAAAACAAAATGATAATGTCGCCAAGCGCTGGCAGAGCGTGACACGCGAACTGGCGCATCTTCTTCTTCTTTTAATATTATTGGTTTCTCGTTTATACGAATTCTGCCAGTGTCAAGTTATTCATCAGATTCACGCAAAAGTAATCATAAAGTTCGTCGCGAACATGCCAAACTATATACTATGCCTTCCAGAAGTCTGAGAAAAGGAGACACAAAACAAACTTTTACCATGACTTCATAAAATAAATGTTAAAAGTATGGAGTGCTACATAGGAATTAGTAATATATAATTATAGCTTAATGTTGTTATTAAAGATAAAATAGGCCAGGATCTTTACAAAGGGAGTAAATACATATGATAGCAAGAATTTGAAATTAATAGATCGAGGTATATTTGAGGGAAGAACTTCATAGAGAGAATAACTTAACTTTGGACATTCGAACAATATATGTTCGAGTGTGCAAGTGTGCCTTCGTCTAGACCACACTCACATAATGAACCTATCCCTAATTCGTTTTGCGAGGTGAACAGGGGTGTATAAGTGTCCTAGTCGGAGGCGACAGAAGGTCGATGTGACATGTTTATTAGCTTCATGGTATCATGGTAGATAAAAAATCAAGTTTTATTAGGGATCGAGTCTTGTACATCGGCATAAAATTTTCCTATAAACGACTTACATTCATGCCACCTGGAAGCCCAAGATGATGTAAGTTGTGTGTTAGCTATATGAGCTAAATCTTGTACATATGCTCTGTAATGAACAAGACAACCTCTATTAATAGCGTCTTTTGCTAAGAGATCAGTAACCTCATTGTTCTGAATTCCACTATTCACCGTATGCAAAAGAGACAATGCCATTGTGTCATCGCTCTAAATCAGCAAGTCAAATTTTCCATGTGCGACAATAGACTTGTCCGCGTTTTAATTTACAATTATTTTACTGATGAATTATTGTAAGTACGCAATTAAGTGAAATACGCTACGTTCACTGCATAAGCGTCTGCGTAAGAAAGTGTATGTGACTAGGTGTGGTTCCCGAACCGCAATTGAGTAGAAGATAGTGATGCTTTCAAACAATCTAGTAAATAAAAAAAGTTGCCTATGTTCTTCCCTATCTCCACTCTCATCAAAATCGGTCATCAGTTTAGCCGAGAAAACGTAATAGGCAAATAGGTGTTTTCACATTTATAATGTTACTATAGACGTAATAAAATAATATATAATAGTAGCCTTTAATTAGAAAAAAGTAGATTCTTCTACTTAATTTTTCATAAAAATCGGTTGAGCGGCGGGGTTATTACTTAAAAATTTACAGACAGCGACAGCCACGCGATCACCACGCGACCGGTGACTAATTGTAATAAAAAATTGAGTTCATGTATGACGATTGCGTATCTATTATCCTATGACCGAAAAATACACTTTTCGCGGTTGATTTAGTGCCACTATACAAATTACAATACACAAATTCTCGTTTTGACAGCAGATATCGCGCGGTATTGGCTGTCGCATGCTGTCTGCAAGATACGTAATAATCATGCGGTTTCTTTTCTTAAAAAACCATCACTTTACTTTTCATTAAAAAAATCGTTTGGTGTTGTCTACATAAAACGGCAATTTCATAGGTAAGGGTCTACTATATACATACTTGCTGTACCCGGCCACGCGTTGTTGTAGCGCGCGTTCAACAAACAAACATTTACATTTTTATTTATATATAACATAACATAACTTCACGCTGTATCCCCAACGGGGTAGTCAGTGAGGACGGAGCGCCAGGAGTCGCGGTCCTTACACACCTCTTTCGCTTCCTCAAATCTCATCATTCTCCTCACACATTTTCGCCTAGGTATGCGAGTGCTTTTGACATTTCCATCTGCTAACACTCTGGCTATTTGATCTTCATAAGTCAGCCTTGGTCTTCCTTGGCTTCTTTTACCACTCACTTTCGCTCTGTATATTTTCTTCGTCAGTCTTTCATCACTCATTCTTTCCATGTGCTCGAACCATCTAAGCATTCCTTTCTTCATTTTTACAATAACACTGTTGTGCAACTCTGTCATACTGCGTATCTCATCATTGCTTATCCTGTCAGCAAGCGTGACACCGCACATATTTCTGAGAGACCGCATCTCCACAGCACAGCATCTTATTTATATATGATATGTAAAAATCAATAATTGTTTGTTTGTTCGTATTTTATGGGCTGCCATACCGTTCCACCGATTGCGATGAAAGGTATAACTGATAAGATAGCTTGAATCCTGAATAAGGACATTTTAAAAATAAAAAACGCAAACTAAGTCGCAGGTATCAGCTGGTATGATATAAAACACGCCCGTATTCGAGTGCAAGGTTGTGACAGAATTTCCGTGCCACACACACAACGGCAATATTTTGTGCGAATATGGGTAATTATTGTGACATCATTAATAATTTCGTATCCAAACTCACACCCAGATCGCGCACGGATTTCACTCTTTCAGTATTTGTCTAATGAATACTGTAAGAAACTATTTACTTGGTTTTACGGGTGAATATAATTTGTCGGCGTTTATTAACATTAACTGTTATTCTGTTTTTTAAATAATATTTAGATAGATTGTTTAAATCCTCTTGCAGTTTATCACAGTCCCCCAAAGTACATATTTCCTTAAAAATTTTCATGTCATTAGGGTATATAAAAAATCTTGAGTATCTTATACATTGATATATATCGTATATATATAGGTAATGTAAAACAAAGGTCCTAAATGTGAACCCTGGGGTATGCCAGATGGAATACTTATGAAATATGACCATTATCCACTCAGAACAACAGCTTGAAAACGATTACGGACGTAAGACTCAACCCAACGCAAAAGTTCGCCAATGAATTCCGAGATGGT
Source organism: Zeuzera pyrina (assembly GCA_907165235.1). NCBI lineage: Eukaryota > Metazoa > Arthropoda > Insecta > Lepidoptera > Cossidae > Zeuzera > Zeuzera pyrina. Next base: position 26,831,498 of record OU015620.1, on the reverse strand, counting down.
ATAGTTTCCATAGCAAAACGACGTGATCTACCCTGTCAAATGCCTTTTCAAAGTATGTGTAAATCGCATCGATCTGTTTATTCTTATCCATAGAGTTATGAAGACTGTTAATGAAGATTGTTAAATTTGGTACCGTAGACCATCCCTTCAAAAAACCGTGTTTTTCACTAGGAATGCCGCTCTGGCTAGTCGATAACATGTTGTCATAAACGAGTTTGTCAAAAAGCTTATTAAAACATTCAAGATGGAAATGGGCCTATAATTCTCAACTATTAGTCGTGAGCCTTTTTCATGTATCGGAATTATATAAGCCGTCTTCCACTTACGAGGAAATGAGACCTCCTTCATCGACTTATTGAATATTAGATAAAGAGGCGATAACAACGCCGAAGTACAACATGAGATAAATAAGGGTGAGTGAACCCACCGGTTCAGGTTGTTCGTTGCATGTCAGTCATTCAGTTTTAAGTTTTATTCAGTACATCAGTGATACCTAGTTACCTACACACGGAACCCAAAAGTTCCATGTAAAAGACACTAGTGTTACATTGGTCGTTAAATTATTGGAATGTTTTGGTTACCGTCATTTGTGGCAACATTATTCTTTACCTCGGAACCTTCCGCGTTTGGATGCAACACCTAAACCACTGCACCATCGAGGACTTCGAAAGTGAGACTATAATGAATCCGTTGTAAGTAGCACTATGTTATCTCTGTGTCAGGCATTCGGCCATGAGCCAGGGCCACGCCGTGTCGGTGCTGAGCCGTGCGTGGGCGGCCACGGGACAGGCGCGGTTCCTTCGCGCCGCGCGCGCTGCCCTGGCCGTACTCGACGTTCCCGCTCGCGCCGGCGGCGTTAAGGCCCTCTTCATGGACCGATATGTCTGGTGAGTGGCTTGGTGTCTAACACATACGGCTGCATGCCTATAGCAAAGAATATCTAAAAAAGAAGGCCGAAATAATTGATAATACAATCCATTTAACGACAATTTAATGTTGAGAAAACTAAAATTGTAAAAGTGCTTTTCATCGCTATGCAAATTATAATATCCTACGATAAAGCGTTACCTGTTCCTGGTTCTGTATACCTGGTATGTAAAACTGTACCAGAGAACAATATGTAGAAAAGAAGGTCGACTCCCGCCTTATGCGTAACTCGCCTACGCGTAAATTGCCTACTCTCGGCTGGATACGTAGGGTTGTTGAGTTGGGTGTGAGATGCGGAGAGCAACTCGCTGTCTCAGTGTTATAGATCATCTCGTTACGCAGAGAAACGCTATAAAACCAAACACTTATTTTTGTTGCTGATTAAAGGAACATTGTGCATCCCTTATTGCACATTTAGTATATATATAATCATAAAAAGCAATACACACGGATAAGATTTTCGTGTTTGTTAAATTTATTTTTCGTTAAATTTCGTCGTTCGTTCGTAATCATCGTCATATTTGCGACGATGTGAAAAACGAATTAAAGACAAGCGGAAGCGTTCGCATGTTTGTGTGGCTTGCGATCCCGACTAGCGCCACAATAATTACCCATATTCATCCAAAATATTGCTGTTGTATGCGTGCCACTGCGTGTGTGTATTAAGGCGCACACATACAAACGCTAGTATTCTATGAAGACCTCTTACTGTTATATTTATACTATGCCTGTAGTCAACCGGTGGCCTGTACGTGTACAGTGCCTGACCAAATTATCACACAATTTTTTCAGTGTTTTAATAAGCAATAATATTATGTCATCTTAAGTTTCGTGTTTGGTAGCACCTTGTGCGGGTTCCGCACTAATCCTTCCGCAAAACAACAAGGTTCGAATCTTGTGTTACTGTTCGACGATGGAATTGAAGTGTGGAGGATCGGTGCCAAGCGTACCAAACTAATAAAATGTCTGTTGTTGCACATTGATTTGGCACCGACTTCAATAACTGTCAAATTTAATTATATAGGTATTTGTCTCGTATTTATAGTTTTATTATTTTTGTACTTGAGTTTTGATTAATAAAGGATACTTATTTCGTACGTTTTAGTGATTTTTTTTTTGAGGTTGCTTTATTATTTTCTTAAATTTTTTTTATTTCTTCATTTTAAGTGACCTTGGCTTAAATGTCTGGGGTAAGACTGGAGTTAACTTCTTTTCTAATTCTGAAGCGCAATGATGTACAAGAGACTCGTCAATATGAATAAAGCTCATAAGTAGTTAGCGTTATATGGTGTATCTTCAAAGCCCAAGCTTTGATATGCATGAAATTTAAATGAGACCACCACAGAAGTATAGACAAAATCATTGGTAAACATACATAAAAAAGAACCAAAAAAAAATACATAGACGAACATAGAACCTCCTCCCTTTGTGAAGTCGGTAAAAAAAATAGTTAACTATTTTCTTGTATGCATTTTCAGGTATGAAGAATACCCGACCACGCCCCCTTTATTTGTCCTTAATGGTTTCATATACACCCTACTAGGGCTGTATGATTTACACATAATCGAAGGCGAAAATTCAATATCGTTAGCGAAGAAGATGTTCGACGACGGTATGACCTCCCTCAAAACCCTCCTTCCGCTCTTCGATACAGGTAGCGGCAGTTTCTATGACCTACGGCATTACACATTGGGGGTCGCCCCCAACATAGCTCGCTGGGACTACCACGCCACACACGTCAACCAGCTGTATTTATTAGCCGGAATAGACGATGACCCCATCCTTATTAACACAGCCAAGAGATGGGAAGGATACATGCAAGGAAAGAGAGCAGCACACAACTGAATTTAGGTGGGAAATACGTATTTTGAACAAAATATGGGTCGAAATGTGTTTTTTTGAACAAATGAGTCAGTTACCAAGTTTGATTGTCACTTATGTGATGGCGATGATGGAGGTAAGTAACTAATTGAAGGAAATAATGGCGTTTGTATATTCTGATTATGATTGGCCATTGGATAGATGATGATTAGCCAATCAGGTCATTGAATGACTATGATTGGTTCAATTTAGACATTAGCAAAATTAGTCATATAACACCAAGTGATAATTTTATGCTAAAACAATCATTATTGAGCAAATATTAATTCAATCAAGCGACCCTCTAGTCTAAGGTATTTTCGAATATCATATTACTTCTGAAAAACCTATGCTGAGAATATCTGTCGTATTACATAAAGTCATTTCTAGACCATGTTTATACTTCTTCAACAACTTACAGCTGATTTTACAGTGAGGTATCATAACCAGAACGTTGTCCATAAATGAATAATAGGTGTCTTCTCGTGAAATTTAATACGAAAACGAACCTAGGAACTATATACTTGATTTTTGATATTAAATTACAAGTGTATTGCAATTTTCCTGCGCGTTTATTAAAGACGTTCTACGAATAGATGAATTGTGTCAAAGATGCAACTGTGTCGATATCCCAGTAATAATTATTTTCTTGTGTTAAGTATAGCCTGATTGTATCTAGAAGTACGACAGCAGACCAGTGATGGCGATCTTAGATTTCTGTGGCGTTGAACTATGGTTGCTTCAATTTTTACAGTTATGTTATTGTCGTGAAACATGACTTTTTATATATAAATAAGCATCAATTTATCGACGTTTCTACTTTCGGTTAAAACACTATATTGCCAAAAAAAGACTAGGCTGAAGACATTTTTTTTGTTTTTCTAAACATTGGAAGCAATATTAAATCTGCTTCGAAGACTGAAAAAATTTGAATGTAAAAACATAAATAATATTGCCAGCAATATGTACATAATATTTACATAGTGTATTTATTTATTTTTACACGTAGAAAGACTATACCTAAGTTACAAATCACGAATAATTGTACTTTTATAACTAATACCGTTCATGATGTACTTAATTTAAACTTTAGCCACATTGCAATTAATGTGACATTGTCTTAGACAAGCGTTTCTCAAACTTTTTCATATACTCAGACAGACTCAGACATTTCACACAGCGCCATCTAGTCCCAAAGTAAGCAGCACAGCGCTTGTGTTATGGGTACTAGACAACTGATATACTACTTATATACTTTTCTTTTGTAAATAAATACATATATATATTATACATAAACACCCAGATTCGGTGCGGGAATCGAACTCGCAACCCCCGTTTACTTTACGACGCGATTCGTCAAATATGTACCGATTTATAGGATATTATTATTTTCTGGTACACTAATATTCAGGGAATATTTTCAATGTAAGGTGTCTCTTTTACTATTTTATAGTAATGTAGAAAAAAAAAAATTTAAGATGTATATTTTGTTGTTTCATAATAATGTAGAAAAAAAAGTAGTTTCATAAAAAATTATAAAGTTTTTATGAAACTAAAATCTTTTTAAATAAAACCCTTTTTAGTAACATTTCGTAGGCATAGTCAATTAGACATGGCCGAATTTATTACTGGCCACTTTAAAATTTTGATATATTTAGCTACGATATTTTTATTTAAAAATCACTGTTTAATTTGTTAAATGAAATTGATGAATAGTAAATTGTAAATAACGATATTTTTAATATGAACTTCGTCGTGACCTCATCGCAAGTCAGACAGCTAAGATGTGGAGTCGCGACATGTTTGGGTTTGGGAAACGCTGTCTTAATCACGTTTTGATTGATCGAAATACATAATTTGATTAATATCGATCGTGATTTCTGCTAAAAATAGTTGTGAAGCGAAGGTTGTTTTATCGTGTTATGTAACAGTGATATCACATTTTAAATTGAGTTTATCGATACAACTTACCACAGTATTATTATCAATATCATATCATTGTAAATAAAGTAGGTCTACTTAAGAAATCAAATTGTAATGAATAGTTATAATAATTTTATTTCATTAATATGTGTCTACAATATTGATATGGATATTCCTTGGAAACGTAAATATTCTAAAAATATGAATAATTCGTTTAAATAAATATAATTTGATAATATATTATAATATCTTATTCGATGGAACAAGTGTAGTTAATTTTTTAGTATTTTGCTATACGGTTAATTACACATTTCTAGTTTCTAATGCACACAGATCGTGTGATGCAATGCAGAGGCAAGCCTCGAGGTGTCGGGATGATCTGGATATGTATTTAGTAGGATGGCAAGAGATTGCAGGGAATATAATGGAATGGAAGGTATTAGGGAAGGCCTTTGCTCAGCAGTGGTACACAAATTTAGAAAAAAAATGATTTGGGGTATTGCAATATTGTGGCGTTGAGTTCTTAACATCATGCAATATTTTTATATGATCGCCTGTCGTGTAAGGAACGTGGTCGACGGAGTTTAGATTGTTATATGTTACTTCAACTGTTGTAGATACTTCACTTCGACTTTAATGCATTGATTCAACTTTTGTATATTGTCTCAATTGGTGTACAGTTGAATTTTCCAAGAATAACCACAGCGTTAATTATATTACTTAATTTAAAACACATATTCATGAAATGAAATTTAGCCACTGACGTCATATCCTTATTCTTGCCCCATGAAATTATTTATTTAGATTTATAAAATGTGAAAAATAGGGTATTTTATAATGTTGAAAGACACTGCAAATTAACCAAAAACGTCTTACATTAATGACAAATAATTAACTGTAGCCATATCAATTCACGTTTATACATTTTGTATATATTTAGAAGTAAAATTATATATTATGTAGTTGTAGTAAACGAATAATATGCTATAGTGTAATAAAATTCCTGTTTGAAAATGGAATCCAAAATTAAAATTTCTACAACGGTATTTACCGACTTTTTATAGTGGAATCTTCTTTGTTTAATTTAACATAAGATGTACAGGTAGCGGCACGAAAGTAGCGGTGACCGTTATTGCGCAGAAGTCGGAAATAGGGTATCTTGGAGGAGTTAGCGGGACGCGGGGCGGTCGTGCGTATTGTTCGTAAGCGCTAATTGGCTCTCCCGTCGTACTGTGTCCCTCGCACTGATATGATACGTGCGTGACATTATCCATGCGCCGCTATCCCCTCTACATTTCGTTCACTGCTAAACTTTCGCGCCGCTACCTGTAATTACGTCATTGTTTTCATTTAACGTCTTGCCTAATTTCTTGTCTTTCTCAAGAATATTGTAATATTAACGAATCCCGTTTTATCTCTTGCTAATAGCTCACGAAGAATGTATACATATTAAGTTGTACAATATAAATGATTTAGAAGGCTATGTTGCAAGGCCGTGATCACAGGTTGATTGGCAAAATGCGGGTAGGTATTTAACAGGGTGTTCACTTTCTGGAAGATCAGGAAAAGTTAGGGAAGCTCAAGGCGGTAGGGAAAGTCAGTGAAATTGAGGGAGTCACCTAGAAAATCATGGGTATAATGAGATTTTACACTATTTGCCCTATATCCCTCAAAGTACTTATAAAATGAGAGATATGTTTCATGCTCTAAGTCTGACACTTAATCCAAACTATTGAAGCATTAGCACACATTGCAAAAAATAACAAAATGTGAAGGTTGTCATACAATTCATCATTTACATTACATAATTTTTTCAAAAATTAAGAAAAGATGTTTTAAAATGAACAATATAGTTGGTCAGGGGAATTTTGCAAAATGGTCAGGAAAAGTTAGGGATATGTCAGGGAGTTTTTTTTAACATTTACGCATGGCACCCTGTTTTTAGTGCAGATATTTCTATCTACCCTCTTTCTGGTTCTTCGTCTTACAGCACTACCGGAGCGTACTAGATAGTTACGCCGACATTAAACACAACATCGTCACGGTTTTTAGAACCGATTCTAAAAACCGTGACGATGTGTTTAATGTCAGATAGATTCACTGAATCTATCACTCATTTCTATTCGACAATTTAATCCAGTCTCCTATTGAAATTCTTATGAAGAGCAATTTTAATTGTGCTAAACAGTAGGGCTGGCACTGTTGTGCTCCGGTATGTATTGTAAGACGGCCGATGGAATTTCTGGCTCAAGAGACACAACATTGGATGCTTTTATAATTTTCCGTTGAACGTTTTTATCGCCATGTTTTTACTGTCCAAAATACAATAGGTAAGCAAAATGCTTCCGTATAGTGTCAGTGATAAAGACGCTTTTTCAACGTCTACGGCATGACGTTATCGTGTACGGTATACATTTTGCTTCCCCATTGTACCGTGGACGGTAAAAACGTTCAACGGGAAATTATAAAAGTAGCCATTAGTCATTAGGGTTGCCAATGCATTTGCAGTCTTAAGTGCTTTCTTAACCTTATAGGTAATATCATAGGTTCTCAACCTTATTTTGCCCACCGCCCACTTCGAGATTTTTTTTCTAGTGCCCTCAATTTTTTTTTTTATTTACCATCTGTCGCGAATCTCAAACAACTATTGCCACGATTATATTTAAACGTGTAATATTATATAGTTATATATGATATGACCCCTATCCTATTTCTGAGTTTAAAGAGTGTTTCAATGAGAACAATTAAAACGCATACTTAATTTCATTGATAAGTATTTTTATTAATACTCGCTGACTTCCGAATACCCCAAAGACAGCCAGTAAGAATTTTTTTTTAATTCAAATGAAAAATTAAAATTGTTCATATCTTCCAATTGAATGTAGGTAGATCTGAATGTAATGAAATCTTTCAGTTCAGTTTTCATCCACTCCCAGAACTACCGAAATATATGAATTTTTGCACACGTGATAGAAATTATTACAATACATATATACAATAAGGATTAACCAATATTAAAGTTTACTTTAGTATGTGATTGGCGTGTTTTTCTTTTGTCTTTTCTAGACTATATTTTGTTAATTTGCCTACGCCATCTCAACGCCCCCTAATTATCTCTGACTTTTCTACTGCCCCCCTGAAAGTCTCAAACGCTCACAAGGGGGTGTTATCGCCCACGTTGAGAACCTAGGCTTTGTATCGTATAGGGGCTAATTGATTTACAATAAAAAAGGCTGTTTATTCGTTTGTCTTATCGGTAGTTAATATAAAAATTTAATGTCCTCTACAATTCTTTTTTTTAATTTTAATAAGGGAAATCAACAGCGTATACATATACAAATACTGAATATACAATATGGGAAACAAAAGTTTAGCGAAAGGCCAATTACAGATTTCCACATTATGTATAAAACATGCTCTACAGACAGATCAACAGACGTTAGGTGGTTCAAATTAACATGGTGCGAGTGAGTACTTTTGAGTGTGAAAATGTGTTTATGGGTGCATGCGTGTGTGTGCCTATGCGCAGTTGTGTAGATTTATGTGTATGGATAGATGGATGTATCATGAATGGAATGTACAGGAGAGTGTATGTGCAAAAATTCAAACTCCTCTATAATTCTTCGTGTGATCATTTATATCGTACAATGGATGTAATCCGTGGAATTTAAAAAAAGTACATTACGTGTCGAAGCTTTAAAATCTATAAATTACATAGACTAGACCATATTTACATTACAGTGCAATATTTGGAGAATACTCTAATTTTCTTACCTGAGCGCGACGCTGAGGTATTTATCGACCGTATTAAGAACATTGTAATTATTATCAATACATATTAAAGTAAGTTTTATACAATTTTGTCAAATAAAAATATCTTACGAGATTGTCGGTCGGCTGTGATCGAAAGCACAAATTATACAAAAAAACAACGCGATGTCAATTGATATATAAAATTGTGCATTGTATCTAATCAGCTAAAGCTTCAAAAATAGATTCTTGCCTAACTATTATTTAATGATAGCTCATTAGTTACATATTTCATTTTCTAAGTGTTAGTAACATAACTTTCTAATAGTTGTATATTTAATCCATATTTATATTAATTTAATATGTAGATACCTATTTATTTTAGATATTAACAGCATTAGAAGTAAGTACTCATGACCGTTTTTGACTTCTCGAATACAAGAACTATCTCAGTATCTAAGCGATAAATAGGGCGCGTCCGAATTGCTTTTAAATGTGTGCTCGCACTCTGAAGTTATCTTTCATTTATCAGATAGCACTTATGTATTGCACTCGAGCGTGGCTAATTATGCACATTACTCATATATTGATCAGTAAATATGATATTAAAAGCTCGTTTCCCTTAAGCTTTGAAAGAGGTTTCTACTGAAATATCGATTTGTATAAACCCAGAGATGTGCAAAATAGTTTATTAAAATTATTGAAATACTAAATGCAAATGCTTAGTTATTTTTTTATTTCAAATACAAATACAAAATGGTTTTGAATAAAGTATTTAAATATAAAATATATATTTCCAAAATACCTTCTTCAAATACTTATTTCACTGATTTTAACACTAGTTTTGTTCGAAGAGTTCATCTTTCATGTTCCGTCGTATGTGCCCTCATAATCATTCCACCAAACAAAAATAGACCTGGAAGTGTTAGTGTTTCCAGGTCCATTGTAGTATTGGCATTTTTGGCATTGGCACAGAAACAGTTTGACTTGCAATGTTGGCATTATTGTTGGCACAATTTAGGATGGGTGCGTTCTTAAATAAAGTAATTAACAAATAAAGAATGAAAAATACGAAATATGAATTAAAAAAAATTAACAAAACCATTTTGCATTTAACAAATACTAAATATTTATGTAGATTAAGTATTTCAAATAAAATACAAAATGCATTTTGAAAAAAAGTATTTCAAATGCAAAATAAAAATAGGTATTTTGCATTTTGTATTTGCATTTTAAATAGATGTATTTCAAATAAATCACATCTGTGTATAAACCACACGACTACAGAAATATATTACCATGTATGGAGATTTTAATTTTGCGAGGAATCTTAGATCAAAATTGTATCTAAATAACGTGACATTGTTAAGAATTTGACAACTTACGTAATACACTAGTTAATTAATCTGTGGTAATACAATGGTATTTATATTTTATCTTCGTGATACAAACAGTGACTCTATTCTGGCCGCTTTCATACTGCGTTCAATGAACAGCGACTTAGATCTAATCATAATGAAACAGATAATCACAGACGTAAAAATACTCTGCGTCGCGTAATTTAAAAGCGAAGCCAATATGAGGCGATGCGCCATTCAATACATTTGATCCTCACGAGCGTATTTACATTGACGCATTTATAATTTACTGTTGAACGTTTTTATACAATAGGTAAGCAAAATGCTTGCCTATTACGTCAGCGATAAAGACGCTTTTTTAACGTCCACTGCATGACGTTATCGTGCACGGAAATATAAAAGCGTCTCCATACAACTGCATGCATTTTGCTTCCCCATCGCACCGTGGACGGTAGAAACACAGTACAAGTAAGCATACAGTATGCTATCTTCATATAAACGCTCCCAAACGACGCGCTCGAAATCTCAGCATTTCTCGCCATACAACAGTCGCGAGTGCGCCGCGGTTGTCGTCGCACGGTGTGAGACGCTCCCGCGCATTTACTGACTAAATATTACGTCAATCAAGTTTACGAGCATAATGTTCAGTGTATGGATGTTTGAATACATCTATATCGAAACCGGAAATATTTCTCTGTTGCTGATTTGTAGGAAGTATATTATCATAATGATCTAGTTAATTTATTGCTGATTTTTAATTATACTGCACACAAAATGCATTTTTTTGTCCATTTCCACCATACTAACTCACAAACTTTTGAAACTAGATATAAAATACTAGTAAAATTATATATAAAAACGTATTAAATTTGCAATAATATAAAATGAGAAGATAATATGACAATTTAATATAGTACCTATTATCAAATACGTAACCCAAGAAAAACATTCAGTCCAAGTCAGTAGCCCTATTGCGTGTTTACGTACCAAACGACCGTAGGTTATTATCTCTAGGACACTGCCGAGATAGAATACTGTATGCTTACTTGTACTGTGGTAGAAACGTGGCGATAAAAACGTTCAAAGGAAAATTATAAAAGTGGCCATTACAGTAAGCTATTACTACTCGCATTTCGCTAGAACACATCAGTGTACAGCACAGCACATGATCAGTGCTTCAGCAGTAGAATAATCGATGCGAAGTCCTTACGTCTGCGTAGATAATGTTTTAAATAAAAAATAAAAAAGAAATTATGTTCGTATCAATACAATTTGCCAAAAGGTAAACAAACTTGTGAGTCTTTAGACGCAATGTTTATTATAAAATATAGCGATATGGACTCTATATTTTTATTAAAAAAAAATTATTAAAAAAAAAATGTCTTTATGGTAAGTAATTTATACCAAAAATTATTGTATGTATTTCATCACGTCTTCGTAACGGATAAAACACTGAATTTTGTTCACCTTTTTGAAATTGTGATCAAAACAGATTATACTGTAAAATTTTTCTTTCTTTTTCTCATTCAGTTTCAAAGTACTCAGTTGAGTATATTATGTAACAGAATTGGAGTGTGATTTGTTTTATCACGAGAAACGTATTTGATACAATTTTGATTGAAGACCTTATGTCTCCACTAATACAGTACTCGAGCGTATGAATCTTGTGACTCGAGTCTTGCTGTTCTATTTATGGTGTGATCTTATGTCCGCTGAGCTTCAAGCTTCAACCTTCAATGTCCCCCTAGATTGCATCGTCGAACGTGACATTCCAATATAAAAGAGCTTACTAGTAGTTATTGTACGTAGCGTACTATATCCCTGTTAGTGATTTGTTTTCGTTATTTTGTTTCTACTGTAGTGTCAATTTATTGTTAGACAAATGCTGTTATATGCGTCGGTGTTGTTTTCAGGGTAGGTAGGTTAGGCGGTAGGGGTCAATAGCGTCTCCTACCATTGTCGTTTTATGATAACGACCATTGATGTTAAGAAAAGAATATGGTACAAGCGTAGAACTCATATTGTTTACTGAATGTAACAAAGGCATAACTCGAAATGTCAAATTTTTCCCAATTTCGAACTATATTTACATAAACTATGATACTACCTCCAATAAAGGCACTTATTACAGTTCCTGTGTTTTAGGTAGAGATGGCATTATAATCATTGTATGTTTTTGGTACATCAGACTTTAGACCAAGTTTTTTCTGAATCATCCCATTTCAAGTTATGCCATTGTTCTATTCAGTAGACGATATAGTGCTTGATCGCAATGAATTACTATGAATCTTGTCTTTCATGCTAAATTTTATTGCGTCATTCGATCTTATCTCTGATTTATCGAACGAATATGTTAATAATAACTATACATACATACATATCTTCACGCCGTATCCATAACGGGGTTGTCAGAGAGGACGGCAGTCGCGGTCCTAACATACTTCTTTCGCTTCCTCAAATCAATAATAACCATACTTCAGATAATTACATAAATTGCGCAACCCCAAAATAAGCACGAACAGGGGCATTCCCAGTGACTCCCAGACTCCAAACCAATTCGGAAAAGATTGTTTCCTGAATTAACCTGAATGGTGATCGAATCAGTAAGCCTGGGTGGGAAGACAGATGCTCTACCACCGCCCCAACGGGCAAGCCTAATACAATAAAATATAATTATTATATAATAATTATATAAGTATAGGTACCTACCGTATATTTCCTTGTTAATATCAATGGTATAGACATGAATATGGAAGAGTAAATATTAGACAATAATTTATAATTATTTAATTTAACAATTTGTCATTTATGTTAACTGCTTGTATATCATTTTAATTTATAAAGAAATGGAGAATTTCAAGAAATCTTATAAGCTATAAATCAGAATACCAATAATTTATAACATCATTTTGTAGGAAAATGTATATAATAGATAATCTTTAATATTTTCTGATAAGATTAATTTTCGACACTTCATCATTGCATAATGTCCATAAAACTCCTTTAAATATCTGTTTGTTGTTACGGAAATTTTTTATTATGGGCATGTGGAAATAACCGCGTATTGAAGTCTACAGATAATTTCGATGGATTATTTAAAGGAATTTTAGAGGATGTGACAGTAGCTCCCACTATCATTGTTTTTGGTTTATTTATTTTGTATATATGTGCACCGTTTGTATTGCACTCAGGCATATAACAGCGTTTGTATTTCGAGTTTTATAGATAAAATGTACACTTGTAAAGTAACCTTGTTCTGTATCTATATCAGTAGATAGTAGAGTTGGTGAATGCACTTGTGAATGACAATAAAACGTCTCAAAATTTGATTTTGTTGTATCATTTCATGGTCCTTTAATTAAAGTTTTCAGTGATGTTACAATGCTATTAATACCCTGGTTATGGAAAGATCTACATTTCTAAGTCAAGAACGATATCTCGTACTATTACATAGTTATTTTAAAAACAGTAATATCTTTAAAAAATTAAGAAAAGAATGCTTGGGTTCGCGCACATAGAATGATAAAAGATTGACGATGAAAATCTATAGAGCGAAAGTGAGTGGTAGCAGAACTCAAGGAATATCGATTTTTACTTATCAATCAGATCAAATGGCTTGAATGTTCATAAGATTCTTATATTCTAAAATAAGGTACATTACAATAGTAGTGGACTAGCTTATTGCTATTTATAGGTATAAGAATTTATAGAATGCAAGATTAGTATAAGTAAAGTATAAGATATACATTGAATTGTAGAAGGTTTGAATGTTAGTCGACGGAAATGTCAAAAGCAATCAAAAAAAGACACCGAAAAGACTGAAGTGTGTGAGCAGAACAATGAAATTTTAGGAGGCGAAATGAAAGAAATATACAAGGACAACTAACCTGTTACTCTGACTGCCCCGTCAAAGATACAGCGTTTTTATGTGTGTACCTACAATAACTATGTAATAGTAGGTAAATATTAAATTATTACCTACATAAGGAATGAGATTTGAGGAAGCGAAAGTGGTGTTTAAGGACCGCGACTCCTGGCGCTCCGTCCTCTCTGACTACCCCGTTGGGGATACAGCGTGAAGATATGTTATGTTATGTTTATAAGGAATATTATTCCCGACTTAGAGATCTTTCAATAAAATGGACTATAAATTAAAATGATTTTAAAAAATATTACAAGATTACCCAAAGAATTATGAATAAAAATATACATATAAATATTTTGATCAATAACGTATTTGATATATCTGTATAATGAGAAGGTAAACTCTAATATTCTATAATATAGATACATCAACGTCCTCTCACCATTACTTTTCTCCCTCTTTATTAATAATATAGCTCAAGTTATATCCTCTCCCTTTCACCTCTATGCGGATGATTTGCAACTGTACAGACATTTTCAGTTAAATGAGATGCCCGAGGCTATTAACGCTTTAAATGGAGATTTGGTTTCTGTCAAGGCTTGGACTGATTCCTATGGACTACTAGTTAACCCTATTAAATCTCAAGCCATAATTATTGGTAGTAGTAGGTTGCGAGGGAGGTTGGACTGGAGTTCTGTACCTTTACTCGAATATGCGGGCACACATATACCTTATTGTGACAAGGTGAGGAACCTCGGTCTAATTATGGACTGCAACATGACTTGGGTGCCACATATCAACGAGATTAGTACACGCATGCATTATACTGTTCACTCTCTCAAGCGCCTCCAATTTTTTCTCCTTTACTGTACTAAAATTATGCTTGCGCAAACTCTTCTCTTACCTATCCTCGACTACGCCGACGTTTGCTATTTGGATGTAACAGAGGAACTGCTTAATAAACTTGAGCGTCTCCAGAATCTCGCCATACGCTTTATTTTTGGTCTTCGTAAGTATGACCACGTATCTAATTTTCGTGCTCAACTTAAGTGGCTTTCTATTCGCCTTCGTCGAGATATGCACATCCTCTCTGTTCTTTACGACATCCTGAATGATTTAAATTGTCCTCCCTACCTTCGTTCCCACTTTAATCTGCTTCCCTCCCCCACACGATCCAGGCGTCCCTATATTACTTCGATGCTTGTTGTGCCTAGAAGTAATATCAAGTTCTTATATGACTCCTTTTCTGTATACACTGCCCGACTTTGGAATAAGCTTCCAAAGGTAATCCAGGAAAGTCCCTCAATTGGTTCCTTTAAAAAAAGTTTAACGAGCATTTTCTATCACAGCTCACTTTATCGTAGCTGAAATGTGTTATTAGTGTGTCATGAAATTTTATAATATATAGTTTTTTATTTTATATATATGTTTGTATGTATATATGTGCATATATATGTCGAAGCAGATACACCAGATGGGTTAAAAATATGTGTGACGTCAGCATTACTGACGTCACTAGTATTTCCTTTTGAATTCATTACAAATATCACTCAATCACAATAACTCACAACAATTTATTTAAAACTGTATTTACAATCGTTACACACTATCACTATTTATAATCTATAAACTATAAACTAAATATCACCATGTACAGGAGAGATCTCTAAGTTATCACCGCACGTCCGCACTGGTCGAGAGCTGGAGCACAAGAGATCTCTTCTTTTTACTCGTCAGTATAAGAAAACGCAATCACCGTCATGTTTCTATTATTAAAAGCAGTTGTCAAGTAAATGACACTTTATAGTTCATTTACCCTCAATTACTTATTTCTTGCTCTGACGTCACGAAACCAACACGAGTCTAGTCTATTTTACAATTAGAAATTACATACCTTCGATAGTTCATTAATTAATGCATTAATTAAATGTTGACAGTGAATTTCATCTTATAATTTTATTTTGCTTCAACGCAAGATATTCTTGCGCCGATATATATTTATATATACATTACCTTTATATGTATTTATGTTATTTTGAGATAATTTGTCTAATTATATTTTTATATTATATTTATATAATATATTATAGTTTTATACTGTTATATTATTTTTTGTATTGATTTTTTTTGTTGTACTTGTGCTATTACAGCCCGTGAATATGCCACTGCCTCACTAACATGGGTTGACTGGAAGAGATCTCTTCTAGGGATAAGTCCACTTTTTTTTAACATCTTTTCCTTTATTAATTAAATGTGTAAAATTCATGTGCAATAAAGAATATATATACATCTAATATATAAAATTCTCGTGTCACAGTTTTAATTACCACACTCCTCCGAAACGGATTGATCGATTTTGATAAAATTTCATATGTATATTCGGTAGGTCTGCGAATAAGTTGTTATCTATTTTTTATAGTCTTAAGTGATAAGGGTGGTCCACCCCAAAAATTTATTTTTTATTTTTTTCACAGATTTTTTTTATTTTCATTTTTTTATGATTCGGCATTAAAAATACATACAACCCTATATTTAGTTTTTTTCCGTAAAATTCAAATTATTTCAAAAAAACAGTGTGGTCCATTGTAATATGCATGTAGAAACGTTCCGTAGCGACATCTATGGTACCATGATCGTAAGTACCATTAATTTTTTAAATTTCTTTTTATCCTAATGATTCCAGTTTCCATTCCAGTTTCATTTCCAGGACATTAGAACAAAGATATAAAATAATTGTATTGTCATCAGTCCTTGGCCCCTGTGCAAATTTTCAAGCTGATCAGACTTCTGGGAATTGGTAAAAATTACGCTGAAAGATTCCGTTACATACATACATACATAAGGTGAAGCTAATATAAAGCGTTTAAAAAGCACGAACTTTTGTAAAAAGTTACCTACTCATGTTTTTTTCTCTCTTTGTTTTGGCTTCGCAGATTGCATTTAGCCATTGATCAAGTAAATATGAGTCAAAGAGGGAAACGAAGTTTTCCCGCCCTTTTTCTTTTCTTCTTCCTTTATGGCATGGCGCACAGTTTAGCGTATTTGCCAATGTCACGTATTATTAAGTAGAATCACAAGTAAATCAGTTTTTCTTAGCGTAAAACTCCTCCAGTAAAGTGATAGTAGGCTTTACTGAAGTTATAAAGGACTTCTTGGAAGAGCGTGAATAGTTCAGCTACACATGTTTATCACCTCCTCCATTCTTGTCACTTACACAGAACTTTAAAACAGAATATACTATCACTGTTGTACTTTAAAACTCCTAAAAATGTAAAAAATAGAAAATCTAAATGAAATGACAACCTCACTTCTCCCGTTCCCGCCAAAAAGAGTCCCTACTCATGTTGTATTGACAATTTGACATTCCTGCTTCCACTACTAACAGCCAGTGTAGTCAGCAAAGGAAGTTTTCCTGTTTTAGGGGGTACAGACCAGACATTGCTGCAAGATTTTTAGGGAGTAATAATATTACATTGAGCTTTCTCGGGCTTTCAAAGAACTTTATTTATAGTTATCAAAAAATAAATTAATGAATTGATTATGAAACAATAACCTTAATATTATGTGATTATGAAATCAATAATTTAGAATACATATACCTATTTTCTACTAATCTATGAAAATCTCAGTATTATTGTGTTTTCTTAGGGAAAGCAGAGTTGGAGTTTGACAGTCAGAAAAGAGTAGTCTTTGGAATTAAAAAATGTAGTATTTCATGAAAACAGTAGTGCAGTTTGATTATTACTTTAATATATTGAGTTTTTTTTTCTATCTAAATGGCAAAAAATATTGAATTATAAACATAAAAATGTTTTATTCGAGTTCAATCTCAAGCCTGATTATCTTTGCACATTGTTCCTTTGCATATGCCCCTAGGCTAAAACCCCGCCCTCTTTTGAGTTTATCCGTTTTGCGATTTTTACGACATTTTTACCACGTACGATAATTTTGTGGAACCAACTTATAGCGGCGGTATTTCCGGACCGTTATGACTTAGGGACCTTCAAGAAACGAGCCTACCTTTTCTTTAAAGGCCGGCAACGCACCCGTGATTCCCTGGACGTTGAGGGTGTCCATGGGCGGGGATGATCATTTTCCATCGGATGATACGCTTGCTCGTTTGCCCCCTCTGATATATAAAAAAAAAAAAACAAAAAAAACAAGGACTAATTTTGAGTAATTTTTAAATTTAATTAAATTTTTCTCATCGAAATAGTTGCAATTTTTACTGATTTCAAATATAACAGTTTTTAAACTTATGTATTAAGAAATAAGACGTTTGTGTTAAAAACTCATATCTTTAACTTTCAGAATAACGCTTACTGGAATATTAAATAGACTTAAGAACATATTTTCTGATAATGCGATAACTATGTTTTTAAGTTTAAATACTTATGTTTTAACAAAATATCCTAGAGCATTTTATAGCAAGATCAGTCGATTACACAATAAACTTTTTAAAATTAATTGAGTTGTGTACTTAAATCTCCAAAATAACTTCCCTTAAGTTACCGCATTATTGTGTAGTAACTTCTTGCATTATTGTTTAGTAAGATCTTTCTCAAAATAATCAGAAGAGGTTTATGAGCCTCCACTGTAATCTCCACTGTAAAAATAATTAAGGATCAAGCAACAAGTGGTGCTGTTAGTTGTCATCACACGAAGTTATTTGAATGAATAAATACTAATTATTCATAATCTTCCAACCAACCTTGTGCTGACGAACACACTGAGACAAAATAAGTCAAGCGCGCCATAGTATATAAAAGCAACCGAACAAACCCTCCTTGTAAGGGGGCGTGGCTTTCTTAGTGGAGCAGGATACGATAACACGGAACTCTCGGCCTAAAGGTGGTCAGGTGTCAAATTGGTACAATCTTATTCTATGGTCTAAATCCTCAACGGGATACCGTTTATTGCGAGCCTGTGTTCCTCTCTTACTCATACTCAAGATGCGTCCACAAAAAGCAAACCGCTAAAATCTGTTGAGATTATAGATGAAGAGCCCATGGACTTTTTGGTTGAATGAAAAATAACAAGCCGACACTTACACGGTGTACGACGGCAACCCGGATCGCGTGATTTTTCAAAATCATTTGTACGCCGTTTAAGGGGGGAGAGTTGAAAAGTGTGTTATATGATAACACAAAACGTAATTTTTGCAAACAAGCCGAAAATGCGATATTCGTAAAGATATCAAAAAGTACTGTAGCCCTAAATTCGTCGGTCGGACGGCTACAGCAGGGACTTAAAATTTAAAATTGTCTAACAAGCGGTCGGTACACACTGTTCCCCACGTTAGATTCAGCCGATATTTTTTTATAGGTGTCTTGTGACAAGAGCATGACATTAGAATAAATTTCGACTTGTTAGAAAATATCAAGTTTCAGGTGGCATGCTAAATTCAACCTACAACCTCAGCTACACTTTCAAACCGGCCGAAACTTGCACCTTCAGAACAAAACTTTTTGATATCTTTATAAATATTGCATTTTAGGCTTTGCAAAAATTACGTTTTGTGTTATCATAAAACACACTTTTTAACTCTCCCCCCTTAAACGGCGTACAAACGGTTTTGAAAAATCACACGATCCGGGTTGCCGTCATACATCGTGTAAGTGTCGGCTTGTTATTTTTCATTCAACCAAAAAGTCCATGGGCTCTTCGTCTATTACGGCATTCATACCTCTCTCATTCACACATACGTACTTCAAAATACCATAAAATTCGAACTTTTACCTGTGTCGGTGGTGAAATTCATCCGTATTCAGATTGGGTAAAGTCCGCTATATGCACGTGCTGACATGATTGTTTTCAAATACTGTGAGAAATTGCAGTGATAGTAATATAGTAGTATTTCAGCCTACTATCCATAGAACTGGGTAGTACATAGTACAAAGGATGGAAACATAAACGTAAAAAGAATGGTGAGGTAAAGATGGAATTATAAAAAAAATACTACTATAGTAGCACGAAATCCAACCCCGGGGGGAAGAAAATTAGATGTTGGCAACATTGAACTATTGTCAATTCACCATTAGTAAAAAAAAAGGAAATGAAAGTATACAAAATATAATTTGTTTTGAAAGATATTTTGATGGCTGAAAACGAGACAAAGTTCTTGAAATGGCCGGCGATATCAATCTAAACGATGCGTCCATCTCATCTCTTAGTTACACAGCTAGGACGCTGCTGTCGTCTCTATTAAACACGAAGAAAGTTCTTCCTTGCGACGGACCACTCAGATTACCGAGGTAAGTAATTTATTGCTATTTTCTTTTTATTCATAAATCATAATTATAACAACTTTTCATGTTTGTTGAATGGACTAAAAACACTAGAATTCCAATTAAAACTTAGTTTTTTCTATTATTAAACTTATTTTTTGTTAATAAAACCATACAGATGCACGATAACATTATATGTGAACAATTTTTTGCAAAATTATAATTACAAAACAAATATTTTACTGTACTGTAACAGCCTAAAAAGATACTTTGTCTTAATCGACTTCAAAAGGTCCAGAGCTTATTAACATTTATAGACTGCTAGTCAACTTACTGCCAGAGTTTACAAGCCACATAGAGGCTAACGATTATTGCCTTATAGCAATAACCACGACTTTCAATGTGCCTAATTAAGAATGGATATAGTTGATTTGGATGTCATTAATTCTCCCATTACTGCACTTATAGCAATAACCAGGTCATACATCTGAATGTGACTTGGATACAATTGGTTTGGATGTGATTATATCTCTCATGCAGTATGTGAATGCATGCAAGATTACTTGTTACATTCTATGAAGGGATGTCTGTAAGCAAGGATGGGCTGTCAGCCTCTCTCAATAACCATTTAGCCTCAAACCTCGTGTTGGTGATGTTCTGTGTAGGCATGGTGGTCTTCCTCTCCATCTTTATCTTAACCTCTCACATTAAACTATAAAGCACCAATACGATGTGACCATCTCCATATTTAAATTTGTTTAAAACTTTTTATAGAGTTGAACCTTAACATACTTTGCAGTGGCCATTTTTAAAATTTAAAAATAAGTGTGTATGAGTAATTAGGTGTATTGTTGTTTTCACTTCATTTCTGTGATAATGCATCAATACCATACAAGGTAAAAAGATTTATCACAACATCATTCTTATTGTATGTATTGTGTCAAGCTATGGCCATACGACTATGGCAACAAAATAGAGGAGATGGATAGAGGGAGGGATACATAAGGCAGATGCTTAGTCGGCCATGCATTTATAATGAGTGGCTGCCACGCAGCAAAAGCAATGCTAGTAATAAACGAGTTTAATAGTATAGCTTGTAAGATATAACAGACAAATAATAAGTAAAAAAACAGCTTTGTCTGTTTGTCCAACTGTGGCAAAGGCCCCCTCCAACTACAGCCAAAGTTCTTTCCTCTTCTCTATATCATATCTCCCGAGCTGTCTTCCACATTTTCTTTTCTTATCTTATGGATAGATAGACATCATCATCATCTACATTTTTTTTATTCCTTTTACTGTATGTCTTGTTTTGTCTATCTCCACCTATTTAGTCTAGCAGACATCAATGATTTAGTAATTATTATGTAAATCAATTTAAAACCAGTGTTCGCCAAATTATATATTTTATTATCATAATCTCTACATGTATTACAAATCTATTGAATCATTCTTTTTGATAGGCACAGATAACAACAACTATATTTACACATGAATCTTACTAGTTTATACATACACAATAGTAATTATTAGGGTTCAGTACTTTGAAAAGAAAGCGGAACTCCATGCTATCACTCTATCCATATGTCTGCCCATTACAGTCTATGTTCTCATACGCTATGGATGTAGTATATGAATTTGACACAGTATACCTTGTTACTCAGATTGCCCAAAGATATAGGCCTCCTCTATAGACATCCACTGTCCTCGATTAGATAATTTTCTCCTCCATCCTTTCGGAAGGACATGTTCCCATCTTTTCAACTACCTTCCTCTTTTCGTTTTCCCGTCTCTTGGCTACCATTCTGTTACTCTTTTTGTCCATTTCGTCCATCCAGCGCCATTTTAATTGTTTTACTTTTGTTACTACATCTATAATTTTTGTCCTAATTTTGTTTTTTTTCTTAGTGCCTAATTGAACATATCAATCAGACATATTAATAATCAGAAATAAAGGCTTATTTTATTTATTTATTATTTATACCTTGTTACCCCAGATTGTTTAATCTGGGGTAACAAGCACTAGTTAACACTACAATATTCATGGAGGAATTAAACAAGGCCAAAACTGAGTACTCTAATTTGTCTCGACCATGAAACGACTCTGAAACTACTGATCTTAAAATTTCAATTTCATTCAAAAAATATAAAACCAGTTTACATGCGGACTCGCCGAGGGTTCTTGTGTCCTAACATGAGTCAGATTCAAAAACAAACTTAACTTTGCATTTGAAAGACACATTCTCGCATATTCTCCAACTGCAAACGTAAGTTTGTAATGGCAAAGAACCATGTAAATATTTTATCGAATAAATTCGCAGTTATTAGAATTTTCCATTTTATAGTGCTGTGGGACCTTGCTTCTTGATTTCAAGATTAAGATTCAACGAGAGAAGTGCTCTATAGGTTTATGTTTTATTTTGAAACTTGAATTGTTTTCACCTTCAAGGAATCATAGCCTTCAGTGTTTGATATAAATTTTAATTTGATGCTTCTATATGGTCTTGAAATAAAGGTGTCGATTGGTCATATAGACAAACTGAGGGGCACTGAAGTGATCTGGTTTTCCCTTGAGATACGGAACTCTAATAACAAAAGCTCTAAGTGTTATAGATATCTAGAAATTACATTTAGGTACCATCCTAGGAAACCCTCAATGTGAGTTGAGCTCACTCGTAATTAATTTCTTTGTCTCATATATCTTATTTATATTTGACAATCTATATTCATAGAGACTGGAGAGGCATAGCGGCCTTGATAAACATATCATCAGAGTTGTCAGGCAGTATAACTCAAAGCAAGGATCAAACTGCGAAAGTTTTAGATATATGGCTACAAAGGAAAGACAGCACGGCTACTGTTGGTCGTCTCCTGGAGATTCTGGAGCAATTAGATAGATACGATGTTTGTGATGATCTCATACAACTTGCTACTAAGGAACAGCTTATTAGTAAGTACAGTAAATTAGATAATGATCTAGTTGCCGATAGATTGTCGGCTTCTCCTAGAGGTGACCATTCAGCCTCACATCAAAACCTTTGTTTTTAATGAGCCATAATGTCAATCTGTCAACCATCTCATACCTTTTTGATGTGAAACATTTTTAGGTGCGCCTTGGGTAAAACTGTGACTCATAGGCTCCTTCCACTGTCAACTAAGCCTTGGCATTTTTTTCTCATCGTCATTGTCACCGTCGTTATTGCCATCACATAAAAATAAATTTTGATGTTGAACATCTTGCAGGCATCCCACGACGCTATGATTTTTTGTTACTTCCTGTATTATGCTTGGATGGGGTGTTTGACTTTTGGAAACAAAGGCATGAGTCCCGACTTATTCAGCATTGACATTTTTTCGGTTTTTCTGCCAGTCTACTATAAAGAAAACCCCAGCGTAAGTTTGTTTGTCTGTATGATAGCGCTAATATCGAGAACCACTGAACGGATGTGGATACGGTTGTCACTGAATTATGGTCAAGGAAGTTTAATGTATATTGAAGATTGCTTATAGGAGTTGAAAATTCAGTATTATTTGATCAAATAGGCGAAAAGATTGTCGTCAGCTCAATGATATTCTAGAATATTTCATATATGATATATATATTATATATATGTATCTTTGTAAAAATAAATTGTGTTTGAGCCATGTCTTTGGTGTAATATAGGCAAGTCATTGAACATTGTCATTATTAAGATTTATTTGTTAGAGATTTTAAATGACGCTGTGTCACTCCATGATTGGTTTGTTTTTATTGTAGTATTCAATTGGGTATTCTTGCTATAGTATAAATAAAGAACTGAAAAGATAATGGTGACTTGTCTGTAATCACATAATAACATCGTAAACGCGACTGTGTCTCTGACTATCTGTTATGTTTTTACGGCTAAACTGCCAGCCGAATTTTAATGAAATATGGGGATATATGAACCTTGGAGATAAACAGATTAATTCCATTTAAAATTCAAAGTTGCGCGCAATAGCTAGTTACAAATATGATTAGATAATTTGGTTACAAATAAGGGTCAGTACTTCAGTGAAACAAAACTTCCTTTTTGTCTTTTCCATATGTGATATAATTAGGATTTCAAAGTGTATGTAGTCCCTTACTAATCAGTTTGCATTACATTGATGTCTGGGTTTAATTCTGTCCGAAAGTTTTCTAGATTTTTTGGGGTCTAGTGTAATAGGGTGCTATCCTAGTTCGAATGGGACCCATACAAGCTTTGTGCTTAATTTGTCATATAATCAATAATAATTATCTGAAGTCTTTAAAAAGTTAATCTTATCTGAGTGTGACTATTCTTGGGTAAAAAGAACAAAAAATGTTTTTGAATTGTCTGTCTGGACAATAATAAGAGTGGATTGCAGTGATACAGATCAGTCAACGTAACGTCCGCCAATTATTTTTCAGACCTGTCCAACAATGTGAATAATCTCGATAGACAGATAGTGCCTGTTGTCCAAATTCAAGATGAAGATTCGAGCAGTGAGTTAATAACATTTGATGATCGGCCTGGGGCACTCCAAGTTTACCATGCATATGTGCTGTATGCAAAAGAAGACAAGAGTTTTGTAAATGAGATGATAGAACGAATGAGTGCCAAGGGATTTAAGGTAAGAAATACCTAGAATGTAAGATATAGGTGTCCCACATGAGTTGAGATTAACTCAGTACTCACAGTTGCTTTCTTGGCAAATAATGTAAACCTTAGGCTTATGAGTTAAGAACACCAAATACAGAGAAAATAAAAACTAGAGCAGAGGAACTTAGATACTTATTCTTATAATTCTAAATTAAGTCTATATTGTGTTAATACTACAAAACCTTTTTTATACCGACATTTCGATCATTTTCCTCGGATCGATTTGCCTTGAAGTAATAACATGACATAGACCCGTTCAATTTTGAATTGTAAGATGTGTACAATTCATGAAAGTTTTGTACTTATATGACACTTAGCAACTATAATGTCCAACAGTTGGCATCGAGTTTTGAATCACAGTACACACATGACGCTTTCATAGAAATGAGTCCACGAAAGAAGGGGACCGCGATGTTTGGTTCTCTGCCCTCTCTGTCTACTTTGTAAAGGAGATAGTGTGAAAATATCAAAATATATAGAAGTTAAAACAGTGCATTGTGATTGAATTATCTTGTAATATATATTTAAAACAACCTCAAATGAACATTTATTCGTAACCGTCAACATAAAACGAGTAGTAACAGATTTTAGCTGCAATAGTAGCTAATGTCTCTTCACAAATAGAAGTTGAAGCTGAAGGTTCTAAGGATAACTGGACTAATTTTTTACTAAACATAGCTAGGAATGTGGGAGCATTCTTAAAAACTGCAGTTTAAAAAAAAAAGCACTTACGAATTCACTTGTTCAAGAACCACAGGGCCATAGACAAATACTGTGTGACAGACTGCGTCTACACTTTTTTAGAGTCTCACGGATTGTATATATTGTAACAAATAAAATAAACAGGTTTTTACCATGATATTAAACATTTTTTGGAGTTTCCCGATATTTCGATGCTGTTGCAAACACCATGATTAACTGGCGCAGACAATCGCTGTCTACGTATAATATAAGGAACATTATAAGTTTTTTCACCAAAAAATGAATGTGTTGATGTATTGCAGCTGTGTACAGAGGAGGACTTGATGCCGGGGCCTGCGACGCAGTACGCGCCGGTGTCCCGTCTCATACTAGAGCGCTGCCATCGAATCATACTGATATATTCGCCAGATTTTCTCAATAGTCCGGCCAACAACTTCTTCACAGACTATGCCCAGGCCGTTGGTATTGGTGAGTTTATATCAATGATGTTCTTTTGTTACCTTAAAAGGATGTATATGACCTTTAGAAGGTCACCCTTATAAGAGTGATATGGGTGACAAGATCATTAATGTTTTTTGTCTGCTTTAAAAGGGAAAAGAACCCAAATAAGATCGGTTATGCGTCTGTCACAGTTTATTTTCTTAGAACTTGACAAATTTAAAATTGGCCATAGTACATCTTGTCAAACCACATACTACTCGTATGTTACATAAGCTAACGTTATAAAACATTCATCCTTATTCAATTTAAAAAACGTAGCCGATGCCCTTCGTCAAGGCGTAATCTATTGCCATTCTAAATTTCATCGAAATTGCTCCAGCAATTTAACGTGTGCAAAATTCAACCCTCTCTTTTTGCGAGTGAAAATTAACATAAATGTTAAACATGTGCGTCATTATTTTTAATAAGCAATATCTTTACTCAGTTTCACAGCCGTATTTCGTTTCATACAAAAGTTCCATCAGAGTTCAACCTTCCCCTTTTCCCTTCTTTAAAATATAAATTTCCAAAAATTCTTTCTTAACTAGCTCTTAAATTACACAAACTATCATCAAACCAAAATTCATGATCCTAGCTTTAATAGTTTCGCGAATAATCACTCAGTGAGTGATATTTCGCTTTAATATGCATACTATGGGTTCGTAAGACAGTTAGTTAAATTTTTATTCAAGCAAACCCAATTGTGAGGAGTTCTACCTAAAGTTTACAGGTAAAGTATAACGGAAGCTCTAGTTTTGTAGATCTGAAGCTTAAAAATTTTGTTTACTGTTTTATAAAAACGGACGAAAGCCTCTCTGCGGGTCGACCTCGCATTTAACAGATTTGTTCCTTCTGAGTCTCTGTATAATGGCTATAACGAGAAATAGGTTATTATATTGTTTGATAACATTTTATTTCAATGGTGAAAAGAATATTGCTATGCTATACCGCTAAAATTACTAAAAGGGCGGTGGGGAGGGTATCTGGGACTTGTGAAGAATTAAATCTCTCACTAAAACTTGATGCTGTTTTCGAGATGCAATAGTACTAGTTCCACGGCCCCTGGCGGCATTTCACTAGAACCTTCTTTACGTCATTAAATGCTTTATGCATCTAGTACCCTGGTACTGCTTGGGGGCAGCGGGGGGGTATGCGGGACTTCTTGAAAATCGAGTCTACCCACTAACAGTTGACGGTGTTCCTCCGGGGCGCCATTTGCCGGGGCAGCGGGGACGCTTTCGCACTCTGTCGAAACCCCAACGGCGATGCCCGATGCTTTGGATGCGTCGGGCTCTTCCTGTTTGTGGGCGGAAGGGGAGAACGCCCACCCGTACTACGTGTGAGACGCGTGAGAACACGCGCCATTCCGAGGCTTGACAGAGGGGTGACATTCCCTCGAATGTCTCCCCAAGCATCATCTCACTAGAGCCTAGAGCAGCCATACTCAACCTCGTTTTTTCTCGTGTTACATATTCATAATATCTATTTCAAGTGTGCCATAACATTACGATTTAATTTAATAAAGTAATTGACTTTAAGCAATATTTTAAATTATGAGTGTTGAATAGTGTACATGTTTCAATAATCTTATCTAGATCAGTCTTGTGATTACTGCATGGTACTCGTAAACCGTGATTCAGATGAGAATCATATTAAGATACTAATCAGTATATATTTTTGCCGCCGTACTTTACAAAACTATATATATGCAATTTAAATGGTTTCTTGGCTTGATTTTTTCACCAGATGACCCGGTGAAAAAATCAAGCCCAGAAAGCCAAATCGAGAGACCCGCTCTGGATCTCTCGATAAAGCTCAGGGGGTCACAAAATGCGACCTGCGAGCTACAGGTTTAAGTATGCCTGGCCTATAATAAAATCATGGAAGTAAGCTAAATTGTGATAAGTATGAGCAGCAGTGTAACATACCTTCTGAAGTATAGAGACATTCAAACAGCCATTAATCGCATATGTTGCTTGCCTTTAATATTCGTATCAAATAGTTAAAACAGTTCGGATATATCTCAATGATAGTTAAAATTCAATGAGAAATGTTACTATGGAAGTAAGAACTCGACTCCGTACCGTGTGCAGAATCGAACCGTCCGAAGATAATCCCATGCATGTACCGCGAGTGCGTGCTGCCGCCGCACCTCACGTTCTACCACAAGCTGTGGTACAGCGCGCCGGGCGAGGCGCGCCGCGCCGCCGCCTACGACTTCTGGGAGCGCCTCGCCACCGCGCTCAGGGCCGCCGCTGCGCCTAGGTACCAACTACACGCTGCACGCATGCCACGTCACACTCCACACATTTCACGCCACACTGCACACGTCATACTCCACACGTCGTACGTTACACTCCACAAATCTTACGTCACACAATACTCTCCACAAATCCTACTCCATACATACTATCACAATTACTCCACACATTACACTCAACACGTCACACTCCACATATATGTCTCATTAGTCAGAAACTTTACATGTCACATACTCCACACGTCATACGTTATACTCCACAAATCTTATAAAATACTCAATACGCAATACTCTCCACAGATCACACTGCATACATACCACCACAATTACTAATTACATCACACCACACGTCACACTACATACAAAATGTCTCATTATATACGTCAGAGAGATCAGATATCACACGTACTTCGCACGTCATCATCATACTCTACGCGTCGCACGTTACAATGCACAAATAATACTTGTATGTCACACAATACGCTCCACAGATCTGTTGCAACGGCAACACAGGCCCGCGGATCCCACTTATTACTTTTTAATCTGTTTTTTTTTTATTAATATATAATTTTCATCTACCCTGACATTAGACTTGCCTGTGTATTTACTTATTACACGATTGTATATGGCGAATTCATATTTTTATTTTATCATCGTATTCTAGGTACTTATAAACAGCCTTAGCAGCCACCTATGGATACAGTTACACGAACAGATCGCACTCCATACATAATGAACGTTTCCTTTGAATTTTATGTTTGATCTGATAAGCTAACACACATCCCATTTTACACGTAATACTCCACACTCTTCGCATCTCACAACACTACACACATTACACACTCCACCTCTCACGTCACACTGCACACATCTCGCTCTATAACATCACATACTAAGTCAATAAAACTATAAAGCAAATAGATCTAGTTAGCTAATAGAGCTGCTGAGATAATATAAAGCTAACAAGGTAAAAAAGATTGAACTAATCTTTACACGAAAAATGTAATATATCCCTCTTTTTTTACAATTATTTAGTATTTGTAACTACCCCCGGATTTTGTCCTGTGACAATCATAGTCTATGGACAATTCATTTTGAGAATATTTTAAATATAACAATTTGATTACAGGCTAAATGGTGTTGCGAGTCATTCAGCGATCAATATAACTGAATTAAACCAAACTGCATCCGACGAGAGGGCTAAAACAGAGCTGCTGCCTCTACCAAGCGTCCCGATTACAACTTCCCAGTCAATGAGCCGTTTGGATTCGCTTTCGCGCAGCCCACCTTCGGAGGACGACACTATGAGTCAATTCAGCGAAGGACGCATGAAGAAGTCCAGCTTGGTGAAGAAGATACTCCAGCCTTTTAAGAGGAAAAAACGAGATAAACCGGTCCTTGTAGAAAATTGACGCCCGGGTAGTAAACTTAAAGCCAAAAAGGTGCGTCGCATACACAGTCTCATAGAGAAGGTATATCACAGGGATTGTAAATTAGAAACAAGAATAATTTTAAATAGGGATGTAAAGAGAATATAATACCTATGTGTAAAAAAATTGTTGCCAGTTACAAAAGTTTGTAATTGGTAGTTTTGATGGTAGATTTTATTTTTAAAATATTGTACTATACATTGATTCGTTTATGAAAGTAGAATTGTATTTTGAATGTTTTTTAAAATAAAAATATTTTTGCTAAATCATTTTAAATGTGAAAAAACGTGGCAGCATTTCATAAATATTAGATATTTTTGAAAATGTTAGCAAATAATTTTTAATATGTGATCAATGTTATATTGAATATTTGAATACCGATTTTGGTGATATTCTGTGATTCTAAAAACACTGGTTAAGGACAATTTTCCAGTTTGTAACTTAGGGTATACTAGTTCAAGATCAAGATCACGAGTAGAGATGTGCCGGATATCCATATCTGCGGATATCTACGGGGAAAATCTGTATTCGAATCCGTAGCATACTTTTTATCGGATCTCAAACAGCACTTTAATATTTAATTTTCATTATGTGAAATTTGAAAATAGTGTTAAAACTAAACTTGTCACTTACTAACGTAAAATATTTCCATATCGCAATTCTAAACTGTTTTAGATAGACAATGTTTTTAAGTTGTAAATTGACCAAGTTTGAAAGTTGAACTCTGTATCCTTATCCGGAAAACTACGCACTTATAATCTAAAATAAATATACATTTTTCCTGACGACAATTCCTGTTTCTATCTGATTTTTGTTCTGAATACTATTATTTCCAGTTTCTCTTCAATACATACTCTCTATATTTTATTTGAGAATAATTTGTTGCTTTTTTCTATCTGTTAATAACACACCTTTTTTACTAACTTTAAAATAATATTTCAGACACATTAACACTTGAGAACTCTGCCATACATGTATGTATACACTATACAGATAATATTATTTAAAAATTACAATTAGCTCTAAGTAGTAAGTTTGTAGTAAATCAATTTATGTTACAGAATTTATGTTAATAATCGTAAAATACTACAGAGCATTTTATACAAGGACGATTTAAATCGTCCTAGATTTTTATGATGCGTCCCATTTAAAATTATTGTGTGAAATGAGTATAGCGTATATCCTAAAAAGCTGTTTTTCTTTAAGAGCAAATTTTTGTATAAACTTCTTCGATTACAAATAAAAACTAGATTCAGTCTTCTGTAAAATCTAAATAAAGTATTGTCCGAATTGGACTTATACATTTCTAATAGCGTATAGTATTATCGGTAATATTTTGTTAATTTAAAGTAGACCTTACTATCAAAGCATAAGAGTGTAAAAGCTGATAAAAGATCCTTGCGTGACCTTGAAACGAAGTTTGTTAAAAAAAAAAAATTTAAATGAAATCTTACGTTTTGCGCTTAAAGTATAATTTACATAATATATTAGCATCGCTATTTGCGTCGTTTTGTTACGTGAAAATGACAAGGATAAGACATATATATCGTCATGCAATATTTGAAAAATATGATCACGAATTTAATAAAAAAGCTAGGTAACGTTATTGTTATAACGAAAAAATGAACACGTAAATAATTTTTTTTAATTTGCTTACCGAAAATAAGAATCACAGTCTTTTTTAGCGTTCTAGATGTGTTGTTTTCACAATTTTTGAAGGAGCACTTTGACATGTTCGCTGTTAGCGTTTTCAAATACTACTAAAACGAAAGTGCACTCAAATACTCATTTGAGTGCACATTTGGTTCGGGCATTTTTGAAATGTTGATTGTGTATCGTTATTTTTATATGTGATCGAAGATAAACTTAAACAAAAATTAAATTAATAATACATATTTGTATGAACATCAAATCTATCACTGCTTTTAAAAGAATCTGTACTGAAAACTAACATACAACTTGGTCAGGATTTATTGTTCTGGCAATTATTTTACATTTTTTGGAGTAATTTACACGAATTTGAAAATTCATTATTTGTATTATATTGAATTCACTTTTCGAGATTTTTTGTTTGCAAAGCCTGAGAAGAACTATAATACGAGATGTCATGAGGCGTCACTTTAATTAGCAGAACAATGACAAATATAGAAACCGGGCTAAAATAGGAACAAGAAAAACATTTTATTCTATTTTTATTTATCGTATTTATAGGGCATTAAAAAGATGCATAATAATAATAATATATCATGGCCTATAGAGGCCAGGTATAGGCTGTCCAATGTTGACCTAAGTTGACTTACATAGTTTCTTTTAAAAACCTTGTGACACATGGTTACGTGTCAACTTAAAAATATTCTTATAACTATAATTTGAGATGAAAATAACAACCATTAATAATAATAATAATGCGCCAGACAATACACACCAATCATCTGATCTCAAACTAAGGTATCCTGTGCTATGAGAACCAGTCGACGACTACTAGGGGCGTCCCCCAGTACACCCAGACCCGAGACAATCTAGAAAACTTCATTTTCTAAATTGGTCCGACCGGGAATCGAACCCGAAACCTTCCGCGCTTGGATTAGCGTCTGCCACTGCGCCATCTACATCGTCGAATTAATAATTATCAGTTTCACTCATTCGCATTATATTATTAAAAAAACTGAACAAGGAAGCTGTTACTGAGTTTTTATATAAAGCTTGGCTTCTATACTAATGTCATTATTCTGAGGTTTCCCTAATTTGTCATTTCACAGCTCGTTACAAAAAAAAATGTCTAATTTCCACAATATGGTTGAAGCTCAATATTATTTTCTGGTCAAGCTATACAAGGGTTTTTATATATGCTATAATTTAAAATGAATACATTGAGATTAATTTTCAAAATATGTATATCATCATAACATCTTATTATTATTATTATTATTATCTGTATTGACAATTTTGAATTTTGTGATATAACTAGGTTTACGAATTGTTAGAATTCTGAAATAAAATTTTTGAAATAAGTCGTGCTTCCCGAATGTATAACGTTCAATGAACTATTTTATTTAATTTTCGAGTCAGTTTTGTACATATGAATTTTTCATTTTATGTACTGACGTATATCGATTTATCTAATAAACTATGTTACCGAACTGATATTTCATTTTCTTAAATATCATAATGAAATCAAATAAACCTTTGAATTGGACAAGAATATGAGATTGGGTTTTCTTGTTACTTTCCATGACTCGTGTTAATACAAATGTATATACATGATTCATTAACTGTATTCTGTAGACCAGATATCTCATTCTTCTCACATTTGACGAGGAATGCGAATAATTTTGACATGTCCATCAACACTGGCTATTTGATCTTCATAAATTGTATCTAAATAATGAACGATTGTGTTAGATAGCACTGTAGTGGAGATCGATGATTAAAGAAGGGCCTTCGATGTCGATCAACCGTCAAGTGGGCGTTTGTCCACTTTACGCAGCGCGTGTGGTCCGCGCTACTGCAACGGCTTGGGCACCCAGTTTTGTTCCCGTGTCGGGCAAAAATGTAATTGTGAACACATTTTGTTAGGCAATTACAAAAAGTAATTGTAATTGTTTTTACAATTACTTTACCCCAGACACCTTTCGGCACGCTGGTGCGATCCGTAGATGCAGAAGTTTTTTGACACTGACAGATTATTGTATTAGCATTGCAAGCACGTTCTTGGGGGCCTGTTCTCCAGGGGCTGTCTCCTCCCATTTCTGTTCGTTTCTTGATGCGAACGCTTCTTTGAAATAATGAGGGACACGTCGCAAGTGACGGTATGCGTTCAATACATCAACTTGCACGACTAATGTAGGTACTGATAATTGCGTGTTTGTTCAGTGTTCAGTTAATTACGAATGTGTGAGCTGAGCTGAGTTATTGTGATTTCACCAAAATCCGTCAGTAGTTTTTACGTGAAAGAGTAACAAACATCCATACATCCATACTCACAAATATTCACATTTATAATATTAGTAGGACCACATTTATAGTATCAGTAGTTTCGGACCACGCATCGTCATGTGAGCCCCTCGATCAGTTGCGATTTTACTGTGACGTAGAACAGAGAGCGGGTAGTGTACCCCAGCGCGTGCAACAAATTCGAACCCTTCTGTGGACCCAAATAATTATGTTATATGATGTGAAGTGTGTCATATCTACTACGTGTGTTGTCTTTTGTTCCTCCGGAGGAGGCGACGAAAGAGATTCCCCAGAATCGTGCGTAATATAATCCTGGTACCTACCTAGACGGACGAAGATTTATATTTTATATTTTTGTACATAATTTCTGATAGCAGAGCGTGGTTCAGACCTCTTTTATATACACATAGAATTTAATGAGAGTCTAGCCCAGCGTCAAAGAACATAGCAAGCAACTGTCAGCAAGTGGCTGATCTTCATCACCTGTGCCCACGGGGACCAATCCAAGCAACAAAGGGCCTACTCGATCTCTGCTGCTCCTCCAAAATTTAGTCTACCATTGTCCTACGACATACGCCTAGGGTAACTGTAACAGGAGTTTTTGAGAATAAAGCTTCCATAACACAGTCTCTCGCCTTTGAATTATCTGGAGCTGGGTACCTTTTGAAGGTTTTTCCCACGTTACTAAATAAAAGTTTCAATATGTGAGTGAACTTAGAGAGCTTAACAATCTAGTTATTTAAAAAAATAGTTTAACATAATTAAATATATTTATTAATTAATGTCAAAGCACTGTAACAGAATTTATTCGAACAAAATGATCGACACCACAACTTGCTAGAAGCATCTTTGAATCATCGTCTTGCGAAGGCTTGAATGTTAATCTCTTTACTGTTAGGTGATGGACCAGACTGAAAAAAAAATTAAATACACAAATTAGCAGCTATGACTTTTCCAATTCTCGACGGTACTTTTAAACATAAA
The DNA here is from genome assembly GCA_907165235.1 of Zeuzera pyrina. Taxonomy (NCBI): domain Eukaryota; kingdom Metazoa; phylum Arthropoda; class Insecta; order Lepidoptera; family Cossidae; genus Zeuzera; species Zeuzera pyrina. Next base: position 26,797,138 of record OU015620.1, on the reverse strand, counting down.
ATGGAAGGACAACAATTTTTTTTAAAAGCTCTAAGCAAAATATAAGGCATTGTAACTTGATATACACATTTGATCTCGTGATGTAGACACAAACACATAACGATCCTAAAACATTTTGTTTAAATTAATATTGAGGCTCCAGATGTCAAAATTCAACTTATTACGTAAAAAAATAACATTTTCGACATTAGTCTTTTTAAACTGTAAGGCGACGCGTTGATAAACAATAATTTAATCTAAAATAGACCTTCTGCTCTATGTAAACGTGCGCACTAGCTTTCGAAAAATACAAATCAACAGTTATTTTCGTTTATTTTAAAAACTATAATCAATTTTAAAAAATCCAACTGACATTTTAGGGAATATGTTTAAAGTAAATTATACAGAAAATTTAGCAATATAAATTGGTCCCGTTGCTCTGAAAAATGTAAATCTCTATTTTAAATGAAGTTACTTTGATATTTTTTTTTGTGTTACAAAAGTTAACCAACCGTGTATCGCAACTGTCGACATGAAGTCAACGAAATGAAGTATCAGGATACCAAATATCATTGTCATATGTTTTGTAGTCACTTAGAAAAATTGAGATCCCTGGCGTCAAAATTTCTAATGCGTCGCCTTAATTACAAACTATGGGCAGGTTATGATTACATTGAAACAAATTATATACGAAATTCTATTTTAATACGGTACAAACTATTATCATATTGTTCCAATTTTTTTAAAGAATTACATTTTATAGCGTTAAAAAGAATTTCTGTTGCTGTTTTTAGCAATTTTAAAGTTATTTAAATGTAGCTATCCCAAACGATTTGATTTACGTTAACATTCTTTGACCAGCCCCTTGGAGAGGTAGAATGTCTGCCTTCCAAGCCAGGGTCCCGGGTTCTATTCTCAGTGAGGATCAATTTAGGAAATAGATGTCACTCAATGTTTTCTCGGTTCATTGTATGGTACTCATAGTACCAGCCTAAACCTTAGCAGTATTATTATTTTTATCAATAATAAAAATGTTAGAAAAAAACATACCTGTTATCCAAATCTAACATCAAATCCCATAAACCATCAAAGCTATAAATTCTAATTGCTCCGGATTCGAACCCCGTAGCGATCAGTCGGACGCCATCTCGTACAAACGGCGCAAACGCCAGTGACGTCACCGATGTGTTGGCTAGCTCCAGCGGCTTCCCGCGCAATCCGTGATTACCTAGCGATGTATCATTCGAAGCTTCTGTCTTGGACCATACGCAGACCTGGGAACAGATACCGTACATAAAATATATTACAACATATTCATTTAAACTACGTAATAGATTTTAACTTAACACATGATAAGATCGAATGGACAAATGGACAAGGGATGTCACCGAGGAGTACCCTCGAGAAGGGAAACGTTGAAAAGATAGACCAGTGAAACACTGGGAAATGTTTTACTTAAAAGATGGATAAGAGCAGCTCGAATCCAAGATAAATGGAGGAGCCTAGGGGAGGTCTATGTCAAGGGACAGCCTGACTTATTATATGCCGATGTCACAAATGAATTCATATTAGGTGAATTTATTTATATATCTAGTACTAAGGAACGCTTTGTAATTAAGGGGTAATCTTTAGTCAGTGAATAAAGGCTATTTATTTTAATAGAGTAATGAATAAGACGGTGTTAGCAATCCAGGCGGATCCCTTTCAAAGTCTACTACCCGCGAAAAATAATATCTTATTGTAAACGTTTTACTGACCTTCCCATCTCTAGATCCAGTCGCAAACATCTCCGCATCGTGTGCCCAAGCGCAGCACCAAATTATCCTTGTGTGAACGCCATTAGTTTTGTCTGTATGGGCCACTATACTAAACGAATTCGATCCTTGCTCCCTTTGAAATAAGGTCCATCGTCGGTCGCGGGATACAGAGAGCAATTGTTGACTGTCCGGCGAGAACGCGAGTTGCGTGACAGTTAACTGATGCGAGATGAGTTTTTGTATTTGTTGCCAGATGGTAGTTTCCCTGGAAAACATTAAAACGTTATTCTCATAAAAATCTGCAAATATCTTTATGGTGCCTATTATCAGACCCGGATGAAAAATTTTTGAGATGAGAATGCAGACGTACGAAGACAACCGACCTTAAATAACTGTGGTAAGGGTAGAAGAAATATCGCGTCAAATGTATTTACCAAAATACTTCTCAAACCTAGACGAGAGTATGTAAGAAAAATTATGAGATTTGAAAAGGCGAAAGGAGTAAGGACCGTGATACTTGGTGCTCCGTCCCCTCTGTGCCTACCTCGTAAGGGATACAGCGTGAGGATATGTATTGCTATATTTACCATATAAGAACTGCAGAGTGTTCCGCCACTGTGGCTTTACAAGTGGAAGCGATGAGGGTGCCGTCGGGGCTAGCGTCTAATGCGAACACTTCGTACCCATGACCATACAGTTTCTGAATCTCGGGCCACAGGGTGTTCTGCATGAGGGTTTCTTCTGTAGGTGGGTCTGAAATTTTGGTGTAGTCAGATTAAATTCAATCCGGCTCGAAGGACCAACCAAAGAAAAATTAAAATATTTGATTGGGTTGATCAACTATTCTTTTTTCACTGGTTGGTTAGTCTCGAAAAATATTACTTTTTAATTTATTAATTGTCTTAATAACTGAAAAGGATATATAATAATTTACATAATTATAAAGAAACGTACTTTTATGAAAAGGAATGAATACACAATCTAAAAAAAAATTAATTACAGTGGAATTGACCTTTGGACAATTGAAACTGTTTTGTCTTCTGGGCTACCTAAAGTACGGAAAATCAACTACAGGGATAGATATTATCATCATCATCTCAAGTCATTCTCAACCATATTGGTGTAGGGCTCCTTCAACAATCTCCATTCCTTTCTATTTTGGGCAGTTTTCGTACAGTTGCTGCCCGCTATCCTTACGATGTCGTCCTTCCACCTCATTTGCGGTCTTCCCACTGGGCTCTTTCGGTTTCGACAGATATTAGATTTATGATAAATATTTATGAATGAATTGATTACGTAATTATATATTTAAAATAACTTTTGTCAGAAATTCAGGGAAAGTGGGACAATAGCTGATAGACCCAACTAATTTATTGGCATTAGGTTGTTAGATCTTGCAAAATCTTTTCAAGACTTCTCTAAATAGTTTTCTTACTGATCTGGGAGAGAGACGAAAGTAGATTAATTTTCCTGCGCAGATCGTACAGTTATTCAAGGGATCATGTTCATTATATGGAACTTATATAGGCGATGCAAAATAATGATTACTGGAGGTGGCGTCAAAATGAGGTTGCTTCGTTGCACGTGCTTTGTCCATCCCGAATAATAAAAAGGGAGTCGCTATGCATGTATCTAAATAAAATTATAATCACCAAAGATACTGTTATTGCAAAAACGAAAAAAATAATGCTTAGATGGATGATGGAGCCACATAGAAAGAATGAGTGATGAACGATCGATGAAGGAAATCTACAAAGCAAGGGGTGAGGTGAGTAGCAGCAGCCAAAGAAGATTAGGACTGACTTGTTATGAAGATCAAATAGGCAGATCGTTAGCGGACTGCTTTGTCAAAAGCAATAGTGAACTTTGGCAAAAATGTGTGAGGAGAATGATGAGATTTGAGGAGGCGAAAGAAGTATGCAAGGACCGCAATGCTTGACACTTCGTCCTACGCCGTCAAGGATACTGCATGTGGTTATGTATGTATGTTCCACCGAAAACTCAGTAACAAATTCCAAGCAAAAGTTTCAAGCTTTTTACTGATGCAAAAAAGGATCAATATTTAACGCCTCATCAGAAACACGGAGGTGCTAAATTTCTCACTCACTTGTCAAGTTAACTGGCACGAAATAACCATCGTTCTCATCATCTACATCTGCTTTGTCGGCACCGCTGAAGACCGCTTTGTTGGATAAACCCAACGATGGTACCGAGGCACCTTCTGGACCTGGAGAAATGATAAAGTAATTAAAGCTATGGTTTGTATTTTAACCTTTAACCACTGATGTGAGGAGTCTTAAGCTCCATTAGCCTTATTAAAATATAAAAATTACAATCATTTGGTGAGAATGTTTATGGATTCGAGAATAATAGACACGTTATCAATGTTTCTCAATTCAATACAGACATTTATTGTAAGTTCATTCTGGTAATGCTATATTGCATCTTCTCCGTTGGTGTACGAGAAACGAAAAAATATAAACTTGACAGGTATTTATCATCCTGCGTAGTATGTCGTGAAAGTAGGACAATAGATACGAGGTTATTATGAGACCACATTAGTTATTGCTTAGAGATACGTAACGTAAGGTGGGCGAAAGTATTGTTACAGTGCAGGTGCAGAGTTTATTTTTGTTCGTACAGAGATATCAAGTACACGCGAACTTAATTACGGCGGTCCTTAGTCTTCGTAGTCGTCCCTCGAAGTAGGTACTCGCGTAAAAGTCACCTAAGGTATACGCTTCACACACCCTGATGTCGCCTCGATATATCTCTTCGATCGTTAGTTCAAAAATTGACTAGGCGGCGGACACGGAGCACTATTTATAGTCTGATAAAAGTTAGGATGTAAACTTCTAGAGCAAACCCGAATGCTAGTAATAATAACTCATAGAAATAAAGAGGGTGGACCTTTCTAGTTAATAATGCTCGCTAACAATAATTCCACATAGTTCTCGATGCCGCCCGTTTGCATGAGTCATACGACACGTCGTCGTAATTTCGAGGTGCAACTTTGTTCTTCTTTCTTAATTTTACTTATACCATTCGATAGTAGACCTTAAACCTACCAATGCGTTTTTAGGTCATAACTTCGCGTAGGTCTCGAGGTATAAGCACTAAAATTTGTATTTAGCTCCATTTAAATATCGCCCTTATTCCTTAGACATAAGGTCCAACCGTAACAGTATGTAGAAGTAGTAATAAAATTAAGGAAGAAGCCAAGGAAGATCAAGACAAGGATTAATACTATATTGATTAAAATAGCTTCGCTAACGGAGATGTGCAAAAAAGTTTACTAAAAGTATTTAAATACAAAATAGGTATTTTCAAAATACTTTCTTCAAATAAAATAATATTTTCACTGATTTTAACACTAGTTTTGTTCGAAGAGTTCCTCTTTCATATTCCGTCTATGTGGTGTTTCCAGGTTTATTGTAGTATTGGCATTATTGTTGGCAGCATTTAGGATGGGTGCGTTCTTAAATAAAGTAATTATGAATTTAGGAATCAAAAATACGAAATATGAATTAAAAACATTAACAAAACCATTTTGCATTTTACAAATACTAAATATTTATGTAGATTATTGCAAATAAAATACAAAATGCAAAAAGTATTTCAAATGCAAAATAAAAATAGGTATTTTGCATTTTGTATTTGCATTTTAGATTGATGTATCTATATATATAAAAGGCGATGTATGTATGTATGTATGTTCCTTATGGACTCCGAAACGGCTGGACCGATTTCGATGAAATTTTCAGGGGATCTTCAGATTGGCCTAGCGGGTGTTCTTGTAAAGTTTGGTAGCGATCGGATCAGTAGAATTTTTTTTTTCTGCAGTATCAAAATAATTATAAAAACTGTTTAATTTATTTTAACTTTAACTAACGCCCAGTGAAACGGGCCGGGTTTGCTAGTTTCAAATAAATCACATCTCTGTTCGCAAATAACCTATTATTTTTTAATAATATGTAAAAATAAAAATGGCTACTGGGATTAACCTTAGGAGATAGACAATATTATACCATTCCGTAGTACTATGTGTTAATGTAATTTATAATGTTTATAGCCAGCATTAGCAATGTGAGTACCAGATATATAGCTTTTACGGCTTGATTACAAAACATCGACTTTACATCCTATAAATAAAATATGCATGTGATAATCAAAGTATGTATTATACATATTTAAAGCTCTAAATGATGATGAAAACTGTATTAAATTCTGTTGCGCAGTTTAGAAGAACTAAGCGCACAAACAGACAGACAGAAATAGCGACTTTGTTTTATATATTTAATAATAAATAAATAAATACTCTAGACAATTACACAGATTGTGTGACCCCAAACTAAGCAGTCAGCTTGTACTATGGGTACCACACAATGAACTCTAGGGGAGTTCCCAGTAACACCCAGACTCCAAACCAATTTAGAAAAGTTCGTTTCCTATATTGACCTGACCGGGGATCGAACCCGGGACCCTAGCATGGAAAGCAGATGCATATGCCACTGCGCCAACGGGCCAGTCATTTATAGATAACGTTCCATAATTGGAAAAAAAACTTAGTTGTAGACTAACTCTGAACACTTATTTATTTAGGACAAGGCCACTCCAAAAGGAATAAAGAAGAATTTTTAAGAAAAAAATTAAACCGACTTCAAAATAAAAGTACAAAATAATTATTATTAAAATTAAAAAATTAAAATTACAAAAAAATTTTAAAATTACATTAAAATTTTGGACAATAAAGTATATTATTATTATTTACTAATCAATACTCAAGTACAAAAACAATAATAGTTATAAATGGGTCAGTTCAGACAATACAGACCGATCATCTGATCTCAAACTAGGGCATTCATTGTGCTACGAGGGCTGCTATTTATGTATCCGGAATAACAAAGTGAAACTAACATATAGCATTTATTATAGTTTTATTGCTTTTCAAAATATTCACCATGGTGATCGATGCACTTTTGCATGCGTTGCAACCAATTTTCGTAGCACTGTTTCCATTCGGATTGAGGTATCTCCAAAACGTGCATTTTGAACGCATCAACAGCCTCTTCACGGCTCGAAAAACGTTGACCACATAATTTATTCTTCACGGTTGGAAATAAATAGAAGTTGTTGGGGACCAAGTCGGGGCTGTACGGCGGATGACCCGTTAATTCGATCTTTTGATCTTCGAAACACCGAGTTGTTTCGGCCGATGTGTGGCAGCTAGCATTGTCATGATGAAGAAGGATTCTGCGTTGTCGGTTGTTCTTTCTTATTTCTTCAAAGACTTCTGGCAAACAAATGGTCGTGTACCATTCAGAATTAACCGTTTTACGATCCTCTAGTGGCACTGTAGCTACATGTCCATTTATACCAAAAAAACAAGCGACCATTTGCTTCAAAGTGCTTTTTGAACGAATGAGTTTTCTTGCGTTCGGCTCATCTTGGAACACCCCAACCGTTTATTGTTGTTTAGTTTCAGGATCATACGCATATATCCAAGATTCATCACCTGTGTAGATATTATAGACAGTTTTTGACGCACCCTGATTGTACTTTTGTAACATTTTTTCACACCAATAGACACGAGCCCGTTTTTGGTCAAATCTCAAGTTGTGCGGAATCCAACGTGAACACATTTTTTTTACAGCTAAATGTTCGTGTAATATTTTATATATACTTGTCATACTTATGCCCAGAGACGCCTCTATCTCGCGATATGTAACATGACGATCTTGCATTATTAGTTCCCGCACAGCATCAATATATTGAGGTACAACAACCGATTTAGAGCGACCTTCTTTAACTTCGTCCGTGAGCACAGACCGCCCACTTTTAAACTCACTAAACCTGTGATACACAGTAGTTTTCGATGGTGCTTCGTCCCCAAAAGTCGAAGTGAGTTGATCGATGCACTGTTTTTGAGTTAGCCCTCGCCGAAAATCGTAATAAATCACAGCACGAAAATTTTCACGACTTAAATCCAGGGTGATAAAGACTCGCAATTTTCAAAATGACGCCACAAAGGATAAACAAATGACAGATACATGAAACAAATTGTATTCTTCAGCCAGAGTTCCATTTTTAAATGTTATAATTACTTTTTTAATATTGTTTTGTAACTGGCCAGTTCCGGATACATAAATAGCAACCCTCGTATAAGAACCAGACGACGCCGACAACTACTAGGGGCGTTCCCAGTACACCCAGACCCAAGACGGTCTACAAAAGTTTGTTTCCTAAATTGACCCGGCTATTTTATTTAAGATCAAATAGCTAGAGTGGTAGCCGACAGAAGTGTTAAAAGCACTCGCATACCTAGGCGAAGGTGTGAGGAGAATGATGAGATTTGAGGAAGCGAAAGAAGTATGTAAGGACCGCGACGCTTGGCGCTCCGTCCTCTCTGACTACCTCGTTAGGGATACGGCGTGAAGATATGTATGTATGTATGTATTGACCCGGTTGGAAATCGAACTCGGACCCTTCCGTGCTTAGACACAACGAAAGATGAATTGTCTTTGACGTTGTACAAAATTTCGTAAAGAAAAAGATATAAATTCTGTATGGCATTCGTTACGACGAATGTTTTCTTCATTAAATCAATATAAATACAAATCAATTGCCACATGTATAACGGAGGATCACTTGTATGAAAGAAAGGTTTGTGTGAAAGAAAAATTTTGGAAAATCCACGGAAATAATCGGAAATTTGGATGATATTTTTGTGTGAAAATATCAATAAAAAAATTTTGTACGTTGCCAATATTCAATATCCTACCGGGGCGAAGCCAGTAGGCGTCGCTAGTTGAAGATGAATATGTTTGTTACTACTAAAAATGGCGCGATCCCCGTGAGTTAACAAATACCATATTATTAAGTATCAAGGTTATCCGACCAAAAACTGCTATGTCACTACCAAACACTTATTGCTAGGTAACGTTTATCAACATTACATTGAATCATGCTTAAAATCAATACTACGATAACGTGGTCTATATCCTTCGGTATGCTTATATTAAGTAGCACTTATATTTTTGAACCAGTGAGTCGTATCGTTCAGTACATGTTACCATATCGGTCTGCAATGGCTGCTGTTAAGAGTAAGGTTAATTTCAACACAAGACATTTGAGGAAAGGTACGATTTGTTTTTGATTTTTACCTATAATATTTTCAACATTTTTGATAATAGCTTTGAAATATATTATAAAAGAAAAATTGAGTAAAGTTTTCAATGTTTATATATGCATTTATGTATGTTTTGTATGTAAAAAGTCTCGCTATTGTAGATATTTTCTATCATAATATACGTAAACTAGATACTCGATATTATCAATGTTTTTACAGTAGTATATACAGAGCGAAAGTGGTAAAAGAAGCCAAGGAAGACCAAGGCTGACTTATGAAGATAAAATAGCCAGAGTAATAGCAGACGGAAATGTCAAAAGCACTCGCATACCTAGGCGAAAATGTGTGAGGAGAATGATGAGATTTGAGGAAGCGAAAGAGGTGTCTAAGGACCGCGACTCCTGGCGCTCCGTCCTCTCTGACTACCCCGTTGGGGATACAGCGTGAAGTTATGTTATGTTATGTTAAGTTTAATTTTTTTACACAAATTGTTGAGTACTTTTTGCGTGCAACGAACAAACAAGAAACAATGATGTCACGTCATTCAATCTCATGTTATTGTGTACACCCTATACATTAGTTGGTCATCAATTTCAATTTACTTTTTACAAATATATTTATTTGTCTAATAATTTCATATTCATTCCATTTTATCCATATATGTGTAACATTTTTTATTTTTACTCGTTCAGGCGACCCTCTCCCACCGTACAATGGGAAGCTGCGTGTGTATAACATGCGGTACTGTCCGTTCGCACAACGCGCCATCCTCGCTCTCAACGCGAAGAAAATTGACTACGAGGTTGTTAACATCCACTTGAAAGACAAACCTGAATGGTATACTCAGAAGAGCCCTTTTGGTAAGATATGACAATAATAATAATATTGGGGATAAATACACAAATTGTGCCAACCCATAAACGAAGCACTAGGCAAAGCAAGCAGTAAACATGCTGAAGCGGCTATGAGTGATCTAGTTTGTCCAAGAACTGATAACCGCAAACGCATGGAGCACTCAACCTATAGAGTGGCAATGTCAATTATTTTGTATGAAAACAATTTACGTCTAAACACTGTTGCGATTACTCCGTTCTGTTTTATAGTTTGTTTTTTCGCTGTTTTTGCCACACCACTGAATATAAGCCATTACATAAATATTTAAATATCTGTCGGAATATATAGAGATGTACACACATATACAGTATTGGTTATGTGTTGCTTAATGCGAGTGAGAGTTGATATTTGTTAGTGTAAATAAACTGAGTAGTGGTGACTAAGATGGTCCGATATTTCGTCTCTATATATAGGTTGAGTGCTCCATGAGTAAACGTACTGTAGGGTGCCCTCCATCGCGTCGGAGTGACTTTCTGTGCAGTGTCTTATATGTTATATGAGCAAATCCGAACAACAGATGTTGTATGAGCAAATTCGGTGATCAGACTAATTGAAATTCTGATTTGTACTGGTACGATTTGTAAGAAGCGTATGTCCAGTAGTGGATTAAGATATAAGCTGTTACATGCAAGCTCACATACATATATACGCTGTATCCGTAGTAGTCAGAAAGGACGGAGCGCCAAATATTGTGGTCTTTAGATACTTCTTTCGCCTCCTCAATCCCCATCATTCTTCTTACACACTTTCGCTTAGATTTGTGAGTGCTTTTGACATTTCCATCAGCTAATCCTCTGGCTATCTGATCTTCATAAGTCAGATTTAGTCTTCGTTGGCATCTGCTACCACTCACTTTCGCTCTGTAGGTTTTCTTCGTCAATCTTTCATCACTCATTCTTTCCATGTGCCCGAACCATCTAAGCGTTCCTTGCTTCATTTTTACAATAACGCTGTCATCCAACCCTGCCATACTGCGTATTTCTATATTGCTTATTTTGTCTGCAAGGGTAGCACCGCACATATTTCAGAGAGATCGCATTTCTACTGCATTTATCATACTTTTATCTGATTTTGGGCATATCCAGACCTCACTACCGTACAATAAAGCGTGTAAGCTGTTAACATATAATATTAATATTGATAACGATACTAAACTGAAATAAATAGAATATCATAAAATAAAAAAAGTTTAAAGAAAACAGAAAGAATGAGTGATGAACATTTACGAAACAAATGAATTAATGCATAAACCAAAAAAAACTGAAGCTAACTTTTTAATAACAAATAACTAAAGTGTTAGCTGACGGAAATGTCAAAAGCACTCGCATACCTCAGCGATAGTGTGTGAGAATGGTGAGATTTGAGAAGGCGAAAGAAGTATGTAAGTTCTTACATACAGATATTAGCATACATTTAGGATTAGCATACAGATATATAAATGTGTAAAAAAAAAACACAATTTTCTAATAAAATGATAAGTAGTGTTCTTTTATATTTTTTGAAAGAAAATACCAACGGACCGAATGTTTCCGTATCTAGTGATGTCTATTTATACATTTTATGCTAAATCATTGTGTAATATCAGTTGTCACACCTCCCAATGATACAGCAAAAATTATCACGTTAAAGATGCATCATCGCATCAATTGGGCATGTGTCGACTGTTTTACAAGACGTGTTTTTTGTATTTGTATTAGTCATTTACTTTTAAAACAAACCAGTTACTTTACAAAAAACAATAGCCTGCGTTTGATGAGAAACTGATATAACACAAATATTTAACGCGTGTGTGTTGCCTGCAGAAAACGCTATTTTTATAACCGCGCACGGAAAAGAAGGTTTATATAAGTTTCACGTTATGTTGTCTGCTGTTTGGTCTGGAACGGATTAATCAATTTGTGTGTGGTTTTTTTTGTTTGAAAACCGGTTTATGAGAATGTTCTTATATGTAATATAAGAACATTCTTATATGTAATATAAGTGTTGGCCAGATAAAGGGTATATATACATTTCTTAATTATTGGATTAATTGTTTCAATATGGCCCTCAACCCTGCCTGACTACCCCGTTAAGGCTACGGCGTAAGACATGTATATAGGATATGTTTCAATATCTAATTAGCTAATTACAGTATCGATCTTTGACAAATATTCTATTTAAGTATTTTTAATTTACGCGATACACAATTGTGTATCAAATTATCAATATGCGATGCATTCGAAATCAATTGCCCAGCAATATTAAAAAAAAACTATTTTACAGGAAAAGTACCCGCATTGGAGATAGCTGAGAACGTAACTATATATGAGAGTTTCCCTACTGTTGAGTACATCGATGAAGTGTTCCCGCAGAGACCATTACTGCCCAAGGACCCGCTGATGAAAGCTTTCGATAAAATTATAATTGAAGCTACTGCACCCGTTAGTAACGTTTCTTACTACACTGCTATTGTGTTATTTATTTATTTGATTAATAGATACTCCAACAGCATTATCACAACATTACACCAACTAAAGTATCGAAAACATCTTAAACAGTGTGAAACACTTTTACAGGAGTATACAGCACTTAAGCGTCATGAATATTTAACAACGACATACCGAGGTCAAAGTCGAATCGATTTATTGAAATTACAAGGCACTTTTCAAAGTTAGATTACCATTGGTTCTTAAAGAAAACCTGCGGGGTTATTCGACTCGATTCGATTCGGTAACTCGACTTTCCGTATCCGACAGGAAACTTTTCGATGATTTTGTCTCAACGCAATTCACAAATCCGAAACGACATATTTGACAGTTCATTTCGAAATCTTCGGATGCTTCCGACGACTTTTTAGTGTCGAAAACGTTTCCGAGACGAGTAAATTAATGTAATATGTGTATAATCGATGACGTCTGTCGTCAAAAATCTAAACAAATTGCGTGCGCGTATGTAATCTAGACTTCTAGACAATTTTCGTGCCCCTTTTAAATACATGCCTAAGGATTAATTCTTATATTTTTATAACATATTTTATTAGTTACGCAATCCATAGCTAAACATTGTTTGAGGTATTTGAGGTATTTTTAGAAACAACAACAATCAAAAATAAAAACGCTATTGTAATTTCTATTGTAGTTATTATTAATTTTTACTAAGCGACATCTAGTGTAATTTATTTGAACTTGTTGAACGCACAGACGATAAGCACAGACAGTATAATTCGTATTTATAAAGCCCGTTTAATTCTTCGAATGTAAGTAAAATAATTTACAAAAATGTTTAACCTTTAAAAAAGACTAAGTAATTTCTTTGTCATAATTATTTTTTATGATATTTTACCAAATACATTGTGATTGTTAAAATGTCATACGTTTAAACCACACTAATATTTTTCCCAAAACGAATACAATTTCTACCATTTTGTAACATGGTTCATAAATACATTTTCTTTCGGATTCGTAAAGTCCTTTCCGGACTTTTTGGCGGGAACGGGAGAAGTGAGGTTGTCATTTTATTTAGATTTTCTATTTTTTACATTTTTAGGAGTTTTAAAGTACAACAGTGATAGTATATTGTGTTTTAAAGTTCTGTGTAAGTGATAAGAATGGAGGAGATCTAAATAAACATGTGTAGCTGAAGTATTCGCGCTCTTCCAAGAAGTCCTTTATAACTTCAGTAAAGCCTACTATCACTTTACTGGAGGAGTTTTATGATAAGAAAAAATTAATTTACTTGTGATTCTACACTATGGATTACTTATTAATACGTGAAATTGGCAAATACGCTAAACTGTGCGCCATGCCATAAAGGAAGAAGAAAAGAAAAAGAGCGGGAAACTTCGTTTCCCTAACTTTCGACTCATATTTACTTGGTCAATGGCTAAATGCAATCTGCGAAGCCAAAACAAAGAGAAAAAAAAAGTCCTTTCCGATGAGATTCCGATAGAGTTTGTGAATAGCATTTTCCAATCCGTCGGATTGAATTTATGCTTTCCGACGATCGGCCCTTTCCGCCACGGAAAGTTTTCGAAGCGTTGTGAATAAGGGGGCTGTACTGGGCAAGATCCGGCAACGAACTCAGATATCATTTTACAATTTACTAAAATACAATATTTAGACAGGCATGAGGAAGAAGAAAATTTCCAGACCATACTCGTTTTATCTTCTTTATTTTTTTTCTTCTGAGTAACTAGAGCAACCTTATTATAAAAAAGAAGTTATCCAAAAATAACTCAATTGACTTGGATTTTTTTCTAAATAGTTAATTATGACCTTGGCTCCAAAGTTCAAGGTTCACTTCTATTAAAGCACCTCGTTACATTGTAGGTGAAACATCAAATATTGCCTCAAAACTAGGTTTACACTTGCGAACGGTATTCCTGTTCATAAATTTACATTAAAAATGATCAAAGACACTAAGGAAGATTCGTTTTAATGAAATTGAAATGTTTCCAATCAAAAAAAATTTACTAAACCATATTTTTAATTTTTTTTTGTATTTTCTGTTGTAAAATAATCAATTATATAATAATTTATAGTGTGCTACAAAATTTTGGGCATACACAACTTTTGTTGCATTTTATTAAAAATCGTAGGAGGAATTAGTTTAAAAGTCCGCAGCTACATGACCAATCAATAATATTTATTTTCTTTTAATATTCTTTCAGATATCAGCAACATTCTTCAAACTAATTCTAAGCCCGGAGACTTTCAACGATGACACTTTATTAGGATTTCATAAAGCTTTGAAATACTTCGAGGACCAGCTTGTGGCGCGCGGAACCACGTTCTTGGACGGCAACGAGCCAGGGTACGTCGATTATATGACCTGGCCGTGGTTTGAGAGGTTTATCGCACTATCAGAAGACGATGACAGGGTTAAAATTGACCCTGAGAAATATCAAGTTTTGGTACGTATACGAATAATTTATATACTTAACGATTAGTCTTCTATGTATATATATTTAAGAAAAAACCAATTTACTCATTACATAATTAACATGACGAGCAATCTAAACCGATGTGTCTTGAAGCTTAAAACTTTGCAAAAAGGATCCTCATGGAATTTGGTAGCAATTACTACCAAACGTTTTTCATGATTTATTAATATTGGTAAGCACTAGAAACATTCTAGGAAATTCAACCTTAGAGGTATTGAAAAGAGGTGACAAATCGAAAAAAACAAAATTACATGTATAAGCAGTAGCCGGAAATATAGCCAGTTACAGGATAAAATTTTCATACATCCAAGCATTAACCGATTTTAAAAATTCTTTCACTGTCAGAAAGCTAACACTATCCCTGAGTAACATGGGCTATATTTAATTTGATAAAAATAAGTTTTCAGTTCGAAATTGCAGTATTTTCAAATAGAATCAGAAGAAAAAGTGCTGCTTAGCTGCTTATCGGTGTGCGTTGTGCGCTGACCAAATTGTTGGTTTTATACATACAGTATACGTGACGTACAATACAATAACAATGGTGTTCCATGCCAGTGTTGGACAAAATATAATTGTAAAAACAATTACAATTACAAATATAATTGTTTGCCATACAAAATGATTTTACAATTACATATTACACCAACAATTTTTAATTGTAATTGTTTTTACAATTACATTTTACACCAACAATTTTTAATTGTAATTGTTTTTACAATTACATTTTACACCAACAATTTTTAATTGTAATTGTTTTTACAATTACATTTTACACCAACAATTTTTAATTGTAATTGTTTTTACAATTACATTTTACACCAACAATTTTTAATTGTAATTGTTTTTACAATTACATTTTGCCCAACACTATTCCACGCAGGTACAACCGCGAGGCGCAGCTAATAATGTAATACTCATGAAAATTATTATTGAATGTGACTAAAGTTGGGCTAGATTTGATTAATTTTCAGAAACGGTTATAAAAGTTGGTCCAAATACCAAACTTCGAAAAGCTTATGCAACTACAATATTTTAACGCTAAAATCGAATGACTCTCTTACAGGACAATTACATAAACAATATGCTGCAGGATCCAGCCGTTAGAGATTATTTGGTACCCAAGGATATAATGTTAAAGGTTGTATATGGCTACAGACCTGGGAACACGCCAAACTACGATTTACTTACAGAAGATTAGTCCCGATATATTTTTGAGATTCTTAGTTTTTTTGTTATTACCAGTGATATATTTTTCAAATACGATTTACTGAACACTATATTATTTAAATATTTCGAATGATAATTTAAAGTTTTTTATATTTTTTTTATATAAGAGCTACCTACATACCTGTGATAATTGAATTATTTGAAAACATAAAGTATTATTTATAAAGTATTATTTATGAATTGATATTAGCGAGCAAGTACATTTATAAAGCAGTATTAAATGAACGGTGCTTATGCTTTTTCTGCAATTAATTTTATTTGATTGATATTCTAATGTTTAGAACCATTGTAGTGTATATGATTGCATTATTAATAAATACATTAAAAGTAATATTTTTATTGTTTTATTTTTGCACATGTACGAGTAAGTCACTGAAAATCCCGTTAATTTAAAATTAGACAATAATGACGTAGACGGGTTGTAATCAGCGTGTCAAACAAAGATAGAACATGCGGTTGGTAATAGATTTATTTCGTTTATTTTATATTGTAGTATGAATACTGTTGATATAAAATTTCATACCTGTAATCGTTTTTAAAATATTGTTAGAATTTGAAAAGATTTTTAAGAAAAAAATTAGGAAAAGTCCTCATCAAATGGAACACATGCTCACTCTACACCACTGGTTCCCAAACTTATTTTGTCTACTGAGTCGAAAGCTCATGCAGTCGTTGTCTAAGATGCCTCCTAGCTAAATGAAATTACAAATCACCCCCCAGGCCTCTACACAACGCCCCCATTTTTTTTCTGGGTCTCTTACCGCCCCCCTTTAGGCCTGCAGCGCCCACAAGGGGGCGTTATCGCCCACTTTGGGAATGGCTGCTCTACACCATCACTCAAAAATTTACAAAAACGATTTGAATTCAAAACTAGCGACCCACCTTAATTTTGGTAGCACATAATATGAATTTCACCCGTTCACATAGCCACATACGCAATTGCTACTCATAACTCCTTTAGTTATGACAATTACGCGATTAGACATGTACCTACGTATTCGTATTTATTATAGGATTCAGTGCTGGTTAGCTGGCCGAGTCCGATCTCTGGTATATCCTGAGGATGCTTCGTTGAGAGGCGAAACACGTGTCGATTGGTGGTTTTTGGAGTTTGAGCGGAAAATAGCTAAAGATTTTGGGTATTCGTCAGATGAAATGGATTTCCGCAAAATAGCACCTGAATCTATACAATATGTACCTACTTGTCTAAATTTTTATTCCTGTACTTTATGTAGATATCTGTTCTGTATTAGTGTTATAATTATAATATAATTTTGAATCTTTAGACTGTAGATCAAATAGAATACAATGAAGCAACAATTAGAAATTGAGTTTTGTGTTGTGAGGTAATAATCAGCTGTACAAATTAATTAATTTTTAGTGAGTGAAATTATTTAGCTTTAAGACATGTGACTAAAAGACATATTTTTGGACTATAACATACTAAAAAAGGGTGCGAATACTATCAAAAACTTGACAAATTGTTGTGGTATTTTAATAAGTACTTAATGTTAAATTCTGTATTAGAAGTAATAGACTGAAAACAAAAATTCTGAATGATTTTCTGGTGCTTTTAAAGATTTACTTATATAAAATCAATCGCAAATAAACTAGCAAAAATAAAAGGGAATTTATTGTGAAAATTGTAAATTTTGGAGTTTACCATTTCTTATAGCAAAGACCATTAAATTTAAAGAAGATGTGATTTATATCAAAAGTAGCAAATTTATAGAGAAAACTGTCAATTTTAAATATTGAGATTTGTAGATAAAATTACTAATTCTATAGCCCCATTATATATATCCCAAAGAAAAGCCGTAAATGGAAACAGTATACACAGCTCTTACGCGCGACAGCCGACAGCTCTGATTGGTTCAAGGATTTTAGCTTGCGACAGTAGCCTAAGTAGTGAATGCATTTTTCGTAGTTTTTGTTAGGATATTACTTTTTAAGTTTTTTTTTATATTTTAATAGCTGTAGCCCGCCACTTCATTCGCGTTTCTTTTTTTACTAATGAAATAATTCAGAAACTTGGTTTAGAAACGCATAGAGGACAACCATTCATTTTTATATAGCTAATAGCTAGAGTGATAGCGGACTATATGTCAAAAGCACTCGCATACCTCGCCGAAAGTGTGTGAGGAGAATGATGAGATTTGAGGAGGCGAAGGAGGTATGTAAGGATCGCGACGCTTGGGGCTCCGGCCTCTCTCACTACCCCGTTGGGGACACAGCGTGAAGATATGTATGTATGTATAACTTTTCTTAACTCCATACAAAAAATACTATAAGATTACATAGATAAATGTACATGCTACCTTAAAGTTATAGAAATGTTATTCTGTATGTCGACTTACCCTCGTTATCCCCTTCTACCAGCATCTCACCGACGATGTTCTTGAAATTATGCACGAAATTGTGCGGTGCTTTGAACACTCGTATTACCTGTTAAAAAATATTTCTGATATTAGAAGGTAAGGGCTGCCATAGAGAAAAATTGATAATATTGGTAGTGCTTCGTAAGGTTTTTTACCCCTTTTTTTAGATTAAAAGAAAAAGACAGGCTAAATGCGTGTCGCACAGGAAAGTGAAGAGTTATGTAGTCGAAATACACAGTATTAATTTAATCGGCAGAAAAAATAAGTTTGTATTTCATAGCATTTCTGAAAAACACTGAGAAAAACAAAATTATTTGTGAGGTCACTGAGCATGTAGTCGATAACAAGCCATATTTCAAAAACTACACAACATATCTCATTCAAAACAATTTTCATTATTTCTAATACGTTAAATTTTTTAGAATTTTCCACTATATAGTTGAAGTCTATTTCTTGAAGGTGCTTTTTGTTTGCACTCCATATCTCCCTTAGTAGTTTGTACAAATTATTAATTGAAACATCATTTTGAAGATTACATTCCCCGCTAAAGACGAAAGCTAAACAAATAGTTTAAAAGTGAAGTTAATTTTTTAATCCATATGCCGTCAGCGCCATTTGTTAACAATTTATTTAACTGTCATGCACGACAGTTGTTGGTTGATGACTGACCACGACACTGCGCGAAACATTCGCGAGAGTCAGCTAATTTTTTAAGTTTGAAGAAGTACAAACATAAAGTTCTTACCTTCGTTCATTTTCTCTATCACCGAGGTGTGCTGGAAGAAATCTCTTAAAGAGATAAGCATTATTTTATTTTATTACTGTTTCTGTGTACTTTTTTGTGGATTACAAAAAAGAAATTTGAATGCCAATTATTAGGATAGGCCTTATTTGTGTGATTCTATCAAATACCAACACCAATGCATCACTAAGCTAATGGTTGTTTAAGACATAAGTTCGGTAATGTTACAACTGCAATACTTTTTATATGCTCGCAACACAGCCGAAATATAGCGCGCTGTAACGTAAACCGAACGTTCAGTCGGACGGAGGTTCGACAACAACGCATTCTATGCATTTTGTATAGGAAGCGATATATTATTTTACGTTAGTAACTAATTAATCTTTGATATTATTATGCGATAATGTTCGGCGTTCGGAGACTTAATACCGGTAAAGTTGCGTGCGGGGCGGGTACTCGGCTCTCGACAAGAAATAAAGGATACGAGAGAACGACTTCGCAAAACTACGACACATAGCCATCCTTTCATTTCCTTATCCTTCCAATTCCATCTCATCCCTTCGTTTCGTACGGGTGGCAACACCGTACAAAATAGAAAATAAAAAAAAGATCGAACTACCTACGTTCTATCGCGTATGCCCACCACTGTAAGCAGTGCAACAAAAATTTGGAAATATTCGCAATTGGTGCTTATATTATTCGATTGACAAGGCAAACGCAGCTGTGTTGTGTGAGATAAACCAAAAACAATAACAAATCGGAACGCGACATCAGCCACCATCAACTTCATGAGTCGTGAGTCCTAACCTACCTATTACTTAATCCATCTTTCACAGTTCATTTCTCTTTAAATATTAAACAAACCCGAACCACGAATCCATTGCAGAAACATAAATTAATTTCAGTTTCAGCGAGTCGTTGCAACATCGAAACCAGGGAATATGTAAAAAAGAAGGTTGACTCCCGCCTCATGCGTAACGGAGTTGGCTACTCTCGGCCGAATACGTAGGGTTGTTATGTTGGTGTGATGCGGAGAGCATATCGTTTAGTTATATATTCAGTGTATAATAATTAAGAATAAAAAAATTAAAAAACAATTCACAAGAATAAGTTTTCAATTTTGTTAAATTTCATTGCTAGTTATGTTGAAGAATGATAACTCTGGATTTGAATAACTACAATTATTTACGCATCTAAGCACATTATAATACATTCGTTTATGTGGTTTTAACGTTTTCGTTTTGCAACAATGTGAAGAAAGAATTAAAGACAAATGAAAGCGGTTGCATGTTTTTTTTGCTGCGGTTTGTCTTGGTTGACACACGTGCATTTTGGCGTTATTTACTTTTTATTACTTTCAATATTCCTGTTGAGTTCCTATAATTGTGTTTTTGTTTATTTTGGTGGAGGGTTCATGTAAGTATTGTTATTTTTCGTATAAATGTTGAATTCAGGGGAGGACGATCCACCCGATTGGGGTGGAGGGCCGCCTCCTCATGAGAAGGCCCCATCGCATTCACAAGACATTCCCGTTGATGTAGAAATGTCTGATTCCTGCGCTAGAAAACGTCGTATTGATTGCCCACTTGATGGAAATGAGGAATCAACAAAAAAAAAGATTCCCCCGTCCTCGTCTGTACAACATATATATGTCAATCCAGGTTTTGAGGTAGAAAATGGTTTTAAGTATAGCTCATCAGATTCCGGTCCATTTCTAGTCCACATTACACGCACAGAAACCGATCGTTCAGCTGGCTCAACTATCCGCATTCTGAAGTTTGCTCAACTACTTCATAAATACAATGTGCATGGTATTGTAGTTAATGGCATTAAGCAGGCAGGCCGCAATAGGGCAACAGTTGAATTTAAAACAGCTACCCAAGCCAATGACTTTTTAGAAAATCCCTTCATAAAAGAAAATAAATATGAGGCAAAGATCCCCCGCTTCCAAGTCTCTCGTATGGGAATTATAAAGTTTATTCCCTTAGACTGGTCTATGGAAGAATTAGTCTCTGGTTTGGAGTGTCCTAGTAATGGTAATTGTGCTACAGTTGTAAAAGCACGTAGATTGAATAGGAAAAATTTTAAAGACGGTGTCGCAGAGTGGGTCCCAACTCAGACAGTGGTAATTACTTTTAAAGGACAGGTCTTACCATCTAAAATTTACTGTTTTAATACAGCTATTAATGTTGAGGTATACCAATTACCAATTATCCAATGCTATGACTGCTGCCGTTATGGACATGTTAAAGCTCAGTGTAGATCAAAACCCCGGTGCTACCGTTGTGCTCAACCTCATACAGGAGATGGTTGTCCCGTTGATGAAACAGAGGCTACTTGTTTATTTTGTCAGGCGCGTCATTTTGCTTCAAACAAAAGGTGCCCTGAATTCTCAAGACAAAAAGCAATAAAATCCCTAATGGCTGAAGATAATATCTCCTACTCTGAGGCAGCAGAAAGGTACCCTCCAATAAAGCGAATGTCTTATGCTGATGCTACTATTACTCAAGAATTAAGTTCTCCTCCTTTAAGCTCCCTCCCACTCTCAAATAGCCAACAGTATTCTCAACCTTCTAACCCCCCCACTTCTCATAGATCTTTTAGAAAAACTGTGATTCTGGAACGTCAACCTAGACCAATTCTAAGTAAACCCTATGATGTTCAAGCCCATAATTCAATTGTTTCTCAACCAAATTCGATTCTGCCAAACGGCTGTTGTCTCTCCAACAACTCATCTCCTAACGATAATTTAATCGAACTTCTGGTCTCTACTTTAGTAAATATTCTTTCCAAATTTAGTGATGTTTTACCGAACAATGTCTCAGAAATTCTACGCCCACTATCATCTATTATTAATACTAATGGACCAAGTTCGCCTTCTTTTACAATGGAATGCTAGGAGCATCCGAAATAAAAAGCACGAGATTGATCATCTTATCCAAAAATATAACCCCATTCTTTTTGCGGTTGCGGAGACCTGGCTCAAGCCTGGCTCCCGTTTTAGGGTGTCAGGATATTCATGCCTCCGTGATGATAGAGAGGATGGACGAGGTGGTTGTGCCATACTCATTAAAAATTCACTAAATTATTCCCAAATTCCTCTCCCATCACATTCATCCAGTTTCCAGGCAGTTGCTGTTAAATCACAAAACATCACCTATCTTTCGGTTTACATTCCACATCCTAATATTAATATTATTTCAGAGCTTGACTCTGTTCTATCTTCCTTAAATGGCCCACTCATAGTTATGGGAGATTTCAATTGCCATCACACAGCATGGGGCTCCCATCTCACAGACTCTTTATCCTACCACCTCCTTGAGGTTCTTGACAAATGTAATCTTTGCGTCTTAAATGATGGATCTTCTACAAGAATAGTTTCTCCCGTACAGAATCCTAGTGCTGTAGATTTGTCATTCTCATCTGCCGATTTAGCATCTCGCCTTAATTGGAGAACTCTTTCCCAGTCATATGGTAGTGACCACATACCAATTTTAATTTCTATACTACACCACTTTCAAGAGATATTAAAAATTCCCCCATTACTAAAATACAGATTGTCTTCAGGCAATTGGAAAGAATTCTCAGCTACAGTTAACAATAAAATTGAGTTACTACCCCTTGTTACCAGAGAAAATTTTCTAATGATGTATTCGGATTTCACCAATATTCTAATTGACGCAGCTAATTCTAGTTTCCCGTTAAAAAATTCAGTAATTAATAAACCTCGCTCACCTCCATGGTGGGATGCTGATTGTTCTGTCAGTATTAGGGAGCGCAAAGAGGCAGAATTACGTTACACCTCAAATTTAGACATGGAGACCTACTTGCATTATAAACATGCCTGCGCTCGTACTAGGAAACTTCTTTCTCAGAAAAAACGTCAAGGCTGGCAATCTTTTTGCGAATCACTTTCTCCTAGCTCCTCAGCGTCTAGTGTTTGGAAAAATATAAAAAAGTTCCGTGGCATTCATTCTGATAATTTCAATATTACATCCAATGAGTCTTCCTCTTGGCTCAATGAATTTATCAGTAAACTTGCTCCCCCTTTCGTGCCCTCAGAGGACTGTTTCCCGTCATTTACCTGCTTGTCTAGTTCTTCTGATAGTATGGATGGTCCCTTCTCTTTTGCGGAACTGGAATGTGCCATGGATCATTTACGTGATTCCTCTCCTGGAATCGATGGCATTCCATATTCCTTTGTTACGAAATCCCCCAAGTCCTCCAAAACATTATTTTTAAACATAATCAATTTTATTTTTGAAACGAATTTAATCCCAGACTCTTGGAAAAATCATATCATAATCCCTATTTTAAAACCAGGCAAAGATCCGTCTAAATCATCTTCTTATCGTCCCATTGCTTTGTCTTCATGTTTATGCAAAATCCTTGAGCACCTCATAAAGAATAGATTAGAATGGATATTGGAGAATAGGGATGTACTTTCGAAGTCCCAGTTTGGGTTTAGAAAGGGTTTGGGTACAATGGATAGTTTAAGTGTCTTAACTGCTGACATCCGACTTGCTTTCTCTCGGGAGGAACACGTCATTGGCGCGTTCTTGGATGTTACTTCCGCATATGATAGTGTCCATCTTCCGTTACTCAGGCAAAAAATGCTTCAGCTGAGTATTCCAGTGAGGCTGGTTAACGTCATCTGCAGTATCCTCATGTCTCGCTCTATATCTGTCCGTACCCAAAGCGCTCTTCTCCCACCCAAAACTGTGTGGAAGGGTTTACCCCAGGGATCTGTCCTGAGCCCTCTTCTGTATAGCTTATACACTCATGACCTTGATAAATCCGTTGATTCTTTTTGTGAGGTTCTACAATATGCTGATGATATCGCCCTTTATGTTTCTTCCTCATCTATTTCTATCGCTTCTAGCCGGTTAAATAGTGCTTTACACTACCTCAATGAATGGCTCTCCGACCATGGTCTATCGTTGTCGCCATCTAAGAGCAACGTGGTTGTTTTCTCCAGAAAACGATTGATCCCCGAAGTTAGGATTGTTTTGGGTGATGACATTATCCCGGTCCAAGAAAAAGTTAAGTTTTTAGGAATTAACCTAGACTCTAAATTATCAGGAATTTCCCATCTAAATTATATTAGCGATAAATGTGAGCGAAATATTAATATTCTTAGATCATTATCCAGAGTTTGGTGGGGCTCCCATCCTTTTACACAAAAGATGCTATATAATGCCATTATCAGAAGTCACCTTGATTACGGATCCTTTCTTTTGGAGCCATGTAGTAGAATGGCCTTAGGAAAGCTAGACAGAATACAAGCCAAATGCCTACGTATTATCACAGGCGCAATGAAATCTTCACCGGTTAAGGCATTGCAAGTAGAATGGGTCGATCCTCCTCTTCATCTTCGAAGACAGTATCTATCCGATCGTTTCTTCTTTAATTGTTCAAAGTTTTCTCACCATCCTTTACTGTTTAGATTGTTTGATCTATCTCAATTAATGACTTCATCCAAGTATTGGACCCATAAGGACACGCCATGCCTTATCAAAAGCTATAAAAAGTTTCTAGATAACTCCCCTGTGGCTCAGCTCTCTAAAAACCCATTATTTTTAACTGATTTTCATGCTCTCATTTTTCAACCTAGAATTATTCTTAATTTTGGCATAGATAAAGACTCTTTAGATGCAAATGCAATGTTTAATCATATTTTAAATAAAAATTGGAACGGATGGCTTACTATGTTCACAGACGCTTCTAAACTTTCTGAAAATAGTTCAGTTGGTGCCGCTGTCTGGGTCCCAAAATACAATATTATTTTAAACTTTAAGTGCCCCCCCTCAACATCAGTATTTTCAGGAGAAGCCATCGCTCTATTCGAAGCGGTTTCGTACGCCGAAGCTCATAAATTAAATAAAACTATTATTTTTTCAGACTCATATAGTGCCCTTCAGGACATTAATAAGGTTCCCTTTCAAGCTAAGGATAATTTTTATATCACTCTAAAAATAAGAGAAACTCTTCGCCGGTGTTATACTCAAGGCTTAGAGGTCACGCTAGCCTGGATACCCGGCCATTCTGGTATCACAGGTAATGAAATGGCAGATTCTTGTGCAAAGGATGCAGTTCAAACAGGTTCTCACATATATTTCAAGTCAATTCCTCGGGATCTCAGAAACATGGCTAAATCAGAGCTTCGTAAGAACTGGAATGAATTTTGGGGTTCTTCTGGATTTAACAAAGGCAAGCAATATGGGAACATTCAACCAAATGTACCTGTCAAACCTTGGTTTTTTAAATTCCGTTCTGCTAGCAAACACATTACTTACACCATTATCCGACTGCGGCTTGGTCATATTAGTTCACCAGTCTTTCTATCTAAAATTCGGATCCGAGATCACTCCTTGTGTGAGTGTGGACTAGAAGACGGCACGGTTGACCATATTTTCTTCAATTGTCCAAACCTAAAGTATTCCCTATATAGCGTTCTTCCCCGTTTTATTCCTTTGCCCACGAATTTCAACTCCCTTCTTACATATATTGACACCCCATTTATTAAAACCCTTTCAAAGTTTATTGCTGATAACAAAATTCACCTTTAATTTATAACTCTTACTCCCTTTTATGTCGCATTTTATGTATTTGTAATTAACACAATATATCTAATTTCATGTAGAATGCTAACTAATTTGTGTTGTCCTTGTTCAATGTTTGTGTTGTCTGTTTTTAGGTCCTCAACTGAATCGTCACTTGGCCAAAATTATATATAATTTTTAGCATACCGCACAGTGTCTAATCCAAACAAGACGTTGGCAAAAATTATCTACGGGTAGTTGCCACTATATTTACAAAAAAAAAAAAAAAAAAAAGCGGTTGCATGTTCGTTTACATCGCGTCGCGTGCGACCCCGCAATAATTATCCATATTCATCCAGAATATTGCCGTTGTGTGCGTGCCACGGCACGTGCGTATTAGCCCGCACACATACAAACCGCGTACGCTACTTCTCTATGAAGACATCCTACTATTGTTTATACTGTGTCGAGACTTACAGACACCGAACTTCAGTCGCGTAACGGCAGGTGAGTACGTGCCCTTACCTTTTCCTCAGCAGCTGACGCGTAGATCGTACTGGACACTAGCGCTAGAGATGCCATGTCGTAGCCATGAACCTGGGGTCGAGCTATCTCGTGCCACTCCACACCGCCACCTGATTGTATTGTTAGCTATGGTTAATATTAGTGATAAAATGGTAGAACCATGATCAATAATAGATGGCAGCACCGTCGTTTGTGAATGTTGCTACTTAACGATAATTTATTCGTGAAATGACAATTGGTATTATTGAACGGCAGTTTTAAAATAATCGACAATAGACAAATGCATAACTTCATATTGGAGATCATTCTATCTGTGAGTGTGGTTTAGATGAGGGCACTCCTGATCACATATTTTTAACTGTCCCAATCTATTGTTCTCCTTATATGACATTCTTCCTTCTGATGTTCCTCGGCCTACAAATTTCAAATACTTATTATCTTTAGTCCATTCCCCTTTTGTCAACATCCTCTGTAAAATTATCTCTGTAAATAACATTAAACTGTAATATGCTTGTAATTATTATTATATTGTCCTTATACTTATTACTTATGTGTGTACAGTCTCGTTTTTTTTTTTAACAATGTGGGTAATTATATGTTATATGTGGGTGTCATTGTTATCAAGTTTGTCTGTGAAATGTGTTGTCTGTCTTGTGTCCGTTTATATTTACTCTATGTTGTTTTGTTCTATTCCTTTTTAGGTGTGAATTTCAACTCAACATTCCAGTCTCCAAATTGAAACCAAAACGAAGGTTTTATGTTATCCCCATTGTGTATATTCCTACTTCAATGGTTGTAATCTTTACAAACATGACCTTAATTGGCCTCCCCTGTTTTCTATTATCCTCATTACTACGTGACATTGGCAATATTCGCAATCGCGACAGCGCCATTCAGCTAAAGAAGAAGAAGACAAATGCATGAGTTAGCAAATGCACATTTTTTCGTTATATTTCTACATTTTTTTTTTTTTATATACTCCAGACAATTACACAGATTGTTTACCCCAAGTTTTTATATACTCCAGACAATTACACAGATTGTGTGACCCCAAACTAAACAGTAAGCTTGTACTATGAGTACTACACAACGAACTCTGGGGGAGTTCCCAGTAACACTCAGACTCCAAGCCAATCTAGAAAAGTTCGTTTCCTAAATTGACCTGACTAGGGATCGAACCCGGGACCCTAGCTTGGAAAGCAGATGCATATGCCACTGCACCAACGGTCTAGTCAAAATATATATCCTATATTTCCACCCACGTCGACATCATAGGGAAACGAAAATCTTTCAGTATACTTATATATGGAGGAACTATATAATTAATCCCAACCATTCAAGGCGAGACGGTGTTGGTCAGGAACCGAGTGTCGGATACCTATACTCCAAGATAACCACGAAAAAGTAAACTCGACTTTTCAACGTCTGTTTTTAAGCTATCCATCATCAATTGTTCCAAATGGCTTTTCATGTCAAATAGTATCTGAGATACACACCTGTGACAGACAGATGGACTAACAATTCCTTAAGAGTTTGATTTTCCAATTTTAGAATGGAACTACGATGTCACAGAGAGATGTGTGTTTGTATGCAGTTAGACGGCGACGTAGGGGTTAACAGTCAGTACATGCAGACTTTGTAATATTTGGTAACCTGGAATTCTTTTCGTTTGTTTGAAGTTTGTTTGATGAGTATTCATGGCTAAATCTCTAGACCGATTTTGACGAAGTTTTTAATGGAGATAAATTAAACCCTGGGGAAAAATATAGGCTAGTTTTTTTAAACTAGCCTATATCCACGCGGACGAATTCACATAAAATACAGTGCATACCATCGGTCCTGAGCCAAGGCGCGTGCACGCGCGCAGTCTGGTCGGCCGCCGCGCTCACGACGTAGCGGCCGCGGCGCGGCTCCCAGCGGACGTCTTCCACTGGGCCGAAGTGGCCGCCGCACACCACTGTCGGCTCCCACTTACTTGTTTCCTGAACAAAAACATTAATCTTGTAACAGAGAGATCAAAATTAGCAGGACGAGATATGGCGAGACGAACTGGGTGTGAGGCAGAGGGGAGAGGTGTAGGACAGAGGAGAGGAGGGAAGTGGAGAGGAGGGGGGGGGGGGGGTAGGCGACCCGTGCGCATTGTTAGTTGATAATTCTGCAAAAAGAAAAGTTAAATAGTGGTTATATCTCAGTGATTATATAAACACCATTGATGTTTCAATTTTATTTTCTTAGTATGCGAGTATAATAATAATTATTGGTTTTAAAATATGTTTCTGTGCATACAACCTGTTCATGGTTATTTTTAGGGTTCCCTACCTCAAAAGGAAAATACAGAACCCTTATAAGATCACTTTGTTGTCCATGTGTTCCTTTGTATTTATTTGATTTATACAATTTTTGTAAGTAATAATCGATGGTTAGTTGACACCTCTTGGTCAGAGTGATCGCCGCGCAGTCAGCGTGTGGACGCCGCGATGTCAGCGGTTGATGAGTGTCAGATTTGTAATTGAGTGTAATTAGCCTTAAAACTCACTTTATTTAGCTTCCATATATGAAAGGACCCGTTGTACCCATGTCCCAAAAACGATTCTCCATCTGGCCCAAACCGGCTACCGTAGAACCCTAGCCCGTTGCCCCCAACCTCTCCCACACGCACCCGCTCTACCCACACCCCTTCCGCACCGCCCGTCTCTGGCTCCCATATAATAACTGTCTTGTCCAGAGACGACGACAGGAGTCGGTATACTGGTACTTTCTTATCCGTACCTGAAAATAAATTAACGATACGCTGGTACTTTCTTACATATCACTGAGAATAAAGTTAATTTATTAACTTTTATAGTTCGTTTGTTCGTAGAGTTCGTCCGGACCACTACCACGCACGCGTATTACCTAACTTGCAGTCAGTATGCAGAGAGCCAAATATCGCACGATATCTGCTGTCAAAACGAAAATTTGTATAATGTTATTTGTATAGTAACATTAAAAAGTGCATTTTACGATCATAGCGCAATAGACATGCAATTGTCATATATGATATAAATTTTTTTGTTACAATTAGTCACCGGTCACGCAATGATCCGCATAGAAATCCACTTAGGAGTTTACAAGTTACAAGCAAATATAGACAAACGCACATTGCAACTGTATGGCAATTTATTATGGTAACTGTATAGAAATGCATATACGCCACTCATAGGAGTTATTGGTTTTCAACTCCTGGGGGGGCCCCCGAACTAGGTCGTGGTAGTACGTGGCAATCTGTCGAATCAACCGAACACCGAATAACCAGTGCCATAGCAAATCCAAACACAATGAACAAAGAATGAACGTATATACGACGACGATACCAACGACTTCTCGCAAACAGAAAAGGATATCATGACCAATGTATTTCTTAGTACAATTTTAGAAAGAGAACGAGGATTTAACAAAATATATTATTGCGATAATTAAGAACACACACTCGCATAGTCACTTTTACATTTAATTTCTCAATAATTAATAGCAAACTACAAACTATAACACGTTGTCACTAATAGCCGACGACGAACAATCAACATTTAAAGCCGCAGAATGATATAGAATGATCCAGATCTTGGCACGCATCGGCTTATATAGACTTGCTGACGTCACTTCTCCCACGCCTTGGCAACAACAGATGTGACAAGCAGGATGTGATGTCAGCTAGGCAGACCCGGTGACGGTGACATTATATTGCTTCCTTACAATATACTGACATTTTAAGTACGGTATAGCGACTTTATAATGTTCTTGATTTTTAGAGAGATATCCTTAATCATGAGACTAACCTTTGTCCACTCTGTACGGATGCCACTGTACACCATACACCCAGCCTTCATGTCCTGCCAGGACTGCATCCAGTTTCACCGACCACTCTTGACCGTATGCATTTAGTACTGTTTGCTCTACTGTTATTTCTTCTACCAGTTGTTCCACATGTTGCTGTATACGCCAAATTCGGATGTATGTATCTTGAGAAGCTGATGCTATCAGGATAGTTGTGTCATCTATATGAATAAAAATTCATCTACATATATAAAAATCAGTGTTAGTCGTGTTACAGACTAGCAACACTACTCAATCAAATGAGCTCAGTTATGAGATATGTTCGATACATTACTAAAAAGGTTTAGAAAGTAGTTTGAGCAATTTTAAATAATTGCCACTGCAGAGCGTGGGGCATTTCAGATAGTCTAATAAAGCGAAAGTCTACAGCACTGTAGAGTACCAACCTTATAAGAAAAAAAGGAACATTTAAAATAGGATAGGGAAATAGTATACAAACGAACAGAACTAGTAATTCATACTACAACTTGTATTGTTTTAAAATTAACAGTTTTCACTATAAATTTACTATTTATGACTTTAATTATTTTGGTTTGCTGCGGTTTGTCTTGGTTGACACACATGCAATTTGGCGTTATTTATTTTTTTTGCTGTAAATATTTCTGTTGAATTCTGAGTTGAGTTTTAACTTATGCTCACCAACATTGAGCACATCCAATCCTCTCACCCAATCTTCATGACCCACTAATGTATGTACTCTGTGGTACTCATCACCAGCAAATATATGTATTTTATGGTCATCCAATGCGCACAACAAAACTGGTTTGTTGACTATGGGTAGAATATGGGCATGGAGTGTGAGGCAGAGACCAGAATTCAGGCTGATTGTGTGTTGATGGTTGGTTGTACCTAAAATGTTGTTTATAATTATAAAAGTTGAAAATAAAAGTTATAAAACTAAAACCTGATTATGCATTTAACATAAATTGCAAAAGAAATGAAATTGAATGCGCAAATGAATTGCGTTCCTTACATACTTCTTTCACCTCTACAAATTTCATTCTCCTCGCACATGTTCGCCTAAGTATGTGAGTACTTTTGACATTTATATCGGCTACACTAGCTATTTGATCTTCTTAGGTCAGGCTTGGTCTTTCTTAGCTTCTGCTACCACTCATTATCACTGTAAATTTTTCGTCAATCTTAGATTACTTGTTTTCATGTGCCGAACCATTTAAGCATCCCTATTATCATTTTTACAATAATACTGTTGTTCAACCTTGTCATACTCCTTATCTTTTCAAGCTAAGTTTCTATTTGTTTTAGATAATTGCAAATATAGTATGCAACAGAGCAGGAATGAGCCTCTTTCATTTTGCAATAAAATTTACTGAGAATATAATAAGCTTACCATTTCTCCTCACCCAAATACGTATGGTGGAATCAATAGAACTTGTGTACACTGTTAAATCATCCTCTATACCATACACTCCATATATACATGTGATCCCGTCTGTGTGACCGCTCAGTACACTTGTGACCTTCCAAGTACCATTATAAGTCCAAATTGCAGCAGTCTTGTCAGCTGAGCAGGAGACCAGTTCTGTGCAGGTGTTGTCTGAATTACATAGCCATTTACACGAGTTTACTTTGGAGCGGTGATGGCTGAGAACTGTTAAAGGATCTTTCCCTTTTTGTTTCTGGAAGTGATTAGATGTATTCAGATTTTTTTTTGTTGTATCTAGTGACTCTTAAGGCCAGTATGGAGTGGATAAGCACTCGAACATTTAAAAGAATATATATACATAGGTACTGTGACAGTTGCGTCCATAGTTTCCATAAACAGTTAAAAGTAGTTACAGGGAAAGGTATTATTATAAGGAAAAGCTCTGCTTTAAGTCATGTCCTCTGATAGCGTTATGATCTAGGGCTCACTCACTCACTATTAATATTAGTCGAAGAATTAAGTTTCACTTTATTAATTATTTTCACTTTATTCTTTCGAACCAAAATAACCTTCTGGTGGTAAAGTTAGAGTTAAAAGTATACGCCGATTGCGAATAGAAGAGTTATCGCCTTAGACTTAACGGTTATTCCTTATAACTAACTGTTCTAATCTTTCCTATGAAAAAATTTTGGTTTAGGAATATTTTATTTACCGTGTTATAAACAACAACAGCGTTTGAGGCACCAAAACAAATCAGTCCCGAGCTGTTCCAATCTACTATTTCTGGTGTGCGATTACATGCAACCGCTGTATACACTTGTTCCACAGAAATGTTCATGTTATTTATGTACTGAGTGACTGCCTTTTATTAAAATTCAATTTAATATTTTTGCAAGAGTTTTTGAGGTTACATTTTTTTCTTTTTTTTAGGCAAAGAGAATATTCTTTAGATACGGATCAAAGAGAATGTAACTGCTTACACTTTGTACGGATCACAGATTAAATTCCCTTTTACACTCGATTTACATTGATCGAGTGTTTAGCGAAGTAGATAAGTACAGTACGTAAGTAAAGTGGTCTAAACTGATCGGACAGTGGCGAGTCAACTTGGCTTGCAAGCTGGCTTGAAAGCTGCTTTGCAAGTTCATCCGAATAGAATCGCTTTTTATTTTTTGAGTAAGTTATGCCCCTCGCGCACGCTCTTTTCCCCCGCACGGTTCTTGACTCGCCACTTGGCGTAGTGTAAACAGTCAAATTTAGTACAGTGTATAAATGACTGGCAACAGGACGGTCTGCGTGTGCTGTTTTATGCAATATTGTTAACAAAATGACGTCTAAATGGTAAACATTCATTTTTATACATAAGTAAAGAAGAAGATAACGTTTTCTCCCTATTTGCTCCATGGTAATGAAAAGAATTCTGCGCGAAATTGCACGTAGTTTTTGATGTTCATTTCGACGGAGTACTCTCACTTGACTTGTTGTAGTGTAAAAGGTCACTTTACATGCACATGCGACTCGCCCACTGTTTTTGAAAATGTAAATCGGGCATTAAAAAAATCATGTCGAAGAAAAGAACCCAGATACAAAATAAATTTACTCCCACTTACATTATTTTTTTCCTGGAATGCTTTATAACTTTGATTATAATAATAAAGAGCACGAATTGCCCTGTCTTTTATATACATACATTATAATTAGGGTGTGCCATTAAACCCGAATTTTTTTTTTACTCTCAGCCAAAAATATCGTAGAATATGTCCAAATAAAGCACCTGTCCAAACGGGACCTCTTAATTTTAATTTTAAGAGGTTTTCCATCGAACCTGAAGTTTTCTCATTTAGATAACACGGTAAATGTGACTTTTTACATTATTTACCTCTGCAAGCCATGAAGATTTTATTTTTTCATAAAATAAATAAATGGACCTTATTTGGCATTAAATTTTGAACAAAAACTTTCTTCGAGTCAAATTTCTATCATCAATAGCTGACCTTCTACAGAGCTTTAACATACAAATTTTTTTAAAATTTTCGGTTTTTCGTATTTTTTAACTAAACTATTGAAGATAGAACAAAAAGTTAAATTATAATTTTGTAGCTTATCTGACGCACTATAAAAAAGTTCCTGACGAATTTTTTATATTATCAATATTTATAAAGATACAGGCCCACAAAGTTTTACTTTTCCAATTTTTAGCTGTGTTCAAGTAAGCTATTGATAGTAGCATGCAAAATTTGATACTTATTTCTTAGTACATCAAATTTGCTATGAAATTATTTAGAAAAGATTTCTTATATCCGCAATATCTCAATGTAACGAGCCCTATAAGTCAAATTTTTATGATTTTTCACCTATATTTTGAAAACTATTGATGATAGACAAAAAATTTCAATGACAAATTTAAAGTATGTCAAATTCTCTACAAAATTAGCTTTGACTAACTTTTCATATGAACTACAGTTTCATGCTAACATACAGTTTAATATGCTAACAATATTATTGTCACTTTTATAATGTTTCTTCGTTGAATGTATATTAAACATATGCAAATACAGTCATTTTCTTCAATAGAAATTTGAAGAAGAAAATGATATTGAAGTTTACACTAATTGATATAATGATAAGCTCGTATATTTTTAGTTACTATACAAACAAAACAGACAAAAGTTATTTTTATAGTTAAACACACATTATGGGTAGAACTTTTTTTTATTTCTTGGAATAAGCTGTTACAATTTTATTCTTGGTAATGTTACAAAAATTTTTTCAATGTTCGTCGACAACTTGCAATAAATATACGAGCTTATCATTTTATCAATTAGTGTAAAGTTCAATATCATTTTCTTCTTCAAATTATTTAAATTATTTTATTTAAGGTATTTTAAAGCTCTGTAGAAGGTCATCTATAATGATAGAAATTTGACTCGAAGAAATTTTTTGTTCAAAATTTAATGCCGAATAAGGTCCATTTATTTATTTGGGTACCTATTTCTTATGGCTGAGTTGCAAAAGCACGAATTGTCCCGTGTCTTTTTCGACATATATATATATATATCTCCATTAAATACTACGTTAAGACAAAGTTAAAGTGCAAACAAAAGGAAATTCTTTGTAATAATTATTACGCAGGTAATTGGAAATTTTATTAGTGGCAAACGATCCGTCGGAGAAATGCTATCGCATCGGCTGCAGTAGTACAACAGACTCAACGTCAGCCCCGACGTTCCGTTGGCGCGCTATCCCTTCTTTGCCATAGTCTAGTCAAATGAGTGCCTTTTATTATTTATTACTCGTACATATATTATTTATTACTCGTACATATATTATTTATTACTCGTATTTATATACTGATTATCCCGTACAATCCCGTGCGGGATAAACAGTATATAAACGCAAATTTTTGCGGTTGATAAGTAGCTATTTTCCCATTTTACAAACGCAAATTCTGCTTGACACACGCAAATTCACGATTTATAAAATAGTATAAAATGAATATCAAAAAAAAAAACACAATCGATTTTAGTACCCGTTGTCATTAGTGTGAAAGATAAAGAAAATCTTGATTTCGATGTTGTAAGATTCAACTTCTACAAAAAACACAAAAAATATAAACATTATATTTAACTTATTACTTTATATAATTTTTATTTGTACCGAAATTATTTCTGCATTAATAATAAAAAATAGTATCTGCAACTCGTGCGATGTTGTCGATTACCCACTCGAGTGAATGAGCGCACTCGCTTCACTTGTGCGCTCAATTTCGTTCAAGTAGGCAAATGACAACTTACCGCACTTGTTGCACAATATTATATAGCTGTAACAGAATAGTCTGTTACAGCTACATAATATTGCGTTGATGGTACTGCTGTCAGTAGTATGTTGAAGAATATTGCAATAAAAGGTGATATTACGACCTCCGTGGCGCAACGGTTAAGCGCGTCGGAAAGTAAACTGGGGTTGCGGGTTCGATTCCCGCCCCGAGTCTGGGTGTTTATGTACAATATGTATGTATTTACAAAAGAAAAGTACATAAGTAGTATATCAGTGGTCTGGTACCCATAACACAAGCGCTGTGCTGCTTAGTATGGGACTAGATGGCGCTGTGTGAAATGTCTGAGTACATTATTATGTTAGTTTCAAAATAATACAATACTTATCCCTAAAAGCAAGCAAGGTTCAGGAAAAGAAAATACTTTAGTTAATAAGTATTTGAGCAGATGGTCTCGATGGTTAACTAAAAACTTCCTGTGCTTTTAATTTTAATGTTGACTTTTTGGCGGGAACGGGAGAAGTGAGGTTATCATTTTATTTAAACTTTCTATTTTTTACATTTGTGGGAGTTATAAAGTACAAAAGTGATAGTATATTGTGTTTTAAAGTTCTGCGTACGCGAAAAAAATTGAGTTGATCTAAATAAACATGCGTAGCTGAAGTTCTCTCCCTCTTCCAAGAACTCTTATAAAACTTCAGTCAAGTCTACTATTAGTATCACTTTACTGGAGGAGTTTTACGATAACGATCTAGATAACGATTCGAAACGAGATTTAATACAATACTTGACATTGGCAAATGTGCTGATCCGTGCGTCATTCCATGAAGAAAGAAAAAAAAATTTTAATGTTGAGATTATAAAACGCATGACTCGCTTGACAGATATTATTAGTCATAAGGACCATAATTATAATAAAATATAATAATTTATGCTACCTGGTTAGCCTGTAGGACTTGTTGCTTGCTTTGCTTTGTTGCTGTTGCTTTAAATTTGTAGTATTACTACATGTTTTCAATTCTTTTGGGGCGATATTTGCATTGTGCTGTGGTATTATCCTTCTTCATGAAAAAATACTTCCGCCAGTCGCTTTTAGGTGTTTTACCGTTAGACGTTTTTTTAAATTATTTACAGTCGAAAGAAAGGAAACTGTTGAACAAATACGAAACTGTTATACGTACATACATACAGATGGCGCCGTATTTTGATCGACTTGTTCGTGGTAGTGAACTTACTTCGCGTTTTTTCATTCATCGCAATTAAAATGTAATTTTGGCAACATTGAATTTCTTTATTTTTCATTTCTTCATATTTTCAATAAAAACAAGTGTAATTTATATAATCGATTTTTAAAAATCGATTGTTACTATTAAGAAAAATCGATTAAAAAATCGATTAACAAGAAATAATAATCAATTAAAATGAAAATCGATTATTTTTTCACATCCCTAGTGCTGAGTGTGATTTCTGTTTTTGTTTTTATTTAATTTTTAAATTGTTTTATCTTATAGTCCGTGAGATTTAATAGGTCGGATTTGACGTTTCTTAATTTTCATGCCGCTATAACTTTGTATCAACGTTCCTGATATCTAACACAAATTCAATTACGTAAATACTGACTAAATAAATGTTATTTATTTTTCTCACTACTGATCATTACACAAAACTACTAACTTTGATTTCTTTTAGTTAAAAACACAGATATTTCGATATATATCATCAAAAGAATTTTCCAAATGGACGTTGTTACAATGTTATATCACGAGGCGTATTGCTCTAGTACTGCTACCATTTGCAATCGTTTCGTTACCAAACGAAATCGATAATCGATTGAAATGTCGTAATAATAGTTTAATTTAAAATTAAGATACTATTATATCTTTTAAATAATTTTAATTCTGTATTGTTTTTTTGATGAGTTTACTGACAGAAGCATGCAATCAAATATCAAAGGATGACTGGGCTAAGGTGGTGGAGAAAACAAAAAAAATAATAAAGGAAGACTGAAAGAGATGTTAGAATAGACAATTTAATTGAAAATGAATTAATCATAATAGTGGGAGACGAAGATAGCTCTACAGACATGGATCCAAGCTCAGAAAATGATTAAATATTTATTTTTCACCAATATTACAGTCTGCCTTTATTTTGAAGAAGTTTTTCATATATTAGTCCCAAAAAATAAATATATCGAATTAAGTTTATTCATATACTTAAATATGTTTTACTGTAACAAATACCATATCTCAACAAACGTACTATGTAGCTAACAAACTAATAATCATAAGTGAAATATTATGATGTTATTATGTTATTAAACAATGGTATCGATTTTCATTAGAATCGAAAATTAATCGAGACATATTTGTTTGGTCCCATAACCAGTCGCAGCCATGGGACAGATGTCAAATCCGACCTATTAAATCTCACGGACTATAGTTATTATTTTATTCAGGTTTTAAGTGTTCAGTTGTAAATGAAATTAAAATGCCGGACGTAATGATATCGGGAATTCCTGTTAGTTTTCCATTTGAACCATATGATGTACAAAAACATTATATGGAAAGGGTTATTGAAAGTTTGCAAAATAATACAAATGCTTTACTGGAATCCCCAACCGGTACTGGAAAGACTTTAAGCTTACTTTGTTCTTCATTAGCCTGGCTTTTAGTTAAGAAAGCTCAGTTACAAATGAATGCACAACTTGGTAATTTTTCTGAACACAGCGCTAATGGTTTTAGTAATAAATTAAACGAAAAACTTAAGTCCGGGGCTGGGAAAGGCAAAGACAGCACTTCATGGGGAATGCCAAAAATAATTTATTCATCAAGAACTCATTCACAATTAACACAAGCAATGCAAGAACTAAAAAGATCTAGCTACAGGCATGTTAAGGCTGCAGTTTTAGGCTCTAGGGATCAGATGTGTATTCATCCAGACGTCTCAAAGGAGAACAATAATTTGAACAAGGTTCACATGTGCCAACTCAAAGTGAAGTCAAGGACATGCCATTTTTATAATAATGTTGAGTCCAAAAAGGAGGACAGATCTGTGAAAGGTGATGATATACTAGACATAGAAGATTTAGTTACTGTAGGGAAAAAATTAAAATGTTGTCCTTACTATTTAGCTAAGGAATTGAAGCAAGATGCTGACATAATATTTATGCCATATAATTATTTGTTAGATCCTAAATCTAGGAAAGCAAATGGGGTTGACCTTATGAACAATATTGTGATTCTGGATGAGGCTCACAATGTGGAGAAAATGTGTGAGGAATCGGCATCTTTACAGATCAGAACTACAGATGTTGCTCTGTGTATTGATGAAATAACACATGTGATGAAGTCTTTCAGTGAAAATGATGAGCAAGTGGATGCAATAATTGATGTCAATCAACCCAAGGACTTTACCTGCGATGATTTATGTGTCTTAAAAGAGATGATGCTGGCGTTAGAAAAAGCTATAGATGAAATTAATGTTAGCGGTGAAGGTACTACATACCCTGGTGGTTTTATATTTGAATTGCTTTCAAAGGTCGAAATAAGGGATCATAATCAAATGGCAGTTATTACTTTAATTGAAAATCTTATTCAGTATTTATCAACTGCTAGCGCATCACCTTTCCAAAGAAAGGGTGTTGGCTTACAGAAGATAGTGGATCTGTTAAATGTTGTATTTAGTGGCACGACACATGCTTACAAGGAACGTATTAAACTGTGCTATAAAGTGCATATTCAAATAGAGGAGAAGAAGAATAACAAAAAGACTGATAGTTGGGGTGCTCTCAAAACAACAAATACTAAAACTTCAGAGCGGGTTCTAAGCTATTGGTGTTTTAGTCCTGGTTTTGGTATGAAGCAACTATTAGACCAAAATGTTCGAAGCATAATATTAACCAGCGGAACACTTGCACCTCTGAAACCTTTAATTTCTGAACTAAACATACCTATTGGTGTGCAGTTGGAGAATCCTCATATAATCAAGAGTAATCAAATATGCGTTAAAATAATAAGTCAAGGTCCTGATACTGTACAGCTTAACTCTAATTATCAGAATCGAAATAATCCTAAATATATTTCGTCTTTAGGTAGAACAATATTGAGTTTTTGTAGAGTAGTACCTGATGGTCTTTTGGTCTTTTTTCCGTCATATCCAATAATGGCGAAATGTCAAGAAATGTGGCAATCTGAAGGAATCTGGTCAAATATTAATAATATTAAACAGATATTTGTAGAGCCTCAGCGTAAAGATACCTTTAACACTATTATAACCGACTATTATGGTAAGATAAGCGATACTAACAGTAAAGGAGCTTGTTTTATGGCGGTATGTAGGGGAAAAGTATCGGAAGGCTTAGATTTTGCTGACATGAATGGCAGAGCTGTGATTATAACCGGTTTGCCTTTTCCACCATTAAAAGACCCAAGAATTATATTAAAGAAAAAATATTTGGAAGAGCTCAGAGTAAGAGACAAGCAATTCCTGTCTGGTGATGAATGGTATTCCCTAGAGGCTACCAGAGCAGTTAATCAAGCTATCGGAAGAGTGATTAGGCATCAAAATGATTATGGAGCAATTTTATTATGTGATAGCAGATTTAATAGTCCTAAATTAAAATGTCAATTATCAGCATGGTTGAGAGACTATATTAGTGTGTCAAATAGGTTTGGCGAAACAGTGAGTGAAATCTGTAGGTTTTTTAAAAATGCTGAATTATCATTACCATCTCCAAAATTGAAACCTTTACTACCACATGAGTCTAATATTGTTAGTAATCAATTTAAGGACAGTGAGTCTGTTAACATTAGTGGTGTGTCATTTCCTGCAGTCAATAGTAGAGTTATAAAAAAAGGAATTAAGACAACTCTAAGTCAATACCCAAACTCTAATGAAGTTTATGCAGATTTTTCTATGAATTTCTATAAAAATGCACAAGCTTCAACTTACATAAATGATTTTAGACCAAAAGAAACAAAAGACCTCTTTAGTGCTTTAGATTATCCAAATACATCTGCACAGTCATCGCAACAATCACAGTCATTAGTAACAATTCATAAAAGAAGAGCAGATGAAAGCAATTCTATTGCACCAAAGAAAAAAAAATTAAAGATTAAACCATTTGGATTTGAAGAAAATCTGGAAAGTAATAAAGACACGGACGAGCAAGCATTAGCCGAAAGAGTAGCTCCAACTTCTTTAATAGATTTTGTAAAAGAAATTAAAACTTATTTAAAAGTAGACCAATACAAGCAATTTCAGGTGGCAATTTCCACTTACAAAAAGGAAGGTGATTTTACAGTGTTTTTAAAAACATTATCTAGTTTACTTGAGAATAAGAAGCTGTTTTATTTATTTAAGGGTATGAAAAGGTTTTTAAAAGATGAACATAAAAATGTATTCCAAGAATATTGTGATAATGTTACATTTTAATACTTATTTTATCATTAATGACTAAAAACAAATATGGAATGAAATGAATTTATCAAATAAATTAACGAAATAAAAACTAATTTACCTGCTGTCTATTTTTTATTTAAAATGAAATTAAAATTAGAAGACATTTTTAGGTGCTTCATTGATTTTGTTAGCTATTTCCACAGAGTTTATTCTCAAAATTGTCTGTTGAGCCCTCTGAAAATTGATCCTCATGAATTGCTTCCTTCTCTTTTTTTTGAAGTGTGTGCGAGTGTGTGACAAGCCTTTAGAGATTATTGTAGCAGTCACTGCGACTAATCCATCTTGCACTAGGGGTCGACCAATAAGTGAAAAGTCTTTTGTACCAGCCAGCAGTACTTTGTCCAGTTTTATTTTATCACCTATATTTGGTGGCCAGTATCCTTCGACTACAAGGAGGTCACCGTCTGTAACTCGCCATTGTTTACCCAAAAGATGTACTATAGCAAAGTTTCTCGACGATTTTTCTTCTATTAATTTGTTACAGGTTGCTATGACTTCTTTAGTAGTTTCTGCCGCTGAGTTGTTTTCAACAGAAGCTATATTTGTGATAAATCTTGATAATAGTCCACCTGTAATTTTATAAAACCTTATAAATACGTTGTCTTATTATGAATGCATTGATATATTTTGGTAGAATTATAGAAACCTTGTCCACTGATAAAAGCATTGGCAAGTCTTTGTAAACCAGCCCTTATCAAGGCCATTTTTAATTTGTTCGTTTAACTTCAATAATTATTATTGTTTTACTGTGCATATAAAATATTGTTCCAACGTTTATTTATAAATATAACCTCAATTTTGAGAGCGTTGAAATGACATTGATCCGAAAAAGGTATGATGACAGTTGACTTAAGAAATTTGTTCAGAAGTACTGTGATAAGAATTAGTTAAAAATAATATTCAACCAATTCTAACTTGTTTCATATCATTAAATTATGGGTTTCTAGGCGTATTTTGATGTAATATTGTAGCGTATATTGTCCTTCGTCTTTCGCAGGGTAGACACCATAGTAGACACGTTTGTAACATGCAGTAAATATCAAAAATAGATGGCGCTTATTAGTACCGTTAATATTAGGCATTGAAAAAATATCAAGAGAAATTACATTTTTATTATCATAATTCACACTATTGCTAAAAGTTATGTAATTATGTAATAATCTAACACGCCATGATAAATAATATGAATAGAAAAATAGCTTTACTGCACTGAGTAAGAGGGGACAGAGGTAGGTGGTCATTTTTGTTCATTTAATAGTTAATAGATGGCGTATAATGTGTTGTACTTGTTGTATAGCTACAAATTAACTAAGCTTGTGAAAAATGTGTATAATTTATGAAATTATTACTTTAGCAACAGATTAATTTCATCAATGTACACGTTATCTAATGCAGGTACCGCATTGTAGGAGTTTGAATGAATTAGTTCACTTGTACAAAATGGTTCCCATTAGTGTTATATCGACAAGCACCATTATTTTTCGCGTAGCATTTTCGTATAAAATCAACAACATTGTTTACCGTCGTTATTTCTATCACTTTTTTCAAACGTCTAGACTCTAGAGACATGTAAATACAATTGTAGGTTTCGACTTAAAATATTGCGTTAGTCCTTGAAAACATCGAATTGGACTTGAGGTATATCCACCTAAACTTTGTAAAACTTCCTACGATATCCGACAATTGTCAGCTAATATTATTTTTTTACGATTTTTACGTTAAGCTACGTTACGTTAGGCTTTTCTGTAATCAGCACCGGTGAAGACAGTCGCGCGGTGTTCCGCAGGCGTCGGTCCTAGGGCCCCTACTATGAAGCATCGGGTATGACTGGGTGCTGCGAGGGGTAATGCTTCAGAGCGCATCCGTGACTTGTTACGCAGATGATATGCTCGTCACGGCCCGGGGCAATACCCCTCGGGAGGCGGCGCGCCTCACCACTTGTTCTGTTGCTCAGGTGGTGACGCGCATTGGGATGTTGGGGCTAAAGGTGGCGCTCAACAAGTCCGAGCCCATCTGCTTCCAAAAGCCTCGGAATGCGCAACCTGCTGACTTCAGCAACGTTGTTGGTGGCACCCGTATTGAGGTTATAAGCCCTATATGAGGTATTTGGAGCTTACCCTCGATATCAAATGGAGCTTTCGCGAGCACTTCGCACGTCTGGCCCCCCGGCTGATGAAGGTATCAGCTGCGCTCAAACGGCTGATGCCCAATATTGGGGGTCCCTGTGCGAAATGCCGCCGCCTCCATATGGTGTTGGTGCGATCAATGGCGCTCTATGGAACGCCAATTTGGGGGCAATACCGGCGGCCAAAAGAAATATAGCTCTCTTGCGAAAACCGCAGAGGATGATGGCCGCCGGGGTGATAAGGGGACATCGCACCATCTCCTTCGAGGCGGCTTGCCTGTTGGCGGGATCCCCTCCGTGGGAGTTGGAGGCGGTAGCGCAAGCCGAATTTTACGAGTGGCGTGCGCAGCTCCGCCTTCGAGGTACTCCGCCTACGCCTGGGGAGGAGGCAAGACAAAAGCTTCTGTCCAAAGTGTCCAGCGTGGGCTGAGCAGCGCCGTGCCCTTGCCTCGCTCGTGGGGAACGACCTCTCTTTGCCTGCCGTGGTAAAGTCAATGGTGGATGA
This sequence comes from Zeuzera pyrina, assembly GCA_907165235.1. Taxonomy (NCBI): domain Eukaryota; kingdom Metazoa; phylum Arthropoda; class Insecta; order Lepidoptera; family Cossidae; genus Zeuzera; species Zeuzera pyrina. The sequence goes on along the minus strand of OU015620.1, from coordinate 26,753,919 downwards.
CGAGAGGTCGTGGCAAGGAGTTCTCACCTTCTGCGAAGAGGTCATGTCGCAGAAGGAGGCGGCGGAGAGGATCCGAGAAGATGACGCAGAGGCTCCTCAGATTCGCCGCCGTAGAGCCGGTGCCAGAAGAAAGCAATACAACGGCCTTCTTCTTCCCACCTAGAGGCCCTAGGGTTGACACTCGGAGGGGTGTCATCCCAGTAAATAGGGCCCCGCAGGGGTCGATGCGTCCGTGTCCCTACGCATCGACCAGTAACAGTGAATGAAGAAGCAAGTGAATCTCCACTCACTTGCCTCTGCTCCGGGGAGAACCCGGCTACGGTCGGGTAACGCCTGTCGCGGCCTGCATGACGAATATTAACGCGCACCCGCGACCGCGACAATAGGCGTCGGAAGGAACACCGTCAGGTTTTAGGGGGTAGACTCGGCCCTGCACCCTTCAGCCGAGGAGTCCCACATACCCCCCTGCTACCCCCTTAAGCCAGGACCGCAATGCGTAATCCGCTATCATGGATTTACTAATTAAAATTCTCTATTAATTCACGATAATAATATACTCAATTTATTTGTTTGCCACATATAATAAGTGCTTACTGCAGTTAGTACATAAATTATTCAACTACACAATTCTTATGATTAATGTGCGCGCGAGCTAGTAAGACCGGTGACGGGAAATGACTGAAAAACGCTTACAACTCCTAGGTCGCCGCGATCAAAATTCGTAGTAAGCAAAACTACTATGACGTGCCTCTACAAATTAATAAATAATTGCCAGATAGGTTTAATCAATAATCATGAATAATATTTTGAAAAAATATTCGAATAATCAATGTTTTTAAATTTTTACGAGTTGTACACATACAATACTAACTAAACGGGTCTAATGTCGTGTTCATATTTTAAGGCATTCTGCCCATGACCGCGATCGGTGCAATCCGGGCGAAACGGGATAAAAAAGGTTTAGCCTTAAAGTATGAACACGAGTAGAACCGTTTAGTTAGTATTGTAAGATATTCGAAATACTAAAATAAAAAAAAAGAATTTGCCAATTAATCAGGACGGTATGGAGACAGATAATAAGCTGTTGCTGTCTGTAACTTCTAGCGTTAAAATAACATTTTTTTTTTATAAAATTCTACAAGTTTGTGTCGTCAGCTAGCTGCATCTGCTTTCAGCTGATCTCCACTCCGTCCCCACTATTGAAAAGCCAGTAATTTGATACTTAAAATATTTCTTATTACAAATTTTTACTCAATTTGACTTGTTATTGGACAAGGGTCACGCAACCGAATTTTAAACATTTTTTACCCAACTGATTACAATGCAACTTAGCAAAAGCTAGATTTAAAAAAAATATGTCCTTGAAATACGCCGAAGTTGCATACGCATCTTGGGTTTGCCATAAGTTTATATTTGATTTTGGAGATTGGGTGAATATGTACCTAGTGCTTGCAAAACACTAATTTAATAGTATCGACCTGTGTTAATCTTAGTTCATGGTTTGCTTCGTGCTTCTGTAACAAGCAAGGTAGTCCTAGGCTCTAAATTAAACGTGATTTATGAATATAAAATAGTCAGACTTTTAGTTGACAAAAATGTCAAAAGCATTCGCACTACGAAAATAATGGGATTTGAGGAGGTGCAAGAAATATGTAAGGACCGCGAAGCTTGGTGCTCCGTCCTTTTTCACTACCTCGTTTAAGGAATACAGAGTAAAGATATGTAATAAATTTCTTGCTGTAATAAGGGATAATAATGTGTACTTTTTTGCGCTATAATATCGTTGCTAAGGAAAAAAAACCGTATGAAGATTTATTTCAAGTTTTGTGATATGATATGTATTTGTATATGCGTGGTAGTGTTCAATCCATACAATTAGTGTTTTTTGTAGTGTTATTGTTAGGTATATAGTACGCACATAGAACAATAGAAATATCGGCAAAAGATTCCACAAAAACTTGCCAGCAAAATCAAACAACCATAATTTGTTTCAAGTCGCCAAAAATTACGAAAAAATGAAACTGATATTTGTGGACGACAATAATTTTAAAGGTTCAGCTCTACGGGTACAGTAATTTCAGCTGAAACTGTTCGGGTTTTTCCGGAGTTCTTCGAAAAGTTTCGACGGCGTCTGGGGCGCGTTGCCATAGCGACGGGCGGGCACGCGGCGCTCTCAGCACCGCGGCCGCAGCTGAAAACAAACATCAGTGAAGAGACTCGGAGCTTTGAAGGGGAGAGAGTATGTTTCAGGCTAGAATATTACCTTAAACATCGTCGTCTAATAATTAAGATTTCTTCTTTCATCATTAAACACTGTATTAAGATGTAAAATTTCATTTAATCGTTATTAGGTGAGGAAAGAGTGGCATTGTACTGATTATATCTAGATGATATTACAAGACGGTATCATATCTAGGTTCGTTAAGAGTATATTTATAACTGTTTCCGACAAGCAAACGTAGTTAAGTGTCAGTGGCGGGATTTTCCCGTCGGCGTGTTGTAGGCGGGTGGCGAGTGGCGGTGCTCCCGCACTAAACCGAGTGGCCGCCGGTGCGAGGGCGCGAGGGCGCGAGGGCGGAGGGCGCGGGAGCGCGAGGGCGGGCGGCGGCGGCGGAGGGCGGTGCGCGCGCAAGGTTCCCGCGTCAGTCGCTGGGCGGCGCGCGGCCGGCGCACGGTCGATAGCTGCACGCGAGCACGCGAGCACGCGAGCACGCGAGCACGGAGCACGGCCATGTTGCGCGACGCGTGCACGCGCGCACGGCCCGCACGCGCCTCTGTGTGAGTGCAGTGCAGTGAGGACGCGGCGACCCCCCCGCCGCGGGCGGCACGTGGGCCCTCAGCTTTCGGTCAGTACCCCACCGGATTACCCGGTTATGGACAGCATGACGTGCATAGCTTAGTGTTCCTATGGTCCGACACTACGGTATGTTTGCGGCGGCACAGGCATGCGCTAACGAGCGATAGGATACAGAACTGTCGTTCAGCAGGTACGATTCAATTCGTGAATATTTACGCGTGAATGGACGCCGTGACGGCTCGTCAATTTACACGATTGATTTCCGTCAATCTCCTGCGATGGCTGTGTATGCATGCGTTATCGATAAGATTCCTCACCACCTTTCGTATGTTACACTTACATGGACACAGTGATTGACATTTATATCACCTGACGGGATCAGGACTGGAAAGTATACGTAGATCTAGACAGATTGCGGTTCCATTACATATGATCATCTGAGATTGACGGGACGGGAACGGAAGATGAAATTAAAATTAGAAACTGGCAGTCTTTGGTGATTTAGCTATACAACGACAGAAATTTACTTTGTCTTGAGTACATACATGCGTAATTAAAATACAATACAGTATGGTATGTGGCCGCGTACTGAGTACATAAGATCTGTTGTATTATTAAAGAAAGGAAATAAAGGTTAAACCTGATAGCCTTGTTATAGGGTGAACCTCGTCACGCTTAGTAGCGCTAAGGGTTTTTAAATAACCAAAATTGCGATGAATGTATATAGAATTAATATATCACTTCCACTCACGTGAGCGGATCACGTGGTTCGTAATCATGCAGGTATGTGTCTATATATAGTATATATATGTATAGGTATATAGCGTGTAAGTGAGTTCAAATTGTTTCTGGTAAAGAATATCTTGAGACAATGCAGTCATTGTAAGTTTATAGGTTGACAACTTGCAATAAGAAGGGCACTTAATGAGCTGAAAGGAGTTACTATTAGACTCGAATATAGTTCACAAAAGGTTTTTCTCTAAATATTATCCTGGTTGAAATCGAACTTAGAAACCCCGACTTTTAAGTAAGATGTACTGAGTTTCATACGAACCATCAAAAACTTTCACTATTTTCGATTACCATTTCCTTACTTACCATTTTTAATCAAGAATTTTTAAATTATTGCCATTATCAAATACTAATTTGAAAAGGTATTGGCGCCCAACATGGGACATGTAATGTTAAAAATTAATTGTTGTTTTTTATAGTGTAAAACTTATGTAAAAAAACAACGTTCTTTGAAAAGTTTATGGAAAACTTCTCTAGATGGCGCTACCTACATAATAATATACATATGTAGGTAACGTATGTAGGTACATTAACATCCAGTTTTATTACCCAAAATAAGAATAGATATAATAGCATCGTCTGCATAGACTAGACTGTTTTGTGTTAAAATAAAGCTATTATTTGTAGATAGAACCTAATTTCATATCAATTATTTCAACTCGTTTTAAGAGAGAAAAACATGTTTTCTTTGTAGAAAAACCTTCTATAATTTTGAACCATTTTCTTAAAGTGAGATCTATTGAATAACAAACATGCAAATCACACACAAAATCAAGATTGGGCACATAAAAATATATCCCTTACCTCGCAGAGCCATAAAATTTTGTGTAAAGTATAACAGAAGGCTCGACAAAAGCTCTTACGTTGAACCTCTGCTTAACCCAGGATTATAATAAAATGCTGTTAAACTATGCCGTTTAATAGTCGTAATGAGTCTGTTTTATGGTTTGTTAATATGTTTATTATGAAACTCGCGGCACTTGCTCGAGTATATCTGGCTTGATATTTGTTATGTATTAATGAGATTCTGAATCTGCGGAATAAAAATGTACATGTTATTTATGTATGTGCGTATATTGTAATTTGTTCATAATTAGTGATTACAATGTCTTTAATTATTATGAATAAGCTTCTAGTATTGGAATTTAGATGTAAATTTGGAAGAGAGATTTTCTGCAATCGTCATTCAAAACTGAGCATTGTTTAACATTAATCGGCTTATAGTTCGTGAACTCATATAAATCTAATTTTGTATAAAAACCTTTTTTATTTTGGAGAACAATAATGTAATAATCTGATATCACCAATTATAGTTTTCCACACATAAAAGAACATAATATTATATTTCTTAACAATGAATAATTCTCATGTATTGTAGGAGTTCAACATTTCTTCTATTACCATTTCAAATAAAGATACGAAAATGCAACTTCCGAATTCTATTAAAATCCAAAAAGGCAATTGAAAATTGTATGTCCTATTTTTTTCATTTTTGACTTTAATGTAAACAAACAAGAAACTAACCAAAATTTCACAAAATTTTCATCTTTCGCTGGACCGGCGTATTACACGTAGCACTCAATAACACTGCTTTTCTGTTCTGCACAACGAAACTATGAAATTTGCACAAATAACACTAATATTACCCAATATAGTATAGCATTAGCATAGTATTAGCATAGTAAAAATGGAGGTTATTTTTCAAGCGCTTTATTTTTAATTTCTAGTTCCTAGATCAAATTAGTATCATACATCAGTTCGCTCTATTATGTGAGTGACACAATTCATTCGCAATGTAAAGCAGAATAATAACATAAGAGTATTTTTGTTTGCGATGTGCAAATAATAATAATCTCCCATTTTTAGTTTTTAGTGTTTCTTAAAAATACAGATTTTTACACTTATCATGACGGTTGATCTTTTAATTCTTGGTGGTTTTTAAAGTTCTACAAACGTTTGTTTTACTAATAACTAATATGTACGACAACCGAATCAATAATTTGCGAACTAGGCCATCTCTAGTGATGTTATTAATGTCATAATGCCACATTTGTTTAGATTAAGGACAAAAAAAAGAAATAGGATATAGATTAAAAGAAAGCTAGATCTAGAAAGCTATTTCAAATTTGAATTACTTTGAAGAAAGTTTAAATGTTCATCAATTGTTTTTGGTAACACTATGGACATAACGTGTGACGGTTAAAAAAAAAGCTCTATTTTTACAAAGTCGCAAAGTAAACATTACACTAATTGTCTAGTTAGAACATTATGACTCTGATTATATTGTTCTCCCTTGAGAATTATAGCTACACGGTGTACGGTGTCTGCAGTTTTTTCGTAGTGTAGTAATATCATTTCCATAGGTATTTGATATGATTATTGAAGTTAAATAATATCGTGCGTGATAATCTAATCGAGGGATAATCCAATAGCATTGATAAGAGTTTTTGTGTTTTGAAAAGAAGCATTAAATAGTTATCATCATTGTTATATTATAAACAATGGTAGTGATAGTTTTGAAAAAAAAGTAATCATAATAATCAAGTTCAAATGCAAAATGATATTGAAAAATAACAGAGAGAATATTTGTTTTTTCCGGTTCTTATCGGTACAGTTATTTTGAACGGGAGAAGTAAACTGCAGTCCATTTCAATCTAATTATCTAAAAAGGTACCTATATAATGTTTAGTGCTTTATTAAATTAAGCGATACATGTTAAAATACGTAAAATAATTTTTGACACGAAATTACTGGCTTTAAATATGGTATATTTTTTAATAAATACGACAGACATCTGTTTTTTTTTGGAAAATTGGATTGAAATGAACTATAGCTGGCTTGTTTGTAACTTGTAACTAACATTATTCACATACACATAATATAATGTTATACACACAGTATATATGGTTAATGTAGGCTATTTGATTGTTAATAATTGAGCTATATTATTAAACTAACTGAAAGATACATAGTCATGAATATCACTGCGAAAAAATGTATGTCCGTCGTAAAATATAAAAGTTATTCGATTTTAAGCTCAAGTAGTAGAAATGAATTGAGCAGAAGCTCTGTCACTCACTGAGAAATGACGCTACTACGAGTTTGTGACGTCATCGTTACAATGACTTAACGTCATTTTTTATCTTATTGCCATTCCATTCTTACTACTGCAACTTAAGAGCCAATAACTACTAGAAATAACTCTTTGCGTTCACTGAACTTTCACTGACGTTACTATTAATTTTCTCTATAAGTAATTACTGTTCGCGGCTACAGTGAAAGTTATACTAACTCATCAGCACTGTTATTACGGCAATCACAGTTAGACTCCTTCTATCTAACAGCATACGGCACATAGCGGTTTAGAATTAATTTATCTCCAAATATCTCAATCCGACTCTACATATCCGATAGCATTCGCTCGACTTATCTTACACCATAATTTTACGAGTATATTGAAATGACTGTCTTTACACTGTACACTGTATTCCAGAACGATACTCAAGTGTGACCTCAAGTGTGAAAGTGTCAACTCTGCTTGAGGACAGTTAGAAAGAAATGCCGCAATTTATTGCATGTAATAATCCTTTTCTTATTGTGCTCGAATGTCTGTGTAACTGTCTTTACACTACGCACTGTATTGCAGAATGATAATTAAGTGTGAATCTCTGCTTGAGAATAGACATAAATGTTGTAATTTCTTGCATGTGTGGTATTTGGTGTGTGGTGTGTGGATGTGTGGTAGAGCGTGGGTAGAGCCATGTGCATTGCGGCTCACCCGGTGAGATACCACCCTCTTACAGAATATCGGCGTGACATAACAGCATCTATTGCAGTTGTGTTTCGGTCGGTGAGTGAGAGTATCGGTGGCCCATCCCACCTACCTCTCCTTTCCCTCTTTCCCTAAAGGCCGGTAACGCACCCGTGACTCCCCAGATGTTGCGGGTGTCCATGGGCGACGGTGATCACTTTCCACCAGATGACTGGCTTGCTGGTTTTCCACCTCTTTTATAAAAAAAAAGAAAATGTAGCAGCATCATTTTCTAACTGTGCTTGGTCAGAGATTGACACTTGAGTATCGTTGTAGAATACGAGCCTTTAAGACTGATTCCTTATAAAGAGTTATCCTTTCGAACTGTGCTCAAATCACTGTCTTTACACTGCGTACTGTATTCCAGAATAATACTCAAGTGTGAATCTCTGCTTGAGAATACACATCTTCACGCTGTATTTCTAACGGAGTAGTTAAAAAGGATGGAGCGCCAAGCTTCGCGGTTCTTACATACTTGTTTCGCCTCTTCGAATCTCATCATTCTCGTTACCCATTTTCGCCTAGGTATGCTTGAGAATAGTTAGAAAAAAATGCCGCAATTCATTGCATGTAGCAGCATTCTTTTCTAACCGTTCTCAATCAGAGATGTATTTGAGTATCGTTATGGAATAAAGGCCTTTAAGACTGACTTGACGACTACTTTCTGCAATTTGTTGCTGTCTATCGCCTAAGCTATCTAGCACGGGTGCTGGGTAGCTGACAGAGTCTAGGCTTTGCTCTGGATTGTTTTAAGGATGCTTCGTTGATAAGTAAAACCCTTCTCGAATCAATATAAATTTATTACTGAGACGAATTTCTGCAAAAGTAACACCTTATTCTGAATAATATATTAAAGATACAACAGCTAAAGTGAGACGTTATATTTACGGCCCCGTTAACAAGTAGTCGAGATATTTTATGTAGTTATTGTAATGTAATTAAATTATCATACACAGTTATTTGATGCGAATTAAATTGATTCATCATTACTGCATTTTAAAAAAAAAGAATTATTTTTTGCGTTGTGTTTATGATTTTTAGTTATTTTATTTATAAAACATTCTACTACTATTAGTCGACTATTAGTATATGAACATACCTATTACATATGTCATGAGAATACAGTCATAGCTTATACAAGTTCTGAGACAGAGGTAGTAGATTTGATTGAACAATATTGCCTATGTTTCATATTTAAAAAAAAATATACAAAACCAAAAAAACGACGAAATTCGATAATATTTGAATGTGAATGCTCGGGTATTTATATGTCGTTAAAAGATTAGATAGTACTTTAGAAATATTTGGATGTTTATACATATCTTCACGCTGTATCCCCAACGGGGTTTGATGTTTATATTAATTTATTTCCAGAAACAATTTTTAAAATACCTATTTTAAAAATATAGTCGTACTGACGGCGTTAGGTAATGATGACGTAATAATAATGTATTTATTATACGATTTCAAAGTATTAAAATTGGTCAAAATGACACAATCCAAGTATCTATTTGGGTTTTGCTTGATTCAGAAGGACAATTACACACAATTTGTCATAAGAAATTTCTTCTTCTTTTTGATATTAGTGGCTTCTCGTATGTATGAATTCAGCCAATGTCAAGTTATTCATGAGAGATTCACTTACTCAAAAACAATCTTAAGAGGTACCGTCTCAAATGAATTTACTCGAGTAAACCCAATTGCGAGGTGTTTTTGAAAGTCTACTACTTTCAACTCGAAAAGAAAACCTGCAACTTGAGAACCGATAACAAAATCAATCGGGTATAATTTTTTCAACATAATTTTTTTACATTAGTTATTTGAAAATATACATACACTCTGTCAAGAAAGTACCGGGAAAAGATCAATGATACACGAAATGTTAGTTATTCATCTTCAAAGTATGCTCCTTCAGAAACGATACACTTACGCCAACGAATAATCCAATCATCAAAATATTTTTTGAACGCTTTTTCCGGAATTGAGTTCAGTGCTCGCCGCGAATACTCCTTTATGTCTTCTACCGAATGAAAATGGGTGTCACGAAGTGGTAATTTGAGTTTAGGAAAAAGAAAGAAGTCGGCTGGAGCCATATCTGGTGAATAAGGTGGTTGCTCGATGGTATTTGTTGAGTATTTGGTCAAAAATTCGTTCACAATGATGGCCTTGTGCGAAGGCGCATTATCGTGGTGCAAAATCCAAGAATTTCCTTTCCACAAATCTGGCCTTTTTCGTCGAACTTGCTCTTTTAAACGCGGCATAACGCCCAAATAATATTCTTTATCTACCGTTTGACCTTCCCGCAAGAACTCCGAGTGCACAACACCGCGATAGTTAAAGAAAACAGTCACCATGACTTTGATTTTTGATCGACTTTGGCGTGGTTTTTTCGGTTTCGGTTCAGTTGGAAGGCGCCACTCCGAAGCTTGTTGACTAGTTTGCATGTCAAACTCGAAAACCCACGTCTCGTCACCAGTAACAATGCGTTTCATGAATGTTGGGTCGGAATTGACTCATTCTAGCATGTCCTCAGCGACTCTTATGCGATTGAGTTTTTGAAGAAAATTCAGGTCTTTTGAGACTAGCCGAGCGGCAACATGTTTCATACCCAAGTGATTATTTAAAATGGTACGGATCGACTCGTGAGACACAGAAAGTTCGGCGGCTATCTCTCTCAAACTTGAATGAGGATTTTCCGTCACTATTTCCTTCACTTTTGCGATGTTAACTTCAGTTGCAGACGTTGATGGCCTACCAGAGCGAGGCAAATCTTCCATCACATCTCAACCGCTTTTGAACGCTTTGTACCACTCATAAGCACGTGTTTTTGATAAAGTCGTATTCACCGTAAGCCTTCTGTAACATTTTCTGTTTCAAAATTCCATTGACGATGCAAAATTTAAGACAAACTTTAAATTTAAGACTTTGTTCGATGTTTTTGTCCATTATGAAATTCGCAATACACACTAGATATGATATAATTAAAAACAGCACTGTATTTAATCTAAATAACAGATGCAACTAAAACTCCGCGCCAAAATGGAAAACAGTTGTGCCAATCTAACAACAACAAAAAAAACAAAAAATTGAATTTGGAACCATAAACAAATTATCCATTCCCGATACTTTCTTGGCAGACTGTACATACATATCTTCACGCTGTATCCCCAACGGGGTAGTCAGAGAGGACGGAGCGCCAAGCTTAGCGGTCCTTAAATACTTCTTTCACTTCCTCAAATCTCATCATTCTCACATATAAAATAAATAAATAAATATATTGTATGTATTATATGGTAAATAGTTAGTCGACATTACTGTATTGGGATAAATCCTGTAAAAGTAATGTAAGTAGAAATAAATAAATAAATAAATATTTTCGCCTAGGTATGCGAGCTAACACTGGCAATTTGATCTTCGTAAGTCAGCCTTGGTCTTCCTTGGCTTTTTTTACCAGTCGCTTTCGCTCTGTACATTTTCTTCGTCAGTCTTCCATCACTCATCCTTTCTATAGTTTTCTATTTGAAAATATAATACTCAGAAAGTCAGTAAATACCAGTGCAGAAAGGATTTTTAATAGACTACTGTTTTGACATTCTATTCGAATCAGTGTAATTTTAATAATAACAACTGCTCTTCTGTATCATGTGGTATTATATCAGTACGACCAGGTGTTACTTTACCGGTATGAAAAGTTATGTGCCCAGGAATAGGACTTATATATAAGGCTATAGTGACTTTGACGTGTAAGCAATTAATTGAAAATCTGTCAAGTACGATGACCGTCGCCGGTCCTGTTCGAGCTTGTTCGCTCAATATCCAATAACAAAGTTTTAATGGAGTAGCTGCATCGATTATGCTTAGCGCCTTATTATCGTCGATGTCGTTAGTACTAACTCTCGTTACTACATTTATTTATAATAGTAATCTACAGATATTTATACTATTTTTATGGCTATTAATTAATGGCCATAAAAATAGTATAAATATCTGTATGCGTATTATGAAAGCTATATGGGAAACTCGAGGTATAAAACTTACAGTAATATTTTGTTCAAATAAACCTTAATACAGGGTATTTGGGGACTGACCACTGTTCACTCTGTAAGGGACATGGTGAAAAGTTTTTATATTACTGAAATAAATTTAAATTCGGTATATGCGAACTTTGACTTTGGTATAGACCTGGTATAGACTTGGTAACCTGGATCTCGATATCTAAAGAGACTGAGAGTAAAATGTAAAACTTTGACTCTATCAACTCGAATGTAGAAAAAACGATTGAAGAAAATAATATTGATAAAAATCAAGGAGAAATCCCATTTTTTGCAAAAATTAAGTTGCATCTTCGAAATTCTACAGAACTACAAAACGATTTTAACTACAATTGATAGATAGGTAATTGAAATATGCCAAGCTCAAACCAGGTTGTAAGTTTTTTATAGTTTCTTTAAAAATTATAATTTAGGTATATGAACAGATTTTAAAACTCTACTTAAAAATAAGAATAAATCGCAAATATGAAATTTTAAAACTGCTACCAGATGGCACAGTCGTGAAGTACGAATATGTTTGCTGTACTTTTAAATATTTTTCCAAAATTTAAATCAATAACACTTAATTACTTTTGGAAATTAGTGTTAAAAGCTTAAACAGAAATTAAACATTCTTTTTTTATCAATGTTTGGAGAGGGTATCACGAATTCCAAAATTTGAAACTTTTCATTACTTTCTTTAATTACTCTTCAAAAAAGACTAACAATTATGGACATTAGAGAATAACGTTTAAATTCATGGAAAATTGGGGATTACATTTTATTATACATTTTTTTATATAAATGCAAAGTTCCTATGATACAGTAATTCTGCGGTTGGTGGTTGACAAGTAACTGATGAAAAGGAACATGAATTGTGCAGGTATACAACTTGTTCATCTGTTTTAAAAATCACAATTACTGGTTCGGAAAAGATAAGAATTGAGAATAACCAGAAGAATAATGAGAAGATAATAATAAGATAAAGTGAAGGGGCTCTACCAAAAACCTGAAGATCAGAGCGAGTAGTACGGAGGGCGCGGATATACTTTATTATAGTCGGCATTATGATACGAAGAAAAATAAAAATACAAATACTTCTTTTTATAACGTCGATACTATAAAAGAAATTTATTTCAAAGCTTAAAGCGTGCAGATCAATTTAAACTTTTACTCTCGCGTTGCGTTATAAAATACGAATAACACATGGGAAATTAATTAGAGGATTACTGTTCATTTATAAGTAAAATAAAAGGTCATCGCGTTAATTTCCCGTGTTAGATATATTTTATGCAGATCAATTGATCAATATTCAGCACGTTTTTAACTTCATTAACCTCAAACACCGATTTTGAAGTTATAATCAAAATTAAAATTTCTACTCGAGCGTAAACTGGTCGAATGTAAATATCCAGAAAGAAAAAAATTAATAATAGCGTGAGTGATAGGACGTTAGCCGAAAAGAGAATGCTTATGACCTCTTTGACCACTTGATCCGTGCCTGGGCAGTCTCAAGGTCGACTCAAGGTCGTCATTCTTTTACCATTCCGGCAACCAATCAGCATGTGTCATGTCATTTCCCATGTCCTGTACTCGACGTCCAGTGAGCCTACTACTCCGGTGACGATCCGCCGTACACTCGCTTGAAACCGTAGAGGGAGTATTAACTAGAGTCTATAGCGCCAATGAACACATGAGATGGAAAATGTACGACAGTACTACATGTTTTGCTGTAGGTCGCGTATTAGTTGCTAGCTAAAATTTATTACCGTGTAGGAAGTTGGCGTCTTATTAATACCAAAGCGGTCGAAGAAAACGAAATTAATAATATGTCCAGCAGTTGAACATATCACATACGTATATCCCTAATAAAAAGTTTTGACGGTGGTCTGACATTTGTTTCAGAGTGTATGTTACTGGTAATCGATTTTTTTATTTTACTTTACAAGTAAATATACTTTACAACTAGATAAATAAATGACGGTATTTATCTGCACGCGCTAAATGGCAGAAAATAATATCGCTTTGTCATTTTCTCTTCTACGTTGCATTTATGAGTAGACCGCGTGCCGATCGCTCGCCGCCTGCATGTGGTTCATGTGAGGTTTGAAAATTATCGATAATTCGTTGACTGCGTGACGTCTACTCATTGACCACGTCTGTGAGGCGATGACTCATCGTTGCCCAGTCGATCGCCTATTGACGAGTGGATGTTGATCGGCAAGATAGTGCTGGTCGGTGTTCGTGATGATAATTATGTGCGTTGATCTTTAATAACTGCTCGCTCATCGATCCTTGTTTATTAAGTAATGATCTACGATTGCCAAATATTACTGTCAGTTTAATGAAGAAGGTGTATCACATTGAGCTTAAATAGTCCGAAACGTTGGAGAGCCCCTAAGAGCTTTCGGTCGTTAGTGCCACACCTCCACGACGTTACAGTGCACATATAATCCCGTACAAGATAGGTTTATTATTATTGATGACGTTTACAAACTCTAAACAACAGGTATTATAAATAGGTTACTATTACTTTATGCGTAGATACATATAATATTACATTGTCTTTATTTCAATTTCAGAGAGAACAGATCATGAAGAGCGAAAATAATTTCTCGGGGGTGTATCTTACAGTTAAAAAGTTCTAGTTACCTATATCAACTCGATGTTTCACAGAATTAGCGTACAGAGATCCACGATGTACGCATAATGAAATCTAATATCTGGCTCGAAGGACCATTTTTGTGTTTAACAATGTAAAGAATACATGCTACATTCTACATAAATAAATTTCATAGAACTGTTCACAATCCTAATATTAACATGGCTATTTAACATAATAAAGATCATAGAATACACGCGCTCGTGTCACTTGGGCTCATATTCCAGAATGAAACTCGTGTGAATCTCTACGAAATAGAAAGAAATGCCGCTATTTATCGCATATAGCAGCATCCCTTTCTAAATTTGTATAGATTCACACTCGAGTAACGTTCTAGAATAAGAGTCTAAGAACACAATGTTAATGATTAATAACGATTTTTACCATCTCTTGATATTTACATAAAATCACATTACATAATATAGTATACATATATATGTATATCGTAAATTTACACTAATTTTTAGCAATAAATGGCTTTGTTTATAGGCACAAAAATCAGTCAAGTACGAGTTCCACAAGATATTTGGTCCATTGGTTCGAATCCTTCCAAGCCCGGGTTCCAGATTGAATCACCGGTTAGATTTAGGAAACGATATTTTCTAAATTTGCTAGAGATTGAGCGTTATTGGGAACTTCGATAATTCGTTGTGTGGTACCCGCAGTTTGGGGTTACATAATTTGTGTGATTGTCCGAAGTATTATTGCCGTATTATTATTTATACATATGTAATTTGACGCTATCTATCTTCATCTATGCTAATATTATGTGGAAAGAGAGCAGATTTTGTAAGTGTGTTTATATGTGGAGGGTAATCTCCAGAATCACTGTACCTATTTGAAAAATTCTTTCACCATACAACAGGTACATTATTTCAGATGGACACGGGTCATATATTTTGTATTCAACCCGAGTAAAGTCGGGACAGATTTATGAAATGATAAATCTCCAAACTTTTGTAAAATTTTAATTTCTAAAAATCTGTAAGACTTAGGCATTTTGATATATTTTTATGCACTTCTAATGATTAGATAAGGCTATACGTATTTTGGAAATCCATCTTATGTGATGAATTCTTACAATTTTTAACTACCTTCTGCCCAAAATTCCAAACTTATGAATCATCAAGTGATTCGCCTCTTTGATACAGCACCGATTGGTTCTAGTTAGCTAACGGTCTGATCTCTGGAATATTCTACTATCCGAAAAACTTACTATCAGCTGACGGAAATGTGAAAAGCACTATATTCCTAGGCGAAAATATGTGAGGCGAATGGTGAGATTTGAGGAAGCGAAAGAAGTATTTAAGGACCGCGAAGTTTGGCGCTCCGTACTCTCTGACTACCCCGTTAGGGATATAGCGTGAAGATATGTATATATGTAAGTATATACCTGCTGTCAGATATTTCAAGCTGTCTCTAAAATCTTTGAACTATCTTAACCAAAATTCCCGCTGACGATGACGCCAGCGTGGCGGCAACAAACGTCCTGGACCATTGGTCCTGTAGCCCGGGCCAGAGAACGAGGCTACGGTATTCTCGGCCTTGGAGTTGTGGCCCTAAATTACATTAAGGATTCGGTATTAGTTAGTTGACTGAGTCTGATTTCTGGAATATCCTGAGGATGTTTCGTTAAGGGACGAAACACGTGTCGATTAGTGGTTTGAAATTTTAGGCTGAAGATGGCCAAAAATTGTTGAAAGTTATCAAAAGGCATTATAATCCTTGGAATTTATAAAATTCTAAGTCCAAAAATTTTACGGATAAGTATGGAGAAATGGCGATTGTTAAGTCAAGCCTGAATACGTGATAGCCTCTGCTTTAATACTACTATAAAGATTTTAAAACGTTAAGTGCAAAATTTGTAAGTTAACAAGACGTATTCAGAGTATCATTGTACCTCTTAAGTTTGTACATTATACAGTTAATGCCAATATTGACTGAGAGACGGACAAACAGACGGAAAGACATGAGTGATACTGTAAGGATTCTGTATTTTCTTTTGACGTATGGACTCCTGTCAACGGGACGAGATAGTGATTGTCCAATTTTTACAACATGCGCGAGAAGTTGATTGCATTTTTTTATATTTTCAATGTATCATCACAATGTCATGTATCAAGAGACAAGCGTGAAAATTTATAATAAAAGTAAAACCACTTTTACCAGTTTGTGAAGAATTCTGTCGTACTTTCATTTCTTTTTTTATGAAAGAGGGGCAAACGAGCAAACGGGTCCACCTGATGGAGAATGACCACCGCTGCACGTGGACACCCGCTCCGTCCGGGGAATCACGGGTACGTTGCCGGTCTTAAGGGAAATAGGGAAAGGAGGGAAAGGAGAGAGAGAGGTGATGGGCCACCGGAACCCTCACTCATCCATCGAAACACAACATCAATAGATGCTGTTATTTCACGCCGATATTCTGTGAGAGGGTAGTATTTCATCGGGCGAGCCGGCCCAATTCGTGCTGCAATGAAAGCGTGTGACAACAATGATTTGAGGAGGCAAGAGAAGCCGGATGCTTGGCACTCCGTCGTCTCTGACTATGTCGTTAAGAACACAGCGTGAGGATATTTCTTCATTCTTCTTTCGTGAAGTTATAATCAAGTGTCACCATACAGCAAATAAATACTTATTATTACTTTAGTCAAAAGAAAACGATTTGGTTATTTATTAATCTTCATGTTCTCTTATAATAGACATTGTGTACATGTATATTACAAGGTAACAGTTTGAGTATTTATTATCACCTCTAAGTATATACATATCTTATACATAAAATTCCGGTATATGTTCGTAATTTTTCTCCTCCTAAACAGCCTGATTGATTTTGACACAAATTAGAATGAAAAATTTATTAAAAAAATAAACCGATTTAAAAAAAAATCACCGAAAAGAACGAAATAACTATTATCTACTAATCTAAATTCAAGTACAAAAATAACTTATTTGATGTTATTTGGTGTATCTTCGAAGTCAAAGCTACAATATCAGTGAAATTTAAATCCAACCAAGCTGGAAGTATATCCCTTCAAATAAAAAAATAATTTTTTAAATCGGTTTATAAAGGACGGTAACAAACATAAAAAAAAAATAAAAAATGCAATCGAATTGAGAACCTCCTTCTTTTTTTAAAGTCGGTTAAAAATAGATTCAGCCGCAAGAAAGGACAGGATACTTTTTTAATTCTACGCGGAAGAAGTCGCAAACACTAGCTAGTGTATATATAACGTAATAAGTACATAACAAATTAAGGGAAGTATCCATTATCATCTAGATTCCAATTTAGAAAATGTATATAGTTTTCCAAAATCTTTACACAAACAGGAAACTTATGTTTAATATTACTTTGGAACACCATTTCCAACATTTAATTACTTTGCAACGTGGTAATATGCAAAGTGGTTCATAACTGTTACACGTATTTCGTATGTTTGCCGAACACATAATGATGATAACTTTACAAAGCGTTTATAATTTTTCTGATTATAAATGATGTCAAAATGTAGACTTAGAAAGTAGTTTTGTCTAAATTTCAGAAAAATGTAGGCACTTGGGAATGACATTAATTAATTTTTTACGAAATGTTATTTCAATCATTTAATTTTGATGCAGACTGACAGAAATAGTAATCTTTTATTAATCATTATAAGTAAAATATTATTTTAAACAAGTTTATATTTGATGTTTACTGATTGACGGTAGCTAATTGAACGTTAAAGTGTAGTGAGCTATGAAGATCGTTATAATAAATATGATGGAAAAGTCCCAGGTCGGGCGCCAAAATCATAAAATGAATTTTACGAAAAATATAATCTTAAAGAAGACTCAATTTACAAAAATTATAGTTATGAAATGTGTTTCGTAATATGAGGACTTGTAACTATTGAATTATTTTTAAATGTTTCTGGCCCATGTTGAGCTCCAGTCGCAACTTTTTGATGAAAAGTTTTAATGCTCTATTAATACCATCACAAGCTGATCCAACCTCAACACGGACGCCAGCGGCACTCGCTTTTAAAAAATAAAATTTAAAAAGTTGCAGCGTGCAGTTGCGTCACGGCCGGCAGTGACGTCACAGACAGAAATAGAACGCGGGCGCGGTTGCCCTTGTTATATATAGTACCTTCAGGCTGTTTGGCTCTATTTCTGACGATATTATGTCGCTCTGTTTACTGAATCATTGTTTATTCTAAATAAAAAATTTTGCTATCACCATCAAAAAGGTAAAATTACAACAGCAATAATCTTTTTAATATTACGTGAACGCGTTGATGAATTTTTCTATTTCTAACTCCAAGCGCAAAAAGGGGTTCAAGCCTTTGTCTGTCTTTTTGAAAATTCCCGTAAATGTTCTTAGCTATGTTTGATCGTAATTCCAGTCTTTCCTAGGAGTTGCAGCTCTGACTCATATATGGAAGAGACTTAAGACGACATTCCTGCTAAAAACTTCGAATATGATCTCTGTTGGCAGTTGAAAGTCTGATTATAGCCAACATAGAATATTGTTAAAAATAGATACTAGCCATAGTTTATAAACTGTAGGCCACACTCTGAGGAGGTACTTGAAGTCGAGAAATTTAATCCTGAAAAATATTTCAATACCCCTCCAACTTTTGGCATCTTTTGCTGTTAGTATATATGTATATAACAATCTTATATATATTAGTAGGCGTATTTCAAGGAGTTAGAAGGAGGCAGAAATGACGCGTTAGTGATTGAAGGTTACTCGAGGTCATGTAATTTGTTTTGAACTACCTCTTCAGAGTAAAGTATTCAGCTAAATTCAATGACTCTTGATACTAACTCTCTTTTATCCGACTTTAAAGTGTTGAATAAAATTTTGATTAAAGATTTCAAATGACCCCCGACACACAAAATAAAAAGCAGGTACAGTTAATTTTGTTTTAATGATGAAGACGGAAATGTTAAAAGCACTGGCATACCTAGGCGAAAATGTATCAGGAGGATGATGAGAATTGAGGAAGCGAAAGAGGTATGTAAGGACCACGACGCTTGGCACTCCATCTTCTCTGACTACCCCGTTAGGGATACAGCGTGAAGATATGTGTGTATGTATGTACTTTTAAAATATAAATCTTTCAGAAGACGATAACGCTGATAAATATCAGCGTTTAAGGCACTTTAATATTATTTTTATGTCGGGGTTTTTTAAATTCTAAACTATACATATAGATCTATCTAGATTTGCAATGAAATGTGTTAGTAATAAAAATATGAAGGCTTGTTTCTCTAAATTATATCTTGTGGAAGTCCACAATACGGTGTTGGTGCCAACTTTATTGTACGGTAGCATGGCCTGGATATGCCCGAAATTGACTGAAAGTAAGATATATGGTATAGAAATGCGATCTCCTAGAAATATGTGTGGTGTCACACTTGTGGAAAAAATAAGCAATGAAGAGATACGCAGTGTGACAAAATTACACGACAGTGTTATTGTAAAAATGAAGAAAGGAACGCTTAGGTGGTGCGCGTACATGGAAAGAATGAGTGATGAAAGACAGACGTAGGAAATCTATAGAGCGAAAGCGAGTGGTAGCAGAAGTCAAGAAAGACCGAGGCTGACTTACGAAGATCAAATAGTGAGAGTATTAGCTGACGGAAATGTCAAAAGCAGTCGCGTCTCTAAGTGAAAAAGTGTGGAGAGAATAATGAAATTCGAGGAGGTGAAGCAAGTATGTAAGGACCGCGAAGCTAGGCGCTCCATCTTCTTTGACTGTCCCTTTTAAGGGATACAGCGTGAAGATATGTATGTATGTATGTGTGAATGTATGTATGTATATATATATATATATATATATATATATATATATATATATATATATATACACATATATATATATATATATATGTATATATATATATATATATGTGTGTATATATATATATATATATATACATATATATATATATATATATATGTATGTATGTATGTATGTATATCTCGTGGAGGTGATGAAGTTCTTCGCTATATTGAATATATCGTTGTGATGGATAAAAAACTGTATGAAAATTTATTTAAAGTTTCTATTTGGGAATTGCACTTTCACCGCAATAAAATACCCTCAAAGTTATCCTAAAATAGTGTTTCCCCGGTTCACGGTCCTGTTAGACGCTTTCTTCGGTAAGGCGATTTAACTCCAGAATTAGCACTATATGTTGACTTGAACTTACAACTATTTTAGTTTCGAGGATCCGTAGACATAGTACATTTGATACATTGTGATATTGCGAGTATATTGGACGCTTGGCGCTCTGTCCTCTAAGACTACCCTGTTAGAGATACAGCGTGGAGATATGTATGTAACTATGTATGTATGTGAGTATATTTTCGGGATTGTGTTGTAATAGAAATTAGGGAACAGTAAAGCTCAAATAAATAAAATACCGCATATTTTTCCGAAAGATCTCGTTACCACTGTATTCATTTTCTTTAAACGAAATTTTCGCAAATAATTGTTAAAAAAATAGGTGAAGAACGACTGATAAAAAAATTTGACCGAATGAATGTGAACGATAGTTGAAGAGGAAGACTAAGGCTGAATTGTGAAGGTCAAGTAGACAGAATAAGAAGATAAGAGCGGCTAAAGAAGTGACAAATGCTTCATATAAACGCTGGTATTATTGCTTGTCAAAACCGCCACTTGGCTAGGTTTTCAAACGACTTTACGTTTCGATTGCTTGACTAGAATGTTAATAACCTTTGCCTACCAATTTAAATTCGTTACGCTAGATCACGTGGCATTTGTCATTCTATTCTACTAGCGTTTATTACAATTGGACCACTTGTCTAGGCTCCTCGATATCAAAAGCACTCGCATGACTTGGCGAATACGAATCTAGAGAAAGATGAGGGTAGATGAAACGAAAAAGCCTACTGCGTCAGAGACAAAGCGTAATGTGAAGTGTGTATGTTATAGTCCGTGAGATTTAATAGGTCGGATTTGACATCTGTCACATGGCTGCGACTAGTTATGGGACCAAACAAATATGTCTCGATTATTTTTCGATTCTAACGAAAATCGATACCATTGTTTAATAACATAGTAACATCATAATATTTCACTTATGATTATTAGTTTGTTAGCTACATAGTACGTTTGTTGAGATATGATATTTGTTACAGTAAAACATATTTAATTATATGAATAAACTTAATTCGATATATTTATTTTTTGGGACTAATATATAAAAAACTTCCTCAAAATAAAGGCAGACTGTAATATTGGTGAAAAATAAATATTTAATCATTTTCTGAGCTTGGATCCATGTCCGTAGAGTTATCTTCGTCTCCCACTATTATAATTAATTCTTTTTCAATTACATTGTCTATTCTGACTTCTCTTTCAAAGTCTTCCTTTATTATTTTTTTTGTTTTCTCCACCACTTTAGCCCTGTCATCTTTTGATATTTGATTACATGCTTCTGTCAGTAAACTCATCAAAAAAACAATACAGAACTAAAATTATTTAAAAAATATAATAATATCTTAATTTTAAATTATTCGATTATTACGACATTTCAATCGATTATCGATTTCGTTTGGTAACGAAACGATTGCAAATGGTAGCAGTACTAGAGCAATACGCCTCGTGATATAACATTGTAACAACGTCCATTTAGAAAATTCTTTTGAAGATATATAACGAAATATCCGTGTTTTTAACTAAAAGAAATCAAAGTTAGTAGTTTTGTGTAATGATCAGTAGTGGGAAAAATAAATAACGTTTATTTATTCAGTATTTACGTAATTGAATTTGTATTAGATATCAGGAACGTTGATACAAAGTTATAGCGGCATGAAAATTAAGAAACGTCAAATCCGACCTATTAAATCTCACAGACTATAATTGTAATTTTTCACGTTTGTTATTAATATTTATATTAGCGTTACTTCGTTTCAAATAAGGATGGAATTATTAAAATTGTTTCTGAAAATGAGCCCAGTCGTTTGAATGGGTCAGGCAAAGTGCCTAAGTCGTAAAATAAAAGTTGGCGAGTACTCCCACAGGTCGCGTGGCGTCGAAGGCATAACCGGTTATCTCTTCATTTGGTGTTTCTTTAATTTTATATTAGCGGTCTGGGTTACGTAGATAAAAAAATCCTTCTTATTCCACTACGTGGAATGCGAAAGAAGAATAAATATCTACTAATAGTTTTAGACAAGATCTATGAATGTTTGAACGCGTTTTATATTTCCATATAGGACAACTTAAACGAGTACATCGATTCGTCAATTGAGGTATTCTTTTTTTTGTACGATTCTCCCTTGAGAAGGAAGTCAAAGAGATCTATGCCCATACAGTCAATGTCTTCTGTAATAGATAGATATATTCTCCATATTATTTCATTATTTTTTTATTTTGTCTACCTCCGTGGCGCAACGGCTAAGCCCGTCGGAAATTAAACGGGGGTTGCGGGTTCGATTCCCGCCCCGAGTCTGGGTGTCTATGTATAATATGTATTTATTTACAAAAGAAAAGTATATAAGTAGTATGTCATTTGTTAAGTACCCATAACACAAGCGCTGTGCTGCTTACTTTGATAGCTCTGTGTGAAATGTCTGAGTATATTATTATTATTATAATATCGACATACGAACATTTTAATATTTCTTGAAGTTTCTAGCGACAAATGTATTGTTACATGCATTATTATGTAGAGCTAGTGTTGCCAGTTAAGTAACAGTAGAAAAAGTATAACAGCAGAGTTAAGGTGAAATTTGTGGAGGTGAAATGAACACATTGCGACACTACGATTTCGTGTTTTTTTTATTATGACATGATATATCCATTCTTGTTTTATTTTATCACAGTTTTAATCGTATAAATAAATGATATCAATGAACAATGTGTCCCATAATGACATAGTTGAAAAAGCTCTGTTTGTCTGTCCCAGTCGTTTTTTAGAGACCATTTTGAAAGCTCTTTGTTCTTATGGATTATAGACGTGGGTGGAAAATTAGAAAACTAGGATATATGAAGACACAATGAAAAGACGTGCTGTCGCAGGCTCGCGTAACTCTATACAACTTGTTCATAAAACTGTCGTTCAAAAATACCAACGGTCAAAATTACGAATAAATTATACCGTTAAGTAGCAACATTCACAAACAACGCTTTGCATTCTATTAATGATCAACATAACATTTAACATTAAAACATAGCAAAAAACATAAAATTTAAAGCTGTTTGGACAATTATGTTATAATTTGTAAATATGACATCATTGTGTTTGGAATAGTTGAGATTTTAATTTTGGAGGTTAATTTTGTGAGCTTAAATACAAACTCGTTAGTTATTACATTATTGCTTTTTTTTTTTTTGATATATTACGTAAGTAAGTGCATACACACATTTTTACACGTCATAACAATCAGTACAAAATACATCGATGACTATTGGTACAATTACAATTTAACAGTGAATAAAAGATAAATTATTGATGCAGCATTAAACAAGCAATAGCCAAATGTTATAAAGAAAATTACGTAGAATTAATTGTAAGATAAAATTTCAAATACAAAAATAGATACAATATGAAGCTTACTATTAAATATTGAAATACACATGTCAAATATAATAATAGATAATATGTCAAGATTATTAAAATGGACATTAACATTATTGATTTCAAGTCAGTAAAGCATATTTCGCAATACAATGTGAATGTAACATGAAGAAAAGTGTTAAAAAAATATACTGATGTATTAATATTATTAGTTATTCCAAAATTCATTTAATATGTTGCTCGCAGTTAATCACTTTACAACTCATTTTAATCATGTTCAGTGCTAAACCAATTTTGACTTACACTCACTTTACGAGTAGTGGACAAAGTGTAGACAAGTTTTTTAAAATATTAAGTAAGTATATAATCTTTATTAATAAAAAGTACATACATATGTTAATATTTACAAACTTAAAACTACACATTATCTTAAATAATAACTTTCCTCAAAGTTGCCGCTTAGAAAGCTGTCATTGCTCAAGGTACCTAGCAGACTGGCAGCATTGCCTCTTTGAATAGCCAAACTGATTCGTTGGCGGAAGAAGCTGCCAGCCCGGCGGTCTCCCGAAGCCTCGACCAGTCTCTTACAAATATCAAGTTAAGTAAGTTAAGTCAGTTAATAGGAGTGCATATAGGTAGACGGTAGAACGAGCCAAGATCGTGTCTGATGCACATTGATTTACGAACTTAGATAAAATAGGAATATTGAAGTTGCATTAAAAAAAATCCCAAATACCAACTGTTTAATTTTTGGTTTTTAGTGACCAATTTACATTTCTATGGCAAACTTCAGCTCAGTAAGTAGGTAGACATCAATCGTAAAAATCGGACAGACAGAAAGACGTGATGAAATTTTATGGGTGTCATCGTTGCCATCTTGGTTACTGGGCCCTAAGAATAAAATCTGCGTTGTATACCTTCGTTTAACCATGTTTTTGTAGTAAAAGTTTTTAATTTTTTTTACTAGTCATCATAATCAAAAGTTAAACAGCCCGTAGATATATGTATATAACTAAGAACCAGAATATTCGCCCGGAACGCCAATAAAATATTAATTAACAAACAATTAGGGCTCCCTTAAGTTGAGAACAGTTTGGAATCAAATAAATCACGGTTCGGTTTGTTCATAATCGATTTGCGAAATTTCACAGTGGGATTTTGTTTATGGCAAGGCGAATAATTGTTATTGCAAACTTATAGGTAAAGGTAGCCTATGTATACATGATCAATATTAATATTATTGTAGTATAAATTTTGTGTCGATATTGAGAATAATTATATAATGTTATCTATATATACTATATAAATAGGTAAAGACGAAACAATTCTGTACCTTTTTCTACTCTGTTTCTTAATCGATTTTTTTTTGTTTGGTAGCTATTGACGAGCTTTAATGTCATTAATAAAAAATTTGGAAACACTAACATTAATACGTGAAGCGAAAACTTCAGATTACGCGCATGGAAAATTCTAATTTGGTATAGTTTTACGTTTATACTGCCAATGTCAAAACGACTGTCAATATCAAAGTCATAATAGTTTTTTTTTCTTTCGCATGGCATGGCGCACAGGTTAGCGCATTTGCCAAGGTCATAATAATTTATGATCAAACAGTCGCAAAGAGTAGAGATTGCCGCTAAAGAGTTTATATTATAAGATTATAAGTTCATATTTGTATTTATGGTAGAATTTTGGCCACTGGGCGACCTCTACCATTGTGCGGTGTTGGTGGGTCATATTTCTGAATTTCATACGCGTATTGATTTTTCTCTCGATTTTTACGGAGGCCTACATTATACTTTCCCATGGCTATGGCTTCCGACTTCAATTATAGGTTTCAGATTTGTGAGGGAATAGATAAACCTATGTATATAATTTATGTAACATAAATTACACATATGCTGTTAAAATCATACAAATCCTTTTTGGTCCTCGTATTCGGGTGAAAAGCTCTTGAGTACTCCTTATTATTCTTTACTTCAATTGTTCGTGCAATTGACGCTATTATTACGTAATAAAATGCGTGCGGGAGCTAAAGAAAAATGGATGAAATAGATCAAATATTGTTTGAGTTTTCAACTTGATCTCAAAACATTTAATTTCAGAACAAAACAAAAGACCAGATTTTTCTTTAAACTTCAAAATTCTAGATAAGCAACCTCTTACATTTTCCAATATAAATTGACCTATTCGCCCCCTTTAAACCACCTTTTAGTCATCAACTGTGTCATGCAATCGGGGAGACGGGAGGGCTCAATGTACATCAGTCCTCTCGTATCTTTATCCAATATAGTGTGATCCTTGTAAGGCGGGGAGTTTTCCTTTGATTCTATGTTTTGTCTTCGTCGGATGGGGGCGGGGGAGTTCTGGAGTAGTGGCCGCCGCATGTCTAGAGGCGCTGTGATAAGACGGCCCTTGAGCGATGTTCGTCTGTAGTTATAACGTACAGATAATGGATCGAGAGAGAACGATGGAACACTCAAGCATGACACGTGCAGTGGTTCACTTTATTCTTGAAATTTATTACAAATTTGTAAGCAAAAAAATTGTAGTTTTGGTTTATATTATAGTAAAAACAAAATATTGTTTTGATGTTGGGATGAGTAAAGGTAAACACCTAAAATTTGATTGAGACGAAAATGGTTTTTTATTGCTTTTAGGGTTTAAAGGAAAAATGGAACCTTTATAAAATTACTCATGGGTCGTCCATCTTAGGGTTGCCACACGTACCTTATAATAAAGTATTGTATGTTATTTCGGACAAACGTATTTTATAATTGGTGATAGTAATAAACTACTAACTTTATTAATAAAAAGTACATACATATGTTAATATTTACAAACTTAAAACTACACATTATCTTAAATAATAAACTTCCTCAAAGTTGCCGCTTAGAAAGCTGTCATTGTTCAAAGTACCTAGCAGACTGGCAGCATTGCCTCTTTGGATAGCCAAACTGATTCGTTGGCGGAAGAAACTGCCAGCCCGGCGGTCTCCCGAAGCCTCGACCAGTTTCTTACAAATATCAGAAACCAGTCGATGGGCTTCGGGGCCATACTTGAAAATATTGTAAAGTTTTATTTTGGCGTAAAAATCGTTAAAAAATTTGTTTCCTTTAGGAAACACCTAAGGCGTTTCTGACTGCAATACTGACTGCAATAACTGTCAAATTTAATTATATGGGTATTTGTATCGTATTTATAAAGTTATTTTTGTACTTAAGTTTTGATTAGTAAAGGATAGTTATTATGTACTTTTCAATGTTTTTTTTTTAAGTCGGTTTAATTTGTTTACAAAATTTTTTTATTTCTCTCCTTTCAGTGACCTTAGTCTAAATAAATATCTAGGACAGGTCTACAATTAACTTATTTTCTAATTCTGGAGCGCAATGGCACAGGAGAATCATCAATACAAATAAAGGTTATAACCAGTTCGCGTTATTTGGTGTATCTTCGAAACTCAAGCCCCAATACCAGTAAAATTTAAATGGGACCAATCTGAAAGTGTATCCTTTTACGTAAATAAAGAATTTTCCAAATTGGTTCATAAATAACGGAGTTATGAGATAACAAACATTAAAAAAAACCATTCAACCGAATTGCGAACCTTCTCCTTTTTTTGAAATCGATTAAAAACCTTTAGAAACACAATTTAAAAAATAATGTCTCTAGTATCAAAGTACTAAGACGTTGCGCGGGCGCACACTGATTGTAAGCTACCATATTAATGTTGTACAAAATTACAAACGATTGTACTCCAAGAAAATTGTTTAATTTACTTAAACTCGGTTCAGCGTTGTTATCCATATTGATATTCCAATTCCAATTCGTCCTGCATAATGCTTGGAGTCAAAGAACTTGAGAATGTGAGTTTGTTCTAAAGAGTCTTCTTTAGAACAACACTTGTCTAAGTGTTGTCTGCCGCAGAGTTTTTAAAGTACGACGCAGTAATAACAAGAGTAGTGCTATTCACTTTCCGATTTAAAATAACAGCTGCGTTCCTCTCACGGATAGATAGAACAGAAACTGACTGAAAACGTGTTTCGAAAAAGTCTCGGTATAATTAAAAAAATTGGCTGCATAATGTGTATTACTTTTTTGTTTTTCATTTTTGAGTTTGAGTTAATTTACGTCTTTGTATCAAATTTCAGCATAGTAGGTGTAAAGATCATAAAGTAAATCGACTGTGACATATGGACAGACAAACATATAAACAGACAGACAGACGCGATGACACGGAAACTCGAAAACCCTTACATGAGTTCCGTTTTTATTTTAGCTACATATTAAAGTGCAGAGATACAAGCATTATAGTGTCATTGGTTTATTTTTGTTTCTGAGAAGAGAAAAAATTCCTTTCACGTCTCAGGAGAGAGCGTGAGGACCGGCCGGGCAGTATTGGACTTGCACCGACTAAAAATACCCTCCTCTCATCACTTGACCCTACAGGCCGTCGTAGCGAACCGGATGCGGAAAGCGCTCCGCCCGGGAAGATCTACAAAGCCTGAGGGCGCCTCCGTTCAGGGGGTACTCGGGGCAGAGAACGAGACCTCGACTCAGGTGTCGCCAGGAAAATTGTGCACGGGTTGAGGTTGATCCCAGAATCGTTATGACCGGCCGGTGATTGAATCGGCTGTAGGCTTGAAATGGTGTGTGCCAATCTTGTAATGGAAAGCCCGCGCTCAAGTGTGGCACTAACGGCATGTGTAGCGCAATAGATCTGCGCCTACAGAGGGCCATAGCGTTGAAGCGCCGGACGTCGAAGCCTTCCCGGAGGGGGTGGTGCAGTGTCGCATCGTTTGTGTTGGTGTTTAACAGAGCGTCGTTAACTACTGTAATGTGATCGTTCGGGTCGTTCAAAACGTCTTTCGGTCGCCTACGGTGAGGTAGTAGTATCATTGTTTGGTGCATCGTTTTCTAATGAAATAGCGGCTGATCGTTTTATTTGATAATAATATATGAATACATGCATATGTTCTGAGAGGACGAAGCGTTAAGCCTTGCGGTCCTTACATACTTCTTTCGCTTCCTCAAATCTCATCATTCTCTTCACACATTTTCACCTAAACATGCGAGTGTTTTTGACATTTCCGTCTGCTAACACTCTGGCTATTTGATCTTCATAAGTTAGCCTTGGTCTTCCTTGGCGTCTTTTACCACTCGCTTTCGCTCTGTAGATTTTTTTCGTCAATCTTTCATCACCCATTCTTTCTATGTGCCTGAATCATCTAAGTATTCCTTTCTTCATTTTCACAATAACATTGTCGCGCAACCCTGTCTCTTCATTGCTTATTTTGTCTGCAAGGGTGACACCGCACATATTTCTAAGAGATCACATTTCTACTGCATTTATCTGACTTTAATAATATTTATTAGATAATAATAATAAATATGCCAGACAATACACACAAATTTTCTGGTCTCAAACCAGGGCATTCCATGTCCTATGAGAATCAGACTACTACTAGGGAAATTCCCAGTACAATCAGACCCGAGACAATCTAGAAATGTTTGCTTCCTAAATTACCTGACCGGGAATCGAATTGGAACCGTCCGCACTTGGGTGCAACGTCTAAATCACTGCGCCATCGAGGTCGTCAATGATGTGAACATGTGTCGTATTTACAAGAAGGCCGACTTATTTGGGTAGCTTCATGTTTGAGGTACCTACGTAATGCGTGAGTCTACGTTTTCATATCTCTATGTTCACAATTCACAACGATTTAATTATATATATCCGACAATTAATATCGAATTGGGACGTGTACAGAGTGCTTTAGTATCATTTTATAACAACTCGCCTAAAGCCGTAACATGACATGATACAGGCAGTAAAATCGACATATTTTAGTGTGACTTTAGTTACAATATAAGTTTATGGGCGAAATTTTACAACTTTAAATGCTATAATTTTACGGAGCGTTTTCATTTTATTATTTCACAATGAATAAGTAAATATAAGTTTTGGTCTGGGAGTTCTCTTCCAGACCAAAAGTTATATTTACTTATATACAGACCAGACATTTCTGGTTAGATCGGATTTCTGGTCAGACAAAGTTATATTTATTTATACACCACGTATACAGAACCAGGAACAGGTAACACTATATCGGTAGGATATTATAATTTTTAATGCGACTGAAAGTATTTTTATATTTGGGTTTCTCAATGTTAAAGCGTTGTTAAATGCATTGTATTATCAATTATTATTTGTACTACACTGTGTCTACAGTAATATATGACACGCAATGAATTGGAGGAGTTTCCATGTTAACCCCATAAGAGAACAATGTTTGTTTGCTCAGAGGGATCACATGTAGTCCGGTGTAAAATTCAACACGTCCAGGGGCCTATGGAGCGCGAAACGAGTTCTCGCTTGACCGACATTCTGATTGACACTTTGTCTAACCGTATTGAACTGAAAACTGTTTACAATGGAAGTGGCCAAGAGTGTCGGACACGCATTAATTTTGAATTCCGCAGAAATTTCATGAAAATAAAAGTTAGATTTAACAAATTAATAGCAAGGTCTCAAAAATGTTTTTTGCTTAGGCTCCGCCCTCACACTCCGCCACCCGAACGCGACATATATCGTTATAACTGGAATATTACTTCACATAATAAAATATCCTTTACCCAGTATTTAATAAACTGATTTGTTTTCCTGTTAGCCGCAATTTTATGTAACTTACTCAAGTAAGTTAGGAAAAATACTTAAAAATCTCTCAAAAGAGCTTTACATTGCAGAAACAAAAGTATCGAACGAAAACACATAAATTGCGTTACGGCTTAGGTAGTCACTAGAAAAATGTATAAAGAAATATATATTTAAATTTCACATTCAGTAAACGTGTGCCCTCTTCAGCAAACCTATTTAAAAACGCTCAAAATTTTGGCAGCCGGGTCTTAATCTATATATATAATGAAGTTATGTTTTCTTTGTGCGTCAATCACGTTAAAACTACTGAATGGATCGACGTGGGACCACGACCATTCGATGCGGAATCGTTTGTAGATGGTTTAAGTTTATTCACTTTTTCAATTTTATAGACCTTTACCATTTTTCAAATAATAATGTACTATTACGAACAAAATTTTCACTTACGTCCAGCGGAGCGGGCGGGAACCGGCTTGAGTTAAATATAAAACCATGTGTTTGAAATATCCGTTATTGATATTACTTAATTTATATATCATATTATTACTTGCATGTTCTGAGTGATCTCTGCCATATCCAGAGGATGCTTCATTAAGAGGTGAAACCTCAGACCAAGAACATAATGGACGAATCCATAATAGGTTGCCGTTCTTATCACCGTGTACCGTGTGTCAAACGGTTTTCGTATCTCTTTCTATTTCATTGACCGTAACCACGAGCAAAACAGTTAGTTATAGTAAGCATGGCAACCTCGCACGCTCAGTGTAATTCGTGTCAGCTTATGAGTCGGTCATGAAATAATTATTTGCAAAATACTCGTGACTTATAAGTGTTTTGGCTATTAGTATTCACAAAAATAAAAATATGTCGTGTTCGGCTGTGTATCGTTATACTGTGTGTGATCCTTCCCTGCGTAACTAACGCACATTAGTAAAAGTCTAAAAAATCGGTTAATAAAAAAAGGACACCGAAAGTATATATATTAGAGAGCCAGCGACAATAATCGTGGTAGTGTTCGCAACGTCAGATGAAGCGCCTGTAGGTAGTATCAGTCCGCCTCTACAACTTTTTTCTCTGACGTTTCTCTCCAAACCTTCGGCGGAGCGCGTTTCAATCGATATGAGATTGATATTCATCAAGAGTGTTCGCGATGTCAGAAAATCATTTTATTCCATTGAGGAGGGTCCAATAACCACAAAAATCAAAAAATAAAATGATTTTCTGACATCGCGAACACTCTTGATGAATATCAATCTCATATCGATTGAAACGCGCTCTAGCGCGCTCCGCCGAAGGTTTGGAGAGAAACGTCAGAGGAAAAAGTTGTAGAGGTGGACTGATACTACCTACAGGCGCTTCATCTAACGTTGCGAACACTACCACGATTATTGTCGCTGGCTCTCTAACTATATATTGCTCTTAGAGCAAATGCCCCATTCATTTTGATTATTGGTCCGAGGGTGAAACACTCGATTAACGAGTTTAAGATTTTGATAGGACTTTGTGGCGGGAACGGTAGAAGTGAAGTTGTCATTTTTTTTATTTTTGTAATTCGCCAGACAATACACACCAATCATCTGATCTCAAACTAGGGTATTCCCTGTGCTGTGAGAACCAGACGACGACTACTGGGGGCAGTACATTCAGACCCGAGACAATCTAGAAAAGTTCATTTTCTAATTTGACGCGACCGGGAATCGAACACGGAACCTTCCGCGCTTGGGTCAACGTCTAAACCACTGCGCTATCTAGGTCGTCAAATTTATTTATTTAATTCAATTTTATTTAGACTCTCTAATTTTTTACATTTGTGAGAGTTTTAAAGCACAAAAGTGATAGTCTATTGTGTTTTAAAGTTCCGTGTAAGTGAAAAGAATCGAGTAGGTATAAATAAACATGTGTAGCTGAGGTTCTCGCGCTCTTCCAATAAGTCCTATAAAACTTCAAGTCCACTATCACTATCTGACCACTATCTGTGCGCCATGCCATGAAGAAAGAAAAAAATTAAAACTAGTACTGCTGACTTTTTGGCAGGAACGGGAGAAGTGAGCTGAAGTTCTCACGCTCTTCCAAGAAGTCCTATAAAACTTCAGTAAAGTCTACTATTACTTTACTGGAGGAGTTTTATGATAACGATTCTACTTATTAAAATAATACGTGACATTGGCAAATGCGCTAATCTGTGTGCCATGTCATGAAGAAAGAAAAAAAAAGATTTTGATACAGATTTTTCAACGAAACATCTCCATGAAATTCCAGAGATCACACTTTACCAGCTAACTAGCATCTAATTTACCGCCAACAGAATTAGCTTTTCGATGCGGGTTAGCTAAGAGGCTAATTTCTGAATTTTCCTGAAGATGCTTCGTTGAGATGCGAAACCATATGTCACTTAACGACCTTAAGATTTCGGGCGGAAGAGAGTAAAAAATTATAAGTATTCATCACATGAAATGGAATTCCACGAAGTTAGGCCTGAATTTATAGAAGTACAATATATGTACAATGTACAAAAATGTACATACATACCTTACATATCTTCACGCTATATCTCTAACGGGGTAGTCAGGGAGGATGGAGCGCCAAGCGTCACCGTCCTCACATATTTCTTTCGCTTCCTTAAGTCTCATCATTCTCCTCACATATTTTAGCCTAGGTTGTGTATCTTTAATAGTTTTCATGTCATTGAATTTTTAATTATTTAATTGGCGTCGGTGACCTTGCTTCAATTTTTTTGCTATATCTACAAAGTTATTGGCTCGATTTCGATTCTGTTTGTTGTTTCTATAAGCTTCTAACGTACTTTATTGGTTTAATTTATACACTCATTTAATATTTCGTGACATTTTAAGAAAATCGGAGACGAAGACACTTTTTCCCAAAAAGAAATCCTAATTATTTTAAAAAGACGGCTATAAAATGCCCAATTAACATGTTTTTTTATTCACTATTATTAATTTACATAACAGCTACAAATTTACAGAACATTGTTAATAATCGATTCTTAAGCATTCCTAGAAAAAAGTCTACAAAGAGAAAAGTGAAAGTAAATCAAAAAGTCTAATTCTCAGCAGTAAGTACAAACGGCCCCCTTTTCAAGTTTTTTATCGATAATTTTACATAAATAATCAGGATAATTCGGCTGGTCACATGTCCACAGGCAGCACAGTATATTCAAACGATAAAAAATACCTAGTGACCAGAACTGTTGTCACGGCTAGAGAAAGGAGGAATTCCGTCAAACGAGTATCTGTGAGCTCCGGAAATGACAGCAGAAGACCCGAGATCAATAAAATAAAAAAATATTTAACACCGAAGTCATAATCGCCTTGAATGTCTAATCTAACCGCTAGAAGTTGTTGTTGGATAGAAAGGTATTTGTAAAGTTAAATTTTGCTTTTGATATCTGAATAACACAGAATAACGCCTTGTGGACTTTTAAGTTGTAGATGGGAATAAGTTCACTGTTCTAAATCTTAAACACTTTTTATATTTTTATTATTTGTAAATGTTGAGATTATGTATTTGAAGGTAATATTAATTTTATTGTCATTCTTTAATAAATATATTACTGAAATTCATATCTACCATTAATTTAAAAAAAAAATGAGATTCATATCAGCAACTGTCAACGGATTGTGTTCCGATTATCATTCATATTTATTATAATTAAAATCAAGTGTTCTCTTTCATCATTAAACTTTTTCATACAATTACAGTCAAAGCAGTTGTCTTTAATCTTGTGTAAAGAACCAAAGACCTATGCAATATACAGTCCACATATAAATTTTTACATTACATTTTTACATATTACACATATAAGTTTAAAAACGAGGAAAAGTGTATCTAAGCCTTAGTCTTTAATGTATATGTATCAGAAGTAGAAATACAGTTTAAAATCGATCTGTGTTTTCTATGTCGTCTCTTATCTGTATAATGTAGAAATGTCATTTTGCTAACAGTAAAACTTTTATCAGCACTCGAACACGGTGTTTCGTGAAAATTTTATACGGAATGCTTTCAAAACATCATTACTAATGCCGAAGTTCAAACTGTCGGGCAAGATATATTTTCTCAGACGTAGCTGTCACTATTACCAGTAAGGAATCGGTGAAAACAGTAGCGCACACGTGGGCACCCGTGGGAAACACATTCTTATTTTATACTCTTATTTTATATAGGAAATATATCAAAATGTAACGTAATATAAGTCATCCGTATTTCTTCAGCTGTAGTGCTAAAATGGCGGAAGTTAAGGAGGTTATAGACGAAGGAACGTTGTTTCTAATTTTGTTTTCGAATATTTTTGTGATTAATTTTTTGTCGTCTTCATCTGTTGTCAGTTTGATATTTGGGAATGTGAACTATACATATATTATGTTTATGTATTTAACTTTTATTATGTCTACACACAAACTATGCATGTAAGGGTTTGCTTCTGTGTGTATCTTTGCTGGTTTGGGAAAGAAAGGAATATATAAGATAGATGAATTGTTTATGTTGTCATGAAAAATGTAAAGGTCTACCAAAATAAGGCTTATTGTAAGGAAATCGTGTAGCCAATAGCTTAGCAACCAGTTATCTGCTTCTGATTTGTCAATAATAAACCTAAGTACTTAATATTAAAAATGGCATCAAGATGTGATTCAATTATTGGAATAACGTTTATTTTCCAACATTAAATTGATTTGTAATAAAGCTTTTTCTGACAGTTTAATCATATAAATAACATTATTTTATTTTTAATAAAGACATAATAAATAATTTTATGTAACAAACATGATATTATTTTATTTAGTAATAGCGTTTTTATCTTCGGATCACCGAACACACATTATAATGTTAATCTCATTTCTAAATTGGAATATAAGAAAAGAGAGCGATTTAAAAAAATATTTAAAGCTATTTTATACTGAAATAAAATCTTATACTATTTATCTAACAAAAGCTCGACCATCATTCGATTTCGCTCACTATCAACCGCCGCGATCCATCGACGTAACGCAGCGATTTGTCGCCCGTCTGAATAAGCATTAGGTGAAACTTCACCCGTCGCCCCGCTCTCAAAGAGGATACAATTTTGTGCGAAAAATTGATTCAATTTGCGTGTCTGCAAAACGATTTTAGTTTCGTCAGTTCCCCATGCTTGGATATTGTTATAATATATTTATTACATTCATGGCTTTTTTGAATAAGTACCTTTCACTGATGCAGTACAGTTACATAGACAATTTACCTTTACATAACTATTTTTACTACATGTTATTACGTAATATAACGAAAATATGGAGATGTATAAGCATCTATATCTGTATCAGCACGCTACTAGGCACAGACTTCACTTTGAGACGTGTCCGCTGCACCACGTATGTTCAGTGCGAATTAGTAGGAGTGGATTAGTCGTCAACCCCCTTTCATTTTTTTAGGTCCCAGACTGAAATATTACTGCCATTCCACTATATAGAGACAGCCAGAAGCAACGGTTCTACATGTCTTTTGAAGCACAGGGATCGTTACCTGACAGAGTTAATTACTGCTTTTACTCAGTTCAAATATTCTATAAAAAAAATATTTATTTATTATAAAATTTACTTATATCATATAATTAGCTATACCTGTGTCTCACAAATAATAAATAATTAAAAATAAATAAATAAATCTTTTCAAGACCTTGTAAGGCACACACTGCAACTTAACTACTTAACATTACAAACAGAAAATATGTAGAAAAGAAGGCCGACTCTCGTCCACGCGTAACGCAATTGTCTACTCTCAGTCAGATACGTAGGGTCGTTGTGTTGGGTGTAAGGTGCGGAGAGCATCTCGTTTAGATATACATTTAGTATATAATAATAAAAAACAATTCACCGGGATAAGTTTTTCACACATATAAACATAGTCATAAAGAAGTAATAAAGGTTAACAATTAAGAATTCTATTAGGTACTTAACATTTAATTTTATTTGAATCTACTTTACACACTGGAATAAGATTTAATTTCTACTCTTTATTTGTTAAGTAGGTCATATTTTTTTAACTATAATTAATTAAACTTCAAACCAAAATTCAGTCGCGGCCGACATAAGTCGCTGTAGCGTGGTAGCTGTCAGAATCTTTTCCGCGAAGATGTTTCTGTGAGAAGCGATACACGTGTAAATGAATACGCTTGAATGGTGTCGGAAAATATCCGAAAATATATGATTATAAATAACATATGAGATAGAATTACGCAGGAGAAATCTGCACACTGGTACCCAGTCCCTTGGTGAGTTATGCAGGCTTCGTGCCTTTTTAAAACGCCTGCGGCAGTGTTGGGCAAAATGCCATTGTAAACATAATTACAATTAAAAATTGTAATTGTAAACTGTAATTGTGAACACATTTTGTTAGACATAGACGTAGATTTTATTCAACATCATCACATACAATACAAACAAATAAACACAAAATTTTAAACGCATACAAGAAACAATGTGTACTGTGAGTGATATGATGCTCAAATGGACACCGACTCAGCACGTGCTGCAGCACAAGTGCTACAGCGCTGATTTTCAGCGGCGACCAATTACATTACAAGTTAAGCAAACAATTAACAATTACAATTACAAAAACTAATTGTAATTGTTTTTACATTTACTTTGCCCAACACTGGCATGCGGTGGTCGTCCTCGGTGCGTTTTCGAAGGGCTACCGGCACGCTTATTACGTAACTTGGAGACAGTATGCGACAGCCAATATCGGGCGATGTCTATTGTCAAAACGAGAATTTATGTAATGTAATTTGTATAGTGGCGCTAAATCTACCGCGAAAAGAGAATTTTACGGTCATCGAATGATAGATACGCAATCGTCATACATGATACTAATTTTTTATTACAATTAATCATCGGTTGCGCAGTATTCGCGTGCTGTCTGCCAATTTTTAGGTAATAGCCCCGCGGATCTCCCACAGAATGCACAGGAATTCAAGCGTCGAAGCACAACTCGGGGGGTCAAAGATCGCCCCCCAGTAATCTTGTAGTGTTACGACAGCACGTACCACATGTGCTGTCATTCTTTTCATGTTCTCGTGGATGGAAGACCGTAGCCCGTATTCAGGTCGCTTGTGGTCCCGAAGGCTCTCCTTTTTTAGCGATCTAACTTTAAAATGGATACCGCTAACGGTTAACGGTTTCCATTTTAATAAATTAACTGAATATTTAATCGAAAAGAGTACACTGGTAGAGAAGCATGTTAATGCGTTGTAGAACTGGCGATCGATTGAAGAAGCGTAAGGACCGCAACCCTTGGCGCTCCGTCCTCTCTGACTACCCCGTTAGAAATACAGCGTGTGTGTGTATGTATATGTCATGTGATACAATATATAACTACACTATATATACAAATAGAAAACGTGGAATTAATTTTATTTATTTAATTAACAGTTTATTGCACACACAACATCTGTAAAGTAAAAAGATACATACAGAAAGAAGAGAAAAAGGTACTACTAATTTGTATTAGAAATGGTTCCAGCGGACCCGCGGGAAAGATATTTCATAAAAGAGGTAGACACTGTGTGTACTATATTAAAATAATACTAATATAAAGGGATAAATAACATAGATACAAAGTGCTATATAACAACATAATATTCCATAGCAACATAAAATTAATGATTCCAAATTAAAAAATCGCAGATTGGGTTTCATAGTTTGAGGCATCAAAATTATGTAGAAGAAAGTGTTAGCCAACGGAAATGTCAAAAGCACTCGCATGTCACTCGCATGTCTAGACGAAAATGTGTGAGGAACATGATAAGATTTGAAGAAGCACATGAAGTATGTAAGAACCGCGAAGCTTGGCGCTCCGTCCTTTCTGACTACCACGTTAGGAATACAGTATGAAGATATGTGTGTGAGTGTGAAAATATGTGTGTGTAATGAGTGGATATGAAGGCTCGTTTTTACCACCTCGTCCATCAAGCAGGAATTATCGTAACCTTATTCTTTGGCCTGCACTATAAGACGGCCAACATAATAACATCTGAGATAAATAACCTTTAGTATACGATGTCAAAAACACTGTGTATCAGTAACAAAACATTACTACAGAAATAACAAGAACACGAATTATGCAGGTAGTCTGTCGCTTCACAATTAATTCACAACCGTCTCCGGTCCGCGTTTGTGGAGTTATTGTCTCTTAAACGACTTGTTAAACCATCTTATAATTATTGGGTGCGTCATAGTTTTAAATTAACTTCTTCGTGTTCATTGGTATAAAAGGGAAAATACAGTACCACAATATTACATTATCGAAATCACAAGTTTTTACTAGGTTAATTCTTTTGTACATTTGTACATTTATTTGGTTTTATAAAGAAGAAATTGGGTAACCTGGTGTTGTCTGGTTGCGTTTTGTCATTTGTATTAGCTTGAATACTATAGCAGTAACTTAGACTTGTAGGTCGATGATTTTCAAAGATTCGTTCGTTAAAGGGAAGAATATAGATCTGCTTAAATGATTCAATCATTCGGTTTTCGTCGACATGAAAGATCGAACGATTATGTGTGTAAACGATCGCAGAATTGATCTGACCGAACGATGTTCTACGATTTCAATCTTTTAAGGATTTCATTGTAGACTAGCAACACGCCCAGACCCGGTTTCGCACGGGTAGAGTTTGTTTTGGAAATAAAATGTATCCATGTTACTGATAATGTAGCTTTATATAGGTGTAAGAATTTTTGAAATAGGTTGAATAGTTTTTGAGTTTATACATTACATACAAACAAGCAAAGTTTAACTCTTTATAATATTATAATTATAAGTAAGTATAGATTTATGTTATTCAATCTAGTATGTGTGCGTTTAACTTATAAACTTGTAGATACTGTATAGATTCAGGTGTTACTTTGTGTTAAATGTGATAAATTTCTAAAATCTCTAGCTATCTTCCGCTCAAACTCTAAAATACGGTTCGATTCGGTGCTGGTTAGGTGGCCGAATTCTATCTCTGGTATATCCTGAGGATGCTTCGTTGAGAGGCGAAACACGTGTCGATTGGTGATTTTTAGTGTTTGAGCGGAAGATAGCTAGAGATTTTAGGAATTTATCACATTATAAACTTGTGTGAATTACACCTTTTTTCGTATTACGTAGCAAACACTCTGTGGATTGATTGACTCGTTGAACGATAAGTTCGTACATTCGTGAATGAAATCACTAATATTTTAAAGTGATTGCAAAATGATCATAATAACGATAGCATGATGCAGGTGGAGCGAAGGCGCGATTCTGTTGTACCTTGATGCTCTGTCTACCTCAAATGAGAAACGGGGCGATGTTATGTATACAAAGCGGGTGAAGTCAGAGCGAATTTCCTATAACAGAATTGTTCAGGAAGTTAATAAGCGGCAAGGAGAGTTAAGCTTGTTAAATATACATTAATTAAAATCTCTTACTATAAGATTTCGCCGAAGTCGACAAAGTAGACTGGGAATAATCTTTTCTGTACCTGCGTATTCGCTGGGCTTTTAAATAATTGTAATTGAAGTTCAGTTGTAATGTGGTATAGGAAAACCAGACCAAGTTTCTTGACGTTTGTTCCTTGCACAAGAAAATTTAAGAATATATTGGATTTTATATAATAGAGTCTATTAAATAAACGATAAGTCAGGTAATGATTTTCGAAATTTAACGTCAAAAAGCATACAGTCATATATTTTATGATAATGAAAATGGCAGGAGACAATGAATTTCTCTAAGGCTTTTTAAAATCGATGGTAAATATTAAAAAAATATATTGTGACAAGGATTACTTACATGCATGGAAGGGTTATTTTCAGACTTCATAACTATTTAATTGTATTGTACAGTGCAATTTTCAGCCTGTATTCCAGAACGATACTAAGCCTGAATCTCTAATCGAGCACAGTTAGAAGGGGATTCTAAGTATTCTCAATCAGAGATTCACACTTGAATATCGTTATGGAGTTAATTGAAAAAATACTTTAGTCGAATTCTGAGGGTTGATCTGTTTTTTCGTAACGTTCACTAAAGTATTAACTATTTTTACAATTTTATGAATGTTCAATTTACAAAATAAAAAAGATTGAAGTTACACGTTCTAACAATAAAATTTACAAAATTTTATGTTAAATTTACTAAAGGCTCTTTAAGAGTAAGTTGATGGCATGCATCAGACCTATCATAGTTAATATTACTTAACAAAGGAGATGTTAGATTTTCGGCTCGCGCTTTGTACACTATTTAGATCGAGGATAAATCAAAAGATTGTTAGAAAAATAGTGAAATTGCAAATTTTATTATATATTTTTAGTATAAGAGCAATATTTTATTATTTAACAGGGCTATACGGACAACAAGTACGGCATAACGAGTTCGTTCCAAAACTAAATGCGAAGTATTCAATTTACTATTAAACTCATGTGATATGTAGGTATATTATTAACAAAGTAACGATAAAAAAATCTCATCCATTAATTTATTCTTTACTAAACAAAAATACCTACTTACAAAGAGCTTTCAGCGCAACTATTTTTATTTTGTTGAAAACGTGTATAGTTGAAAATGTCTTCGAGTTGTGATTATGAATATACTTTGAACGTTGCGCACGTCACTCTTTAAATCGGTCAAAACGCTGTCAAAATCTATGGAGCACAGATTAATTATTTGTAGCAAGCTACAGATGCATCGCTTTACCGTAATTATTATGTATTTCGTTTTGGCGCTACTATCGCCTACTTAAATGTTCAGGTTATATTTTTTATCACTATTCATATTAACTAAACTTGATAAAATAGAACACCATCTTTGATGTGCTGACTAAAAATCTCTACAATTCACACTAGAACTGCATATATCAAAAAACTGCATATATCATATATTTATTTCTAATTTCGCTTAACTTTGACCTGTTCCTCAAACGGGATTATTTTTTTATTAAGTACTTATACTTTACCCATATTATTTACCAAGATTAATAATAATAATATACTCAGACATTTTCACACAGCGCCATCTAGTCCCAAAGTAATCAGCACAGCGCTTGTGTTATGGGTACTAGACAACTGATATACTACTTATATACCTTTCTTTTGTAAATAAATACATATATAATATATGTATACATAAACACCCAGACTCCGGGCGAGAATCGAACCCGCAACTCCCGTTTTCTTCCCGATGCGCTTAGCCGTTGCGCCACGGAGGTCGTTATAATAATAATTAATAAAATAGAACTTATTTAATGTGTTCACTTAACATTTGTTGTCGCTATATTGCATTTCTCAAAGAAAAGTTGATTTGGTTGATCTGTTTCCCGAGGCATCAAATATTTCATTTCCTGTTCATTTTTGTATATCCTAAACTGCAGTGTGGATATGTCCAAAATGTGAACAGGCCACTGTTCGAGATTTTAAATAGGTTTTAAAAGTTAAGATCTGCAATATAATTTGTTACAAAGAGTACTATTCATTAACTATTAAAAGTGGATTACGTCAAATATGTCATTGACACCATCTTGTTTAGGTAAGGTGTTGCCTATGATATGTGCATATAATACTTTTGTACGAAAGAACTAGGCTAGGAAACCATAATTACAACACTTTTATTTAATATTAAAGTTTCTAAATTATAAGTGTACAAAGTGCAGGCCAGAGCTCCATACATTCGTGGAATGTATCCTTTGTTAATTACACGAAACAGTTTTATAATTTTTTTTTTATATCGCGAAGGTGGCAAACAAGCATACGGCCCGCCAGATGTTAAAGATTACCATAGCCTATGGACGCCTACGACACCAGAAGCAACACCTGCGCATTGCCGACCCTGTAAAAACCTTTTTACGCCCTTTTCGAAGAACCTGATACTGTAGTCTCTTGGGAAAACCTCGACAGGAAATTTATTCCACAACCTCAAAGTTCGAGGGAGAAAGCTCCTTTGAAACCGAACCGTGCGTGACTATTTCGGTTCCAAAGTGTGAGGGTGAAATCCCTGCCGGTGGTGAGCGGTGCGGTGGTAGAAGATAGCCGTGGGCATCATGTCGAACAATTCCTCTGAACACAGCCCGTTGTATAAACTATAGAACACACACAGGGAGGCAATGTCTCTGCTCAAACTTAAGTGTTCGAGACAATTCTCACAAATCGCCTTTGAATCGAGTCAAAAGAAGCAAGTTGGTATGCAGGTGCTCCCGCCTATAGGTGACAGCAGTACTAAATATGAGGCCAAATTTGCGACTTATATAATAATAGTCTCTGGTCCAAAGTGAAGTACTATTACGCTCTGTTGTGCTTTTTGGAATCCAGCCTATCCTTGTCTTTCAAATGACTTCGGAATTGAAAGTCGCGAATGGTATCGACACCAAGGATCGCAATACTCTCAGAGGTGGTAAGGGACGTGTCTTGGAACTGAAAAGTCACACCAAATGGGATTTTTTTAGCGGTGGATGCAGAAACTTGTGTCTTGGTGGGGTTAAACTGGACTAAGTTCTGTCGTCCGCAATCGGATACTCTGATCAGAGTGCTCTCGATTTTAGACAAAAGTTCGTCGCACCTTTCATCCACAACATAACGAAGAGTATTTGCTCTACCGGTATAATAAGCGTCCCCAGTGCTGTCATCTGCATAGCAATGTATATCGTTGATACACAACATATCATTGATATGCAGCAGAAACAATGCCGGGGACAGCACAGAACCTTTTGGGCCGCCAGCGTTAACATTAATGCTATCAAAGCAACTACCTTCTACTACTGCTCTGATGCATCTGTAAGAAAAAAAACTGGCAATCCATGTGCACAAACCAAACTATTTCAACGTTTTAAGTTTTTCAAAATCAACAATTTCCGTGGGTTAATCCGAAATTAACCCACGAATTTAGTAAACCTTTTGTAAAACCGACCAAAGCATTTTTTCTGTGTATGCATTTTAAATCAGCATTTATTTTTATTGTTCCTTACCTTAAAAGTAAAACGCAATGTTCATAAAATCACTAATGCGTCTGTTCGTCTATCTGTCTGTTACAGTTGATATTCTAAATGTATGTATTGTAACAAACTAACGCACGTAGGAAATCTTTAAAATGTACCTAGCTTTTGGTGGCAGGGAAAAGAGTTTTTGTCCACTAAAACCACTGCGGCGGTCATCCTCAGTGTGTATCTCCGTGATGCCCTCTGGAATTAATCCTTTTTTGGTGATAAAATTTATCCCGTCTATAGGGGAGAGTCCATTAAGTTATCATACCGTTATTAATCATGCGGTAATCGTCCTTAGCGCATGTCGAGGAACTTCAGGATCAGCGCCAATCGGGTTCCAGCGCTTTACCCATGTACATCTCGCGAGGACGGTTAAATGATCCTAGCCATCATATTCGCAGTGCTACAGGAACGCGGGCCACGTGTAGGTATTGTCTTTTTCTTCGGGGTAGCCTGAAGTGGGCGATCGAAGGCCCCATTCCAACCGCTCACATTTAAACACGGCTTGAAGAAATTTAATATTTTTAAACTTGTACAACTTGTACACTTCTCACAATTATAAATAGTTGGATCTGTATCGTGTTAATATTTATATTAGGACTAATTTGTTGGTCTTGTTTCGATTGGACTTTTAATAGGAATAATTTTTTGTATTGTTTCAAATGGATTTCACCAATCATGCATGGTTACGGGCAGACTAATGAGGTTTAGCATTATCTCTGTAATATGTGCTATCAGCCGCTACCTCAATATTTTATGT
The DNA here is from genome assembly GCA_907165235.1 of Zeuzera pyrina. Classification (NCBI taxonomy): domain Eukaryota; kingdom Metazoa; phylum Arthropoda; class Insecta; order Lepidoptera; family Cossidae; genus Zeuzera; species Zeuzera pyrina. The sequence goes on along the minus strand of OU015620.1, from coordinate 26,709,889 downwards.
TTATTTTATAAAAGTAACCGGGACCACACGGTACAGGAACCAATCTGACGTAATGCAATTCAACAATATGCCAGATGTACATAATATTGTCTGGGTATCTTTTTTTTATGTAAACTTTTGCTTTGTTCACATACTACTTTAGTGGAAACCGCATTTAAAACTGGAGTTACTTTATGTAAAAGACGGTGAAATGAAAAAAGGATCTTCCCATTAATATGTAAAAGATAAAAACTGAATTTATTATCTCTGCTTAAGACCGGTAAAGTTATCGCAAGAATACGAATAATGAAGGGACCGAACACGGAGCAAAAATTACGCCGAGTTTAATTCATGTAAATGCAGATGGCGCTGTTGAACGAAAATGATACCTATTCTGAACGGAAGTGAAAACTTTTATGAACTTAAGACTGTGCGTCACCAGCTGCGACAACAATTACGGCATTCCCCGCCTGTTGTATGAGGATACTAAAGGTGTCTTCGGGGTCGCGGCCGATCGAACTGCGTACCTAGTGGAGGAAACGCTGTCGTAGCACTGCACGGGTTCGGCGGGGAGGTGTGAGGGGGATGCGGTGAGGGGGTGCCTGTGCATTTTGTAAGAGATTCTAGACTAGCCGAGAATGATCACCATCCGAATTTTTTATTGGTAAAAGTCCAACAGTATTCAGTCTCTCCCCGAGGGGCTGAGTCCCTTATACCGTGTCATAAACTAAACTTTCCAATGCAAAATAACCACAAATTAAAAATCGTTAAATCGGTAGAGGATGAATGAAAAGAATGAAAAAAAATGGCAAAAATGGAACCTTCATGGTTTCGTTATGTCTGCCTTTCTGTCTGTTTGTTCGCCTGTCATAGTCAATTTATTCAAAAAGACACCTGTCAAGGTGTCGAAGGGGGGGGGGGGGCAGGGGGACCGTATGAAACTTTTTATGGCAACGTCCGATTTGGTAGAAATTTTGCAGAAATGCTTTTGATGAAGGGGGTGAAATGGTCACTTTCCCCTTTTCCCAATACCTGTTAAAATATCATCAACAATATCTGTTAAAATAGTAAAGCCACGGGTAAAAGCTAGTAAACAATAATGAAAAACAAGAATTAAAATATTAAGGAGGTCCCCATACAATGCAAGGTAATTTGGTTTTTGCTTCACCGTAAAAATGATAATATGAAATAGCTTCAGCTATGATTGGAAGCAAAATAATAAATACGAGGGCTGCTATTTATGTATCCGGAACTGGCCAGTTACAGAACAATATTAAAAAAGTAATTATAAAATTTAAAAATGGAACTCTTTGGCTGAAGAATACAATTTGTTTCATGTAGCTGTCATTTGTTTATCCTTTGTGGCGTCATTTTGAATATTGCGAGTCTTTATCACCATGGATTTAAGTCGTGAAAATTTTCGTGCTATGATTTATTACGATTTTCGGCGAGGGCTAACTTAAAAACAGTGCATCGAGCAACTCACTTTGACTTTTGGGGATGAAGCACCATCGAAAACTACTGTGTATCACTGGTTTAGTGAGCTTAATCGTGGGCGGTCTGTGCTCATGGACGAAGTTAAAGAAGGTTGCATATCGCGAGATAGAGGCGTCTCTGGGCATAAGTATGACGAGTATATATAAAATATTACACGAACATTTAGCTGTAAAAAAAATTTGTTCACGTTGGATTCCGCACAACTTGAGAATTAACCAAAAACGGGCTCGTGTCGATTGGTGTGAAAAAACGTTACAAAAGTACAATCAGGGTGCGTCAAAAGCTGTCTATAATATCTACACTGGTGATGAATCTTGGATATATGCGTATGATCCTGAAACTAAACAACAATCAACGGTTTGGGTGTTCCAAGATGAGCCGAACCCAACAAAAGTCATTCGTTCAAAAAGCACTTTGAAGCAAATCGTCGCTTGTTTTTTTAGTATAAATGGACATGTAGCTATAGTGCCACTAGGGGATCGTAAAACGGTTAATTCTGAATGGTACACGACCATTTGTTTGCCAGAAGTCTTTGAAGAAATAAGAAAGAACAACCGACAACGCAGAATCCTTCTTCATCATGACAATGCTAGCTGCCACACATCGGCCGAAACAACTCGGTATTTGGAAGATCAAAAGAATCAATTAACGGGTCATCCGCCATACAGCCCCGACTTGTCCCCCAACGACTTCTATTTATTCCCAACCGTGAAGAAGAAATAACGTGGTCAACGTTTTTCGAGCCATGAAGAGGCTGTTGATGCGTTCAAAAATGTACGTTTTGGAGATACCTCAATCCGAATGGAAAAAGTGCTACGAAAATTGGTTCCTACGCATGCAAAAGTGGATCAATCATCATGGTGAATATTTTGAAAAGCAATAAAACTATAATAAATGCTATATGTTAGTTTCACTTTGTTATTCCGGATATATAAATAGCAGCTCTCGCATAAGCAAAATAATGAAATGAATGAAACTGAATACCGTTTTTCAATAGATATGAGTAAAAAACTCAAATACAACGTGTGATAGCATGAAACCCTCAGTACGTGAGTCCGATTTAAATTCGGTCTGTTTTTCAATGGAAGATATTTCCTAGAGTCCTAAAGTTTTTTTTTTTACAATTATATGGTATAAGGTTACCAATATAAAATGCAGTAGAAATGCGATCTCTAAGAAATATGTGCGGTGTCACCCTTGCGGATAGGATAAGCAATGAAGAGATACGCAGTATGACAGGGTTGCACAAGTGTTTTTGTAAAAATGAAGAAAGGAATACTTAGATGGTGCGGGCATATGGAAAGAATGGGTGATGAAAGACTGACGAAGAAAATCTACAGAGCAAAAGTGAGTGGTAAAAGAAGCCAAGGCAGACCAAGGCTGACTTATGAAGATCAAATAGACAGAGTGTTAGCAGACGGAAATGTCAAAAGCACTCGCATACCTAGGCGAAAATGTGTGAGGAGAATGTGTGAGAGGAGGAGAGGAGAGAAAGTATGTAAGGACCGCGATGCTTGGCGCTCCGCCTTCTTTAACTACCGCGTTAGGGATAAAGTGTTAAGATATGTAAGGATACTACTCTGTCAAGAAAGTACCGGGAAAAGATCAATAATATACGAAATGTTAGTTATTCATCCAAATTTATTTTATCACCTTCAAAGTATGCTCCTTCAGAAACGATACACTTACGCCAACGAATAATTCAATCATCAAAACATTTTTTAAACGCTTTTTCGGGAATTGAGTTCAGTGCTCGCCGCGAATTCTCCTTTATCTCTTCTACCGAATGAAAACGGGTGCCACGAAGTGGTAATTTGAGTTTAGGAAAAAGAAAGAAGTCGGCAGGAGCCATATCTGGTGAATAAGGTGGTTGCTCGACGGTATTTGTTGAGTTTTTGGTCAAAAATTCGCTCACAATGATGGCTTTGTGCGAAGGCGCATTATCGTGGTGCAAAATCCAAGAATTTTCTTTCCACAAATCTGGCCTTTTTCGTCGAATTTGCTCTCTTAAACGCTGCATAACGCCCAAATAATATTCTTTATTTACCGTTTGTCCTTCCGGCAAGAATTCTAACTGCACAACACCCCGATAGTTAAAGAAAACGGTCAACATGACTTTGACTTTTGACCGACTTTGGCGTGGTTTTTTCGGTTTCGGTTCAGTTGGAAGGCGCCACTCCGAAGCTTGTTGACTAGTTTGCATGTCAAACTCGTAAACCCACGTTTCGTCACCAGTAACAATGCGTTTCATGAATGTTGGATCGGAATTGACTCGTTCTAGCATGTCCTCAGCGACTCTTATGCGATTAAGTTTTTGGAGAAAATTCAGGTCTTTTGGGACTAGCCGAGCGGCAACATGTTTCATACCCAAGTGATTATTTAAAATGATACGGATTGACTCGTGAGACACAGAAAGTTCGGCGGCTATCTCTCTTAAACTTGAATGAGGATTTTCAGTCACTATTTCCTTCACTTTTGCGATGTTAACTTCAGTTGCAGACATTGGTGGCCTACCAGAGCGAGGGAAATCTTCCATCACATCTCGACCGCTTTTGAACGCTTTGCACCACTCAAAAGCACGTGTTTTTGATAAAGTCGACTCCGAACACAAAATTCCATTGGCGATGCAAAATTTAAGACAAACTCTTTGTTCGATGTTTTTGTCCATTATGAAATTCGCAATATTCACTAGAATGATATAACTAAAAACAGCACTGTATTTAATCTAAATAACAGATGCAACTCAAACTCCACGCCAAAACTGAAAACAGTTGTGCCAATCTAACAACAACAAAAAGAAACAAAAAATTGAATTTGGAACCATAAACAAATCATCCATTCCCGATACTTTCTTGACTAAATGTACATATATGGTATAAGGCTTCCGAGGCCAGGGTCTCGGGATAAATCTCGGGCACTTCAATTTAGAAAACAATCTTAAACTTAACTCTAAATTTCTTTAGAGTCCTGTTAGGTGCTTCACCAGTTTTGTTGTGTCATAAGTGATAACTCATAACACAAGACTAGTCTTTGTGTAAAGGTCACACAATCGATGCAAGTAATTATATCTCGATAATAAATCCATGGAATAGACAATTTATTTTTATACCCATTATACGCGTAATGTTTATTTATTATATACTGTACAGAGAGCTTCATTTACGGACATCCTTTTTCGGCAAAATAGATATTTTAATACTACGAGTTTTCAACCAGTGAGCGTTTATTAAATCTCTTTACTGTTAAATGGCGGAGTTTTCGAAGACTTTTTTATAGAAATGAGCGAAGTCACTTATAAAAGAACTGCTAGATTTCTCATTTTTGGTTATAATAAATTTTTTACAAGGAGTGTGTACGTAATTTTGAGGAATAAAAAAATGGGTGATAATCAGTAGGCGGTGAGTAGTACTCTACTCTTGGCTGTAGTCTGTTGTGCGTAGTGTGTAACAAATAAACAAATTACGGATACAACGATTCGACCATTACAGTTGCAATATTAATCGATATTTATTACGACGATCGATACATTACGATTATTTAAAAAATATGCAGGAAATCCTAAGAATATGTTTACATAGTGTTTTTCTTCATTCATTGAAAGAGTGTTAAAGAACAAATAAAAGAATAATTTACAAAATCTTTATCGTTCTCCTACAAATAGTTTTATGAAAAAAAATTAAACCGCCTTCATAAAAAAACACTGAAAAGTACAAAATAACTATCCTTTACTAATCAACACTCAAGTACAATTAAAATAACTATAAATACGGTACACATTCCTATATAATTAAATTTGACAGTTATTGAAGTCGGTGCCAAATCAATGTGCAACAACAGAAAGTCTATTAGTTTGGTAGGTTTGGTACCGACTTCAGTAACTGTCAAATTTAATTATATAGGTATGTGTACCGTATTTATAAAGTTATTTTAATTGTACTTGAGTTTCGATTAGTCAAGGATAGTTATTTTGTACTTCTCAGTGTTTTTTTTGAAGGCGGTTAATTTTTTTTATTTCTCCTTTTTGAGTGATCTTGACCTAAATAAATATCTAGGGCAGATCTGCAATTAATTCCGGAGCGAAACGATATACAAGAGAATCATCAATATAAATAAAGGTTACAACCAGGTCGCGTTATTTAGTGTATCTTTGAAGTACAAGCTCAAATACCGATGAAATTAAAATAAAACGACCTCTGAAGAATTATCTACCAAACAAAAAATAATTTTCAAAATCGATTAATAAATGATGAAGTTATGAGGTAACAAACATACAAAAAAAAATACAACATACAGTCGAATTGAGAACCTCTTCCTTTTTTTGAAGTCGGTTAAAAACATGCAAGTCTCATCTTTTTAACTCATTACCACTACCAATAATTATTATGAATATAGATAGCAAATGATGTGTTCCATCGTAATTATGAGTAGGTATTACATCTTTAAAACAAAGAATTATTCTTGGAAAGTTCAGAAAATTATTTGTTCAGTTGCTCGCGGTACCTCTTAGCTGACGTCATGGGATTGAACAGGGTGTTTATGGTATAGATCAATAAATATTTTGACGGGAAGGTTAAACAAACATAGGACGTGCCGTGACGGCGCCTGGATTCGCTTGCACGAAAATGTGACATACACTATGAAAGGTTGTTCGGATGAGCCAAAAAATTTGCTAGTCGAAAAAATTTATGTCAACCCCGTGACACAGCAGCTGCATAAACATAACAGTAGGATGTTTTCATAGAATGATAGCGTATGCGGTTCGTATGTGTGCGCGCTAATACGTACGCGCCGTGGCACTTGCACAGCGGCAATATTTTGGGCGAATATGGGTAATTATTGTAGTGATCGAAGTCACACGCGACGAAAATATGCGACCGCTTCCATTTGTCTTCAACTCTTTCTTCACATCGTCGTAAATACAAAAATGTCTAAATCACATGAACGAACATATTATAATATTCTTAGATATCTAAATAATTTTGTTAATTGGAATGCAGAGTCATCATTCTTCAACATAACTACAAGAAATGAAATTTAACAAACACGAAAACTTATCCGTGTTTTCTATTATTATGTACTAAATGTATAACTAAACGAGATGCTTTTCACATCTCACACCCAACGCCACAACCCTACGTATCCGGCGGAGGCGGGAGTCGGCCTTCCTTTCGACATATTCTTTGCCCGTGATCACGGTGTTTGCAAATCGCCGAAATATTGAGAAATCTCGAAGCTGCGGGATTTCCTAAACTGCACGGGAGACACTTTCGTGCTGGGTCGAAACACATATCGAGCGAAGAGCAAAGAGCGTTCCTCCAATATCCTCGCATTGCTACAACAGCGCAAGACGCAAGCGCTATCGTCCTTTTCGGGGTTGCACTGATGGATGATTATTTATAACTATTTATTAATGTATTTATTCTTATCTCTGGAATTACCTGAGGATGCTTCGTTAAGAGGCGAAACATGTTTTGATAAATACATTTTAGATTTCACCACATTTCATTACATGCCGTATTGTATTTTATTAGTACATCATTGCGAATGTGTGCCACGGAAACGATCAATCAAATAGACTCCAGTCGTAGCTGAAAACAATATAGCAGCATACATTGAGCCGAATACAACTATTGTTTGCCTTACACACACTATTTCATATGAGTTTCATACGGTTATTACGGGAAATTATTTGGAACGCTTCCTCGTTATAGACAAAGATCGATCTTAGGTGATATTCACGTTTCGATAACGTTTCAGAGTGGATCACAAAATTGAAGAGCGTACGTAGTATCTTCATGCTACAAACATATGAATTGGTGATTTATTTGCGATCACTTTGCGTTAGAAACGAGTAATGTTAGGTAACTGATTCTTACAAAATATATGGACCTTCCAATCCAATTTGTCAAAAAGGTAAGTTTGCAGCATTATTGAATTTTGAAATACACAATCCAAAATTTAACTATTTGCATAAAAGTTAATGTTAGTTTGTGTGTAAGACTTGAAGAATATAGAACCATAGAACGGTGATTTATTTATGTTCGATACACTGGACAAGTTCAGACAAGTTTCGATGTAAAAAAAAACACTGAAAAAAAGATTAGTAGAAAGACAAAGAAGCGTTGCAGCTGGTTTAAAAGAAAATTTTAGACTAAAATTATTTCATATTAACAACGTCTTGTTTAATTAAATGAAACACTAAATCTTATTTGGCTTTTGAAGATTTAATTGAAATGGACTATAACATGTTATTTATAATTAATATTTAATGGTATTTCAAGCAACATTTCAAACTTATTTATTTTTATTTACACGTGTTTCGCCTCTCAACGAAGTATTCTAAGAAATATTTACGGAATTGTTGACTGACACGCGTTTCGCTTCTCAACTAAGCATCCTCAGGAAATTTTACGAATCAGAGTCGACCAGCTGCCGTCCACAGAGTTATAAATTTCTTTTATTTGCTGTCATTCTGATGATAAGATTTTTAATCAGTGCAACGAATATATAATTGTATTAAGTTTCAAAGTATTGGGTCCTTACATATGAAATTGGCGTTTTGTACGGGAGGAATATAAAGACAATTTTTTTTTTGTAAAATATATTTAATTAATCAAAGTATGCACCGTTGTTATCTATGCACTTTTGCCATCTCATAGGTAGTTCATTGATCCCTTTACTAAAAAACCATGGGGGCGAGAATCAATAAACTCTTTGAAGGCGGTTTGGACTGCCGCATCGGAGTTGAATTTTTTTCCTTGTAAGAAGTTGTCCAAATTCCGGAAAAAATGGTAATCCGTTGGAGCAAGGTCCGGGGAGTACGGTGGATGTTGCAGACATTCCAATTGTAGCTCATCTAACTTAGTGGTTGTTTGTTGTGCAGTGTGTGGTCTTGCGTTGTCGTGAAGCAGCAGTGGCCTAGAGCGATTGACCAATCTCGGTTGTTTAGCAGCTAGTTCTTCCTTCATGGTTTGCAGTTGCTGACAATAGATATCTGCCGTAATCGTTTGGCCAGATTTTAGAAAGCTGTAGTGAACGACACCGACGCTAGTCCACCAAACACTCACAAGTAACTTTTTCTGAGTCAATTTTCGTTTAGGGCAGGATTTGGCTGGGTCTCCAGGATTCAGCCATTGCGACGAGCGCTTCCGATTATCGTACAGTATCCACTTTTCATCACAAGTAATGGTTCGATTTAAAATCCCTTCATTATTGTGTCGGTTGAGTAAAGTAACACAGCAGTCGACGCGTGTTGGCAAGTTCGATTCACTCAATTCATGAGGTACCCATCGTTCAACTTTTTTTACTTTCCCGATTTACTTCAAGTGATTAATACAGTTTTGTCACTTACCCCGAAGCCTGCAGCTATCTCTGAAGTGCTTTGTGATGGATCCGCTTCCACAATAGCCTTTAATATTTCATTTTCCACTTTGGTCTCCGGCCGTCCACGGGGTTGGTTCTGAAGGTCGAAATTTCCAGAACGAAAACGTTGAAACCAAAAACGTACCGTGCTTTCTTTTGCGACACCAGCGCCGTACACATCATAAATCCTTCGAGCTGTTTCTGCAGCACGGGTGCCACGGTAGAACTCATACTCGTAAATATACCGATATTTCATGTTTTCCATTATGCGGTAATAAGCGACGCCAAGAAAAAAATAATGAGGAAAAAAACAAATGAATGAAAACTCAAATGTACCAGCTAAATGAATTTATAAATTTGAATATGGAATTCTTAACCAAAAAGGAGATATTTCAGATCAAAGTGGTCAGTACGACAAAACGCTAATTTCATATATAAGGACCCAATATTTGGCCATATACCGTACTAGAAAGTGCATTCAATATCATCACCATCTTGTCTTGCGAGTCACATCCAAACATGTTCCGGTTCAGTAATTCCATTTCGGTGTCAATGCATCAGCCAGTCTAGGACATGTCTTGATATGCATGGCGGAATATAAATATGATATATTTAGACCTTATAAAATGTAATGCAGGTAGGTCCGTGTACCATGTCAAAGAGAGTAATACAAAGCTTATAATTGGAGGTAATATGAGGAGGAACCCACGTCCGCCTCCCTTTGTCACGGCGGACGTGTGTCTACTTGTACGTTATATAACTTGTCTCAAAATTTACTGGAAATACGTGACGGCTATGACGCGGTTTATGAGATAATAAACTATTTAAGACAAGTGCTTTTAAATTTGTACAGCTACGTAACTACGAAATTATAGGCATTAGACATTAGGGTCTAAAAATATGGGTTCCTAAATGATTATTTAAACATTAGGTCAGGACTTAATGGTTAAACCCTTAATACAATTTTAAGTGATATTTATCGCTAGTTTTCTTCAACGTCCAAGGGAACGTCTGAAACATAGTGTGTTAGGTAAAGTACACGCTAACGCTAAACTGATATTTTGCATCCCTAAATACATATTAAGGGATGCAAAATATCAGTTTAGCGTTGGTTTATGTAGATGGGCGTAAGTTGTACTATTCATAAAGTTTAAGTTTTTATTTGATAGAGTGATTTGACGTTTTTTTTCTTTTTTTTTCTTTCTTTATGACATGGCGCACAGATTAGCGCATTTGTCGACGTCACGTATTAATAAGTAGAATCGCAACTTAATTAGTTTTTTGTTATAGTAAAACTTTACTGAAGTTATAAAGGACTTCTTGGAAGAGTGCGAGAACTTCAGCTACACATGTTTATTTAGACCTACTCCATTCTTTTCACTTATACAGAACCTTAAAACATAATATACTATCACTTTTGAACATTAAAACTCGATAAAATGTAAAAAATAGAAAATCGAAATAAAATGACAATCTCAGTGCTTCCGTTTCCCGCCAAAAAGTTGTGATCTGACGTTTTAAAGAGTCCTAATTAATGTGTCAGCTTAAATAGTGCAGTCAAGTGATAGAACTGAGTCGATATCGGTTCAATTAAATCGATCTTCTAGTCTTAGATTTAATTCATTTAATTTGGTACTGACATGGCCCTATAGCTTCATTTCATAACGTGTAAAATAATTCGAATAAATGAACATCACATTTTATGTACTTTTTTTATTGGTTTAAACGTTTTTCTTATTCCTACATTCATATACTCGTATTTACTACAGCAATCTCATAAAATGAATGCTCCAAAAAGGAGACTTTATGCGGATACCGTTGCAGGGCAAATACTACAGATTAATAATAATGAAGTCGATATTAATGACATCACTACATGTTTAAAAAAATTGCAATAACTTTTTTTTTATTAAGGGAAATTAACAGCGTATACATATCTAAACATTGAATATACAATATAGAAATCAATTTAGTATAAGGCCAATTACAGATATACACATTAAATATAAATACAAGCTGCAGACACATCAATAGACGTTAGGTGAGTCTCAATAACCACGCAATGGGTGTGAGTACGTACTTTTGAGTGTGTATAGCGTGTTTGTGGCTTTTATTGGGTGTGTTTATCTATGTGTGCATAATATGTGTGTTTATGTGTGCATATGTATGTGTATGTGTGGTTGTGTAGATGTATGTATATGATAGATGGATGTGTCATGATGAAATGTATAGGTGTGTGTGTAGATATAATATATAATTGGTTACCCTTCAAATGTCAAATCACCCTGTTCGATATTTCAGTGGACTGTATTATTTTTTCCTATTTGGGTAATATTAATAAACCCCATACATGGTCCAAGCATTGGTCTAACCCACAATACAGTTGCCTTAATTTTATTGTTTTGAGGTTGTGGTCTGGCCAGACAAGTTAGCCGCCGTTTGTCCTGGATCCTGGATGGGTTTTAGAGATAAACACACAATACACACACACACACACACACACACACACTTGTGTACACAATATTAATGTTTTTAACGGACTTTTCGTATTTTAATTAGGTATTATTATTTAATAAGAGGCACAGAGCACCGACGCCATTTAAACCGACCGACTGAAGCGAAGAGTAAAACAGTCTCTCTTGCGCTGTTTTATCATGCACGTACAAAGATTTTGATACGCGCAGATGGCGGCAATTTTTAAAATAAGGCAGGTAATTTGCTGCCTATGAAACATAACCATGCTTGGACACATCCTATTGAATTTAAAGATGGACTATAATTTCTTGATATCTGTTCGGTATCCGTCTGTCCCAGCTTTCTGATTTCAGAGGTTATAAACTGAACAGCATAGAATTTAGCAATTGTTTTAAATCGTAATTACCACAAAACACCAAATCATTTCTTTTTCAAAGTGTCTGTCAGACATTTAAAGTTGAGGGAGACCGGCTTTAAATCATTTATACGTAATCATTTACACGTCTGGGGCGATGGAACATGCTTCATCCGATCATGCCGATCGGTATTATTGTTATTCGATAGAAACTTTTAAAACTTAAACCCGTCTACGTATCCCAGGAAACCTTATGAACTAGATGAAGAGTTTGTTGCCAGAGTCAAATTATTAATCCCTTCCCTTGCTCTTGGTGTTCGACTAAGGCCATGGATTCAAGAAAATACTATTATTTAATCTTGTATGCAAGTTTTCCTTATATATTGCATCTACTTGCGTTATAGACTTCGATTTTAGGGTTCCGTATCTCAAAGGAAAAATGGAACCTTTATAGGATTTCGTTGTCCGCCTGTCTGTCTATGTGTTTGTCTGTCTATTGAGATCTTTTATCTCAAAAGCGCGTGGAGGTACCAAGTATTCAGGTCTACAATCTTTTAGAAGCTGTGAAAAAATCAAACTTCTAAGTCAACGTAATCAAGAGATACGGCCGTTAATGATGCATATTTTGACACTGGCAAGAGAATCAAAACCTATAGGATAATTTCCGTTGACCTAGAATCATGAAATTTGGCAACAAGCAATATCTTATAGCACAAATAGGAAAAAATGCGACAACCGTTAATTTGTAGTTATATCACGTGAAAAAATTTTTTTTTGTGATTACAAACTTAAATTTGCAGATGGAGAGTAGGTATGGACTAATGTGTCTCAAAACTACAAAATTAAGTTTATTTTCAATTTGACTTATAGCTTTTTGTAAATACATGGCACAGAAACATTACGTGCTGGTACGGAACCCTCAGTGCGCGAGTTCGACTCGCATTTGGCTGTTTTTTTTTCATTTTTATTTATACATACATATTTTCACGCTGTATCCCTAACGGGGTAGTCCGAGAGAATGGAGAGCTAAGCATTGCGGTCTTTACATATTTCTTTCGCCTCCTCTAATCTCATCATTATCCTTAAACTCTTTCGCCTAGATACGCGAGTGCTTTTGACTCTTGTGCTCTAGCTATTAGATCTTCATAAGTCAGCCTTGGTATTCCTTGGCTTCTGATATCACTCACCTTTGCTCTGCAGTTTTTCTTTCATCACTCATTCTTTCTATGTCTCCGAAACTGTTATTTTTACAATAATACTGTCGACCGACACTGTCGTACTGTGCATCACTTTCTCCTATATATCTATCCCGTATTTTAATTGTATTGTTCGAATAATTAATTTAAAAAAATATTGGTCTCACGCTTTTGTTATATATTTTTACAATGGCCTTATTAAGGTCTTTAATTTGGTAATTATCAAAACAGGCGGGTATACCGTCGCCTTATTCTGGAGTCTGGGCTAAATAGCCGCATCAGTACACCTGGTCTTAGCCTTCGTGGTATTGCACACTTGTTGATGGTCTTGTATAGTTTTGTAATCCTGCTAATGCTATTTATTAAACTATCTGTTCTTACGTAAAGTGATTATCGATTCAGATTTTAGAACAGTGTTACAGAGTATATTAAGTACACATTGACATAATAATGTCCTGCTGGCCGATTATCAATCACAGCGTATATCTTTTACAACAATATTTAAACTAGACAGGAAGGACCTAGATTTTACCTTGGTGAACAGGATTCTAACAGACGTCTCGAGATGGTTCGCTGTAAATAATTTACTACTGAATGCACAAAAAACCAAATGTATTTTTTCCCTTTCTAATGTACCTAAAATCTATGATAAAATAGACCTGGGTGGGAAACAGAATTAGTTAAGTCAACCTGTTTTCTTGGTTTAACAGTAGATAACAAGTTGCAGTGGGTGGGGCATTGGCTGGTAAGATCACATAAGACGCATTAGACAATTGACGAATGTGGATACGGCCAGGCTGATGCACTTTGCATATGTTTATAGCCTAATGTCCTACGGCCTTCTGCTGTGGGGATCAGCGGCGCGTATTAACTCCATTTTTATTTTACAAAAAAGAGCAATACGTGCCATCTACACGAATGCAAGTACTAAATACTACTACATGAATGCAAGAGAATTACTAAGAGATCGTTTTAAAGAAATTAATGTACTCACCTTGCCGTCCTTATACATCTTCGAAATTATTATGTATATGAGGAAAAACATAGACCTGTTTAAAAAGAAAGGTGATATTGTATGGAAACCCGAGGTCGTGACAAATTGGTTATTCCAAAATTTAAATTACATAAGTAAAATTTTTAATTTTTGAGAAACTGCAATTGTTTTTATAATGAAGTTCCTCTGATTAACAGAAAATATATTTATTGATTTGTTGTAAAACGTACTTCGATTAGACAATCATACTATAAAATAAACGATTTCGTTGAAGACAAAACAATAGTCTGGAATTAATCTTCTCTGCACATGCATTTACTGGCTCTCTGAATATTGTATTTTAATGAACCTTTTGTAAAATGAAGTTGAAAAAATGATGCCGGATTGAGTTTCTTGTCGGTTCTTCTCAGTGTCCAGGTTTTCTCTTTTAACCGAACTAAAGTAGATTTCATGTTCAAAAATACCTTATAATTGGGTTTACTTGCATAAATTGATTTGACATTGACTTTGAACAATGGAAAAAGGATTAGTTTATATAACTTCGTTGATTACACTGACTACATACATATTTACTATTCCATTTTTCGGAAAGTCTCGGAGACTGCCTTGTTCTTGATTAATTCTTGCAGGGTTTATCTTAGTCTTGATCTTGCTACGATAAGGCGGTTTTTGTCTTGAAAATTGTGAGACAAAAATTTTTTTATTTCTCCCTTTGAGTGATCTTGATCTAAATAAATATCTAAGGCAGGTATGCAATTAACTTCTTTTTAATTCCAGAACGTAACGATTATAACAGGTCGTGTTATCTGGTATATCTTCCAAGTTCAAGCTTCAATACCGATGAAATTTAAAGGGGACCACCTCTGAAGTATTATCTACCAAACAAAAGAAGAATTTCCAAAATTTTTCGTTATTTTCTCCGTCTTTCACACACTTAAAACTTCTAAACTTTTTTAATTTTGCAGCACAGTTTACCTTTTTAATAGCACAATGGCTTGGGCGTAGGTCTACTACGCCGAAGTGCGCGGGTTCGAATCCTGCAATGTGGTCAGACCCTTTTTATTATTTTTTTAATAAGTTGAAATAATATGTTTAAGTTCAATTTTCAACAAGTACCTTTTAAAAACACATATCACTTTAAAATGTACTTACAATAAGGAAATAAAATGAAAAATAATGATAAAAACATAGATTTCATCAGCCTGTCCCGTACTACGAAGTGAGGCAAATAAAATGAAATAAAATATATATGTGTGGGTGCTGTTTTCTAACGAAATGGCGACCGATCAGCTTAGCTGATAATAAATATGTGTTGTATGTACTGTACAGTTGAGTCAGGTTATCTGATTTAACTCATCGTTGCTGCTCGCGCACGGCGTTTGGCTTTGGAGTTATTTATACGGTCTATAGCTAAAAGTCATTGAGAAAAATCTAATATTTATGTTGCTCAACAATGAATTTAATGTTAAATTTCATGGACTTCCTTTATTTTAAGATACTATCTTATTTAAAAAAAAATATTCTAAAAATAGTATTAGAAAGAGTAGTACAATGCAAGCAATATTTGTATATTTATAATCGCGTTCCTGAAAACAACTCTAACGATTTCGATTCAATTTACAATAGAGAGCTCTACGGTAGTGAAAAATCGATCTAGTTAGGTCTCAATTTTGAGAAAATTCGTTTTCTCTGTGTTTTCACATATTTAAAACTTCTGAACTCTAAACTCTTCCGATTTCGCAACAGAGTTTACATAACAATAGAATGGCTAGAGCGTAGGTCTACCAAGCTGAAATGCGCGGGTGCAAATCCTGCAATGTGGTCAGACTTTTTTGTTATTTCTTTTTATGAGACACCGAGTAAGCTCGGTCGCCTAGGTACTAATATGTAATGCGCAATACGCAGTATGACAGGGTTGCACAACAGTGTTATTGTAAAAATGAAGAAAGGTATGCTTAGATGGTTCGGGAATTCGGGAATAGAAAAAGTGATGAAAGATTGACGAAGAAAATCTACAGAGCGAAAGCGAGTGGTAAAAGAACGCAAGGAAGATCAAGCCTAATTTATGAAGCTCAAATAGCCAGACCTAGGCATACCTAGTCCAAAATGTAAAAAATAAAAAATGTGTGAGGAGAATGATGAGATTTGAGGAAGCGAAAGATGTATGCAAGGACTGCGACGTTTGGCGCTCCGTCCTGTCTGACTACCCCGTTAAGGATATAGCGTGAAGTAATGTATGTATGTATAAATAATATAATAGAATGTATTATAGCCTAGTTTGCTGGTCACCCTAAGGCACCCATTCCCAAAGTGGGCGATAACGCCCCCCTGTGGGCGCTGCAGCCCTAATGGGGGGCGGTAAGAGACCCAGAAAAAAAATGGGGGCGTTGCGTAGAGGTCTGGGGGGTGATTTGTAATTTCATTTAGCTAGGAGCCATCTTAGACAACGACTGCATGAGCTCTCGACTCAGTAGGCAAAATAAGTTTGGGAACCTAGACCCTAAGGGATGACAGCTTTCTAAGCGGCAACTTTGAGGATAATATTTAGTTTTAAATTAGTAGATATTAACAAAAAGTATATACATACGTTAATATTTAAAAACTTAAAACTACACATTATCTTAAATAATAAACTTCCTCAAAGTTGCCGCTTAGAAAGCTGTTATTGCTTAAGGTACCCAGCAGACTGGCAGCATTGCCTCTTTGAATAGCCAAACTGATTCGTTGGCAGAAGAAGCTGCCAGCCCGGCGGTCTCCCGAAACCTCGACTAGTCTCTTACAAATATCAGAAACCAGTCGATGGGCTTCGGGGCCTCAGAGATTCAAAGTTTCGACAGCAAAAGGCGTAAATATGAAACTCTCAGAGAGAGTCGCATACTTACGCCGCTTCAAGTTCTCGGCAGTGCTAGTCGCGGCACCTGCTGACTTGGAAGTCGCCGGCACATGGGAAACAGCAAGTGTATCGACACAAGTGGCATCCCACACCACCGATCTTCCAAGTTTCCAAGAATTGAGTGTCAAAACATCCGGTCTCCTGCCGTCACAGCGCGCAATACCTACAGGCTCTAAGACTGCAGGAACGCCAGCGGCGACAAGAGCCTGCCTAATGACGTCATTCAAGGCAGCATGTCGTGACATGCGGCTCGCACTACGTAAACACGATAAACCATGGTGACCTAGTACATCGACGAGACCACCACAGCGGCTATGAATATAACATTTTTATTGTAATAGATCATCAAAGAAGGCGCAAAATTCTAAGTTAAATACGCAATTTTCTTTACAAAGGATCACTTGTGCTAACGCAATACAAAATTGCATATTGTAGCATAGTAACAATCTCGCTGCAATTTTATTGGTGCACATAAAATTATGGCGGCGTGGATCGACTTTGTTTTATTG
This sequence comes from Zeuzera pyrina, assembly GCA_907165235.1. Lineage (NCBI taxonomy): Eukaryota > Metazoa > Arthropoda > Insecta > Lepidoptera > Cossidae > Zeuzera > Zeuzera pyrina. The sequence continues at coordinate 26,692,629 of OU015620.1, read as the reverse complement.
CGGCATAATATGAGGTACCAGTTATACGTTTACAACGGTATTATAAAGGTTAAACTTAACGTTATTATCTTAGATAATGTGTATGTTGATGGGACAGATTATGTTAGTACATGTGCATAATTTATCTATGCATATACATTTTAGGATTGCCTTCTCAAAATGAAAAACGAACCCTTGTGAAATTAGATAATTATGTTTTCGTCTGTATGTCCGTTTCGCGCAGTCGTTTTCCTCAAAATCTAAGTGAGATATGAGCTTGAAATTTGGCATATTGATACATCTTATTAAACCACATATTTAGCAATGATTAACATTTTAAAATACACAACGAAGAGTTATAGAAGGAAGAAATTGCATCCTTTCCTCCATTTCAAAAACTACTGAACATATTAAGTATTATAAAAGTGTCTGCGGATATTCCCTTCGCAGTGGTTCAACACAATGCGTTCACTAAACTTATCATTGAAATAACTATTAACTTTGATTATACTTAATCGACTACCGTTCGTGGATACAGCTATGAGATATACTATATTCTGATTGCATTAGACTATTTCTATCTGACATCACGTGGTAGCGACGGTTAGAATACTAAAGACTAAAGTCAAACTCTCATATACAGCCTTATTAAGGCCTTAACATGCCAGAACAACCTTGACGAAACGGAGACCGCATAAACTTTTAGCGATGTCAACGCTATCTAACAGATACGTTTTGTCACAGTAGTGCTTTGACAAGTTCAAAGACTGGAGAGGGAACAGAATCTTCATCTTCATAGAACTTCCTCCAAGTTAAAGATGAAATTGCATCCAGAAATGTTCCAGCTGCAATTTCATCTTCAGCTTGGAGGAAGTCGAGAGTAAAAAACACTTGTTTTTACTTTTTCTTGAAGCGTTTGGACAAATAAATGTTTACCAAAAAGATAATTGTTTTCTAATGTTGGCGTACTAGTTTGGGTTGATATAGTTAGGATGTCATCTAATGAAACTATGACACATACTTCCAAATAACTATCAGATAGACTAAGAATTGAAAGCGCTTGATCATCTATTTGTGGTTCACTGGCTTTTACTGACTCGAATGGCGTAAGCCGTTTCTAAGAACTCTGGTTTAGATTCTTGTGAATGAGCGTCAAACCATCCGGTCTCCTGCCGTCGCTGCGCGCAATACCTACAGGCTCTAAGACTGCAGGAACGCCAGCGGCGACAAGAGCCCGCCGAATAACGTCATTCAAGGCAGCATGTCATGACATGCGGCCCGCACTACGTAAACAGGATAAACCGTGGTGACCTAGTACATCGACGAGATCACCACAGCGGCAACGGTGAGGAAGGTTAGTCCTGGTCCCCAGAGAAGGAATACTATGAGAGAAAGCGTGGTATTGTCAATTAAGGTTCCTAAGTTTTTTGAAGATATTACCTTCAACCAGTGTCCTGACTCCTTCTCAGAAACATCCAGGAGGCGAGACCGATCTTTTTCGGTACTACAAGAATCTAAAAGATGTAAATGAACATTTTTGCATAGAGGCTCATCCCAGTGTTTCTGAGAAAAGGTCGAGGTGTAGGCAGGTTAGTACTTGGACAAACACTTAACCAAGCATTTCGAGCATCAGTCAAGCACGGCACCTCAACCGATCCTAAGGAAGGGCGAATAACAGATAGGAAAAGGTTTTCCGTGCTGTAGGCTGACGAAAGAAAAGCAGGCAGTGACACACTCGAGATTTTGCGTATGCCCAGGCCTCCATAACAGATAGGAACCGAGGCTTGATTCCAGACCCTGTCATCAACAAAGGAGCAATTTAATATTTTAGATAATGTATTATTGTCTACAGATTTTAAAAGCGTTTGAAATTTCAAAAGCTGAGAACAGCGAAGAGCATATGTAAATTTTGGAACAAAAAGGCAAAAGCGGACAATGAGGAGAGCCATGTGGGAATTAATTTTGAAAAGTTTGTCTGAAGACTGGCTAAATTTTTGTATTTTATCATTGGTAAAGCAGGGTATGGAGTCATCTAAAACGGGAGCACCTAGGAGGTACAGCGATTCTTTTGACAAGACTTTAAAATTTGGTGCCAGATTGTTAAATTTATTAATTATTTCATTTTTTGTAATAACAGGAACAGAATCGGAAAGAAAGAGTTCACATTTGGAAAAATTTAATTCTAAGCCAATATCTTTAAACCTTTGAATCAGGGTTTTTAGCTCATCTAAAACAGTAATTGCTTTACCTCCTATTGTTCCGTCGTCAAGGTACCAAATATTAAATTTGAAATTTAAATTACAAATCGCAGGATGGATAGCCAAACTGAAAATAGCTGATCCGAGAGGATCACCTTGTTGACAGCCAACTTCGGAATGTAATAAATTATCTTTATATATTAATTTTGAAGGACTGCTGTAAGATTGCCAGAGGTAGAGATATATGTCCGGAACATGCTGTTTTATCTGTGTCAACAAGGTGGATCTATCAACAGAATTAAATGCATTTTTTATGTCTACTTTGACTACTACCAGCCAGCATAATGTTTATTAGAGCTGTTAAACTAGATAAAAGTGTCTTACCGGTATCACCGACAGAGCCTGTAATCAGATCTTTATAATGTTGTGGCGTTAAGCCATCGAGACCTCCCGCGGAACTGCTTTTAAAAGAATTTATTGCGGGAAGCACATCTTCCTCCGTAGCTCGAGTCGACACATCATTTGGATGTGGGAGATCTGGCAGACAACAAGCCCCAGAGGAAGAGGGATGCTTTGATCTTAGAGCAAAAAGAGTCTCGGCCGTATTCGGTGCCATAACATCGCTGGAAAATAGCAAGTGGGCGGCTCCTCTTAGATCGCCGAAGATTTTATCAATACATGTCTCGCGTGGTTCTAGAAGTATGAAGTTGTGCTTCAGAATTAGAAAGAAGTTAATTGTAGACCTGCCCTAGATATTTATTTAGGCCAAGGTCACTCAAAAGTGAGAAATAAAAAAAAAAACACTGACTTCAAAACAAAAACACTCAAAAGTACAAAATAACTTTCCTTTACTAATCAAAACTAAAGTACAATAAAAATATTTTTATAAGTACGATACACATACGTAAATAATTAAAATTGACAGTTATTGAAGTTGGTGCCAAATCAATGTGCAACAACAGAAAATTTCTTAGTTCAAGTCTTAATTAAATTAGTTTGTCCTCATTAGCAAAATTCGACTAAAATATTACACAATAATATAGCAATATTACACAACATTACAAAAAATTGAAGAAGAAAATTAAATAATATCATTACGTTGACGTGCTCATTGTTCAAGTGCATTTACATGCTATATGAACTTATACCGGCCATGCAATGAATCGATATAGAATAAAAATTATTGTTACTCTAATATTAAAGAAATTTAATAAAGATAATATTATCTATTGTTTTGTTTCAGGATTTTTTTACAATAATGCGGCAATCTAATGGGGTCTAGCTCAAACGAAACGATAGCCGGTAAGTCCGTTTTTGTTATTTTTATCAGCGCTCTCCAGTCCGAGTACGACTTGGACATGGGGTTTCACAACATCACGCTTGCGCGGCGAGGGGGCGGGCTGTAAATCAGGAATAGGTACAATGGCCTCCAGACACTGACAGATTGATTTTACACGCCTAAAGGCTGCATATGTATGTGAGCGTTGTTTTTCGACTTATACGATCTTCGGAAAGCCGCTTATTTTGTTCAGTATGAATAATTCTAGATGGGTTAGTTGGGTTGTATAGTGGGTACTTATAGTTAGGTATATAAACACATGGCTTAGATATCAGTCTTATTCTTTGTCTTTCGATCTTAGTCTTTGATTAAAAATAATAACTTTATTGAGTTTCTTGACGATTTTACTCAGTAGATTTTCTTCGAATCGGTTCGTTTGTTAGAAACACTAATAAATATTTTATTATTGTGGCAATACAGTCGATGCTCTCTTTCTTCCATTCAATACTTTATATGCTGTAATATTCGCTGTTGTAAATCCAAGTCTACGTAAAAAAAGTAATTTAAAAAAATTATACTGACTTCAAAACTAAAAAGGGAGAAATAAAAGTTTTATCTTTTAAAAAACCTAAATTAAATATGCCAACAATTTTTTTGAGGTCGGTGCCAGCCTTAATATTTGGAATAAACGTTGTAACTTGGTAGTCGTAGTATACACTACGAGTACTGTTGAACACGCCACATACCAAATTATAATTTTATACCCATATTTAAAATTATCTATCTATCTACCCCGCCTACTGCAGGAACCGCGGCGATGAACGCCGAAGCGCCTGAAGTCGATGACGTTTATTCCAAATATTAAGGCTGGTATCGACCTATATTGACTCATAAAATTAATAACATGAATATAAAGGAAATTGGAACAATTTAAATTAACAATATACTATTACTTTTTTTTCAATATAATTTAGGCTGTCATCTTAACAATTATAGTTTAAGTTATAAACTTAAGAGTAACATTTAAATCAGAAATAGTAAATGTATAGTGAAGAACATTAATTTAAAATATAATAAGTTCTAGTTTGAGTTACTAATTTAGTTGCTGATTACATATTTTCCGAACTTTTATTTAAGACTAGTTATTTTTGAAAGTCAAAACTACCAGTGACTGAAAACTCCTAAATATTTTCCAATAATCATACAATTTTAATTATAATAAATTATCAAAGGACTGTTTAAATTTTATTTGTAAAATCAAATTAAAATTAGATATAGGAGATAAACTTTAAATGAAATGAAAGATGATGTACACGAACTCATAAAAGAATAATTAATTTATTCTAATCTAGATGTGGCCTGCGGTTTCGCTAGCGTTAAATTTAGTATTTTTACAGCATAAACAGTATAAAGATGCCAGAAAAGTCCCGTTAAAATCGTTTCAATCGTTTCGTAGCACACAACAACTTAAAAAACGCGTTTGTATTTTGGTAACGTGCAAATAACTATATGAAGCATTTATTTCAAAACACGAGACAGAAACTCTATTTTTATTTATTTATATATTTGCATTTTCATTTTTTGGTAGGTATTAGTATTATACTTACACCAATTGTCTAAATCCAGACTAAGCTCTATGTTATCATATATCAAAACTCCAAGCCAATTTAGAAAACTTCTTTGCTTCTGACCCGACGACCCGACGGAAATCGAACTCGGGCCCAGCGTGGAAAACAGACGCATAAAGCTTGGAAGGCAGAAAAATGACAAATTATAAGAGATATCCTTGAATATCGACTTGAAGAGTCATTTAAATACCATGAAAAAATGATGTATTGTACAATTTATTGTAAAAGCATGCCACTTCCAGTCAAATCAGTATTAATATCTGAAAGACGCTCACTCCGTTTTTTATAAGACTGTTTGAGACTTGACTTCCTTTCAAACTTCATAAAAAGCCGAAACGATGATTGATTGGTCGTTGATTCGCGATGGTTCCGATAAATTGTGAAGGTATATAACTTCACCTCCTGACTTAATTTAATTTCGTTATAGACTTTTTTAATTAGGCTCGCGTTCAACTTGTGGTATATCGATGTACCTAGAGAAAAAACATTGATTAGTAAAGGTTACCCGCAATTTTGATGCATTTTAAATATAAATACAAAATATTTTTGTTCAAGTAAACTGTATTAAGAGATAGAGATACATATAATTAGTGTCGATACACTTACTATTTCCCACGTACTGACGACTTCCAAGTCAGCAGGTGCCGCGGCCAGCACTGCCGAGAACTTGACGCAGCGTAAGTATGCGACTTTATCTGAGAGTTTTATATTTAAGGTCTTTGCAGTCGAAACTTTGGGCCTCTGGGTCCCCGAAGCCCATCGACTGGTTTCTGATATTTATAAAAGAGTGATCGAGCCTTCGGGAGACCGCCGGGCTGACAGCTTCTTCCGTCAACGAATCAGTTTGGCTATTCGAAGAGGTAATGCTGCCAAACTGCTGGCCACTCTAAGCAATGACAGCTTTCTAAGCGGAAACTTTGAGGAAGTCTATTATTTAATGTAATGTTTAGTCTTACGTTTGTAAATATTAAAAGATACATTTGACTTCGAAACCTATCGCGGCTTCAAAACAAATCTTAAATCAGAAGAATTTGGATGAAATTCTTGTCAACCAATAATAAACTCAGTAGAACTCCAATATAGATATAGAGCTCCAAGAAATTAACTAGAACCGATAAAAAAAAACAGGTAGAAACTCAGTGCAGTCGCCAAAAAAGTAGAAACGACAGAGGTTTCGTAGAACAGATTATAAATTCTTGAAACTAGAACCGGTAAAAAACTTGCAAAAAACTCGGTAGAATCGCCAAAAAAGCAGAATCGATAAAAAGTTTGACAAAACAATAAAGTCATTGGAGCCGGTATTAAATTCTACTGACCTAACGATAAATTCAATAGAACCCACAACGAATTAAGCAGAATTAGTAATAAGTGAACTAAGATAGATCTGGTGAGAAACTTAGTAGAACCGACAACACACTCAGTAAGGTACTAAGTACATTTGGTACACTCAGTATGATGTGTTTTGGTGAGTCATCCCGCTACCTTGCATCCAAATATTGGAATAACATTAACCCACCGCTAACATACTTTTTAAAAAACAGTTTATGATTTTCCTATAACAACCAGTTGCAAAAATGTCTATTATAATCTGTCAATGCCTCGTGAAATACTGTCACTTTTTCAGAATATAATAATCAATAAGACCGTTACTGGGTTATTATTTTTAATCCCACTTCTTGCAACTCATCATGCTATTTCAGTAAGTACGCATGCACAGTTGAGCATAACTGCAACACAGTTCTCACTTTAAATTTACCGATAATATACTTTTTTTTGGTAACTTTTCATTATGTTACTTGTCGGTCTTTGGGTATAGCACGTGTGTACAAAGGTGTACTCTGAGTCACGGCCACTTTGTATAGCTACAACACATGAACACAGACATGTATAGTATTCTGATTTACTTTTACGTTTTTTTTATCGTACATTACATATCAATACATAATTTTAATGGCATGTGTGTCACAGTGTGTGTGTGGCAGAGTCATACTGCAGCACGAACTGGGTCGGCTCGCTCGACGAAATACCAACCTCTCACAGAATATCGGCGTGAAATAACTGCATCTATTGCTGTTGTGTTTCGTTCGGTGAGTGAGAGTACCGGTGGCCCGTCTCCCTCCTCCTCCTTTCCTTAAAGGCCACCAACGCACCCGTGATTCGGACGTTGCGGGTGTCTATGGACGGCGGTGATCACTTTTTATCAGGTGACTCGCTTGCTCGTTTGCTTCTTCTTACATAAAAAAAAACAAATGATTTGTTTGTTGATGGTAAATATAAAATAAACGCTTTTTCCTTTGACACACACTCACGAATTCGAAACAACTCGCATCACATAAATCATACAAAATTCAAAGCTTGAAACTTATTCAGTCAATCTGTCAGTAATTATTTGTTAGCAACATTTTAAAATTCTTTGGCGACAATTTCTACTCTGTGCGACTGAGACCCCGGACCAAATACACAGGCCGACAACCCTGAGACCTAGAAACTAGAGTATACTTTTCCGAAGGTTTTTGGTGCGCTGAATCCGAATCTGAGGTCCAAATCACCGAGTTGGCTCTAGTTTCTGAGATATCTTAACCTAAAAGTGCAAAAATTGCGGTTTTTGGCCATTTTTGAGGTGACGTAGCATCGTAACATAATTTTTCTCCCAAAAACTGTTAAAAGCATTTATAAAGTATAGGTCTCAAACTTTCAAATCACGTTGACTTTGCTCAGATATCTTTTTTTTCGCTGAGATATCACATTTTAAAGTTACTTAGTTTTAAAAAATGCTATAAAGTGTATCCTTAAAGTGCCTTTTTTTTGTTGACTAACTTTCTAGATTTTTGCTAATGTGCGCTCGCAGGTCGCTGTACAACGATACACAGTTAAACATGACATAATCTTATTTTTGTAAATACTAGTAGCCAAAACACTTTTGTGTGTTGCCATTATCATCGCTTTTCGCTATCATAAAGATAATACGTACTAGGAAACTTAACTGTAAAAAATAAATAATGTATCTACTTTTCTTTTAGCATCTATAATTATATTTATTTTTGCAATAAAACATAAGATTTACGAGTATTTTGCAAATAATGATTTCATGACCGACTCATTAGCTGACACTAATTACACTGACAGTGCGAGGTTGCCATATTTACTATAGCTAACTGTTTTACTCGTGGTTACGCTCAATGAGATAGAAAGAGACAGAAAAATGCGTTTGACACACGGTGGTAAGAGCGGCAACTTATTATGCCTCCGTCCGTTATGTTTGTTGGTCCGAGATTTGACTCATTTGTATAACTATTATATACAGAATAGTGAACTTTTTGGCGGGAACGGGAGAAGTGAGGTTGTCATTTTGTTTAGATTTTCTGTTTTTTACATTTTTAGGAGTTTTAAAGCACAACAGTGATAGCATATTGTGTTTTAAAGTTTCGTGTAAGTGACAAGAATGGAGGTGATCTAAATAAACATGTGTAGCTGAACTTCTCGCGCTCTTCCAAGACGTCCTTTAAAACTTCAGTAAACCCTACTATCACTTTACTGGAGGTGTTTTACGATAAGAAAAAAGTAATTTGCTTGTGATTCTACTTATTAATACGTGACATTGGTAAATGCGCTAATCTGTGCACCATGACATAAAGAAAGAAAAAAAATATATACAAAATAGTTGGCAGTACCAACACAAACAATAAATATTTAATATTATTTAATGTAGTGTATTTGTAACACATAATACATATACATTTTAAAAGAATTTTAGCTTTCTACACTTCTTCTCCTTATAAACTTCAACTATGCCAAATCTCACACTCCTCCGTGTGCGTGATATGCTTAAAACGAGATACAAAGCATTCTCTTCACGTATTAATATATATCTATAAATCTATATATCTATTTAGATATATGAAGAATTACGTACAAGTATGTACATAGTTATATCCACCTGTTTCATTACGCTAATCTCGAACAGGCATAACGTTACTACTTTCGACTCCAATTATGCATTCCGAGTTCTTTAGACTACATATTTACTCGTCGGTGATAAGATAATTAATTTACGTGTCATAAATTTTAAAAACACCTGTATATTGTTCCTTTAATGCGATAGAAGTGTATACAAATGCTTGATTATAATAATGTATTATATTTTCATCGAAGCCATTTGTATGTAAAATTTCGTGTCGTCAAATATAAAGATGTGCGTATTTACAAAGCATACCAATATCGATTGTAAGACTTCGGTATGACAGACGAGTGAAGCTTAATAAAACCTTTAAAAAATATTCAACACTTCCAAAAATTTCCACATGATTATACCTATTTCGAAGATTGATTTTGTTCCTAGGTGGACGAATATTGTTTTGTTGAATTTAATTTATTATATAGTGCGTAGTAGTAATATAGAAGCGATTGATTTCATAGGTTTGAGTTTCTTGCTAGTTTTTAGGGCTCCGTATCCGAATGGCCTTATGATTTTGATCTGCTCATCTCGGAGACCATTGGCACTACATAGATAATACTTGGAAGTTAGGTGTATTCTTTGAACCGTTATATAATCGTATTATGAAATATTGAATAAAAGGAAATTAGGGGTAGCACTCCAACTTTCTATTCATGAAATTGAGGGATGAAAAAATAATTCCTGTGCACATTAGCGTGTTGGAATCTTCAGCTAAGTCTTCAAAAATGATATAAAGATTTCAAAGTAGAATCTCACCAATTACCGAAGAAATAATTGCATGGGCATAGATTTCTTTGCCTTTCAGGAGTTCGGGAATAATATTAAAAAAGGGATATATATATATTGGAGCTATAGAATTAGCAATTCTATCTAGAACTCATAATCTTTAAAATTAACGGTTTTCTCTATACATTTTTACTGTTCATATTAATGACATGTACTTTAAAACTAATAATATTCGCAATAAATTTACTAAAATTATTAAACATAATTATCATCCAAAATTAACAGTTTCGCTATAATATTTTGTTTACAACATACTTTAATCACTTAAAATTTAATGGAGTGTAATGGTAATACTAAATGCTTGGGAGGCATTATTTTGTGAAGACAAATACAGATTAAAGTTTAGATTCACGTTGGGTAAAATATTGCAATTTTTTTTTGCAAATTATTTAAAACATTCCATACAAGTATTCAAGATTTAAAGTGCCACTTTACAAGTTTAAATTTTTTACGATATTAATTTTGTAATTTCTGCAGGAACACACTTTCAAGTAAGATTATGTTAGGTATGTTTATTACAACGCGCGAGTCGAGCGAGCGAAGCGAGCGTGCCGCGGCAGCGGCCGGCGAAGCGCCAGATTGGAATCGGCTTCATACATGGAGCGGTATTAAAATAGGAGGCCGCACTCTGAGGAGGTAGTTGAAGTCGAGAAATTTAATTTTGAAACATCTCTATTCCTCTCCATCCCTTTTCAATTTTTGCTGTTGGTTTATCTATATATAACACTCTTATATATGCTAGTAGGTATATTTCCGAGTTATTTCCCAAAAGTTAGAAAGAGACAAAAATGAAACGTTAGTGATCAAAGGTTACTCGAGGTTATATAATTTGTCTTCGATCACCTCTTCCGAGTACGGCGTCCAGCTAAATTTAAAGGATGGGTAGGATCCATTTCTATTAGCTATTTTTTATTTTTTCTTCTTTTATAATTTATTTGTTCTTAATTCTCATACGCTATTGGACCAATATAAAATAATAAGTGAATGATAATGCGTGAAACGAAACTATGACAAATGTTTGTTCTCTAATTTTAATAAGATTCTATCAGTTTTACTTTTAATAATGTAAGCTATTAATTTAAATTAATTAATTTTTATAAAGTTTTTATAAAATTTTTAATTTATAGGCTATAAACATTTTATAGAATCACTTATTATTATTAATGCTATTACCTTTTTAATGAAGGACTACAATTTTTTTTTAATAGGAATTCATAGCCATTTTGTCAATATTTTCACCAATTTTGAAGTGTCATTAAATGCATCCCCTAAAAAAATGAAAAAGTAAAACATAAAAAAGGCTTCGTAATCACTGAAATTTTTTAACATTGTTTGTACAGTAGTTTTAGAAAAAGGGGTGGGACTCAATTTTTTTGTACAATTTTGTATTCACATAGAGTCTGATTCTGCTGTTAATCAAAAATGTTGCTAGAAAATTTGAATACTTTACGATTCAGTTTCGCCCTCTGGTGGATAACATGAGTCTGTTGTTGGTAAAACTTCAATTCATTGTATAATTACGACTTATATTGGTATTTGTCTCGATACCTAACAATGACCTATATATCAAAAATGCTGACAGTAAAGTCGCTAGCCAAATGAGTACAAGTTTATCAGATAATAATTTTTAAGACTAAACTGCGGAAGCGCTCTGTGGTGGCCGCGGGGAGAGAGAGTAGCGGAACAGCCAATCAATCACGGACTGACATAATGACGTCATCCATTATCAATTATTGACAGTACACGGGTCGGATGCTCCGATTTTCCAAGTTTTATGCCTTATGCCGTTCTCCAGCCCGGCTATAGGGCGCTGATGCGGGCAGCTCAATATATCATATTAGTTTCATATTGACGTGCCTGAAATAGACTATTTATTGGATTGTCATATTCATAAAACAACTGAGTCGTGGTGCTTGAAGGGGAAGGAATTCATACGTAGGCGTAATCAGACGGTTATCTTGGAGAGGGTAGAATAAGTGAATTACACGACAAATATAACTGTTTTTAACAAATACAATAAATATATACTTTAACCAAGGGTGACTTAAAGAAGATCAAATAGATAGAGTGTTAGCTAACGGGAATAGGCGAAAATGTGTGAGGAAAATGACGAGATTTGGGAAGGTGAAAGAATTATGTAAAAACGGCGTAGTTTGGCGTCCCGTCTTCTCTTACTCTCTGTATATTATACTTTAACGGAGTCTTTGGAAAATCAAGTAAAATTGTACTCTGTGTGAAGTAATCAGCTATGCTTTTAATTATTTTTCAGTGGATGCTGCGTATGCATAAGCTATTTGAACATTTCCATTCATACCTCTTCTCTTTCCCCGTCCTACCCTAAATGCACTCATCAATACAGTAGAAATATGGCTAAAATCATTGAAAGCGATGTTGCTGGTGGTAGGACCCTATGCGGAGTCCATCCGGATTACTATGACTATCTAGCTCATTAAGAATTAATTAATAATAGTCGTTGAAATTTCTGGCATAAGAGGCACACAGTCTTAGTCCTTATGATTGCCTACTTGCTTAATACTTTTACTTAATTGCTAATACTTGATCAATCTACTTGCTACCAAGTGATCTGTTTGCTCGTGTGCCTTGCTATAGTATAATAAAAGACTAGCAAGAGGGAGCAGTTATACCCTTCTGCCCCCTCTTGAATGCGCCTATGAATACAGCAGAATTGTGAAATATGGTTAAAAAGAGACCATTTAGAACAAGTTAATGAAATAACTGGTTCTAAACATTAGTATGAACGCATAAACTACATATGGAACAAGTCAATGAAATGATTGTTCTGAAACATCCTTATAACGTTTTTAAAACAAGCAAGACATATTTAGAACCGAATATACATGTTATATAAATATATATTATATTTTACATGCAATTAATCATCGTTATTGAGCGTTCGCTTTATAGAGCGATATTTTCAATAACTTTCGATGCGAAGCGATTTGAGTACTTCAGCCCCAGGTCGGGCGCCAAATGTTTTACTGTCAAAAAGTTGAACTTGGCTACAAGATTTCCTTTGTTCTGTATACAAGTTTCTAATACTTTAAAATAGAAAGTTATGAATGGTCTCTGTATACTTAGCTGTTAAAAATTACAACTATAAAGTTGTTTTCAAACTTCATAGTAGTTGTAGGATTTACACGTATTTCATTACAGGACTAAATTTTATGAAAGTGACTTATATTTTCAAAATATTATAGTTAAATGAAACTAAGAGGGTTTGCCTGTATTCAAATATTAAACAGAGTTTAGTACTTAGAGTAATAGCACTTAGGGTACCATTCTACTCCTCTTTAGCTTGGGCGCAAAATCTAAAATTGTAATTATTCTTCATTTCTTGTTTTGGGATAACGATTCACTACTCTGCTTTAAACTATGTAAGTTTAGACTAGAAATAAATGACAGTTGTAAAAATGATAGAATAAATCAATTATGACATACAGACGGCAACACAGACATTACGAAACTACAGGGGTTCTGTTTTCGCCATTATCTTTTGTTTTATATTATATTCTGCTAATTTCTACCGTGGGTGATACCTTTTCTACTGTGGTTAATAGTTACGGTCTCATGGTAGTAGCTCCACGACGTTAAATGTCCGGATGAACCAGTAAAATGTTACTATAACACGCGCCACATTCTTTAATCACAAATAAAGAACTAGATTCACAATCTCCTATAAAATTTAAACAAATTATTGTCCGAATTGACGTATATATTTTTAATATTGTAAAGTATTATCGGCAATATAGTGTTAATCTAAAGTAGATCTTAATGTCAAAGCATAAGGTTATAAACGCTCGTACACGATTCTTGCATGACATTGAAACGAAGTTTATTAAATAAAATATTTAAAATGCAATCTTACGTCTCGTGCATAAAATATAATTCAAATAATCTATTTGCGTTGCTATGTTGCTACGTTGATTTGTTACGTGAAAGTGACAAGAATAAGACATATTGTCAGGCAATATTTAAATTATTTAAAATGAAATAATGAATACGTAAATAATATTATTTATTTATTAACCGAAAATAAGAATTCGCGTCTTTTTTTAGCGATCAACATGTGCTGTTTTTGCAATTTTTGAAGGAGCACTTTGACATGTTTGCTGTTAGCGTTTTCGAATACTATTAAAACAGAAGTGCGCTCAAATACTCATTTGAACGCACATTTGGTTCGGACATTTTTGGAGCGTTGATTGTGTATCTTGTTTTTTATTTGTGATCGAAGGCCACATTACATTTTATTTAATTACCGGTGGTACGGCGAATTTGACAGCTCCATGATGTGACCAGTAACGTGGATGGATTAAAACGTCCTTCTGCATCCTCAACTACGTGTAATATACGTGTAATAGAAAAACGACACTAGCGCTTACACACAGCACACAAAACGGCTGTGTAGTTAGACTTCCACTACGATATCAATTGACGTTCTCGTTATCGTTTGTACATCGCTTGTGATGACATGTTATACGTTTACATGTACATATCACTCCTCAACTATTATATACAATCCATTTCAAAACTTTTGTTGAGAATCAGGAACGGGACACGGGAATTTTATGTAGGCAGAGGAACTATCCATTCCACAAATCGGCGCTTAAAGCGCTTAACGTAAATGGATTTTTTATCTTGACAAATTCATAGTATGTCGTTGAGATTTGTTTGAGTTAGTATAGATATTTTCATCTATTAGCTTGAAAATAGTGCCTATATGTACTTGGGGTTCCCGGGTTGATTTCTGGCTTAGTCAATTTAATAAGGTAATCTGCATATAAATAGTTAAAGACAAAACAGTTCGTTACCGTTTTCTCCTCTATTCGTCAACCGATTTTTTTTTGTTTAGTAGCTATTGAACCCCTTTTTAAGAATATTGTGTGCACGGAGGAAAATGAGATTTGGCTGAGTTTTACGTTAATTCTGCCAATGTCAAAAAGACTGTCAATGTCAATCTGATAATAGTTTGTGATCACATTAAGTATCTTTACTCCTTAGATCAAACAGCCGCGCAAAGTAGACATTGTCGCCGAAGAGTTTATATATTAAATTTTATAATTTACATTTACGGTCACATATTGACCACCGGACAACCTGTAATATTTCTAAATTGACTGGCAGTCTGGATGTTATTATTAAAAGAATTTCTTTATAACGTGTAAGAAAATAAAATGACGTTAAGTGTGCACGTAATATTTCGCCCGAGTTAGTTGCTGGGTAGCTAATCGGAACTCCTACACCGACTAAATATTCAATTTTAAAGAAAATAATAAAGTCCATAAGATTACTCACGCATTTGTCTATCATTTGATTGTCTTGGAAACTATGTCACTTAGTAATCTGAAAATAGAATGAGTAATAGCGTTCCAAAAAAAATTGTAGCATTGTGAACGATGACTGTTATTGTTGCTTTCATCGCTCTTCAGTTTATTCTAAGTAATATCCTTAGACATGTCACTGAATCTGTTAGCAAGCGCGATGTCAGTGTTAATTAAAATGTATAATACCCAAAGATATTTTTTATCATCTTGTGATATGAATACTTTTTCATCCAATTGAATTCCAGTGTCTTAATATAAATTAAAATACTCGATGAGAGCAACAGTTACGGTCATTGTTCAGTGTAACGATAATTTTTTTTTGGAAACAGATCCCATGAAAATTACCCATTCTCCTTTGGCATGGTGATGCCATGATCACAACAATGTTCACGTTTTAAAACATTCAGGGATTAAAGAAAGCACTGAAAAGTACAACATAATTATCCATTTCTAATCAAAATCCAAGTACAAAGACAACTTTATAATTACCATACAAATACTATACGATAGGATATAAAATTAAATTTGACAGTTACTAAAGTCGGCACCAAGCCTATCATACTAGTAGACTTTCTGTTGTTGCACATTGATTTGGCACCTCCTTTTCTTGAAATCAGTAAAAAAAGAAAGTCATGCTGGCCATTACCGTCCCTTATTTTGAAATTACTGGATATCGAAATCCAAAAATTCTCTTTAAATCAAGAATTCAAAAGTGTATGACCTAACCGTGTAATTCTAAAAAATAATTAACTATCCCTCCAAATTCCATATAGTTTTTCAACTAACTATTAGAGGTTTTGTATTAGAGGCACATAAGTAATTGGGGTGTGTTAACTTGTTCAGAACGCGGGTTGAGGTGCTAACGCTGGCTGAGGCTGGACAACGCCAACACGGACCGGATAAAACCGGATGCCATGAACTGTCCTGTTATAAACATCCGTGCTTTTGTACGCTGTCCGTCGTAATTCCGGATAGGCGACACTACATTGTACAAGTCGCTGTAGGGTAAAATTGTTTTGAAACTGTTTTAAACCAAGGTTCTACCGTAAAACCCTTGTTTCGATTCCTACTAAGTTCAACTTGCATAATTTATGCACTCGAGAGTACCTTATCGTGTTGTATAACTTAGTGACTGTATTCTAAAAAATATAAGTACAACCTCTATAATATCACTCACGCGTATTTCTGAGGAACTATTTGACGTAAACGCTTGATAGAAGAATGGGTAATATCATATGAGATACGTCCCCAAAAATGAAATTAATTGAACCAATGACGAAATCGTTACCTTATAAAGTATTTTGATCTATACTGAGACTGATTCAACTTCGATGTAGAAAAAAATTCACATTACAAGATGAAAGATTTTCTCTTACATAGTATGTACCTAAGTCAAAGTCAAATCAATTTATTCAAGTAAACCCAATTATAAGGAATTTTTGTACGTCAAATCTACTTTAGTTCGGTTCAAAGAGAAGGAAAAGAAAACCTGGACACTGAGAAGAACTGACAAGAAACTCAGCTAGGTATAATTTTTTCAACATCATTTTACAAAAGGTTTAGTGCAGAACATCATTTCCAGACTATTGTTTTATCTTCAACGAAATCATTTATTTAATAGTTTGATTGTCTAATCAATGTACGTTTTATAACTAATCTAAAACTATTATCTGTTAATTGAGTGACTTCTTGAGGAAATATACCTATTATAAAAACGAATGCAGTTACTCAAAAATCAAACATTTGACTTATGTAATTTAAATTTTGGAAATAACCAATTCATTATGAGTTTTACTTTTAACCTACCAGGGGTTTTACTTTTAACTAAGATTACGATTGCACTTGCTAACGAGTTCAGTGACCTGTCGATTTTACGATATACATACATGATTTAACATAAATTGAAGTAGCGATGATCTTAACAACAGCAGTCACTGTTTACAATGCAAGTAATTGTCTTTTTGTGATGCTATTACTCATTTTCTTTGGATTTAGTGATACATTTGTTAACTAACATATGTCTCGATAGTTTACACTAAAATATTCACAGGAAAATTTAAATAACGAGGTAAATTTGATACTGGGACTTGAATAACCATTTTCAAATAGAAAAGGGCTTAATTAGAAAGTCAAAGTAAAAAATTCCGTGCACTTACATACATTCAGTCAAGAAAGTATCGGGAATGGATGATTTGTTTGTGGTTCCAAATTGAAATTATTGTTTTTTTTGTTGTTGTTAGATTGGCACAACTGTTTTCCATTTTGGCGCGGATTTTGAATTGCATCTGTTACGAGTATTTAGATTAAAAAATATAGTGCTGTTTTTAGTTACTTCATTTTAGTGTATATTGGGAATTTCATAATGGACAAAAACATCGAACAAAGAGTTTGTCTTAAATTTTGCATCGCCAATGGAATTTCGTGTTCGGAGTCACTGAAAATGTTACAGAAGGCTTACGATGAATCGACTTTATCAAAAACACGTGGTTATGAGTGGTACAAAGCGTTCAAAAGCGGTCGAGATGTGATGGAAGATTTGCCTCGCTCTGGTAGGCCATCAACGTCTGCAACTGAAGTTAACATCGCAAAAGTGAAGGAAATAGTGACGGAAAATTCTCATTAAAGTTTGAGAGAGATAGCTGCCGAACTTTCTGTGTCTCACGAGTCGACCATTTTAAATAATCACTTGGGTATGAAACATGTTGCCGCTCGGCTAGTCCCAAAAGACCTGAATTTTCCTTAAAAATACAATCGCATAAGAGTCGCTGAGGACATGCTAGAATGAGTCAATTCCGACCCAACATTCATGAAACGCACTGTTACTGTTGTTACTGGTGACGAGACGTGGGTTTACGAGTTTGACATGCAAACTAGTCAACAAGCTTCGGAGTGGCACCTTCCAACTGAACCGAAACCGAAAAAACCACGCCAAAGTCGATATAAATTCAAAGTCATGTTGACTGTTTTCTTTAACTATCGCGGTGTTGTGCACTCGGCATTCTTGCCGGAAGGTCAAACGGTAAAAAGAATATTATTTGGGCGTTATGCGGCGTTTAAGAGAGCAAATTCAACGAAAAAGGCCAGATTTGTGGAAAGAAAATTCTTGGATTTTGCATCACGTTAATGCGCCTTCGCATAAGGCCGTGATTGTGAACGAATTTTTGACCAAAAACTCAACAAATACCATCGAACAACTACCTTATTCACTAGATATGGCTCCAGCCGACTTCTTTCTTTTTCCTAAACTCAAATTACCACTTCGTGGCACCCGTTTTCATTCGGTAGAAGACATAAAGGAGAATTCGCGGTGAGCACTGAACTCAATTCCGGAAAAAGCGTTTAAAAAATGTTTTGATGGTTGGATTATTCGTTGGCGTAAGTGTATCGCTTCTGAAAGAGCATACTTTGAAGATGATAAAATAAATTTGGATGAATAACTAACATTTCGTGTATTATTGATCTTTTCCCGGTACTTTCTTGACAGAGTAGTATATACGCAGATAAGAAGTTTACATTTTTTACGCGATTAACAAATTAATACTACTTGTCATCTAAACAGTCAAATCCTGTTAAACCAAATTTCTTTCTTTTATTTTATAGCATTTAAAAATAAAAACTATTTTTCGCATCAATTTCAGCCAGTTGTAAATAAAACTTGAAACTGGTCACATATAAAGAAAATTAAAACTGACCGCTTGAAATGAGTGAAATAAAAATTAAGAGTGGTTACATACATATAAAAAAATAAACTCGACTTTTTGGCGGGAACGGAAGAAGTGAGGTTGTTATTTTATTTAGATTTTTTATTTTTTAGTTTTTTTTTTTTAGTTTTTAGGAGTTTTAAAGTACAACAGTATATAGTATATTGTGTTTTAAAGTAAATAAACATGTGTAGCTGAAGTTCTCGTGCTCTTCCAAGAAGTCCTTTGAAACTTCAGTAAAGCTTACTTTCAAGCTTAGGTATCACTTTACTGGAGGAGTTTTACGATAGGAAAAAACTAATTTACTGTGATTCTACTTATTGATACGTGACATTAGCAAATGCGCTGGTCTACGCGCCATGCTATGAAGAAAGAAAGAAGAAGAACATTGTTTCTTGAAAAAAGGGGGGGAAACTTCGTTTCCCTTACTTTCGACTCATACTACTTGGTCCATGGCTAAATGCAATCTGCGAAGCCAAAGCAAAGAGGAAAAAAAACCTCTCTTCAATCTTTCTTCAATTGACTTTTCGGCGGGAATGGAAGAAGTGAGGTTGTCATTTTATTCAGATTTTCAATTTTTGAATTTGTGGGAGTTTTAAAGTACAAAAGTGATAGTATGTTGTGTTTTAAAGTTCTGTATAAGTAAAAAGAATCGAGGTCTAAATGAACAAGTGTAGCCGAAGTTCTCGCGCTCTTCCAAGAAGTCTTTTATAACTTCAGTAGTCTACTATCACTTTACTGGAGGAGTTTTACATACATATATACACGCCGTATCCTTAACGGGGTAGTCAAAGAGGACGGAGCGCCAAGCGTCGCGGTCCTGACATAATTCTTTCGCTTCCTAGGTATGCGAGTACTTTTGACATTTCCATCGGCTGACGCTCTGGCTATTTGATCTTCATGCCGCGTATCTCTTTATTGCTTATTTTGTCCGCAAGAGTCACACCGCACATATTTGTCGTATGAGTCGAGCAGTTTTACGATAAGAAATAACGAATTTACTTCGAACGTGCTTCATGTGTTCGTCATGAATTATAACAATATTGTGACGTGTGCTTTGCATTACCTAGCTGTTTTAACTCATCAAGTGATTCTATTTATTAATACGTGACATTGGCAAATGCGCTAATCAGTGCGCCATGCCATGAAGAAAGAAAAAAAACTCTCTTCGTTGATAACTTCATGCTGTGAGTTTTTGCGGGATTTTATGGGGAGCGGTTGGGCGTTTGTTTTAATTATTCGCAATTTTGTTATGTATTATGTGGAATTGTTGAAAAAGTGCTTATTTAGTAGTGCGATGTGTGTGCGAGTTTTTCTAGTGCCTTAGTCCGCCTCAGCGGATCTTACTGATCTTAGTAGAAAGAATGCCTCAATATATTTGTTGCCAGAAACTCCAGGAAACAATTAATGTATTACGCGGACATTTTAATGAAATAGTTTGAAGAATTTATGTATTTATCACTGAAAACATCGGTTGTATAGGCTGACCGGGCTAAGATCCCTTTACCTTTCATCCTACTACTTACTACTACTTCATAGGGTGTTACACCATTACAGTCTGAACTTTTTCACCTAGCGTGCTAAAAGAATTATAACTTCAAAAATTGCAGTCACAGTATTAAATATCAGATGCTGTTAAATACGTTGATTTGAGCTTCGTTCCTTTCCACCTTATCTTGAACTAAGCACAAAAGAATTTCAGAAATTCATAAATATTGAAACTTGATTTTCTGGTTAACAATACGAGATATAATTGCACAAATTATACATACGACTGTCACATGGTTGATTTTATTATGTGACTTCTACCGTTTATTCTGAAAAGATTTGTAACGAAAAAAAATGGAATAGTGCAAGAGTATTCGATTATGTACTCGTAAATTTGATATGGTGTAATGTGAAAAACAGTTACGATTACAATTTCAGTAGTTTTTTATCACTTTTTTTATACATGTACAGATAACGTACACTCGAATAATTCACGCAGAAAAAGAATATTTATTAAACAACATACCGTACAAAAATATAAATATTATGCATTAATGTATGCTGGGATAAAGATATATTGAATTAAAAATTATTACTTCGAAATTGCACGAATAAAATATTTTTTTTAAATTAGTTGTATTTGTTTTTGTTAATAATTTTTAAATGTTCACATTAATGAAAAGACGTTTAAACTTGTTATTTAATAAAGTGATAATAAACTATATTATAAGGTGCACGGTTTAGTCGAAAATAGAACTGTAGTCTTTAAATTTTTCTCTTTATTCACTGGTTTTTGAGAGATCTTTGTTTTCACTAAATGTTGTACTAAGATATTGTTGATAAAATAATACTCTACGGAGTTTCTCGTCTCGTATTACAGTTACGAAATAATTTTGATACCTAAAACCTAAAATACATTTATTATAATCAAGTACAATTTATCTAATTAAGCGTATTTAAAAAATTCACTCGGTAGCGTGAGTTTGAAACAGTCAGGATCCTTTTACAGAAAGATTTACCCATCGTATGGATTATATATTATGTCTTTAATTGCGTACATAATTTTAAATAAGAATTCAATAAATCTTCAACTTGGAAAACTTTGAACTCGTCATGTAGCTGTAGAGCCAATACAAGGCCTATTACGTTTAAAAACAAGGGTTCTGTCAGCCCACCGTTCCGCACTGTGCTATGCACGGCCTCTGTTTCACTACTCATTATTACATGTAATGCACAAAGTACTTTTTGATTTAATGTTCCAATACATTGATGGATGTGATCCCTTGAGTAGTTGTTATTTAACGTTCGTCACGCACTTGGGTATTTCTCCGTTTTCGTACACATTATGAGGATTTGATAGAATTTTGAAATTAAGTAAAATAATTATGTTTTGTAATTTGATTGGAATCCACAAGTTATAACAATAATCTTAAGATGAATTCTACCTTTCTAATGTGTATATTTTGTAATTAATATCTTCATACAAGATGGTAATGAGTCTTCATTTGATGGTAATGAGTGACACAAAGATGGTAATGAGTTTGAACAATCTAGAAATCTTTAGGAAAAATAATGTTATTAAATAAAAACATAATATATGTATTTTAATCATTGATTAAGAAATAATAAAGCTCAAAATTAAGAGTTAAGTAAAATATGACTTTATCTTACATTGAAACTAAAAGAAATAAAGACATTGTAAAAAAAGAGAACATAAATATTATACGAATTAAATCTTTTTTAAATTATATTTACTCGTTAATTATTAACATAACAAAACTCTTTTTCTCATTTTTGTGATTTATTTTAGTTAAAATATAATATTATCAGACAAAAATATGAAAGACAGGCATATCATTTACAATTTTTTGTGTATGTGTTGACCATAATTATTGATCATTTTAATAAAATTAGGATAATTTTAATCAATCTTATGGTTTTATAAGTCTTTTCATTAATTAATCAGTCTCATCGCTTCATAAATATAAAAGAAAAACTTTAAAATATGTTAAATTCTTCACCATCACTTTCAGAATCTTCTCTATTAACAAATTTTGATCGTTTGTCCATGCACTTTTATGTGTGTCATTATTTTTATTAGGAAGTGCCGCAACAGATGTAGAGGCTATAAAATTTTCAAAATCAGTCTGGTATTCTGCTCTTTCTTCTCTCATTTTTTTGTCATAAAAACTAGAATTTTCCCAATGAACTCGAACATTTGACAATAACTGAATTTTAGAACGATTTGGCTTTTTTGTAGTACTTTCGTGAAGTGATGTAGTATCCATTGTATTATATCGTTCATTGGAGTGTCTGTATTACTCATAGTATTGTCATGTCCATCAAGATTTGTTGCTGTTAATATAATCCCAGAGTTATTTGTTATCTCTTGAAGTACTTCTGGGGTGGTATTTTCGTCAATGAATTCCTGCAGGTGGTGAGTACTAATATCATCAACATGAATATCAGAAAAACCGATATGTTTCCCATGAGAACATTCAATCCCATTTTTGCAAAGAAAGCAGCTCAGCTTTCTATATGTCATCAGAAAACTGTTCTCTGACCATAGTACCTGATGCACAGATATCGTGCCCTTGAATTGTTTAATATTTTCCGGGAAAGTTTTTGCTTGAATATTATTTTGAGTCAGAATACGTACTTCGATACTTACACGACCTTTGATGGTACGCAGGAAGTCTTCCATCGTCCTTACATCGTCACCAAATCGAACCATTTGATCAGCAGTCCTCTTCATGACGGCGCCCACACCATCTGGTGCCCCTTTACCTGCCTCTAAATAGTTCCAGGATATCGATTTGAGCTGTGATAAAACCCTATGGAGTTGGCTAATCACATAAAAAATATATCGATTCCTATACTGACTTGATGGACTATCTGAGATAAAATGAATAGTGTCAATCAGTGGTGAGATCTCTATAACATACTCAAGTGTAGATATCAAATGTGCCCAAATCGCGGCAGCGTCGTGTCGGGTACATTCGCTTACAGTGCAAATACTGTAGGGTTTCATAATTCCGACATCAGGGTCAATTAAATAGATTAGACACGTGTGCAAAGATATCTGTGTTCGACTTTTACCAAAGTGAAAGCTTTGAATTTCCTCGTTGAATTTGATGGAATAATTTTCACCGAAGTATAGCTTCTTTTGGAGTAATAGTTGACTTCAGTGATTTGAGACTTCTATATTGAGTAAGAATGTTATTGCAATGTTTGAAATAATTGGGAACTACAGCTTCAAGCTTTCTTATAACATTCAATGGATAGTCATTGAAGTCATTCTTTTTAGTAATAATCTTAAATTTTTCTTCGTTTTTTATGGTATATTTTTGAGTGCTACTGCACCATTGTTGGAATTTAATGGGTTTATCATTACTAAATTCTCCATAATTTAACGTTATATGATTACGTATTTCACAGCTTCTATTCATGCATTCTTCTTTATATATATTACAACATAAACTTTCAAGAAGAGCTGTTCCGTTAGTTTCTTTTAAAATCTTGTTATAATTTAAACTTTTTATTATGAGATCCATATTTATATGAATTTTACATGAACAAGTGCTTCTATTAGATTCCTTTGGATACAACACCCAGAACGGTCTATTTTTACAAAACGTTGAATAACTTACACAAGAATTTTGTGTGTTCAGAAATTTCTTATATAAATTTATTAAAGTGTCTGTAAGGTATCGTTTCTGTTTTCTAATTTTATTTTTCCTTATAAATTCTTTTTTGTCTGGGGCTATTCTGGAGTTACTATCATCTTCATAAAAATCTAATATTTGTTGGTTTAATTCTCCTTCAACATCTTGTTTAATTTCTTTTTTATTACGTAATGAAAATGGCCTTGTTATGGTCAATATGTTATGTTTTTTAAACTTTTCTTTTCTTTTAATATTAAGTTACTGAACTGTCGCTTATCTTTGTTAGGTAATGTCTTGAACCCGTCTTTGAGACTTCTAGTCATCATTTCTCCAAAAATCAGCTTTTTTTTCACCTCATGGCGCTTATCTTCATCCACTTTCTCAATTAATTTATCAATATTTGATAATTCTTCCTTTCTGTTCTTCTTCATAACTCTGAATAACATCTTTCTAACTGCATCCTTTTCCCTCTTAACTTTTTCGAGCTCTAATTTTAAAGTTGCAATATGTTTTTGTAGAAATATCGTAATCGATTTATATATTTATCTTTTGTTACACACTGCTTACAATTTGGCTTTTTCGACGCACCTGCTGCAAATGGATTTTCTTGAAGGCCACTTTCTTGGTCACTGCTTGGTGTAAAGTTATCAATTAGAAGCGGTCGTATCGTTTTTTCTTTCTTCTTTTTGTCATAATGACGCTTAGCGTTCTCTCGCTATTTTTTCCTTTGATTTTTCAATGCTCTAGGCGTCATGTCTTTCACGCTCTTCAATCTCTTCTGTTCCTTTATTTTCAAGTATCGAATTCTCTGTTTTTCCTTTTGAATAGCATAGTTTTCTGGATCACTTTTAATTGCAGTATACTTAAGTTTCTTGTTCAGTCTATCTTTAGCTAACTTTTCATCTTTGGATTTTTCATTATTTTTTGGCATTTTGGCAACCTGAACATAAAAATTTAATATTATGAACATACATCTAATATGTAAAATGATCTTTAAAAGGCAATGTTTCCTACTTTCTTTCAACAAAATCTATTTATTACTATACTATTTAAAATACTCATTACCATCTATTCATCATCATTACCATCGCTCTCATAAGCGAAGGTAAAAGACGGTAATGAGACCGACGGTAATGAGGATTCATAGATTTTCTTATTGATTTATCCTACAAAACATCAATATAACAAGTTATAAAAATAACAATGTTTTTAAAGTTATTGAGTACATCACACCAACTTAAAAGTAAAACTTAATTTGATCAACTTACCTACTTAAATCGAAGAAGGTGATGAGCACGAATTCGTGGTAAATTGTTTCGACAGTACTTTCGTCGCGTATATCTTTTGATTAGCTATTGTGCACGTGTAGCTTCCTAGGAGTATTCGGAGCGACTAGCGATCGCGCGGTCTTGGAGGCGGGACTAACACGTAACATGCGTGTATATAGAGTGTTTTAACGTTTTACATTTTTGTCGAAGGTAATGAGATATATATTTCGGTAAAAGTTTACATTGAATTAAAATATATTTATGGATTTAAAAAGTATTTAAATAAAATAAGTATAACTGTTAAATATATGAGTAAATTCCTATACATACTTCATTTTATGTAATATTTCATTAATTTAATGATAAAAAATAAAATGTCGAGGTAGTCGCTATATGGACACCGAAGGTAATGAGATTTTGGCATTAAAAACTTTCATTTTTCGTAAATGAAATATGTTAACAGGTAAATATAATTAGGCATAATTAGCTTAGTACTGTACGATTCCAAGAAAAAAAGCGGTTTAAAATAAGTTACAATAACACACTCAACTTTCGCCGGACATGCTTTTGGCACGAAATTTGAGAAATACCCACTTACAGAATTTGGATTGTAATTTATACGTACAATAATGGGTTCAATTAAATTCAATGACTTTAAATTGAAATTGTAGAATTCCATTTTGCTATACTCTTTAAAAATATATAATATTTGTATCTTGAAGATGAACCTAAAATCAAAATAATCTTCACATTTTTAACGATATAAACGCAGCCTTATTATGGCCCATTTTGGTTAATAAACCCAGCTCATTTGAATTAGAACACTGCTAAAAGATTTGGCGCCCGAAATGACGTCAAGGCAATTCTTTTTCGTGAATTTAGTTATTGATTTGGGATCGCCGTAAATGCAAATAAAATGTCTATTTTAGTTGGAAGACATATTATTAGTAACTAAATCCAAGATTACATCGGCGAACAACAGATCGATATGCGTGCTTCTGACAGTTTGACATATTCATTCCATTTGTACTGGTGACATGATATTTCATGAGTAAAAATCGCTGTGCAGTTTATTACCACGTTGTCTGGGAAATTTTTTTCCGAATATTTTAACGGATTGGGATTGAATTTGCATCTTCCTCAAAAAGTGAAAGTGGAAAAAAATAAAGATTGTTAAAAACATTTGTATTATGATATACATATTATGTACACTCCTTTTTTCTCGTGCTGTCACATATTATGTGGACAGATGTACGCTATGCGATACGTCATCCTACTCTTCAATGTTGTGGTATGTATAGCAATTTTTAAATGTTATCGTTTTTTATATTATAGTTCTTGTCCTATAAAATACTTAATTATATTACTCCTTGATTTCTGATGTTATTGACGTACGCCTTGGTAATTTCATGAAGATGTCGCTCCTTCGAATGACAACTAAACATCTTTTTGAGAATTTATAACATTTGCGGTGTTGGTGCCAACTTTGTTGTACGGTAGTGAGGCCTGGATATGCCCAAAATCAAGTGAAAGTATGTTAAATGCTGTGGAGATGCGGTCTCTCAGAAATATGTGCGGTGTCACGCTTGCTGACAGGATAAGCAATGATGAGATACGCAGTATGACAGGGTTGCACAACAGTGTTATTGTAAAAATGAAGAAAGGAATGCTTAGATGGTTCGGGCACATGGAAAGAATGAGTGATGAAAGACTGACGAAGAAAATATACAGAGCGAAAGTGAGTGGTAAAAGAAGCCAAGGAAGACCAAGGCTGACTTATGAAGATCAAATAGCCAGAGTGTTAGCAGGCGGAAATGTCAAAAGCACTCACATACCTAGGCGAAAATGTGTGAGGAGAATGATGAGATTTGAGGAAGCGAAAGAGGTGTGTAAGGACCGCGACTCCTGGCGCTCCGTCCTCTCTGACTACCCCGTTGGGGATACAGCGTGAAGTTATGTTATGTTATGTTATAACATTTGTTTTGTAAAGTATTGATACATTACCTTTTTTCAAATTAATGTGAAAGAACGATACGCTGAAAAATGCATTGAAGTATTACGCAGACTTGAGCTAATGTATGTATAAATATAACAAACGTGGAACATTATTTGCTTGCTTCGGTGTAACTGGGTAGAAAATTTCACGTTGATGTAGTTTATATACCATTTTCGTTTTCGTGGTAATTATTTTCGTTATTTCCGGTAAATGACCACTTAAAATTTGGAAAGGTTTTATCTGTCAATTAACCTTGACAGCCCTCTCTCTCCTGACGTTTTGATGTGTTTGTCTTCTCTAATGAAATCCAAGTTATTTTTTTATAATTGTTTCATTCAGCGTATGAACAAACTATGTACTGTAAGATCTACTACTCCTAATTGCTAATTATTGACAATAACAAGTTTTTCCAAAGAATATTATAATAAAAAGAACATTCTGATAATCTCAATAATCTTCAGTTCAAAAGATTGAATTTGGATTATGTTTTTTTATTAATTTCTTGTTTATTCATTATAAAAATGATTAATAAAAAAACTGTTGTTGCGTTTTTGAATAATTTTATCCTTTCTTCTTTTAGTAGCGTAGGAAAATATGTTTTCAAGTAATAATTAACCATCTCTGCATGAAACTATAATCATAATTTTCACAGAAACTGTAAGACATACCTAATAAACAAGTTTCGAAGAACATCATTTATAACGAGCGAGACATTTTCATAATCCCCTGATTTTCTCCAATTTACAAGACTAAGCTTGGATTATATTTTTTGTTAATTTGTTTCACTTAGGGAATAATAAGTAAAGGATATTTTTTTAGCGTCGTGGAATAATATATTATTCAGGCAGTTTATTATTTTACGTAATGAAACAAACAAAAATTCCATCCTGCGAGAATTTTTCAAAATTTGTTCAGTAATTTTTGTTAAATGGACATACAAATGAAATGACCAACGGATACTTTCTAATATTCCACCAATAATCGTCTTTTTTTTTATAAAAGAGAGGGCAAACGAGCAACCAAGTCA
Organism: Zeuzera pyrina; assembly: GCA_907165235.1. Classification (NCBI taxonomy): domain Eukaryota; kingdom Metazoa; phylum Arthropoda; class Insecta; order Lepidoptera; family Cossidae; genus Zeuzera; species Zeuzera pyrina. The sequence continues at coordinate 26,664,317 of OU015620.1, read as the reverse complement.
CCTGATGGAAAGTGATCACCGCTGCCCATAGACACCCGTAACATCCGGGCAGTCATGGGTGCGTTTCCGGCTTTTAGGGAAACAGGGAAAGGAAGGATAGGAGGGAGAGAGGTGAGATGGGCCCCGGCAATCTATCACCGAACGAAACACAACAGCAGTAGATACTGTTATTTCACGCCGATATTCTATGAGAGGGTGGTAGGTATTTCAGCGCGCGAGCCGGCCCAATTCGTGCTGCAATACAGCATGGCTCTACAACACACTTGTCTTAATCTTTTTGAAATATCTTAATGAATGGTAGGTATTAGTAATCATGAAAGCAACTGTTAATAGATATTCGAATATCACTCAAAAATGTAAAAGATGCACACGCGTATTGGACTGCAATAGACACACAAACATATACACACACATGCACATATCAATTCATACAATAATATTAAAATGTACCTACTAGTTTATTATATACAGTACCTGGGCGACCGAACTTTACTCCGTGTCTTACAAAAAAAAAACAAAAAAAGGTCTGACCACATTGAAGGATTCAAACCCACACACTTCGGCGTGGTAGACCTATGCTCTAACCCTTTTGCTATTGAGAAGGTAAACTCTGCTGTGAAATTAAAAAAGGTAAGAAGTTTAGAAGTTTTAAGTGTGTGAAAGACGGAGAAAACGATTTTTTCCAAAATTGAGACCTAGCTAGATCGATTTCTCGCTCCCCTCAATCCCATATTGCAAATTTCATTGAAATCGCTAGAGCCGTTGTCGATAAAGCGATATCAAATATATATATGTATAATTGTATATATATACAAATATTGCTCGTTTAATATAATGTGTCTAATCGGTGTGTAATCGGTCTTTTTATATTTAAATTGTTTTTTCATTTTAATATTGTCTTTGTAAAGCACGCCATTGACTTTTAATTAAATAACTAAAACAAACGGTAAAAATAATTCATAATTTAAAATTCGACAATTTTTTAAATGTCTAAAAAAAGGAGGGATCTCCTTTTTCATCACGTATGAGCCAAAACTACTTAAACGATATCAACATATGAGATATCATTGTATCGGCTCAATTACTCGCGCCACGGAAGCTTTAAGTAAGGTAAAATATGCCTCCTGAATCGCGCTCAGACAATGAATTCAACAGATTACAGCCAAATCATCTCACTTTTAAGTTTTTATAAATAGTTACCGAGATTTAGTTTGGTTTACAATAGGTAGGATGACTGCTCTTAAAACTGTTATATTTCATACTTTGTATTAAAATAATTCAATATGTTTGAATACACAGTTATGAAAAAAAGTGCTTGAAATTTAATAACAGAAATTGAATTACTGAGTTTTAAACTTCAGTAGTGAGCACAGAGTGGGGATTGACTTGACTAGCCAATCCCCACCATGTAATGCTCTCTGTCTCTAGCTGCTAGAGGAAGACGGCATTACATGGCTGAGTTCACATTATCGTAGCTCTAGGAGTCAGAGACGGAAACTATCTCCACTCTATTCCCATTGCCTGAGTTTATATAAGCGAATAAGGCCCAGGCACTGTAATTTTTATGGCACAAGAGTGGCTAATTATATGGTCAGTAAGCTACTAAATGATTTGCCTTCTAATATACGAAAATTATTTTATACTAAAAAATTTACTGCTATGATCAAAACATACTTCTTTTCTAAAAAAACCATCCTGTAACTGAGAGTTGCATCTGTGTTGATTTTGTGTTAAAACCGGTTTTATTTTTTGCTGAGTACTCGTTGCACACTTATGTCTGTTGCTATTAGATTGTATTAGTTTTCATTGGTGGTGCGACATCGCGCGTGGTAATCAATTCCAGTAACATTGTAAATCTAACATTGTAAATCTACCCACAAAAACTACCTTGGAAATAGATATAATAATATCTTGTTTATACGCGCGCGGTCGTACGTGCCTTTGAGGAATATGTATGTTAACCAGATTTGGTACATATAAACCCTACCGGGTTTAAAGTGAATTTTTTTCTGATGTAACTATTGTGTTCTTTATTGTAAATAAATTAAAAAAAATGACACGTAAAAAAAAACTTATATTTTTAAACGTATTTTGAATATTTTTTCACAGTTTTATTAATGATTACTAAAACCTATATCCTTTACAACATTATTAATCTGTAAAATATACCAGTTTCAAGAATGGTCGACTGCCTATCGTCCGTTACGTTTCTATTATAATATACAGATCATTTAAACCTACAAGTGTTGCCAGTACTCGAAATACTTGCACACCTCACGGGAGATGAAATGGCGTTCTTTCCCTGGCACAATACTGCCGGCGATACAGCCTTAACCCTTTGTCTCGTTGTAGCCAGTGATTAATGTGCTCTCTCCCGCAAGATCCGCCTTCTTGCATCCGAAGTTACTGCCGACACCGAAACTTTGGACTTGACGATTATTTACTCAAAGTGGTTACGGATCGAGCGATATGTCTCCCTGTTTTGTCGAAATTGCGTAGCGAGAAGTTGAGAAATTCTTTGTAGTTGTCCACGTTCAACGTTTATAACTTATAGCTTGTAGTTATGCCTCTATTCTCTATACCATACGGAAATAAGAAAAATATATAATACTTACGGTATTTATATGACCAGCGCGGAATCATGATCTAAAAACGTTTGATTTTTCTTTCTGCGCTAAACGGGCATGACCAATTAAAATATCTGAATTATAACAACAATATTATGTAACGAGTCAGATGTCAGTTTGCGTGGTCAATTTGTAGATATTTCAAACCTTCGAACCAAAGCTTCAAACATGTTGATTGACACGAGTTTCACTTTTCAACGGATTTAATCATAAATCACATCTCGGGATCGAAATTCGGTGCTGGGTCTAATCTCTGAAATTTGCTGAGGATGCTTCGTTGTGAAGCGAAACGATTCGATCAATGAGTTTGAAGCTTGAGGCGGAAGCCAACAATTCTCTCAATTGAAAATAGATATTTACTCACGGGTCTATGTCGCGTTTAAACTTTAAGGCTAATTACCTATTTTATCCCGACGTTTCGACCGGATCGCACCGATCGTGGTCACGGGCAGACTGACCGAAATAGGTAATTAGCCTTAAAGTATAAACGCGACATAGACCCATGAGTAAATATTGTAAGATGTGTACAAGTCGTGAAAGTTTAAAAACATTAAAAGTAGATACTTCTACTGCAGCTATAAATTTGGAAAAAGAAACAATCGCAAAGTAGTAATACTCAGTTAAACGCTTTATCGAATAGCATTCACGAAAACACTGTATTTAATTAGAAATGAAATATTTATTTAATAGTCAAAAATAAATAAAACTTTATTTACATTAACAAAAAGTACATACATACGTTAATATTTACAAACTTAAAACTACACATTATCTTAAATAATAAACTTCCTTAACGTTGCCGCTTAGAAAGCTGTCATTGCTCAAGGTACCCAGCAGACTGGCAGCATTGCCTCTTTGAATAGCCAAACTGATTCGTTGGCGGAAGAAGCTGCCAGCCCGGCGGTCTCCCGAAGCCTCGACCAGTCTCTTAAAAATATCAGAAACCAGTCGATGGGCTTCGGGGCCCCAGGGACCCAAAGTTTCGACTGCAAAGGGCGTAAATATGAAACTCTCAGAGAGAGTCGCATACTTACGCCGCTTCAAGTTCTCGGCAGTGCTGGCCGCGGCACCTGCTGACTTGGAAGTCGCCGGCATATGAGAAACAGCAAGTGTATCGACACAAGTGGCAAAAAATAAACTTTCCTTAGAAAGTTCTTGTTTATATGAGCGACAACTATTTTTCGCAACTGTCTACCCGCAAATTTTTCGGGTAGATAGTGGTTATTTGTCTCTATGGAATGCACGCCACTGACATTCTACATAAAATCAAACACTAGTCGTTGACTGCGGTTTAATTGGCGCTGATCTGGAAAGAATATGCACTGATATGTACCGGCCGAGGTCAATTAGATATCATTTTAAATTGACAACTATAAACTTCCATGATGGGAGACAAAGAAAAACAGGATGTGCAAGTTACTTATCTTTCCGTGGAGGTAGTAAATGTCAGCCAAGGGATACGGGTTATTAAAATTAAATTTGTATAGGAGATGGCTATTAATAACTGTCGATAACTGGTTCTGATTTTGTTGTTTATTATATCAAACATTTAAAGGTTTCTGCTAATTAGAACATGTCATACAATGACAGTAATAGGTAGGTATCAGGCACGTAAAGTGCGTTAGGTTAGGTTAGGTTAAATCCACTTCAACTGATAACAGCATTCTATTCCCGTATGTATCATGCAAGGAGCGTATCGTCACCTCCAAGGTATTCTTGCCGTAAATTCGCTGCCGGTCCGGTCATGGCAGGCTACGGTGCCGTATTAGCCAGTGATGGAACGGTCTAGTGGGCCTTACTCGATAGTAATTCATATAAAAAGTGTTTTTGGCTTGTGTCGGTTACGGTCAGGATCCCAATGGTACAGAACGGTGTAGCGGGCAGAGTCCTTGAAGCTAGAGGTAGTATCAAGGTAAGAGCTAATAAAGTGACAGAGAGGGATGAGATGAGAAGTAGAGATAATATTGATGTCACAGATGATTCTCATAAATTTATTAGGTACATCTTCATGCTCTGTCCAGCAGAATGTAAGCACATAAGTATGTATGTCTTTTATCTTAATGGGTATAACAGAGAATGAAAGAGCTGTGAAAATATAGACAGACGGTCAAACCAAAACTACAAAGTTTTATCGTTTGCTGCAAGTTAAAAACTTTGAAGAGAAATGTCAAAATATGGGTAAATGGGGCAATTTGTATTACAGTCTGCAGTTGCAGTGGTCGTCAAACATTGCCAACAAAACATGTTTACTAGAGACACGAGCATTGTAAGTTCACGTGAATTTTGTCCCGCTCCGGTGCGTTTAAAACTCCACTCGAGTCTTCGAAACGAACTCGTGATGTTGTTTGAGCTTTTCAGGCTTTTATTATGATGTTGGATCGTTTATTTCATAGCTCTTTTCCAGCATGGAAACGAGGGCAAACTTATAACTGGGAGAAAGTACGTAATGTCGTACGTAATTGGAAGTAATATAACGGTTATAAGATATATGCTCTGTCAAGTTTCCACTTTCGATATTCATGAAATACAGTGAATTCTTTTTAAACTCAGAAATTGACGTAACAAAGACATAATCATGTAGAAATATTACAATTCGGAATCTCAAGTGATAATTTTGTACAGTTAACATTCTTTAGTCAAATACAGCTATAACTTTATTGGTCTATCGGTACCTATATCTACCCAGGGTCATTTCACTCCATACAACAATTTTTTCATATGAATTTTTGGCCTTCGTAGTAGTCTAGCAGAGTTAGAAGTCACTACTAGTTTTTTATGTCACGTATTGAACTTTTTCGTCCATCAGTTTATAAGTAGTGATAGTTAAGTTGCATTTGACGTTGCCTTGTATATTGAGCTTCGTAACATTCAAGTTCAAACCTTCATATTAACCATTGAATTTTCATTTGTTGTTAATTATTTCATTATTATTCAATTTCATATTATAATTCATTGCTATTAATCCGACTGATATGTCTATTTCCCTATATATAATGTACTCTGTGTATCTACCTTTTGTGTTGGATCCAAGGCCAGGTCAATGTAGGAAACATATTTTTTAAATTGGTTTGAAAACAGAATGTTATTGACTACTTCCTCAGTTCTTTATGTGACACTCATAACGTACAATAAATTAATGTTTTTTTCGCCGCGGCTTCCGTCACTCGTCTTAGTTTCGTAATGATAGTTTAGTTGGACGAAAACTGAACGTGTGTGCACAACTCCACGTGCAAAAAGTGCTCCTGTGAGAATTCAAACAGTGCAAATTTACTAGAATCCGAACCAGATACAGATGTTTGTGATTCGTGTTGTGCCATATTGACCAGTATTCCGCTAGAGTGGCTAGAGGAACTTGAATTTCACTATGAGTACGTAACCTTTAAACCTAACTTAATTTTTATAGTTTTATTTGTATTCTTATGAAGATCAAATAGCCAGAGTGTTAGTGGAGCGAAATGTCAAAAGCTCTCGTATACCTAGACGAAAACGTGTGAGAAGAATAATGAGATTTGAGGAAGCGAAAGAAGTATGTAAGAACTGCGACGCTTGGCGCTCCGTCCTCTCTGACTACCCCCTTAGGAATTCAGCGTGAGGATATGTATGTATGTATGTATGTATGTTTTTGTATTCTATATTGCAATTAGAGTTCGAGATAAAATCTGGAAAGTTTCCTTTTTTGTGAAGTTGAAAGTGTACCTGAATCTTTTTTTCCACACATCTTATTATGTTCAAAGAACAATGACATTAATTAGAACGGTCTCTTTGTAAGTAGCACTTAAACGAACTTAACCCGTGTTCTAAGAATAAATACTAGAATGCCTTCCGACTGAATTACTTAATAATTAATTATCTCTTTGAAGAGTCGTAAATGTATTCATCTTGAGTCCCAGTCATTATTGTTGCTATATCATTCTGCAAAAAGCAGTAGCTCTGCAGTGCCGGTTATAGCAACACTGGCGTCTTGGGCGACATACCTGCGGCGATCTCTTTCTCTTTGTCGTTATAAAATTTATATAAATATGCCAAGAGCGTGTTAGACTATCATTATTATAAATTTTAGTAGAAAGTACACGGGTGACCAAACTTTACTGGGTGTCTTAAAAAAAAAAACCTTGCAGGATTCGAACCCGCGCACTTCAGCATGGTAGACGTACGCTATAGCCACTAATCTATCAAGAAAGTAAATTCTGTTGCGGAATTAGAAGAATTTAGAGCTTAGAACTTTTAAATGTGTGAAAACATAGGGAAAACAAATTTCCCCAGGATTAAGACCTGGCTAGATCATGTTTTCGCCCCCGTAAATCTCTATATTGTAAATTTCATCCAAAATGTTAGAGCCGTTTTCGAGAATGCAATTACAAATATACAAATATTGTTTGTATAATGTTATTCTTTACAATACTAATCTTCTAAATAACATAGTATCTCAAATTAAAGAAATTTAACATTTAATTCGACGAAATTTAACATTCAATTCACTCTTCAGGATAATAAATAACATACTTTTCTCCGTGACTTTTAACCATAGACTTTATAAATAACTTCGGAACCAGACACCGTGTCTGAGCAGCAACGGTGAGTTAAATTAGATAACCTGACTCACCTGTACAGTACATACGACACACATTTATTATCAGATAAGCTGATCGGTCGCCATTTCGTTAGAAAACAGCACCCACACATCCATATTTTAACTGATGTTATTTGCCTCACTTCGTAGTACGGAACAGGCTGTCCGAAGTTATGAAGTCAATGTTTCTATCATAATTTTTCATTTTATTTACTTATTATAAGTGCATTATTATGTGTTTTTAATAGGTACATACATACATATCCTCACGCCGTATCCCTAACGGGGTAGTCAGCGAGGACGGAACGCCAAGCGTCGCGGTCCTTACATACTTCCTTCGCTTCCTCAAATCACATCATACTTATTGCAAACTAAACTTAAACATATTTAGGGATATAGCGTGAAGATATGTATGTAAGTATGTATGTATTTCAAAATATTAAAAAAAAAAACAAAAAAGATGACGATATTGCAGGATTCGAACACGCGCACTTCGGCGTGGTAGACCTACACTCAGCCACTGTGCTGTTAAAACGGTAAACTATGCTGTGTAATTTAAAAGTTTAGAAGTTTAGAGTTCAGAAGTTTTAAGTGTGATAAGACAGAGAAAACGATTTTCCCAGAATCCTAGATCCCAGATCCCAGAGATCTAGCGAGATCGATTTTTTGCTCCCCTCAACAATATTGTAAATTTCATCGAAATCGCTAGAGCCGTTTTTGAGAAAGCGATATCAAATATATATATTACTAGCTGTACCCGCGACTTCGTTCGCGTGGAAAAATTTTCCTTGACCTCTTTAGGTTTCTGAGGTTACCCGAAGTACTCATATTGTTGGTGTCAAACAAAAAAGTTATTCTCTGTAATGGTACATCCGCCATATTAGAGTTATGATGACTTCACATGTCCAGAAACCTTCCCTTGCGTATTCCATTTCATTTGATACTCATATTGTTGGTGTCGAACGAAAGGCACAATGTTCCATAACAAGAAATAATCTTGTTATGGAACATCCGCCATATTCGATTTATGATGACGTCTCATGTCCAGAAACATTCCCCTGCATATTCCATTTCATTTGATACCCATATTGTTGATATCGAACGAAAAAGTTATTTCCTATTATGGAACATCCGCCTTATTGGATTTATGATGACGTCACATACATAGAAACCTTCCCCGGCGTATTCCATTTCATTTGATACCCATATTGTTAGGGTTTAGCATTATCAAGTTCCCCTTTAAAGTTTCTTCCCCTTTTTCGCCCCTTTAGGGGTAGATTTTTGATAAAAAAGAAAACTATGTTTTTTTATTAGAAAAGGTGTATTTCTGTACCAAATTACATCTCAATCGGTTCAGTGGTTTAAAATTTCCCATACAAAGTTCCATCCCCCTTTTCACTCCTATAGGGGTAGATTTTGAAAAAAAAAATTGTTTTTTAATAGACAAGGTTATCTATGTACTAAATTTCGTCTTAAACGGTTCAGCGGTTTAGCATTTCCCCTATAAAGTTTCATCCCCTTTTTCACGCCTTTAGGGGTAGATTTTTGATAAAAAAAGTAAACTATGTTTTTTTAATAGAAAAGGTGTATCTCTGTACCAAATTAAACCTTATCGGTTCAGCGGATAAAAACTTCCCATACAAAGTTTCATCCCCTTTTCACCCCTTTAGGGATCGATTTTTTGAAAAATAAAGTATCCTATGTTCACCCCCTAATGTCAAATTATCTCCATGCCAAATTTTATCAAAATCGGTCCGGCGGTTTAGCCGTGAAAACCAAGCAGACAGACAGACAGAGAGTCTTTCTCATTTATAATATTAGTATGGATAGTATGGATATATGTACATATACAAATAATGCTCATTTAATATAATAGTGGATTTTGAAGAAAGTAGAAGTCAAGTAAAAAAAATTAAAAAATATAGTTGGAATGCCCATTATTTAATTTTTTGTTTTTTATTACTAGTAAATAATGTAAATTAGTAACTCTTAAACTTACTAATTTACGTTTATATGAAAAATAGCTAAGTAGGTGTAAAAACGGAAGAATAAATCAAATGGGCAAACAGATTTAACGCTACTCAAGGTTTTTGGTATTCTGAACACTGCACACGGTAAGGGAAATACAGAAATAAGCAAATAATGTATAAAAATAAACAAATAAGACAGCAATTAAATTTGTATACATGTTATATGTATAGAGAAATAAAAATAATAAAACACAAAAAGAAAAAAACAAAACACAATAACAAAAAAAAGGAAAATAAAAATCATTTTTGCCGTCTTTCTTATTCTGTTCTTATAGTGTTATTATTCTGGCTATGCATATGACAGTAAGCGATTCTATTAAAATAAAACATACTACAGTTTTTAAAATTTATTCCATTTCACATTTTTCGTGACTGGATAGTTTACAACTGTAGAATATCCGTGTTCATCCATTTGAAGCTTACGAAACCGTAATACATTTACCGGTTTTATCACTCCGTTGCATGTCGTGTTTAATCCGCCCCTATTGTTCCTCGGTGATATATAATAGTGGTGGACATGGCTGGGCACCAACACTGACGTTATTGACACTTGTTTAAAACAATTGTTATTTACAGTGCGTCTCAATTCATGTATTATTGGGTTTATCTAAGTCTGTGAAATTAATCGTGTTTCGTCTCTCAATGAAGCATCCTCAGGAAAATTAACTGTTATCGGTCAGTTACCTCGCACCGAGGCATGATTCTCTATTGTTTTCATGCTGGACTGAAACAGAGAAAGAAAAAGTGATTAATTTACAAAACGGGTACTTTTACGACCCGTTTGACCCGCATGAGTTTTCCCATTCGGGGTTTCTCCGTAGAGCAAAAAAAAATAGTTGGGCTCGCAGATGATAAGAGGAACTACATGGGGGTAAATGATGACTTTTCACCTATACAGATTAAAATAAGTGCCTACTACTTTTGAGGTGGCAGCATTGTCTATGCCTCCTGAAAAGTGCATCGGCACAGCGCGAGAGGGTATCCGATGGATACCGTAGAACATTGTTTCTCAACCATTTTTATGTCGCGACCCACGAAAAAGCTAAAAAGTTATAAAGTCTTTGCGACCCCTTCACCATAAAATTATGATTACAATAATATTTTAATTAATAGTTTATTTATACGTTTAATTCAAATTATAAAGGTTCCCTCAGGCGATAAAAACGCAAAATAGCGTATTACAACTATAAAGTAATTCGCACCCTCCTGTCTGAGGATCTAAAATTACTGTCTAGGTTAGATTTTAACCTAATTTGTACTGGCACGAACTTGTCAAATAAGCCGCCCGCGCACCACATGACACGTGCGCTAGATCGGTTCATGCATGTTAAATGCCTAAGTTATAAAAACAAAAGGACGCGAGGCAGAGTTTCATTGTCATTTACATTTTTAGGGAAGTAGCACAGAGAAGCAAGCACATACAATAACGATCTTATCTCACTCACCCAGTGTTTAGTTTTTATAAATAACAGTAAAACAGTTAAATGAAAATGGAGAAATTTGTGACAAAACGAAATGTGCCTTTTATGTCTGATGGAATGTGGAACGATGAAGAAAAAGACCAGGTTATAAAATTTGTGTAGTTTGTTTTCAAGTCCCATCCGTGAAAAGCATGCAGCCTTCAAAGTTACTCCGGCATCTGGAAACAAGACACCCATCTTTACAAAGCAAACCATTAGAATTTTTCGAGCGTAAGTCACTTTTTTTGAAAAAGCAACAAATTTCTATAAAAATAATCCAGCCGTAATGAGACTGCAGCCCTTCATGCATCCTACTTAGTAGCACTGCAAGTTGCGCGTGAATCTAAGCCCCATACCATTGCGGAAATACTCATTTTACCAGCTGCCATTGATATGGTCAATATTATGATAAGTCCAGAAGAAGCTAAAAAATTAAAAACTATACCCCTTTCAAATGATACAATATCGAGACGTATTAATAAAATGGCCATCGATAATCACAACCAAATAATTGAAAAAGTTAAATTAAATGAATTTTTTGCCATTCAGTTTGACGAGTCAACAGACGTGTCGAACTTGGCGCAATTTTCGTTTTGTCTGATATGAATGCGAAGAGTCTATTAGAGAAAATATTCTTTTTAGCAAATCAATTCCTGGTCGAGCATCTGGCGAAGGACTTTTTAACGTATTCATTGAAGCAACACAAAACGAAAACTTGGACTGGAATAAATGCATTGCGATGTGTACTGATGGCGTGAAAGCGATAACGGGGAAGAACAGTGGCGTGATAGTAATATCAAAAGACATTATGCCACATGTGGAACGGACGTACCGCTTTCTTTAATTTTATTAAAAGCCGACCGTTGCAAACTAGACTGCTTCCCACACTCTGCGAGGAAATGGGTGTCAAGAACAATCTACTGCTTTTCTATACTGAAGTGTTGGGTGTCGCAAGAAAAAATATTAACAAGGGTTTTTGAATTGCGGGATGAATTAATAATCTTTCTTACAGATAAAAACAGTTCATTTTTAGAATTTTTAGAAGATAAGGAATCTTTATTACTGTTGACTTACTTTAGAGACATATTTTCACATTTGAATGATTTGAATTTAAGTTAACAAGGCCGTAACAAAAACATTTTACTTATGACAGATAAAGTCAGTGCCTTTATTAAGAAGCTTAGTATTTGGATTATACGCCTTGAAAAACGAAATTTTGATGCATTTACTGCAACTTCTGATTACATTAACAAAAATACGAATTTAGAAAATTCAGTTATTGACCGGCTGTTGGAGAGCATGAAAACGCATTTAGGTGAATTAAAGATTCAGTTACTAAAATATTTTCCAGGTGACAACAATGATGAAAATATTGTTGCATGTGCAAAGTTGCGAACTGAGACTCACAATTAACTATCGGCTGATAAAACTTTACAACTAGTACTTTTATCTCAAGATTTAGATAAATTTTGGTTTGCACGACGACGTGAGTACGGGAGCCTATTAACGGAAGTTTTGAAAACATTGATACTTTTTGGTACTTCTTACCTGTGCGAAAAAGGTTTCTTGTCTATATGGCTTTGATTAATCAATATAATTAAACGAAATAAGCTATAAGGTTATTTTTCATGTTATTATTACATAGTAATATTTAGTTTTATAACACTACACTAAAATTCAATCCTTAAAGAAACGAACCTTTTGTATATAGGTCTTATTTTTTTTAACGAACTACGACCCCTTTTTAATAACAAATGCGACTCTTGCAGAGTCGTGACCCCCCAGTTGAGAAACTAGGCCGCAGAACATTGCGGAACCCGTTGACGACGCGCTAAGGATGATCAAGTGAGTAAAAGCTTCAAGTGATCCAGTTTTGCCTCCAAGGGGCTGGATATCTGTGCTCAGATTTTTACTGCGTTACTATCGAAAACGTACTGTCGCCTGATTGACTTTCTTCTTTGTCTTCTTCGTCGTTCTTTTTCTTCGACTTCTATGTTTCTCTTTTCCTGGCAGACCACCATGTAAAAAAAAACCTGAATGTTGAATTATTTAGTGGTATAAAGCCACTCTAGAAACCACTGAAATTAACTATGCCTTGAATATAATTACGTATTATAATATAGAAAGAATTAAAGATGCCTTTTGCTCTGAACTGTTCATTTTTACAACATTTTCATACTTGTTAATTCTCTTTCATATTTCCCTGTTTCACTCAGTAAAAGCTTTGATTGTGGATTTTATAGCGGCTTCATAAAAGCAATTTGGCATCTCTAAGTATCAACTTGCTTGCATGGAGTGCATTTCGTCGCTTACACCGTGTCTACTCACGATTAATATTTATTCTGTATGGTAATTTAGCTAATCAGAATCTACAATAAAAATACTCATTTTACTACTTAAATATCACAAAATGTATTTAGAAATCATTTAATTTTACACAATTTCAAATTTAGAAACACATGTGCTTAAAAAAATAATATCTCTGGTATGAAAATACTACAGCAGCGATGCGTGCGCACACAACAGTAACTGAGTAACAACGAATGTATATAATTACACTAATTTCATTCAGTAGAAAATTGTTTAATTTACTTAAGCTTATCACATCAATATTATGTATATTGATATTGTAGGATCAGTCTTCCTCTTCATAACCATTTAGCAGTGGCTCTAAATGTATACGTATAACGTCGCCCTACGTCCACTCTCGCCGCCAGCTCCCGTGATAGAGTGATTTCACTTTTAAGATTAGGTAATTTAAGATTAGGTTTCTTCTATGACGGTGCGACATAATATGAAAGTTGTTCACGTAAAATTCTTAGGGTGTTCGGAGACGGCCCCTATGATGTCTTTTAGTTTATTATACACATTATATAGAGTAATATGTCGGTTTATATACACAAGATAAAATGTATTAGCGAACGCATCATCCTCTTTTTATCCCGCCCCCTGGCGTCTCCCCTCTCCAAATAAAGGACCCAAGTTTTAATGGACGAACGGTAGATATCGTTGTATTATGGGAACTGCGAGTCATCCTGATAACTTTGCATGGTTCTCCATCGATTTTCTGAAATGGATTCGTAACGAGATGCCGAGCCGCATTGCTGGCCTTCGTAGAGTGAGGGTTTTTAAATTTTAAATTCGTTAATTAATATACTACATTTCGTAGATATTTGTTAATGTTTAATTTTGTTTAAACTAGACTCACTTTATTACCTAACTTCGAGCAGAATTTTATAGTTCCGTAGCCAAATAGCAAAAATTATACAGAACGATGGTGTTGTTTGAGTACTGTTGTACGTTTTACTACAATGATGAAGTGGAACCATGAAAAAAAGATGGCAGTCATTGAGGACTAACTACAGAAGTAAAAGCTTAAAACTAAGTATTAAAGTAAAAATGTATATTTTTTTGGACTGCAAATATCAATAATATATAAGTACCAATAAACTTAAAATTTGAAATAAAAATTACTTAGCATGTTTACGTTTGAATTGCAAAATTTAAGACTTTTTTGCAAATTTTTCAATCCAAAATTTAAAAGCGCACGTCAAAAGAGTTTAGGGATCGAGAACATTTTTAACTATAAAAATTATCCAATTAATATTTATCAAATCTAGTCTTCCAGACTGGCTGCTTACTTTAATTCCTATTGGACGCCTACGCCTACCAGGGACCCCCCTGGTAGTCGTCGTCTGGTTCTCGTAGTACAAAGAATACCCTAGTTCAAGACCAAATGATGGTGTATATTGTCTGGCACATTTAAGTTAACAATTTATCCCTATATTTTGTAAAAATTAAGAAAAATTGCAATTTTTGCAATTGCGGGAAATTAACCTAAGTTAACGTCCTCAATTAAATGGCAAAAAAGGAAAATATGAGGACTTTTTAAATTTTAATTGTAAAGGTAAAAAAAATACTAATCTGTGTTTCCACCATTGACACGAATCACATAATCATAGTGATTTGGCATGCTAAAAATCAGTTCATCAAAATCACTTTGAGGAATGGTCGCCCACGTTCTTTCTAACAAGTCAAAAAGTTGTTGTGGGGTATGCACGGCATCTATATTCGGCAGAGCTCTTCTTTGAAGCATATCTCATGCGTGCTCAATTGGGTTGAGGTCTGGCGATTGAGCAGGCCACGGCAGAATGTGGATGCGAGCGTCGGCAAGGGCACGTGTTACGACTCTAGCCGTGTGTGGACGTGCATTGTCGTGCATTAGTCGAAACGAATCATCCAACCGGCTTCGCAGAGGGATGATCACGTCTGAAACAATTCGTCTCCGCATAAATCTGAGCATTGACGTTGACCCTGATCCAAATGAGATCGGTTCGTCCAACGATGCAAATACCGGCCCAAATCATTATTGTTCCCTTCCATATGAATGAGCTTCCTGACAAAATTTCAAACATTCTTGACATCCAGAGGTCCTCCAAACTCGAGTACATCTTGTATCCGGCCTCATACCGAAACGAGATTCGTCGGAAAAGCAAACACAACGTCAGTCTTCTTCCTCCTAATTTCTGTGTTCGCTAGCCCATTGTAAACGGGTCCTACGATTACAGGGTGTTATAGGCGGAACTGTCTGCGGATTCGGGAACGCAGGCTCTCTTCACGTAAAAGATTTCGGATGGTTTGGTCGCTTATCAGCAAGCCTGAACTGTGGAGCCTCGTAGTCAATATCATGGCGGTCATGGTACGATTCCGTCGAGCAGTATTTTGAATGTACCGGTCCTATCTGCGAGTGGTGAAGCGAGATCGTTCTCCATGTCGCTCGGCCACGCTGCCCGTGATACGATAGCGTGTCCAGAGACGGCCTATGATGCTCTGTATAGTAGAGCGACAGCCACAGTACGTTGCCTGGAACCAGCTTGAAACATTCTAACGGTTCTCATATCTTCTCGTGTCAAATGATGTTGTCGCTCCATATCGATGCAATTTTTTCAGTTCCGATGCAGAAATTGTAATGGTTTTGTAAAAATGCTATTACACACTTTTATAAGAATCTTGATTGACAGTTGATTTTCTATTTTTAATCGAAATTTAAAGATAATGCTTTATTCAAATAGTGAAAATCACTAAAAAGAATCAATAACGATCGAAAAAGTAGAAAAATAATAATCCTCAATTGCGGCGATACTCTAAAATATACTTGATCCCTAGACACTTTTGATGTGTATAGTATGAGCTGTGCTGGTAAACAATATTTTTTCGTTAGTGACCATATTTTAAAAATTCAACACACCATTCCAAAATTATTACAAAATTTTATGGAATTTGTAATTTTAAAATCCACGGCAAAGACATTATGGAAAAACTAATCATTTGTTTTACCACGCTATTAAGATAACTCCTAAGCCACTGTGATAATATTCCTTGTATGACGTAAAGCAGAGGTCGAATAAAAAAAATAGTGACGCGGAAATCGGTGTTGCGAGCTCATAACATTTTATCCATCCAAAAATCGCCCAACTTGCCAATAGAAATTTTTACTTCAATTACGGATGGCAATCTACAGGTATAGCTAAGGATGAAAAATGAAATCCAGTGCTCGTAGGCGTTTCAAAGTGAGGGCTTTCGTAACGATTTTTTATTTAAGCTTTGTAAAAGTCGTAAAAAGTATGTCACCTCTAATTTTTCAACTATGGGGCGGAACATTCTGAAAAAATTAGAAATTGTAGAACTTTAAACCACATTCAATGGACATCGTTTTGAAAATGTTGTGTAGCTTTTGAGATATTTTCGTTTACACACCACTTCGAGTTTAGCGATTGCAGAAATAACTTATAAATTTGCTTTTCACAATGCCTTTGAGAAATACAAACTTATTTTTGCTGCCGTAAAAATAAATATTGGTGCATCCATAATACGAAACCCCTCACTGTATGTGTCCCGACACACACTTGTTTGGTTTTTTTTATTACTCTCCCTCGATTATCCTCCTATTTTTCTTGAATGTTCATATTACATATTCTTTTTTTCAGCTTAAACTACGAATTCAATATTATTTGCTTGCAATATCAATTTCATTTATGTAAATTCTTTTTTTATTAATTTTATAACCCTCTCTGACTATCCCGTTATGGATAGACGTGAGGACATGCATATACGTAATGCGAATATTAGGTTAAATTATAGTGTTCACTGACATCTGCGATACAAATCTGCTTACTCTTAGTGCAGAGGACGCTAAGAAACGAAATTCTATCTTTTTTACACTGTTCTGGTAATAATATTTCTTAATTGTATCTCAATGTGTTGTGGTATATACACATATAATATTATTATTATTAAATTGTGACAGTTGACATTTTGATACTGCAGTATTTAAGTTTATATTTAAGGCGGCGTAAGTATGCGACTCTATGAGAGTTTTATAGTTGCCCCCTTTGCAGTCGTAACTTTGGGTCCCTGGGGCCCGGAAGCCGATCGACTGGTTTCTGATATTTGTGAGACCGCCGGGCTGGCAGCTTCATCCGCCAACGAACCAGTTTGGCTATTCAAAGAGGCAATACTGCCAGTCTGCTGAGTACCTTAAGCAATGACAGCTTTTTAAGCGGCAACTTTAAGGAAGTCTGTTATTTAAGATAATGTGTATTTTAAAGTTTGTAAATATCAACGTATGTATGTACTTTTTTGTTATTAATAAAAATGTATATTTTTATAGTTTATATTTATAGTAACTTTTTACTGTAAAACGGAAACTTGAAAGTTGCCACAGTGACACATTTTGTTCACCCACATATTATCTGACGTTTTCACCGCTCCGGCGTCGTCGTCTCCGCGCAGGATCGGCCCTCTCCCGTGTCTTTATTGCTCCTATCGCGATGACAGTATGCGTTTGTGATGTTACGAGATGGATACGAGTACAGTGCCATAATGTTTTTTCTCTCTCTTGCTCAAACCAAGTTTAATGCTAATAGTTTTCACATCCCTCAATGAAATTCATACGTTTTTTTACAACCGTGTAACTATGATGGGCTCGATGGAGTGGTTTAGGCGTTGCCGTTGTAGCTAAGCGTGGAAAGTTCCAGGTTAGATTTCCGGCTGGGTCAATTTAGGAAACGAAGTTTTCTAGATTGCCACGGGTCTGGGTGTACTGGGGACGCCCCTGGTAGTCGTCGTCTGGTTCTCGTAGTACAAAGAATACCCTAGTTCAAGACCAGATGATGGTGTATATTGTCTGGCACATTAAAAAATCTACTACTTACTTTTTCTTTTTTTTGTATATATAATGGCAACTACCCGTAGATAATTTTTATCGACAACTTATAAAACATATAAAATCATTGTACTGTAAATTAACTCATTATCCAGAGTAGTCCAGTCAAATAATGATCCAACATTGTAATGAAAGTTTTGTAATAGAAACTGAAGCTCTAACATGTATAGGAAACGAGATATTCTTTAAAAATCGTTTTTCCTAACTTTTGCAACATAATATACACACATGTATAATTTTATATAACACAATATTAACACAATAGATAAGAACACAATGAAAATCGCGTGAGCAGCGCGACCAGCGAATTGTCATTTTTCTGTTTAATTTTGACACTTGACTATATAGCATTGAAGTAACTACACTCATATAACAAACCAAAGTGCATTTTTAATTCGCGTTTCAATTATTTGAGATTTTTGAGTCTTTATTATTATAAGGATATACATAATGTATATAGATATGCGGCTATTTGTGAACAAATGTTACGAAATAAAAGTATATAAAGATGTTTTTAGAAACGTTTACAGCGCATATATAGACTAAAGTTTATTGAAGGTAAAAATGTCATCCCTTTACGGGATCCTAATCAAAAATTTAGAGGATCCTCAAATAACACACTATGTTTATAGACGCTACGAATGTGAAAATGTCTTAGGGATAGTCAGCAAATAAATGTTTATGCGTACGTTAGTGATCCGTTTATATTTAGATATCTATTAAAAATCATTATCTATATCATATCATTATCTATACCATATCATAATCTATTAAAAATAATAATGTACTAAATTTAGGTGTGCAGAACTAAATTTATCAGTGCAGATTCATATAATAATAATAATACTTCAGACAATTACACAGATTGTGTGACCCCAAACTAAGCAGTAAGCTTGTACTATGGGTACCACACAACGAATTCTGGGGGAGTTCCCAGTAACTCCCAGACTCCAAGCCAGTTTAGAAAAGTTCGTTTACTAAATTGACCTGACCGGGATCGAACCCGGGACCCTAGTTTGGAAAGCAGATGCATATGCTACTGCGCCAACAGGCCAGTCAATCGAACTGTTGTTTGATTTGACGAAAAAATATGCAATTAAAGGCAGTTTAAAATTGATATAATTAAAGCAGAAATGATGTTATACATAAAATATAATGTTATCATTTCATAATCACTGACATTGAAATATATAATGCCATATAATTAATAATAAAATGCGAAAAAAGTTAAGCAACACAAAATAATAGTTTCAGCTGCAAAAATGCTATTCTGCATATAATTTTTTCCAAGAGATTATATTTCTGATTTGGACCAACAAACAATGGACGGAGCCATAATAAGTTGCCACTCTTACTACCGTGTGTCAAATGAATATTCCTGTCTCTTTCTATCTCATCGAGTGTAATCACGAGTCAATCAACTATAGCAACCATATTCAAAGTGTGTTCCGCGGAGCCCTGGGGCTCCGTAAATACTTTGCGAAGGCTTCACCAAAATAACGCCATATAAAATAAAAATACATCTAATATCATCAAAATAATACCGAAAGAACATCACATCAATTCGATTTCTAAACCTAATTTCACGAGATCCGAAAAACTTAGGTATTTTCACATTTTTCCCGTAAACTAGAAAGCTTTATATTCTTTGAATCATGAAATAGCCGAAAATGAGGCGAAAATTTAAAAAACTACTTCATACCTCCCCTTAAAAGGAAAGAATTGCATGAATTTACAATGTCATTGATACAGTACTTTATTATTTGTAAAAAATATAAATTTTTCTATGACTTTTAGTGAACTTAGGCTAAACATAAAACCAGGATTTTTTATTTTAGGGCTCCGTAAATATTTAAGTGTTATAAAAGGGTTCCATCGCCAAAAAACTTTGAGAACCGCTGAAATATAGTATGGCAACGTCGCTCTGTCAGTGTAATTCATGTCAGCAGTCGGTTATGAAATTATTATTTGCAAAATACTCGTTAATCTTAAATGTTTTCGGTACTAGTATTCACAAAAATAAAAATATGTCATGTTCAGTTGTCTATCGTTATACTGTCACACATATTAGTAATAAATCGACTTCAAAAAATAACACTGAAAAGTATTAAATAACTATCCTTTACTAATCAAAACTTAATTACAAAAATAACTTTATAAATGCGATACAAATACCCATATAATTAAATTTGACAGTTACTGAAGTCCGTGCCACGCCTACTAAACTAATAGACTTTCTGTTGTCGAACATTGATATGGCACCGACTTCAATAACTGTCAAATTTAATTATATGGGTATTTGTATCGTATTTATAAAGTTATTTTTGTAATTAAGTTATGATTAGTAAAGGATAGTTATTTAATACTTTTCAGTGTTACTTTTTGAAGTCGGTTTAATTTTTTTATCAAACTTTTTTTATTTCTCCCTTTTGAGTAATCTTGGCCTTAATAAATATCTAGGGCAGGTCTACAATTAGTTTATTTTCTAACTCTGGAGCGCAATGTCTTAACTTCCATTCTACTGAAGAGCACGAACCGTGGGCTTTCACAATAAAAGATACGAACAGATTGAACATGGGAAATATCCCATTGCCCATTATGGCCATTATCAATATCATATCATATCAATATCAATCAGTTATAAAATAACAGTGTAAGCGTTGCATTATAATTACACCCTAGCAGTATTCTTACAATCCGAAGACGACAGCCACCAGCCGCAATCTCTGTCCGCCACAAGACTGACTCTACTGACTGAATTTATTATATCACAGGCAATTTATATCTTCTCCCTACTACCATTATACCATGTGGAGACAACGATAGTTAACAAATGACATACAAGAGAATCATCAATATAAATGAATAAAGGTTGTAACCAAATCGCGTTATTTAGTGTATCTTCGAAACCAAATTTCCGATATCAGTGAAATTTCAACGGGACTAATTTGAATGTATATCCTTTCAAACAAAAAAAGAATTTTCCAAATCGGTTCATAAATGAGGGAGTTATGTGGTAACAAACATAAAAAAGAATATACAACCGAATTGAAAACCTCCTCCTTTTTTGGAAGTCGGTTGAAAATGTAGAAAGTCGGTCACCAATAAAGACACTTTAAGGACACGTTTGTAGAGCAAATGCTCCATCCATTGTTTCTTGGTACGAGATTTCTGCTGTTCTTCCTGCTGTCATTTTGTCTAGGATGACAGCAGAAATCCTTACTATGGTATCTGCCCAGTGGTTTGGTTCGACATAGATTAAATTTCATTTACATAGCGCGAAAACTATTAAAAACGATGACAATTCGTAAGTAATGATGATAATGAGCTAAGATGTACTAACTCCACAGATTTGCCACTAATATGGTAGATATCGCCTCTTACACGTTACGAATTATTAGACTGAAAGAAATATATGGCGTAAGCCTATAATAGAAAAAGATGAGCCAATACACGTTTCTCTATCGGTATGCTCAATATTTGATGATTGACTGTTACTGTTGCTTTTGACAGATCGATCGTGAAAAATCAATACAAAAATTTTTGTCAACATATTATTTATTTATTTGCACACCAACAAAAATTACATATAATTGAAATTGGAAGCAGTAATCTACAAAAAGCAATGCGTATCTCTTTAAGAGATCTCTACTAGTAAGACAGTCTCTATCTCACATAGTATCTCATACTATGTGAGATTGTCTTATGGTCTGCTACTGTGGGGATCAGCAGCGCATATGAAATCTATCTTTATTTTACAAAAGGAGGCAATACGTGCCATCTACAGCATGAACGCACGAGAGTAACGACTCTCGGCTGGCTCATGATCTCTCAGCGGAGAGATCATTTTAAAGACATTGATGTACTCACTTTACCCTCGTTGTACATCTTTGAAAACATAATTTACATTAGAAAAAATGTAAATCTATTTCTATTCGTTATTAATTTTAATTATTCGTTATTAAAAGTCAAGTGGTTCATTTTTGGGTAATTGTGTTCGTTTTTTTAATAAAATTCCTCAAGAAATTACTCAATTAACAGAAAAGAGATTTAAACTTGCTATTAAACGCACACTGATTGGAAAAACATACTACAAAATTAGCGATTTCATTGAAGACACAACAATAGTCTGAAAATAATCCTCTCTGCACATGCATTTACTGGCTTTATGGATATTGTATTTTAAATAACTATTGTAGAATGATGTTGGAAAATGATACCTGACTGAGTTTCTTGTCGGTTCTTCTCAGTGTTCAGATTTTCTTTTCGAACCGAACTAAAGTAGATTTGACGTTCAAAAATACCTTGCATTTGGTTTACTTAAATAAATTGATTTGACTTTGACTTTGATTTGAGAGACTCTTATGGGCGTGATGGTAAACATAGGCCGTCAAAGCGAGAAACACTATAGTGGTCACATCAACGTAATAACTGCTAAGAGTAGTAGATCTGTGACTAACTCTGATTGCACCAGACTGCTTCTATTTGACATCACATGGCGGCGGTTAGAATTGACTTATCTTTGACTACCTCAGTTTTTTTTATGGCGGAGAGGCAGACCAGTGAGTCACCTGTTGGAAAGTGAGCACTGCTGCCCAGGGACGCCCGCAACGTCCGGGGAACTATGGGTGCGTTGCCGGCCTTTAAGGAAGAGTAGGCTCGTTTCTCGAAGGTCCTCAAGTTGTAATGGTCTACGAATACTGCCGTTATAAGCTGGTTCCATAAAATTGCCGTGCGTGGTAGGAAATGATGTAAAAAACGCAGTTGAAGACCGCATCCATCGGGGTGGTGGGGATGGAAGGACAGACAGGACAGTATTTAGGTTTCCCTTAAAAATACAAGAATACCATGCAATAAGGTTCATTGGATAATATTAATTATATAATTTTTTTTTTATAATTGAATAATGCAAATTTAATTTCGATACATTAATAGACCGTTTTTGGAACCGGTGTGTTTTGACTTTTATACATTATGTAGGTACATTAAAATTAATATAATTAACACAACAATGAAATAATATTTAAAATTCGGTAAAAATATGGGAGTTATTGTCTCTTAAACTGTAATAAGAGACGGGAAGGCGGTAAAGCTAACAGACGATGTTATGGTACTGTGACGACTGATAGTGTCACTACTTAGCGCTAAGAGGGATAGAGACAGCTTACTCCCCTAAATTCTTACTATCTTCATTTTAAAGGTAATATCTCTTACAATTTTCAATGTGTTCCAAATTTTTCTTTTCGGTGGGGTTAATCAATATTAAAATAACCCCATTGTTCAGTTATTTTCAAAATAAATTAATAAATAGATACATATTCTATACACACCGGCACAATTAGCGGAACACAAAAAAAGCAGGATTTTAAAATCTTTTACTTGAGGAACTGGCCAGTTATGATATTTTTTTAATTAATTGTCAAATTTGAAAATAGAAAATTAGATGACATACACTTTTTTCATTCATTTGTTTTATTTTCCCGAACAATACGTTTTGTCAACTTGTTCGAGTAATAACTACGTAATTGTAATTTTTTTGAAAAATTGCACTTAATGGTTTTTTATAAATTTGTTATTCTATAGGCAATTTTGTTTATTAAAAGCTCTTTATTACGCCTGACTTAACATCACTGGAAATCATTAGGGCTGATGAAATGAGAAGAATTCGGACAGATCGATTGCCTCAAGGCTTCGTCGACCAGTATCAACGATTCATCGCACCATCCAGCGGTACAGATCGTCTAATTCTCTTGTGAGGAGGAGGGGTCAAGGTAGAAAAAGATGTACATCGAGGCGAGATGACAGTTTTTTACAACTTGGAGTTCGTAGGAATACGCGATTAACGGCTGTACAAGCTCGAAATGAACTGGAAGACGTTCGAGGAGTACGAGTAAGTGAGCGTACAGTTCGCAGGAGATTTGAAGAAGTTGGTTTAGGGTCGTATATACCTGCCAAAGGCCCAAAACTTGAGAGACGTCACCGCGTAAACCGATTAAGCTATGCGCGAGAACATCGTCATTGGGATTTGAACGAATGGCAGCAGGTTCTCTTTACTGATGAGTGCAGAGTTCTTTTAAAACAGATCGATGGGAGACAGCGAATATGGAGACGCAAAGGAGAACGCCACATACAGTCTAATTTTGAACACACAGTGGCTTATGGTGGCGGCTCGATTATGGTTTGGGGAGGGATATGTTTGGGAGCTCGCACGGAGTTAGTGATAGTCACAGGAGGGACCATGACAGCAGATCGATACATCAGAGACATTTTAGAAGAACATGTTGTACCATTTGCCCCATTTATTAGTGACGACTTTATTCTAATGCAAGATAATGCTCGTGCTCATAGTGCACAATCGGTACAGGCATATCTGAGCCACGTAGGTATACCGGTGATGCAGTGGCCAGCAAATTCCCCCGATATGAATCCGATAGAGCATGTCTGGGACTTGCTAAAAAGAAGGGTTAAATCCAGAATGCCACCCCCCAACAATCTGAATGAACTTGGAAACGCATTACTTGAGGAGTGGGAGCGGTTGCCTCAAGAAATCATCGATAACATAATCTGTAGCATGCCCAGACGAATGGAAACCGTAATCAGAGCAAGAGGGGGAAACACTCGTTATTAATTTTGCTTTAATTTTATTGTTAAATCATTTAATGCTCACTTTTTTTTATTTTTTTGTGATGGTTCATAATCATCTAAAAATTTCACTTATTTCAAATTTCTTTATTTTTCAATAAAAAATAACGAAGACTTTTCAAAGTCGTTGTTAAAAGATGTTAATCAATTTGTTATTTTGTGTCTAATTACATTTTCGTCAAATATATGCGTTATTATCTCATAGTCTCACTTTTTTTTCTGTTCCGCTAATTGTGCCGGTGTGTATATTATGATGTGTAATATACCTAGATTGATTACAGCGAAACTTTAATTAGACAGTAAAAATCTACAATCATAAACATACAAAAGTAAGCTTCCGTTTGTTTGTACCCGCAAAATTCGAAAAGTAGTCGCTGGATTGCATCGATATAATATTACCAAGATGCAAGTTTATATAATGACACAACGCACAAAAACGGCTCGAGTTCACTATACCTAATCTTAGGGATAATGATAAAAAATATCACAAAGCCACTAAAATATTTTAATAATAATGTTTAGTTAAATTAAACTTTATCCTCCTAGCTCTAACGCTCAAATTCACTTATGTCACATACGACTTTAGGACGTTTTCATTATTCTCTATTTCATTATACTTCTATTGAGCGTGCGAAAGAGACAACTGCGAAGCAAAAATAATAGGATTTGAATTCCTGAAATACTAATTTGGATATGATATCTAGATTATTTCGAATGTTAATCACTATAAGTATTTGTAAAAAGTATAAAACTTACCGAAAATACGAAATCCCATGTTGTTTTCTCTTTGTAAGCGTGTTATTTTTACAATTTTTCACAGAACACTTCGACATCGTTCCACTAGACGGTCGGCGCGACACTGACAGCAAAACAGTGCTTACCATGAATATAAGCACTGTTTACTTTAGTTACTTTTGGCGCGCTTACGCGGAATCTTGTATATTTATATCGATGCTGGATTGACTTGAAATTTTGACGTATCATTGCATTTGGATATGTGTGTTTTTATATACTAATACTATACTATAAAATAAAAACGTAAATGCTCGTTTGTTCAACGACCACAACAGCAATGCATGTTCCGGAATAGCCTAGTACAACATAATATAAAAATAATAATGCGATAAGAACATAGAAAGAAAAACAAATCAAGCTTGTATTTTGTAAAGAATGCTATTCATTATAGCATTATAAGTATACCTTTTATTGTAACATATAGTATTCTATACATTATAGCATACTATTCATTAGACCTTGTTATTAATTATACTTGCTGTGTTTGTGTTATTTGTATTATGAATAATTAATGATCGGGTCTATATTCTTAAGGCGACGCATTGGAAATTTTAACGGCAGGGATCTCAATTTTTCTAAGTGACTGCTAAACGTATGAAAATGATATTTGGTGATCTGATTCCTCATTTCATTGACTTTATTTTCACAGTTGCGATACACGATTGGTTAACTTTTGTAACACAAAAAAAAATATCAAAGAAACCTTTGTTAAAACAGAGATTTATATTTTTAAGAGTAACGAGATATATCTATATTTCTAAATTTTCATTATAGTTTTAATCTGAACATATTCTTCAAAGTGACAGTTGGATTTTTAAAAATTAATTATAGTTTTTCAAATAAATAAAAATAACTACTTTTTCGTATTTTTCGTAAGCTAGCGGGCGCACTTTTGCATAGACCAAAAGGTCTATTTTGGATTAAATTATTGTTTATCAATGCGTCGCCTTAAATGAAATAATACAAAAACAAGAACTGTAGAACTACATAAAACATATACACATATACAGGCAGAAACAGAAGTTTTAAAGGTTTTTAGCAGGCTACGAAATTCTAAAAATTTTATAGGCATGTTCACGTCGACGGTACTTTTATGCACTGCCACCTGCATAGGAACTGGTGAATTCTCTGTACGTACGGTTATTCTTTGCATTATTGAGCGGAGTGCATGTAGCTGGCATGTGGTAGGCCCCGCGTGGAATCGTAAACTACTTTTGTTTGTCCGCTATTTTATTCAGAATGTAGGTACCAACTTGTTTCCTAGAATTTTGTCACACCGTTGTGTAACGTTACACTATTTTGTAAGTCTACTCCGTTTGTTGCAATATTTGCTGCAATGTGACTTTAACAAAGTCTTAGGCACACAAAGGAGAGTGCTCACACATTCTGCTAATGTACAGGGTGCATCAAGAAAGATCGACCATCGAAAACAGAGTGATTGTAGACCTCAATATCCTAAGGATTTGAGCCCCATATAGTATGCTCCAAAGGTATTTAGGTTTTTTTGAAATGTTTGTGAAAATTAGATTTTCCCCAAAAGTTCGTAATTCTAGGTAAACTACTAGGTAGGTCCACGTTAATCATTTTTGTGTGGAAGTAGTCCTAATAATGGGTTTTACATACCCTGATATCTTTTGTCTCATGTAATATTCTAGTAATTCAAATTTTTCTACTAACTTTCGAGCTTCAGGAAAAAAAATGTAATTTCTTCTACAAGTTATCTTGAAAAAGGCATCAAATACAAAAATTAACTTTAACAAAATAAGTGCCACAATCCCTCCTTAAAGCAATGGCTATTTAAAAAATGAGTAAAAATATAATTGAGAAGCCCATGCCACAATTGTAAGTAGAACAATAGATTTGCAAAATAAAGGTGAGAATGGAAGAAGTAAAAATCATTATGTTCCTTTAATAACAAAGAAATCAAGAGACTAAAGAAGTATGTAGGGATCATAATGATTGGCGTCTCATCCTCTCTGACTATTTCATTAGGGATACAACGTAAGGATATGCGTGTATGTATATACAACAAATATGTAAAAAAGGTGCCATTGCTGGATATGCATAATTATTCTGTTCGTTCATCCTATCAGAAAAATTCTTTCGAGGTACCTTAGAGAATGCTTTTCGTTTTCTCTCATATTTATTTAGGTTTGTGCTATATGCTATTTGTTTTAATTGATTAATTGATCGTATTTATTTTTAACAACATGTCCTAGAAAGGTTGTACTTTAGGTCTACACACAACCTACTATTAGCCGGCACCATGCCAGCCTCGAATAAAAACTATAATATAAAATAATTTATAAAAATACAACACGTGAAACTTAAAACCACTTAAAAGACTCTCACAAAGCAGCGATGTATCTGACAGACCAGGCGCATTATGCCTTTGTATCGCAGGAAGCTGCCAAGTAAAGAATGTGTTTACGCAGCATCATATTCTTTTCTTACCAAAATAACTTGCGTTCTTTAACCCATATAATTTATCGTGAACCGGTATTACACAGTACAAAGTTCAAAATTACGCAACTCGACGAGAAATGAAACTCAATTACGTTCCCGTCGTTCGCAGCTTCCTCTCCACTAGCGATATGACAGTGTGACAGGCGGACAGTCACGGTTTGATTGAGCGACCACCGCGCATCATGTCTGTTACAGACATGATGCGCGGAGTTGGTATACTCGTATTCACACATTTCTTGTTTTAAGAACTTTGAAATTATGAGTACGATTTTTTTTATATTAGTCAAGCGCACCAATTACTTCAAATTAGAATCTAAGCTTGTATATTGCTGTAAACTATATATTAAAAATTCGGCCCAGAGTATATGATCATATATACAGAGATTCGTTGTAGATCATTGAACTTTATTTTGTTGGTTTAAGACCTATTTCACCTTGTTTTAAACAGAGGCTGAACAAATTTTTAAAAATCACAATTATAAATTTATTTTATGGATGTAATGAAGAAAAGCCATAGAGCGTTCTAAAAACACGAGAGAGAGAAAAGGTGTTATCAGATCCACTTACAAACGACTTTAACTATAGACAATGTTGATATTTGTTTTTGTACCAAATAGACCTTGACTGTGCTTGTTTTGGAAAATGAGGTATTTTTAATTTTTGAAAATGTTTTTTCAGGCACCTATTTCTAAATTTTTTGCTACAATGTTGGTTACATTTTATTAACAGGTATATTCTGAAGTTCTTTAGCAAGTGGAATTAAATACCGAACAATATACCGATAGGTATACCAGTTTTAATTGTATGGTTTGAAACTATTTATGGTACTACACAAAAAACTGGGAATAATAACACATTTACACAAAGCCAATTTCAGTTCTTTTCAGAATTAATGAAAATTAATCCATCAGTAAATTCATTCTCATAGACTCCAGTGTTATTTGGTGGTAGTTCTTGATTGCGACTATTTAGATATAATTAATTTTACTTCACAAAACGATGTAAATGAATTTCATGTCATACAGTGTACATGTCGGAATAAA
Source organism: Zeuzera pyrina (assembly GCA_907165235.1). Lineage (NCBI taxonomy): Eukaryota > Metazoa > Arthropoda > Insecta > Lepidoptera > Cossidae > Zeuzera > Zeuzera pyrina. Next base: position 26,635,459 of record OU015620.1, on the reverse strand, counting down.
AATGGTCTCTCTTTTGCAGAGTATCATAACAAATATTGTGTAAGTAAACAGTGGACAGAATCATATATAAACCGGCAACGCGACTAACGATGCAAGTTTTTCTATTTCAAAGTTGGCACGACAGATAACGCTGCCCCTGTGGTATCTATTACGTGTTCTGAAGGCCACTGGAACGTAGATAGACTAAGCCATGCGTAATATGTATATTTTAGTAATATGATGCAAGCAAATGAACAAATTGTAATTGTTCATTGTAATTTCTTCGATTTAAATTTACATAAAATTGTTAAAATTCTTGATACCTAGGCGAAAATGTGTGTGGAGAATAATAAGATTTGAGGAAGCGAAAGAAGTATGTAAGAACCGCGAAGCTTGGCGCTCCGTCTTCTCCTGTTACCCTGTTAGGGATACAGCAGGAGGATATATATGTAAATAGGTGTACGTTTTTGTGAATTTTACATTATTCATCAAGTGTCTGAATTTTATTTTGTTAATAATATTAGTTAATTTAGTTACTATGTTCCACCAAAAAGTAGAATGCATAATATCGTAAATGGTAAAGTGACAATTATTTATTTATTTTGGTTCTCAATACTTATTGGTGCAATAAAGTAAATTTTTACTTATCGTATATAAAACTGGCAATGAGTGAAACGAAAACTTTTGTATTTTGTAGGTCTGATTTGAGTAGGAAATTACATGAAAATATTTTGACTTTATAAGTAACTAAAAAATACTTCTAACGAATTTAACGTTACGTGATGTACCTATCTTAATATAATATTCGCTGATGATACAAATTAGAATTTTTAGAGAAGTTACAATATCTGTTTGAAAATTCGCGTTTTGCAGTAACATAAACGCGTACTCATAGATGAAGCATGAAGGTAATAAATGTGAAAAACTCCTTTTCGTTTTAACCCAAATTCTAGCTAATTCAACTAGATGAAAATCAATATAATTAGGGATGTTACAAACAAAAATTTACCACTAATATTTATAACCTTTCACACGTCGCGAATTGTTAGACAGAAAGAAATATATGGCGTAAGCTTGTAACAGAAAGAGATGGGATGATACATATTTCGTTTTTATCGATATGCTCTATATTTAAAAACATACTGTTGCATTTGACAGTCGAATGACACAAAACAAAGCTTTGTTCGTTAGTACTTTTTTAAAAGTGAAAAATTAATGTTACAATTTTTTTTAAATGTATGTGAAATAGAGACTCTTTTGGGTGTGATGGTAGAATGCAGTACTTTAGGCTGAAAAGGCTGGTTTGACAAACATAGGTCGTTAGAGCGAGAAAGATTATAGTGGCCACATGACGTTATATCTATTAGTAGTTAATCTGTGGCTATAAAGATATTCGCACAATTTGATTGTCATTGCAATACGTAATGGAGTAACAGGTCAAAATATTCAATTATAAAACCACAGGAGCGCGTACCACGTAATCCGATTCGGATATTAATAAATGATTGCTTTTAAATTCTTATAAAAACTTTTGATGAAATCTTTTAAATGTCGAAGTACGAGTAATCTGCAAAGTTTAAGTATCTTGTTACGCATTCTTATTGAATTCGTGTTGTGATTCGTGATGTTGGTACTGATTTATTACCCATGTGATTAAATAATAATAAAGATAGATTGAGTTAGCGTTTAATTTTTTAACGATTCTGTACATTAATAGGAAAAAAAATTCTTACGAGATAATCTCTCTGTTCGTCTTTCCGTGTTTCACAGACTATTTTATAATTTACAGACATTGATATTTTGAGTTATATTAAAAACATAGATATGATGATATGTCAAGAAGGATACAATAAGTTTTGAAAAGGCAGAACAAGAAGAAAGAAAATTAATAATAATAAGTATCCCAGGCCAATTACACCGATTGTTTCTAAATAAGCGCTTGACTTGTACTATGGGTAGCAGATTGCTCAGTAACACCAAGGCTCAAATTAGAATAGTTTATTTCTAAATATTTTTTTTATTATTTTTATTAGCTTACATTTGTATCTCACTGCTGAGCGAAGGCCTCCCGCGATTCCTTCCATCCCGAGTATGGCAAGAGAAGGCAATGAATAAGGGAGTTGAAAGTATAAACTTGACTTGATTTGAATTTTTCTTTTCATAAAAGTTTATAAAGTTAAAAAACTTTATATAGTGAAAGCGCGTGGTAGGTATTATAAATCAAAAGCAAAAGTATATCCAGGGCAGCCAAAGACTTTTTTCACCTTAATATGAATAAGTTGAGCGAATAATATTTAATATCTCGGTGGCATATCTCGGTGGCATATCTCGGTTAAAATGTGTGAGGAGAATGATTGGGACATAGACGAAGGGGTATGTAGAGTTCGCGGCACTTATTGGCGCTCCATAATTACTATCTGTATACCCCGTAACGCCTAAGATTAGTTTAGGAAATTGGTGACTTCGTTTCATCAATTCAGACAGTGATATAGTACCAAAGAACATTGTGCTTGAGTATTTTTATAAAATTAAGGTTGTAAATTTAATAGTGATATTGAAGCATTGGAGCAAAGACGAAAAAGCGTATACGTGAATTATAACATACAATCAAGAACTAAAAAAAATTTATCGGTTCTTTATTTCGGAACTGATCGGAACTTTATTGTATGGTAGCGAGGCCTGGATATGCCCGAAAGGATAAAGGAGTAAAGGATGATAAATGCAGTAGAAATGCGATTTCTTAGAAATATGTGTGGCGTCACCCTTGTGCACAGAATAAGCAATGAAGATATATGCAGTATGGCAGAGTTGCACGACAGTGTTATTGTAAAAATGAAGAAAGGAATATTTAGATGGTTCGAGCACATAGAAAGAATAAGTGATGAAAGACTGACGAAGAAAATCTACAGAGTGAAAGTGAGTGGTAAAAGAAGCCAAGGAAGACCAAGGCTGACTTATAGAGATCAAAAAGTCAGAGTGTTAGCCGATGGAAATGTCAAAAGTACTCGCATACCAGGTCGAAAATGTGTAAGGAGAATGATGAGATTTGAGGAAGCTAAATAAGTATGTAAGGACGGCGAAGCTTGGCGCTCCGTCCTTTCTGGCTACCCTGTTAGGGATAGAGCGTGAAAATATATATACTCTACTGCAAGCCATAACATTTTTTAATATTTAAATGCGCGTACATTTGACCTCAGTCCTGCCTGATGGAAGGCAGTAACGAGGTTGAATGTTAAACACGCTTGCCCAGAAGATACCTATTCACTCTTGCCTTAAAAATAAAGTTGTAAAGAAAGGGAAATTGTCGCTATCGGAAGGATAATCCATACCTTAGCAGTACGCATTATTAATGAAGAAGCAAATTGCTTCGTGCTTATGAACGCACAAATTCTAACCTTTTATTTAATCCCATTATTATATAATGCAACTATTCCTACGTTCGACAGTTAGCAAGATAGCCATCACATAATCTGATATTCTGAACTAGCCGTATGGGTCTAGGGCCGCCCGCACTCTGCAGTTGTGAAGGATATCCCCAAATCCGCCATCCCGTAATCATCCTTGCACTCAAATTGAAGGCTTGTATTATTATAACAAAGGACGTCATGCGTATATGATCAAAGTGACTCTATTTATAGTTAACTGATAGTTCATGATCTAAATTAAGAGATCCTAAGGGGGTTATAGGTACACGTCTGTATTTGTTGTTTGTATTATAAAACATTAGGCATCAATGTCTATGTATGATAGTGTTTAATATTCGTCGAAACATTCTTATTTATTCTACCCTGTTTTGAGTTTCCTTTGAATTTTCTGTTTTCAGAACTGAATCTTTTCCAACTATACAAAAATGAACTTTGATAACAGTCAAATCTTGACTTATAAAGGGTTATTTGAAAAATACTAATACCCTCTTAGTGCAAAATTCCTGTCACCATACCTAACAACCTTTGTTCTACGACTTTTTGCAAAAAATTCGTTCGTCAAAAAATATTTGTTAATTTTTTTTGTACTGTCTGAAACGTAATTACTCTGTGTACGTATTCCAATGGTACAGTGCAAGAGCACAGGGCCTCACGCCGCGCCGCCCCCACGCGCCCCGCTGAGCGCAAGCCGCTTTGGCGACCGGGCAGAGTAGGTATCATTTTCAGAAACTATTAACGTGTTTTTATTTTTGTATGAAAAAAAAACATGAATTTTTAAAAGTCGTAGAACAAAAGTTATTAGGGATGATGTTTAGAACAAAATACTAAGAGGTTATTAGTATTTTTCAATCGACTTCCAAAAAAGGAGGAGGTTCTCAATTCGGTTGTGTTTTTTTGTTTTTTTTTTTTATTTTTGTTACCTCATAACTCCGTTATTTATGAACCGATTTGGAAAATTATTTTTTTGTTTGAAAGGATACACTTCTAGATTGGTCCCATTGAAATTTCAATGGTATTGAAGCTTGCAACCTGGTTATTTATATTGACGATTCTCTTGTATGTCATTTGTTAACTTCAGTAACTGTCAAATTTAATTATATGGGTATTTGTATCGTATTTGTATAAAGTTATTTTTGTACTAACTTTCGATCCGTAAGGGATAGTTATTTCATACTTTTCAGTGTTCTTTTTTGAAGTCGGTTTAATTTTTTTATAAAAGTTTTTAATTAACCCAGTATATTAAACGAATTTTTAAAATGTATTACGAGTCCGTCCGGCTGTTCTATCCAACCGATTTGCTTAATAATTTTTTAAATGAAAGGTTTGAATTGATGCACAGATTTGTCATCAAGCATTAGAAATCACTTAACTTTCACCGTTCTCAAGTTATACTCAAACGCGATTTCCTCCTGTACGTTGCTCATTTTTTCATAGCTTTCTTTCTCTATATCTCCGGTTGTAATTGAGGTACGTGGTTCGATTTTATTTAAGAATACTTGCTGGAATAAGCTCTTTCATTTGAGCTTTTGCCCACTTAAATTGGTTTAGTTGGAGGGAAACTAGCTGTACTAGGTAGAACTAGGTAGCTTCACTTCATTCAGCTTGATTTTAAATTTTTGCATTTAACTTAGGTTAAGTTACAATTACTCATCATATAAGAGCGTTATTTTTGAATTATATAATTATATTATCAACACAATGCTGCGGAGCAGCCTCTTAATTGTATAAGTATTTGTGTCGTATCTATAAAGCTATTTTTTGCACATGAGTTTTGATAACTGAGGAATAATGATTTTGTACTTTTTAGTGTTTTTTTTGACTCCGTTTAATATTTTTACTTATGAAGTTATTTTTATATAAAAAAGTGAGCTTCGTGTTCATATATTTATGATCTGTAAAGCGTGTGACTAAATATGGGTCATAAAAGTTTAAGGATTAAATTATTTACCCTTTTTGGCATAAGATGTGTTGTCATCGACATACAATTGTAACTTTGTATTGTCATGAAAATTTTAATATTAGAACGACTAACACAGACTTTACGAATAACTTCAGACGCGCAAATCAGTATGCAATTACTTTTAACATTTTTGTCAGCTAACACTCTGGCTATTTGATCTTCGTAAGTCAGCCTTGGTCTTCCTTGGCTTCTTTTACCGCTCGCTTTCGCCCTGTAGATTTTCTTCGTCAGTCTTTCATCACACATTCTTTCTATGTGCTCGAATCATCTAAGCATTTCTTTCTTCATGTTTACAATAATATTTCCATTCCAACCCTGTAGGGTTGGAATGGAAATATTATTGTAAACCCATGTTATGTATATTGTAAACCCTACAGGGTTGGAATGGAAATATTAATCTGTGCACAGATTAATTAGTTACTAACGTAAACCTGTAGTGTCTTTTAATTATTTATTTTGTCCGGAGGGAAAAATTTTATACATTATACATAATTATTACAATTATATACCAGAATGATTGTAATGGCTGACGTGGATTTGAAACATACTCAACTAATAGCCCTCACTTGATTTAATTAAATGCTTCTAAACTTGGTTTTTAAATACGGTTAAAGTAACGAAATTCTTAACGACGTTGGAGAAGGTGTTATGTATAATTGTGCTCTCTAACAATATGATGTTTCTTTAACTGTATTCTATTCTTGGCGTAATTGATCTAAGGCTGTTGTTAGATCTAAAAATGTAAACTGTCTTTAGTGGTAAAGTGTATCTGAGTGAGAACTGAATTTGTGAATATTTCCCTAAAAAGAATGCCCGTATTATAAAGTTGTTTGAAATACATAATTTAATGATGGAAATGTCAAATGTATCTCGGCGAAACTGTGTGCGTAGAATGATGAGATTTGAACATGTGAAAGAAGAGTTTCAGGACCGCGATGCTTAGCACTCCGTTCTCTCTGACTGCCCCGCTGGAGATGCAGCGTGGGGATATGTTTGTATGTAATTGAATTAAAACTGAAGAATTTAATACTTATATCTTGATTGCTAAGCTAAATAACTGTTATTTTCGTAAATGCAACGAAAAACAATGTTTTACGCTGGAATAAATACCGACTGAAGTTTAAATTGAACCTTATTCCAAAAACGCTAAGTTTAATTTTGAAACACCGTCTATTTGATTCGATCATCATAGGACGTAGGTATTCTCATTCGAGTAAAGCTTACATTGAAACTTTCATTGGCGTTAAGCTCCGAAACTTGATTTTCGCAGAACTACTAGAATCTTAGTAACGTTAAATCGAGAACTGAGAGAGACATTGAGTGTAGTTGAATGTTGCAATTGATTACGCGTTCCTCTTTCGCTATTTATGCCCTATGAGGGCGAACTCCAAATTACAACTTGTCAGAGACACGGTCGATTTGACACGGGTCGTGTTTTGACGTTCGATTGAAATAGTCGTTTGACTATTTCAATCGAACGGTAGTCAAATGCCTGTTTAGGCATTTGACTACTTGTGTATTGTTGGAATATTTCCGGGTGTGCTTTTGAATAGACGTTTTAACGCTTGCAGACATAGTCCGAGAAAAATTGTGCTTTAATAACATGTGTATCGTTTGTTGATAAGTCGAAGAGCGCAAAGGTCGAGGTTGAAGCCCAGAATAAACCCCTATTCAAATATTTGAGGCTCAAAGGACTGGACTTCTGAAAAGCCAACAATGTATAATTGAAAATGTCACTAAATTATGCAAAACTGAATTAAAAATCTAATAATACGAGTTCATTGACTGTGCCTTCGCTGTACATTCATGATTCACTGCTGTTTGTGAAACCCAATATTGATATGTTTCCAAGACGTATGGCGGGTAGACGTGAAGGGAAATAAGTGTTTGTTTGTTATTTCGAAATAAGAATTTTTTGAACGAAGGTCTTTAACGCGGATTGTGGGAGGTTCGAGTTGGTAGAAATAGTCACGTAAGGAAAAAGCATTATCCGGCGCGGTCCCGCGCGTCACGTGGCGTTAGGGTTTTGTTTTTGTATTGACGACGACGCATTGATAAACAATAATTTAATCTAAAATAGAACTTCTGCTCTATGCAAACGTTAGCGCACGCACGTTTATGAAAAATAGGCTTATAAAAGCTAAAGATAAAGGCAGTTATTTTTGCTTATTTTAAAAATTAAAATTAAATTAAAAAAAAAATTAAAGGTTAGATCACATGAACATGTATTGCATTTGTGTACGATGATTGTTTTTAAAAAAAAGCCTACGTCTAGCCTGCATCAGCCTCCGGGCACGTAATATTATCTCTGTACCAAATTTCGTTATAATTGGTTTAGCGGTTTAGCATTTCTCTTTCAAAGTTTCATCCCCCTTTTCACCTCTTTAGGGGTAGGTTTTTGATTAAAAAGTAGTCAATGCCCGTTCCTAGGTGTCAAACTATCTCCATACCACATCATAAATAGTACGCGGTTTAGCATTTCCTATACAAAGTTGAATCCCTCTTTTCATCTCTTTAGGATTACATTTTTGATAAAAAAAGTAGTCTATGTGTTTCTGATAAAAAAAAAGTCAATTAACGCGCCAAATTTTATCATAACTGAAGTGTAGCATTTCCCATACAAAGTTTTGTCTCCGTTTTCACCTACTTAGGGGTAGATTTTTGATAAAAAAAATAACTTGTCCATTTTCTGATGTCATACTATATGCATGCCAAATTTCATCATAAACGGTTCAGCAGTTTAGCATTTCCCATACAAAATTTCGTCACCATTTTCACTTCTTCAGGGGCAGATTTTCGATAAAAAAAAGTAGCCTATCATAATATGTGCATGTTAATTACATTACATGTTATTAAACATAACATAACATATCTTCACGCTGTATCCCCAACGGGGTAGTCAGAGAGAACGGAGCGACAGGAGTCGCGGTCCTTACACACCTCTTTCGCTTTCTCAAAACTCACCATTCTCTTCACACATTTTCGCCTAGGTATGCGAGTGCTTTTGACATTTCCGTCTGCTAACACTCTGGCACATGTTATTAATATATATATTAATTTTCAACAGGACCAGTTAAGCCTTTCTTGAGTTATAAAAAGACACAGACAGACAGCCTGACAAAAACTAAAAAAATGGTATAATCGAATCAGTCATAAAACGACTATTTATCACAAAATTTGACAAACAAATTGTAATTACACACAGACGCTAGAGATTTATATAGTAGTATAGATTATGAAGAGAGAGAGAGAGAGCGAGCGAATATTGTAAGTTTGTTTATATGTGGAGGATAATCTCCAAACCACTGCATCTATTTGAAGAATTCTTCATTGTTTAAAAAGATAAATGTAATACCTGTAATCTAATGACAATTGATTCATTAATGTCAGAAACTATTTTATGTAATTCAATAATAATGAATATTGTAGTGGCACTAAATCTTGTTGCCTTTCTGACAAATTGTGCTGAAATAGATTATATGTACAGACATAGTCACTGAAGATACAAAAGCTTCTAAAATTCGAATCGAGTTTTAAAGTAAAAAAGTTAACAAGTAACAGCAAAGTTGGTAATTAAGTTAACTGAACAGTTACGATGAGTTGACTGGGTAAAAGGCGCAACCTTGCGTTATACACCTACAGTTAAAAGTGTACTTAACTGCTGGTTCTTTCTTTCTAAAGTATTTTATAATTAATTTGTGTTTAAAATTATTTTGATGAAGAGATACGCAGTATGACAAGGTTGCACGACAGTGTTATTGTAAAAATGAAGAAAAGAATGCTTAGATGGTTAGTGCACATGGAAAGAATGAATGATGAAAGACTAACAAAGAAAATCTACACAGCTAAAGTGAATGGTAAAAGAGTCTGAGGAAGATCAAGGCTGACTTATGAAGATCAAATAACTAGAGTGTTAGCCGACGGAAATGTCTAAAGCACTCTCATACCTAGGCGAAAATGTGTGAGGAGAATGATGAGATTTGAGGAAGCGAAAGAAGTATGTAAGGACCGCGACGCTTGGCGCTCTGTCCTCTCTGACCCCTTAGGGATACGGCGTGAAGATATGTATGTGTGAATGTAAAATAATTTTCTAGAAGTACTGTTAATTTACTTTTTTTAATAATAAGAATTAAGATTATTTCGTTTGGGTAAAGCAAGTAAGACTTTCATGTGATTGTTTTTTGTTATAAGAGTATAGGCGTAACAGAAATAACTAGTTATTATTGTTATTGATATTTTTTATTATATAGATGTAACAAAAATAACTAGTTATTTCTGTTGTTGATAATTTTTTATTACATAAAAATAATTAGTTGTTAATGTTTTCGGTATTTTTTTATTACATAGGTGTCTGTATATTTTGTTATATACTTGTATTTATAACTAGTTATTATTTTCTGTTGTTATATTTTATTTCTGTAGAATAGAACTAACTAGTATAAGATAAGAAAATAGAAGTAACTAGTTATTACTGTTACACCTATATAACAAAAATATTGTATACATAATGTTACGGAGCTCTGTGTTTGTTTCCTTTAGCGCGAAAGTTCTGCCTAAATTTAAACTTCCGCGTCTGTTTCCTCTTCTCCATATTTTACAATGGATATGTAACGAAAATGCTATGCAGTTGTTTAATTTTTATACGATGAACGGTGATGTGGGAGATGCGTTGAAGCGACATCGACGGGTTTAACTACGTCGAGTGATTTGCTTTGAATTATTGCGCGATAGATCAAGGCCCAAAGTGCGTGAGGGATTTTAGTTTTGTTTAATTAAGTTTTTAAATTACCAATACACCTTTTTCTGTATTGTTAATTAAAAAATTAACAATACAGCAAAAGCTTCGCTTTTAAATTATTAACTTCGTTTTTACGATGTAATTACTTCTGTTTCTGTTTTCGTTATTTCGCTGCTGTTACATCTCTAGAAATAACCATACAGGCAGAAATAATTTATATGAAATAATCGATATGAAATAATGAAATAATATGAACAGCTTTTATTATGTAGGTTGTAGGTGTTACATTTTTTTAATAATTCCGTTAAATTAAAATAAAATCATGGCTCGCAACACTACGATATGTACAAATTGATAATCGGTACAAATAAAGATATGAATATAGGTACACCTAATGTAGTGCTGCGTAGTGCGAATTTTTTTCCAATAAACTATTATACATTCGTTTGTATGTACAATTAAGTGGGTCGTTTTTGGCTAACTACGTTCGCTTTACAATACAGTTCTTCAAGAAGTCACTCTATTAACGGAAAATAGATTTAAACTTGTTATTAAATATAAATTAAATTGACTTTTAATAACATTTCAATATTTTTCCCTACTTTAGTGGTTGCATAGCAGACAAAGCACTTTTGGTTATCTGAGAGAATTTTTAGTATTCTTTGATGATATCTCAAGGTTTTTTACGATTTTATAATAACTTCTTTTCATAAAAATACGTTGCTCAGAACGGATTCATAGAGATGTAAATTAATATATATTTTTTCAGATATTAAAACAATAAATAAATTTTAAAAAAATTACCCAACTGACCAGTACAAAAAGTAGTTAATAAACTTATACATATGTATGTGTACTGGTCTTTCGAATATTACATTATAACCAGTGATCGGATAATCGGGCGCTTATATATACCTAAACTTCTTTTCTTGAAAGAATAATATGGATATTCCTTCCTGAATTAATAAGTAATCCCGGATTCCCGGGATTAAACAATTTTGTAAAAACAACTATAAGTAACTTAATGAAATTATAGCAATGGTTATTTTGATTTAGTATCTTTATTTTATTCAAAATAAATGGAATTTCAATAAAAAATGATAATGTGCACAATGTGGTCAAGTAGTGGAAATTGATTTATTTATCTAACAGTTTAGTGATCGAATCGACTAATTTATTGTATTTTATATGAATAGAAGACTAAAAAATATTACTTGTAGTTATTACACGACTGCTAAAAAAAAGGATTGTAATATTTTTTATGTATACGTATGTTTGTCCGTTTGTTTATTTTACTAAAACTTCTAAATGCCTGAACCGATATGCCTGGACCGATTTAAAAGTGTGTGGTATTGTTAGAATCCTTAGGTCATCCCGAGTGACATAGAATACCTGAATTGTCCAAAACCACCGTAAAAAAATTGCAAACTTTTTCTAACTAGAAAAACTGTCATCCGACTGCTAAAAAAGTTCTCAGTTGTATTTTTCAATCATTGATATTTCTAAGCAAGCAACACAAAAACATTAGTGTACATATGAGTAGATGACTTTATCAAAATCTATTCGCTCAAATGCAAAGTGCAAGTAAATGAGTGAGACAGCAAATAATATTATTACCTGACCAACATAATTAGACGACCAACAGAAATGACGCAATTAGAGCAAAAATGCGGCTGCGATAACGCTACGAAGGGATGAGCGGGGAGTGAAGTAGAGAGGGGGCGGGTGTGCGACCCTGCGCCCGCGCATATTTAGGTTCATTCGTCGCTTGTCTGTCTATTCATGCGTTCGGGTGTTGTGTTGTGTTTTGCTCCTTTATCTAACGACTATTGTAGATTTTCTGATAATCTGAAACATACCTTGGTCAAAGCTAGAAAATCCCACATTTCGAAACTTTTTTCAAAAATATATTTGTAACTGCAAACAAAATCGTACTATTCCTAGTGAATCTTTATTGAGAAAAACATATTTAAATCGTGTTTTCCAGGCTAAAATGAAAAGTATTCATGACGATGTACATAATTGTAAATTATGGATTTCATTAGATGAAACTACAGATTTTATGGGTCGAAATGTGGTGCATTTTTTAGTAAAACCATTAATTGAGGATGAACCTAAACAGACTTATATGTTGGCCTGTAAGACTCTAGACGCTGTGAATGGAGAATCAATATCTCAATTTGTCATTGAATGCTTGAAGAATTTGTGGGGAGACTTATTTGAATCTAAAGTTCAAAACTTGCTTATGATGTGCACCGATAGTGTAGCGTACATGATACTTGCTGGCAAAATATTGAACAAAACTTTCCCTAACATGAAGCATTTTACTTGTTTAGCTCACGCATTGCATAGGTTAACAGAAAAAATACGTTTAGATTACGAGGACGTGGATACGCTTATATCAAATGTAAAAAAAGTGTTTCTGAAATCTCCCAATAGAGTAAACATTTTAAGAGACATGTATCCAGATTTACCGTTGCCTCCACAACCCGTTATTACTAGATGGAGTACTTGGTTGGAGGCTGCATTTTATTATGCAAAATATTTTAATGAAATCTCTAACGTTATGTCTTCGTTAAATTGCAATAAAGCTATTTCCATCAAACATGTTAAAAATGTATTAACTAAAAAACACTTGTTACCCAATCTAAAATTTATAGATGAGCATTTTAAAATTATACAGATTGCAATAAAAAGTTGGAAACATATGATTTGTCCATATCCCAGACATTCGAAATATTTGAACGAGGTAAGAACGCCAATCGAGTGGACATCAAATAATGAATTAACAGATAAGTTAGAACAACTCATGGATAGAAATCCAGATTTTGACGTAGTCAGGGAAATATCCCTAAACTCTATGGAAGTAAGTGATGCTAATCTTTACAAGTTTGCGCCACTTACTTCCGTGGATGTTGCAAGGTCGTTTTCAACATATAAGTGGATTTTAAATGTCAAGAGAAATAGGTTAAAATTTGAAAATCTAGAGAAAATTATGATTATTTATTTTAACTCAATGAATGTCCTAAGTTAGAGTACTTCGAAGCAAGTAGAATCAGACGATGACGACGTTAACGTTTCTGCCTCATGTTCACAACAGCCTGACACAGAAATGCGAACTTCGTGAAACGTACGATCAAATTAATTAACAGGTGTAAGGAACAGCTATCCTTAAAATGAATTCAGATCACCTTTGTAACTATCAGACAATAATAATAAGGATAACCGTTCCTTATACTCTGTGTAGTATAATTTTTAAGTACATCTTTAATTAAAAAAAAAAAAATATTCTTTATTTAGAAAACACAGGCAACGTGTTCCGAAGTGAATAACAATACTGTATACGCTATGGGTATACGAGCTCAGTACAAACCATGGTACAAGGGCATGGTGAAGCGTCACCACGCACCAGTCGGTCGTTTTCACATCAAAATAGGTAGAAAATATTTGATTTTTTTTTTAAATTTCTGATCTTGGATCCACGGCCATGTACCTTTTAGTTCAGTAGGCTAAAGATGACGGTAATTGGCTGTAATATACAGATACACGGACAGACCGACATATATGAGGAAAGTAGAGTGCCATTTTATCTATTTTGGCTATGAAATCTTAAAAAAGATAGTTCAAAAAGCCGGTACTGAGAGGAAACGGTGCAGATTTTTCTAAATTTGCGATGAATTTAACATTCAAATTTGCCTTATAATATAACTGAATGTATTTGCATAAATAACTTTACTTTTGATTAATATCTGCTGTCTCAACTTTTACGAATCTGTACTATCTATAGATACTAATATTATAAAGAGCTAAATTTTGTTTGTATACATACATACGTATCCTCACGCCGTATCCCTAACGGGGTGGTCAGAGAGGACGGAGCACCAAGCATCGCGGTCCTTACATACTTCTTTCGCTTCCTCAAATCTCATTATTCTCCTCACACATTTTCGCCTAGACATGTGAGTGCTTTTGACATTTTCATCGGCTAACACCCTAGCTATTTGATCTTCATAAGTCATATATTTTTGTTTGTATGCAATGGATAAACTCAAAAAATAAAGCGATTTCAAAAATTCTATAGAAAGATATTCTATATAATATTCCCCTATAGAAACCTACATTATCAGCAAGTAGCATGGACTGTATTTTATTTTAAAAAACTTTCTACCCATGCGAAGCCGCTAGTAACTAATAAATGTACTGAGAGGTGTGACGATTTGCATTGATGTCCATTCGACAAATGCAGACCTTTTTGAAACGATCACGTGAAGTGACGTTCACAGATAATAAAAATTTTACGATCTCGTCGCTTCTGTAGTTCAGTGCTCAGTGCTCTCTATAGGATCATATGAAAATTATGATCTATCAAGCAAGACATACAGTACACGAGACTTTATAAGGAATTTTGTAGTGTTTAATAAGCAACATGTGTACTCAATTTCGCAGACGAATTACGTTCCATATAAAAGTTTCACATACAATTCAAATACTTCTTCTCTACTCTTAAAATGTAAATTTTCATAAATCATTTCTGAGTGGGGGTCCCTACATTACACCAACTATCAACGGACCAAATTTCGTGACTTTAGCTTTAGCAGGTTTTGAGATTTCATGATTCAGTCATTCCGCCTGTGAGTGGTATTTTGCTTTAATGTGTGTAGTACATAGATTAAGGTATTTGGACGCTGTAAAACACACACTATAGTGGCAAAGATATACAGTTTTAAGAGAATTAAAATCAAATGCCTTCGACAGTAATTAAATAAAATTGATTAAATAAAATTAATGCTGGAGTCAAAACTTTTCTTTTGCCTCGTTTTACAGTTTCTTTGTAGACACAACAACAAACATATCTTCACGCTGTATCTCTAATCCCTATTCTCGATTCAATGCTGGTTAGCTGGCAGTCTGATCTCTGGAATATTCTGAGGATGTTTCGTTCGGAGGCGAAACACGTGTCTATTAGTTTTGGAATTTTGAACGGAACATAGCTAAAACTCTAAGAATTTTTTTTTTAAATTCATCATATAAATAATAATGGACAAATGAATGTGTTTCATTTAATATATATCATGTAATCATGCAATCTTCGAGTTTATGTCAAAAAAAAATTAAAACATAAGAAACTGAATGATATCAGATCATTAATTGATTTTATCATGATTAGTCTTAAAGCTTAATTATTACAGTGTTCAGATTGCCAATCAAAATTAAACGTTTAACTTCTGTCATGATAATAATGAAAACGGGAATACTCAGGATATCTAAAGCTTTTACAAAGTATGACTATAGATTAACACAGCGAAAATGTACAAAAGTAGAAGCCAATACCAATGCCAACTTATGAAGATCAAATGGCCTGTATGTTAACTGAAGCACTCGTATATCGGTCTAAATGTGCGAAGAAGTATAAGAGGTATGTAAAGACCGTTGACACTGTTACACATTTGTTTGTGCGTACGTTTTTTCTTAAATAGTGAAACATTGTGACCATCCTTTTTCTTATCTATTAGGTGTAGAATTTGAAAAAATAGTATTACAAAGTGATTTAACGAGTAACTCTTAATATTTAATATTCATTCACACATAATAATATTCAATGTTCGGATCGACCCCACAATTGACTTTGGTCCATAAGAAAGCTGTTGTATACTATGTCTAGTAATTGCTAAGCTTCATATGTCTTAGATCCTAGGTCTTAGATCTCTTCAGTGTATTTAACAGTTAGTTCCTTCCATTTTGCGAATCAATGGCTTATACTGTAGTTACTTCGACATAAGGATCACAATTCCACTCAATCACAGAGTAATTACTCCAAATGAAATTACCTTTTATTGTTAATGGTGCTTCCAAAGCCAGATATAAAATAGCGTTTGCACCTTCTTTAAAAGCTTTCTTAGTTTTCCTTTCGTCTTTGCTGGAAAGACTGCCAGGATTCACACAGTTTATAATAGCACCTTTATTTGACCACTCTCTGTGCTGCAGGAATGTTACAGCGTTAAGCGCGACTTTGCTAACGGCTTGAACGTTCATACCCCATCCTTCGGTTTTCTCGATACCTCTGCGGCAAGCTTCCTCATAGTCTTGCATAACGGCTACTAATTCATCTTCTGTCAGCGTTGGATCACTAATTCTTTTTTTTATAGCTTCATTTTCTATAGTAGCAAGAAGGCCAGCAGGTCCTGAGACGTTCACCACTCTTGCGTTTTCATCCAACAACGGATATACCAGTTTTCCGAAGTTTATGTAGCCATAGAAGTTTACGCTCAAAGTTCTTCTGACTCTCTCAAAGTGTGACAGATTCTTCTCGTGTACGTAATCTGTAACGTTTATGATCAAATTTATTCTTTCGTCTTGATCTTGGATGTGGTATCTTAGTCTGATAATGCTTTTAGTGTATGTCACGTCCATTTGAATGTAGTTGAGGTTGGCAGCATCTTTTTCTAATGTTTTCAGTATATTGTATCCAGTAGTCTCTTCCTCAGTTGTAAAATATATCTTTCCTTTATATTTCTTGGTAAGTTTTTTCAGGACTTGGTAACCTAGATTGCTAGCAGCACCGACTACTAGTGCTACGTTACTCATAGCGGCTATTTTGATACTAACATTTCTGATTTTATCATTCTTATCAGCTGTTAGATGACGCCAGTTATCAGTGACCGAATGTAATGTACAAATAAGATTACATCGAGATAACACGGAAATATGGAGTGTTACAGATTTATATATCTGCAGATAAGTTTTGATGCTGTGAAAATTTTTTAGGATAGACTTTTTCATAAATATCTTGTAGTCACAACATTCATATATGTTTTAGCTATTAAATATTTATTTTTTATGATTGACTGTTTATTATTTATTAAGTAACCATTAGATTTAACCGTTGTTATAATGTAGTTATTGAATTAAATAATCGTTTTTCCAATCTTAAGAAAAATCTTCCAAAGATGCATTATGTATATTTTTTACCATAGATTTTTGCTTATTTACTTTCTAAATTACTGCATCGTTGTAATGTGTGCTACTGTCTGTATATTGCCATTGTATGCAATGCCATTGTAATTTATGAATTCAAGAACAACAAATTTTCTCATGACTTCATTTGCGATGGAATTAGTACTGAGAAATGTTTGTTTGTATTTTTCTCAGACGTGTGTGTAAAATTTAAGGTTAATTACTTCAGAAGTTTTTGAGTGAAGAAAAAAGTACTAATAATATATCTCTTTAAAAATGTTAGTAGACATAAACTTCTCAATGTAGTTTTATTAATCTTTCGAATAATTTATTATTATTTATTTACTGATTATCGACTAATGATAAAACTACGTTGCAGACCTGATATGAAGAGTTTAATTAAAACTAATACCCATCTGTACATCCGTACATAAGAGCCGAGCACCTCATCATTTTCGTCACACATTTTGTGTGTGGTAGAACCACGCTGCATTGTACCACTAATTGCACCGGCTCGCCTTGTGAAATACTACCCTCTTACAGAATATCGGCGTGAATTAACAGCATCTATTGCTGTTGTGTGTGTTGTGAGTGAAAGTGTCGATAGCCCAGCTCACCTTCCCCCTCCTTTCCTTCCTCTACGTAAAGGTGGGCAACGCGCCCGTGATTCCCCGAACGTTGCGGGTGTCCATGGGCGGTGGTG
The DNA here is from genome assembly GCA_907165235.1 of Zeuzera pyrina. Lineage (NCBI taxonomy): Eukaryota > Metazoa > Arthropoda > Insecta > Lepidoptera > Cossidae > Zeuzera > Zeuzera pyrina. The sequence continues at coordinate 26,617,700 of OU015620.1, read as the reverse complement.
ATTACATTCCATCAGGTGACTTGCTAGCTCGTTAGCCCCTATGTCATAAAAAACACGATAACAAAAAATTACACCTGTTTGACTTTCTTGGCAGTTCTTTTAAGTTAAGTTTTCCCAAGTCTATAATAGATTTGACTTCTGAAAATATTTTGTAATAGTTATAATAAATTTATATCTATATTTTATTAGCTGTATTCAATTGAAGTCCATACTTATTTATCGACACGTTTCGCTTATCAACAAACCATTTTAGGAAAGTTTAGATGCAGTCATTTTGAATCAACTGGTTCAAAACTTTCCGAAGATGCTTCGTTGAGAAGTGAAACGCGTGGCGACAACAAAATATATGTCGGAAAAGACACGGGGAAATTAGTGCTTTTGCAACTCAGCCATGAGAAATAGGTACCTAATCTTACAAGACGCAAACTACTCCATAAAATACAACGTTAAGACAAAGTTAATGTGCAAACGACAGAAAACTCTTCATAACAATTATAACGTAGGTAATTGGAAATTTAATAATGGCAAACGATCCATCGGAGACATGCTATCGCACCGGCCGCCGTAGTCTAACAGACTCAGCGCCGGCCCCGACGTTCCGTTAACGCGTTATCGGAAGTCGCGCTTAGCCATAGTATAGTCAAATGAGTGCCTTTTATTATTTCCACCGACACGGCCTTCCTGACAACACGCACGTCTTCGTGCGTTCTTCATCTCATTCAAAAAGAAATAAAACGAAATCAGCACGTCTCTGCAACAAACATCTCTTCATTCTATCACAGACACCCTAAACGTCTTCACAAACACCCTAAACATCTTCACATACACCCTAAACATCTTCACATACACCCTAAACATCTTCACATACACCCTAAACATCTTCACATACACCCTAAACATCTTCACATACACCCTAAACATCTTCACATACACCCTAAACATCTTCATATACACCCTAAACATCTTCACGTACACCCTAAACATCTTCACATACATCCTAAACATCTTCACATACATCCTAAACATCTTCACGTACACCCTAAACATCTTCACATACATCCTAAACATCTTCACGTACACCCTAAACATCTTCACAAACATCTTAAACAGCTTCATACAAGGTACGCAATCACAATAACCCCGAACACGCTAACACAAGGTACCCAATGAAGAACACCCTAAACACCCCCATACGAGTTACGCGTATAACACTCGCTACAGACCTGCGCCTTGCAGTCTGTCAACAAGATGCTACTTACCTTACGTACCTTCATCACGTCGTCACATACATTACGCGTATAGCACTCGCTACAGATATGCGCCACACGCTGGGGACAAACGCGCATATAGCACGAGGTAGGCCAGCGGCTTGCAAGCCAGTCAACGAGATGCTACATAACGTACCTTCAACATCTCACACGCCGAATGGTCCCACGACCAACGCGTCACTCTCGGGCTCCATCTCGCCCACCGACTCCTCTCTCGTCAACAACACTATAGCTGACGTGAACTCGTTTTACTCTAAAGCAGACTACATAGTGATTTCATTGTCACCATGAGTCCTTCACTCCCTTTAGGTACCCTATGCAAACATGTCGGGTACACGATACTTCAAATTCTGAAAGTTTACCCTTGAACACTCATCGTACACCTCATTCACTTAGTAAGTTTTAAATCAGAATTTCCAGCTCCAACTAAGTCAAAGTCACCCTATTCCACTCACGCAAACCCAGCCACAAGGCGTTCTCGAACGCCAGATCCACTCCGGCTCGAATCTAAAAGAAAACTCAGATACCTTGAAGAACCGACAAAAAACTCAGCCAGGCGCCATTCTTTCAACATCATTCCACAACAGGCCAGTGACTGTCTCGTAACTACAGAAGACTTAGTTGTGCGGCGTATTGAGAATTGATTGGATAATAAACCCAACTGCCTACCTAATGTAACTAGTTTATTTGACCTACACCCCTAGTCTATACTTTACCTATCTGTTCACGGGGTACCTTACCTACCTACCTACACGCTTCTTCGTGACAACGGAGTGAACCTACAGTGATATCACGCAAGGACATTTTTGCCAAGGATGTCAGACAACCGAAAACGAATGATCGCTGCCACATACAATAACTCTGTCCACGCGGCCGCCATATTAATTGACTCGTTTTCACAAACTACTAGCATTGTGTAGCAGATTGTAACAATGACGGTAACATAAAAAAATCAGTTCGATTATAAATTCTCGCTTAATTATCGCTCGCTATTACATAGCCATACAGACGTATCGCACGACTTTATGTGTTCCCGTGAACATAACAAAATTCAACTGCAGTTTGAGGTTATTACAGGTTTGGCCTACCTGACGCACGTTGCAATAATTAATCGGAATGAGGAGAAAAAAAGGAGAAAGCGCAGTAAGCTTTTGGTAATCTTTAACAACTATTTACACATACATATTTAGACTTATCAATCAACAGTCATGAACACACACAGCAACAATTAAGCCCCAGTTGCTATCAGAAACGTAGTGACATGTTACCCAGGTCATCGTCACATTACCAGCCGCCCAACGCGCCCTGGATAATAATTCAGTGCGCAGTTACGACTACGTTTAGTGTGTGTATCAGGGCGAAAGTAGCCATGGTATAACATAACCTCCACCACTCTCATTAACATCGCACGAATCTAACTCTGCGAGAACTTTACCTCGTGACATTTTACGAAAACGTTCATGAGCGTAGATACTTGTAGATCCGAGTACTAGTCAAAGATTTCAAAACCTAACGGTAACCTTCAAGCAACTAACTTTAAATGGACTCCCGAATTGAATATTGTGTTAGATTTGATTACTCTCGTCGTTATTTTTCAACATAAAACCACAGACTTTAAATTTAATTAATTTTGATTCATTGCTATCAAATTTAATGTAGCGTTCAGCGTTCTCTTCAATATTCGCTACCACGTGTTCCGTCGCATTTGTAACATCGGGTTCATTCCCTATCCGTACTCAGTTTCAAAAACTTCGCTACCCAACTTTAAGAAGAATTCAAAAGCGCTAGCAATGTTTAAACTTGTTTTGGTCATAGTGTCAACAAGGTTTTAGAGTTTCACGGTTATTAATTAGATCACATCTTCACAATCGTCGGGTTCGACATGAAACAAAATTTTCACACCACTAACTTTAAACATAACCTCCCACGATATTTGCTCGGTACTATACACTCCTAAATCACCAATGCCAGTAATACTAAAACTAGAATCAACACACAGAACATCGGGCTCTAGAATCAGAATAAAATGGCTACGACTCACCGGGCTGTAGTTTCAGTTGTTAACGTAATCCTTGCATCCTGCAAGCGTCCACATGTCGATCAGTAGCCGAATTCTTCTTTTACAAAAGATCGTGGATGCGACGAGTAAGGGAGTTAACAATGTGGATAGACTGGCATTTTGTTCACTCGCGATTACACCTCAATCAGACTCACTGGTACCGTAATCCCACTTCTGATGTCGGAAAAGACACGGGGCAATTCGTGCTTTTGCAACTCAGCCATGAGAAATAGGTACCTAATCTTACAAGACGCAAACTACTCCATAAAATACAACGTTAAGACAAAGTTAATGTGCAAACGACAGAAAACTCTTCATAACAATTATAACGTAGGTAATTGGAAATTTAATAATGGCAAACGATCCATCGGAGACATGCTATCGCACCGGCCGCCGTAGTCTAACAGACTCAGCGCCGGCCCCGACGTTCCGTTAACGCGTCATCGGAAGTCGCGCTTAGCCATAGTATAGTCAAATGAGTGCCTTTTATTATTTCCACCGACATATACATAATTTAAGTAAAAATAACAAATTTGTAAAGTGTCATCGTGTGATCGTTGAGAAGATTACAATATGTATGGGCATCTTACAAAACTACACGTTTTCATGAAATGCCAACTAATATCTGCCACATAGTTAATTGTGACATGTTTGACGATTCGTCCAGATATGGTTGAACACATCGTTTCTGTAGGGTGTATTCAGTAAATAAAACGTAAAAAAATTAAACCATCTTTAAAAAACACTGAAAAGTACAATATAATTATCCTTTACTAATCAAAATTCTAGTATAATAATAACTTTATTAATACAGTGCAAATATCTATATGTAATTAAATTTGACAGTTACTGAAGTCGGTGCCAAATCATTGTTCAACAACAGAAAATCTACTAGTTTGGTAGGCTTGACAAATATACTTGGCGTTCACAAACAAAGACCGTTAGTTAGGACCGAAGGCACATCAAGAAAAATACTTACAGGCGAAAGGAGAACTTCCTCTTTTTTTTGAAGGTTAAAAATTAAGTACGAATTGTTATAACTTCTTTCTGCTTATAGTTTCGTTGGTTTAATTATTTCATTATTCTGGTGTAATTACCTCATAACTACCATTTTTGAGTGCAACATTGAATTTGTTTTACGTAAACCAATAGCGGAGCGTGAAGACAGCGCCACATCTGCTTGAAATACAACTGTTTTACGTTATGGCCAGCAAATCAAGATACGGCGAATGTGGCGTTTGTTCAAATTCAAGGCTAAATGAATATCGACAAAAGTTAAGCAAAACTTTTGTCCATATTTATTTAGCCTGGAATTCGTCTATCGACTGTTCTGTTCGACTTTTCATTGGGCATATTATAACAAAAAGGCCACATATAGGTATGTGTACACTGTTAGAAATATTTATGAAATTACAATATTATTATCATTAAGGTTGCCTGGAAGAAATTTATTTAGTGATAAAGCCGCTTAATTGTACTTTTTCATTGTATTTTTCTTTTTGACTTTATATATTCTGAACTGGTGCAATAAAGGGTATTGTATCGTATCGTATTGCATTCTTATTACTTTTATTTTTTATATTTTTATTAAACAAACTTACAGTAAAAGTAAACTTGAGTGTGTTGCAATGCAATATTCAGGTAGGTACAATATTTGTAATTGTAAACTACTTCGTATAGTAACTACAAAAATGAGTTGTATTTTTGCTAAATCGTTGTCAAAGTCTATACTAATATTACCAAAGGTAAACTTTGTTTGTTTGTATGTAATGTATAAACTCAAAAACTACTCTAACGATTTAAAAAATTCTTTCACCCATAGAAACCTACATTATCAGCGAGTAACATGGGCTGTATTTCATTAAAAAAAATGTCTGCCCGTGGGAAACCGGGTCGGATTGCTAGTAAGTTATAAGTTGTAATTTCCCAATGAAGAATAGTACTTTTAAAAAAAAAGCATTGGCGGTTTACTACAAATATTTGTGAATTGATCGACTGCAATGATTAGTAGAATTACAAAACTATATTGTAATTAAAATCACAAGAAAATAGTTTCGTTTGCGTAAATTGCATTTTTTTACAACAATTTTTTTAATTTTTAATTTTTTAAATCTCTGTAATATTTTAATATTTTAAACAGGTATAGTAGTTTCTCTACCCAAAATGTTGTTAAATAAAAAGCGCTTCAGTTTTAAGTCCCATTTGCTGTAATGTTTACTCGAATTACTAGAAAGTATTGTAATTGAAATTGCAACATTATGTACAATATATACATATACAATGTACACACTATAATAATGTACACACAGTCGTTATCTCTTCGCAATATTTATTATTGGAATGCTTTAGTTCATTGTGGTTTTACAAATCCTTTCTCAATACTAATTCATAGAGATATGTATTTAATAGGGCAACAATTTAATAGGGCATTTCATCGTGGTGTATCACGAAATGTCCAGGGAGGTATATAATAAATGAGTGGCCCGTTGGCGCAGTGGCATATGCATCTGCTTTCCAAGCTAGGGTCCCGGGTTCGATCCCCGGTCAGGTGAATTTAGGAAACGAACTTTTCTAAATTAGCTTGGAGTCTGGGTGCTACTGGGAACTCCCCCAGAGTTCGTTGTGTGGTACCCATAGTACAAGTTTACTGCTTAGTTTGGGCTCACACAATCTGTGTAATTGTCTGGAGTATTATTATTATTATAATCAGCTCAACTGTACAATTGTACGACGATAAATACATGAGATATATTGGAGAGAAATAACAAAACAATGCTTCGTTATAGATTTAACTAATACATTATTTTGAAATTGGATTAGGCTCGCTTCTGAGAGACTTGCGCTCATCAGTATATATTCAGGCTGTTACAGTACTATGCGATATTTATTATTTATTTATGTAGATGTACAATCCAGTTTTATCCGACGTGTGCCGTATGTTGTCGGTTCAAAGGAACCGATAAATATTTATTGCCTCTTACGAATTAGTAGCGGGTTCAACGTCCGCTGCTGTCTCCAAGTTGTTTTTCAATTTATTTATACGTTATCTTGAACGTAATTTTACAATAAAGAAACATTTTGAAAAAATCTGCTGAGTCGAGAATTCAATTATTTTAGCATATAGCTACTATGTAGGTTTCGGTTTTAGATTTTGCTTTGTACTCATTTTTAAATGTTTTCCGTTTCTGCAATGATTTATTTAAATATTTAAACCATAACGTTACCTTTGAGTAACTGTTAATTTAATCGTTAAGTAAATGTTTTCACGTTGATTATGATAAATGGTTTACTTCTGAAATTCTGAAGTACAACTTCCCGATTTATTTTGAATTAACAAATAAAAGAAGTAAATACCAAAAAAAATTCGTTTCGGATTATGTTTCCTTTGAATTATGATAGAAAAACAAAAAAAAAAAACAGTATGGGTTGCAGGGCTTACGACAGAAATGGAATTTCATAGAAAAGTTCCGTATGTATGTAATTTGCATCTATACTATCGACACGCCCGCAAGGGTAGCAGAGCATACAATTTATATGCCTATATTTTTTGTTCTGTCATAGTGTCGTATCAGCTTGTAGCGTCGAGCATCACGCGTGTCGAGTTGGTGTGGGACCACTTGAATTTATTTTGTCGCGCGACAGTTTTAATTTTGCGATAACTTTTAAGATATTAATTTAAATTGTGTGGTGTAAAGGGAAATTATAATGTGCATGAAATGCTTAAGGTAATTAACATATACAATTAATTTAATAAGGACAAATATCGTATCCGTCTATATAGCTTTCCAATTACCACATTATATGTGCCCTTTTTTTTAACATTAAAATGGGTATAGTAAGCTATCCTTAAAAGATCACCATCGCGGATTGTTCTGTAGACCTATAAAAGAACACAATTCCACCATACATTGTTCTGTTATATCTCAAAGAAGCAGCGTTTTCGATGAAATCTCCCAGTCGGCTAGATTTTTTCCTACAATATTAACAATCATCCATCTATCATATTTCAACCAATTTACATAAAACATTAACGAATTATACATATAAACCTTTCTCTTGAATCATTTCGTCATTTGGTGAAAACCGTATGAAAATCCGTTCGGTAGTCTTTGAGTTTATCGCGTTCAGACAGACAGACAGTGAAAGTGAAGTGTGGTATGTGCCACGCGCTTGTTACCAAACCCAATCGAAGTCTAGCGAGATCGTCAGTGACGGACCGACACACTTCAGTTATAAATAATAATATTAAAGCTTTTATTTACTTGTCTGATATTGTACATGGACAAAATTTTATATAAACAGTATTCGCGACCCGCCTCGGCTACGCACGGGTAGAAAATTTTTTGAAAATAAAATACAACCCATGTTAATCGCTGATGATGTAGCTTTCTATTAGATGCAAGAATTTTTTAAATCGGTTGAGTAGTTTTTGAGTTTATCTATTACATGTGATAAATTCTTGAAATCTTTAGCTATTTACAGCTCAAACTTCAAAAACCACCAATCGACACGTGTTTCGCCTCTCAACGAAGTATTCTCAGAATATTCCAGAGATCAGACTCAGTCAGCTAACCAGCACCGAATCTTCGAGGCCTTTGCCGAATCCAAAAAATTCGGCGCTGGTTAGCTGACCGAGTCTGATCTCTGGAATATCTTGAAGATGCTTCTTTGAGAGGCGAAACACGTGTCGATTGGTGGTTTTTGGAGTTTGAGCGGAAAATAGCTAAAGATTTCAGGAATATATCAGGACAATCCGTCGGCTAACACTCTGGCTATTAGATCTTCATAAGTCAGCGATTATAAATTTGTCAGTGATTATAAATTAGTAATATTTATTTTTTAAATATTACTAATTTATAATCACTCTTTCGTTTCTTCGATAGGGATTGATCGGACCCTGTTTTGGGTACAAGCCTCCTCCATTTTTCCAGTTTTTCCTGTCTCTTGCTTTGGTCTGCCATTCTATTTCTGCTGTAGCGATGATGTCATCTGTCCATCTCTTTCTTCTCGTCAACCTTTTGCCTTGTATTGAGTGCTTTCACAGATTTTATTTAGGTCATTTTTATTCTCAATTTTAAAGTTCTGTGTAAAAATTTCATCTCGGAAATATCCTGAACATTGATATAAAAATATCTCCTATACGATAGATATAGTTCTGTTACTATGTTACAATAATACTATTTGCTGTCCACGACGATGTCTGTGTAAAAAATATTTTATTTTAATAACGCCTTTTACCCCAGTAGAATATTGATTGTTGTTTCATAATTATCTAAATACGTGTTCGATTAGTTCATTCTATATATAAAGTTTTTTGTCATTAACTGCATTTTTAATTTTATGGAAAATAATTTTCACGTCTGTTTTCAAAACCAAAACCAAATTGAATATCCCAAAAATCCTTTTCATACCAGTTTATCTCATACAAGGAATTTTTGCAAAATATTAAGTAATCAATGAATGAATACGCCATGCAACGCACACCAATCATCTGCTCTCAAACTAGGGCATTCCCTGTGCTATGAGAACCAGACGATGACTACTAGGGGCGTTCCCAGTACACCCAGACCCGAGACAATCTAGAAAAGTTCGTTTCCTAAATTGACCCGATCAGGAATCGAACCCGGACCCTTCCGCGTTACCTTGGGTACAACATATAAACCACTGCGCCATTGAGGTCATCAGTTAAGTTTCTGTACCCAGGAGTTTGGGCTGTGTGTAAATATATTATGCAGTTTTTCATTTATACTTTATCTTTAACGGTGTAGTCAGAGAAGCTGAAGCGATAAGCGCTGCGGTCCTTACATGCTTCTTTCGCATCCTCCAATTTCATAATTCTCCTCAAGCACCTTCGTCTTATGTGGTTTTGACATTTCCATCAGCTTAAATTTCCTTTCGACTTCACCATTAGACCAGCTTCATCGTACCATATTAATTGTATTGTCACCGAAGATACGCAAGTATACCAAATTTGAGCCCAATCGAACGTTAGAAAGTGGTTCTAATTTAGCATCCAAGATTTGACCTACACAAACATACGTACTAACGGCAAGTTAAATAAAAGCTTGTTACAGCTAGAATGTGACATAAAGTGCTTTCGCTCTGACAATGGCCTGAAGTATGCCAACTTTAATTTTTCCATAAAGTTCCATAAAGCTGTTTGATAGTTCATCAAACCACTATACCATACGGTCCTGAGCAAAATGGAGTTGCTGAACGAATGAATAGAACATTCGTAGAGTAGCAAAGTGCCTGTTAATTAACGCCAACTTACCTAAACAAAATTGGGCCGATTCTGTACACACTGCTGCTTATCTGATCAACAGAACTCGAACTCGATCACTGAAATACAAAACACCAGAAGAGATGTGGTCTGGTCAGAAACCGAATGTCAATCACTTAAGAATATTCGGATGTGAAGTAATGATTCATCTTCCCAAAAAAAAGAGAAGGAAATGGGATTCAAAAGCACAGACAGCAATATTCTCGGTTACTGTGATCATTCGAAAGGAAACAGCTTTTTGATTCCGGGTTCCGAAACAGTAATAAGAAGTAGAGATGTAGTCTTTTTTGAATCCACAGTGATAAGAAATTATGTTCCAGTGGATTTAATATAGAATAACTCGTCATGTGACCGGTCATATGAACTAACTGTCAAGTACAAATCTGAAAGCTGTGATGCAATGACACGATAAAATCCACAAACACTGATTATTACTCGAGCCAGATAATGATTCAGGTAGTAAATACTTACCTAATGAAACCATTGAAACACCATCTTTCTCACGTGTAACTCTGAGGCCCAGAAATAAACAAATGTTTTCAAAATCTAAAGATAAAGAAAAAAAAGGTTATCTGTGCTGCATTGAAGATATTCCTGTTCCGCTGAATTACAATCAGACAATTATGTCAGATGATTCTGAAAAATAGAAAACGTCAATGGAGAAAGAATTAAAATGTCATTATCGGAATGGAACTTGGATATGGTTAGAAAAGCCTCAGAATTCAAAGCCAATTGGAAGCAAATGGGTTTTCTAGATTAAAGATAAACCAACGGCTTCTTATTACAGAGCTCGACTGTGTGCAAAAGGTTATACATAAAGAGAAGGCATCGACTATGATGAAACGTTCTCACCAACAGTAAGGTACGACTCTATTCGTTTGTTATTGTCAATTATTGCAGCTCAAGAGAAATTAGAAATCGTTTAATTTGATGTAACCACTGCTTTTTTGTACGCGAGTTAAAAGAAAATATAATGATAGCACCTGAGGAACTAGACTGCAAACCTAACATGGTATATAAACTCATCAATTCATTGCATGGATTAAAACAGGCATCTAGGTGTTGGAACACTAAATTCAATTCAGTTCTTAACAAATTTGGTTTTGAGAAATGTAAAGCAAATCAGTGTGCTTATATTACAATAATAAATGGTTTTTAATGTCATCTGTGCACTATATTGATGATGGGACTTTTGCTCTGTAAATATAAATCTACCACAATGGAAGTAATCAATGATCTGAAAGCAAACTTTGATCTAAAAGTATGTCCTCCTCTATCAAATTTTGTGGTTATGCAAATAGAAAAATATGAACACTATTTTAGTTCATCAGACCTAATACATTAATCAATTGTTGAAGAAATCCAACATGCAGAATGCTAACCCCAACTCTATTCCTGCTGATCCATATGTAATATTGCAGAAGACTTATGCTGCACCAAAAGAAAATTATCTGTACCGAGAAGCAGTAGGATCACTAATTCATGCAGCAACTGTAAGCAGACCTGAGATTATGTTTGGTGGAAGCCAGGTGAGTCGATACTTACACTCTTATGACGCCTCTCAATGGAATGCTGTAAAGAAAACATTTAAATACCTGAAAGAGACTTTGCAAATGATATAGCAACAAGATGCTTAATAACTGGTTATGTGTTTATTAAAAATAGAGTCGCAGTAACTTGGTTATTTCAACGTTAGAAAACTGTGGCCTTATCTACGACAGAGGCAGAATTCATGGCCACTTGTGCAGCCATTAAGGAAGCGTTGTGGTTGAGGCAGTTAGTGATGTCAGGGAATTTAATCAAAATTCTATGTGTATAAACATTGACAATCAAGGTGCCATTAATGTGATTAAAATAGTGAGTGTCGTAAGAGGTGTAAACACATTGATAATAAGTATAATTTTGTCAAAGAGAAATACTATGAAAATGGTATTAGCTTGAACTATGTACACACTGATAATCAGTACGCTGATATTTTTACAAAGGCTCTAAAGATAAATGTAGGTATCTGAGACACAACATTGGAATGTCAAACCCTACTATCTAATTTGTAGTAGTCATGACTTATAATTAAATGCTATTATCCCTGTATTAATTATTGTCAATTTAAATTTCAAACATTTTTCGGAAAGCTCGTATTTGGTAAGAGTGTTAAAATATTAGTCAGTTGTAACTCTTCTGTTTAAATTTCGTGCCTTTATCACTTCTCAATTATGAATCTCTTTCTGCTCTGTGGACATCACGATGCTTGTTGTGCTTTGCACGTTTTTAAATAAATTTAAAATTAATCTTGTTGCGAATCATACTTTCATTGCGTTAGTGTATCATGGTATCAGTCAAAAAGTGTTTAAACAAACAAACATATGACGATTACATATATACAAACGTCTATTTTTATATATACAGATAAATAGATAAGTTCACATAAGCATTGTTATATTGTTACATAGTTATGTTACAATGTTACATCGCAGTATTCATTGGTTAGTTCTTTGTTAGAAAGGCTTTCACGGCGGAAGTGCCGGCGCGACCTACAACTTCCGTTTACAACATTATTGTAGTAGCGAAGTTGGGTTATATGATTTAATACTTGTTAGAAAACGGGGAGGAAATTAAAATTAAGGGTTGGTTTTGCGTAGCAATTATTTAATTCATATTATAAGTCTTCGGTGTTTATTTGAATATCGGAGAAAGAAACAATTATGTAATCACGTCGATGTCCGCCTGATTGTCTATCACAGCAGTTGTTACATACATTTATTTCTTCACGCTGTATCCCTGACAGGGTAGTCGGAGAGGACAGAGCGCCAAGCTTTGCGGTCCTTACATGCTTCTTTCGCTTTCTCAAACCTCTCATTCTCCTCACACATTTTCGCCTAGGTATGCGAGTGCTTTTGCCATTTGTGTCAGCTAACACTCTGGCTATTTGACCTTTATAAGTCAGCCTTGGTCTTCCTAGGCTACTTTTATCACTCGCTTTCGCTCTGTAGATTTTCTTCATCAGTCGTTCATCACTCATTCTTTCTACGTGCCCGAACCATCTATGCATTCCTTTCTTCATTTTTACAATAACACTGTCGTGCAATCCTGCCATACTGCGTATCACAGCAGTTGTTATTGGAGGTTATTTAAACGTATGTAACTGTAAGATGTGTACAAGTGTAAAGATAAGAGATAAGTTCACATCACAATGAGCTCTCATCATCTCAACCGTCCTTATTACAGAAAACTCAACTAAATGTATTTTTAATATTGTCTCCCAATTCAAACATGCTGTCATTCAAAACACAGGTAACAAAATTAATCAATAAGAACACTGTAATCTTTGGGCCACGATAGATGTCGCTGCGGATGTGTTATTCAACTTTTTAACGGAAGATTAAAAAAGTAAAATCTAATCTGACAATTATCAGTGTATTTTAAAATTATAAAAAAACACAACGCAAACTTTTGAAATGATTTTTTTGTGAAATTGTGTTGTATCTAGCAGTAAATACATTATATTATGTTATTGTAAATATTTAAATCACACGTAAAGTGATTATTGGAAAAGAAAATTTTGTACTATTATTTATATCTGCTGTACTATTTTGTACTATTATTTATACATTATTTATAGCTGCTTACTTTGGGACTAGATGGCACTGTGTGAAATGTCTGAGTATATTATTATTATTATATTGTTATGGAATAATTAAAAATAAAACATACAATGGAGGTTGTTCATTTACTTGGAGAACTTTCAGCCCTTTTAGTAAGACGCCCAGTGTTAACTGTAGTATAAAACTCGTAAATAACAGCTCGGATTCTTCAAAGCGTCGCCATCAATTTTACTGTTTTCCTTAAGGTCATTATACTAATAGGGTGACTATGAGTCAGTACTTAAATTAGTATTGTGTGGGCAAGTTGGATGGTATTTATAATGTACTAGCTTTTGCTCGCGACTTCGTTCACGTGAAGTTCACAAAGACACATAATATCTATATAAATTATAGCCTACGTGTTATTCTGATGTATGAGCTATGTTATTGTAAAGTTTCATTAACATCCATTGATTAGTTTTTGCGTGAAAGAGTAACAACCATCCATACATCCATCCTCACAAACTTTCGCGTTTATAATATTATAAAATATAAACATAAAATTTTAAAATAAATATAAAAATAAATAGGATTAGTAGTAAGAGAGTAAGTAGTGTAGCACGTTTTTTTGTTAGGGCACTATAATTTATACTTACAGTTTAATTACATACATACTAGACATATTCAGGGATTTTATTTACATTCCACATTACTACTGCAGAGGTTAGGGTATACGACAAATGTCAACTGTCAACGAACCAATGATTAAATGGTAAGGCGTTCTGAAATTTGTTCGCGATCGAATACCTAGTACTACTCCATTACTTCTCAAATATAATTAAAAATATTCCAATTTTAGTCCATTTTCTTTAATTCCGAACTTAATGCAGGAAAACTTTAATAATCTAAATTGTTTTTCATTGGAATATTCTTCGATGCTTTATTTAATTTATACATTTGCATTTATTTATTCAGTAATCACGGTTATTGTTTTGATGCATCGATAGAAATAATGATCGTTGTAATGAATCGATAATTGATTTTTTAGGGATAAAATATATACTTATTATAAATAAAACAAAGTAAATTTTGTTATAAATAATCATTTATGTCTATTTAGTAGCAGATCTGTGATTTCCAAGGCCCGAGAGAGAAAGAAGAACGAAACTCAATAGCAGTTCCGTAAAATTCATTTGGGAACTACATTGACATGTGCCTACCATTAACGTATGGACAAGCGGGTATGCCAGACCTCTGAGGTCTGTGTTGGGTTCGCAGGTCTGCTCTTTCAACAGGCAAGCACCCGTCTAACCCGCGCCGGACCCGACTAATTCGCGCGTGTGAGTGCAAAACGACCGTCAAGAGATTGGTCAGCCGATTTAGTCAGTGCCGAATGCGCTAACGGGTATTACGTCTTAACTTTGTAATATTTTTTTCTTAAGAACGTGGTATATTTCCGGAATGATTTTGTCGAGTAATTGAGTGAAAATCACAAAACTATATTTTAAATTTTCATAGCTCCTACCTGTTACCAAAAATCTTAATGTGGCTGCTAGACGTTCTTCTGCAGTAACCGCATTTGTCATCTATGCATTTTGTTTTTGAATATAAGGAGTAATTAACTCCAACAATTCTTGAAACGTTGTATAGTCCATCCTCATAAATGTACTACACATAAAACAATTACAAATGTTCTGTAATACATTTTCTTCCTAACGATTTGGCTATTATTTCAATCGGTTCTACAAAAGATGTATCCACCCCATATCTGTGGTAATACCATTATAAAGAAGTAAACTTTGTTCGTTTGTATGTAATGGATAAACTCAAAAACTACTCAAACGTTTTCGAAAATTATTTCACCTATAGAAAGCATTTTCAGCGAGTAATATGGGCCGCATTTTATTTTCAAATTTCTACCCCTGCGAAGCCAGGGCGGGTCGTTAGTTTATAATAAAACGAGAATTCATGTTTGAGTTTATTTCACGTGCGTGTTACATTGCAATTAGTTTGAATATTAACCCCTATTAATGATGGCCGTTGTGACCATGCATGCATCGTTTTTAATTGTTATGGATGCTTTGACAAATCACCTCGTTTAGTGAATGAGATCATGAATGTAGTTCATTTAAATCGCTTGTTAAATATGTATGAATATAAGGTATGAATGCAGTCATTTAAAAATCACTTTTAAATATGTGCTTGACATTTGCAGGATGCATGAAAGTATCATATTTAGTTGCGAATTTCTTACAATTCGTAAAAAATTGTTAGCGATTATCAATATGTTTTGGTTGATGATAAGAGTATAAATTGAAGATATTGCTATCTCGTGTTACGAGTATTAATTTTGACTTTTACTTTTATTGTTTAAAAAATGGAATGTTTACAGAATATATTAACATTACTTTTAAAGTTTTTGATATAATCAGTCAAAATTTAGATCAATTGGAAAATAAATATTAAAAAATTTCCTTGGAAACTTGGAAGATCGCTGGTGTGGGACGCTATATGTGTCGATACACTTGCTGTTTTGCTTGTGCCGGCGACTTCCAAGTCAGCAGGCGCCGCAACCAGCACTGTCGAGTCCTTAAAACGGCATAAGTATGCGACTCTCTCTGAGAGTTTCATATTTGCATCCTTTGCAGTCGAAACTTTGGGACCCTGGGGCGCTGAAGTCCATTGACTGATTTTTGATATTTGCAGGCGACTGGTCGAGATTTCGTTGCCAGACCATCGGGCTGGCAATTTCTTTCGAATCAGTTTGGCTATTCAAAGAGGTTATGCTGCCAGTCTGCTGGGCACCCTAGGCAATGTCAACTTTCTAAGCGGCAACTTTGAGGAAGTCTATGGAGTTAAGATAGTGTTTAGTTTCATATTTGTAAGAACGTTAAGAAATGTATGTACTTGCTTGATGGATTGTAGTAAAAATAAACTATTGTCAATATTAAAAAACTTAAATCATTTAAAATAAATAATAAATTAGAGTATTTAAATTACATAATTTTTATATTAATCGCGTCATTTGGCATTTTGAAAAAAGTAAAAATTTTAAGCCTTTTCATCCATTCGGCTGTCTGTTTGTATGATCCACTGTAGCTCTGTAAAGTGCCTAAAATGATTCTGCATCTGACATTTGTACACAACAAAGAGAGTAAATGCTCTCAACACGACCTCGAGCTTACATATTCCAAAAGAGAGGCGGCAGAATATTGAATAAGTAAAAAAGTAACGCGTCATCTGAATGTAAAAATTGGTTTAGAATCCGCGCGTTAGTTCCATGAGGCATGAGGTGTTATCATTGGAACTCGAATAGAAATCAGATGTCACGTGTTAGGTCATTAGGCATACTTAAAATGTATTAACTCTGGACACTTCTTTCATGCACACGGAGCGTTCTTCTTCCTTGATGCTAAGGACTGAAACGCTTTTCTGGTGATGATGGTTTTTCAGTCAACTTATGCACTTTCAAAATCAAATATTAATTTCTATTCAATTAAATCATATAACAAGGTTTTTTGAGCGCCAAATCTAACATTTGTTCAGAAAGAACTCTCACTGAGTAAAACTTGTAAAAATGTATGGAATTTACTTTCGTCTCGCTTTATAAACATTAGATCAATTTAAAATAAAGTTTTATTTACTTGACGCTAATGAACGTTGGTGTATATGTGCAGAGACAATTATTCTTAGACTATATAATATCTATGCGTATCTTGTCTAGAATGAAACCGTTTAATAACCAGTTTAAACCAGGGTGAACGTTCTAGACAAGCGTGATTAACATTCCGTTTTGCCATTTTTATTCACATTTTTATTCCGTTCCAAGACTGAAATGAAACGTAGAATTTTTAGAATTAAAAATAAAGATTATTTGTGGAGTGCTACTCCATGGCTTTCTCGCAGAAGTTTGAGTATGAGTGCATGCAATTTGCTTAAATTTTCAGTGAGAGCTACCCTTATTCGATTTTTCTGCGAGAGTAATTAAACTTTTTAACTTTATGAGGTACTGTTATTAACATACAGAATGACAAGAAGTTACGAGTTTCTTTTGAACAAAAACTGTTACAGTTTGAATAATGACAGAACAACTGCATTAAAGTTTTAAATTTAGAATAAAAAGAAATATCCACTTTATTGATCATTTACAATTTTCATAATATTTAAGATTGAAGATTATTATTTAAAGTTATGTATATGTATGCATGATATTTCGAAATTACAGTTATGACAATGACTTAGGTCGGATACGTAATATACTACATATATCCTATTTTTTTCATTTTTGTCCATAATGTAAAGAAATGTGGAATAACATAACATAATATTTATAACATAACCTAAAGATGGGCTAGTCTAGACTAGTGTAACTCGCGCGACTCACGCGACGTGTAGTCCACCATTCTTTGACTACGAGTGGATAGGGTTGTCAGATGGGAAAATTGAAATATTTTGATAAAATTTTATGACGCCGGGATATTAGGGTTGTTGTCGGAAGTAACCAATATAACGTATAAAATTACTAAACCTTTGCTTTTTATATTGCAATCAACAACTGTCATCTTTCAACATATAAAGATTAAATATTATTCACTAATTAAAAATTGCAAGATCAATCAACGTAGGTACTTAACAGTGGCGGTACCTTCAAACAAACCCAAAGACCTGGCATGCCTTGTTAAAATGCTTAGTCAAGCATAAAATAAAAATTAATTTTTAACCGTGTCGATTTTAAAATTTCATAATTCGCGTCTAAACGAAAATGATTACACGCATCCATGGCAACGAACACGTGACTAACACGTGATTGCCGTTCGAGTTCGACATTCGCGACCTCTCAAGGCGCAATCAGTGTACTGCGTAACTATATAATCAGTCGTCTCGCTCTCACGTATTGGCTTGCAATGTAGCTTGTAAACTTTCTTTCTCTCTAATGGGCAAAATTCGATAAAGCTATAGCTTGTTTACTAGGGTTTATATAGTAATTAGTATAAAGCGAAAAGCGCGGCTTTCATATTGAACTTTGTACAGATCGGCAAATACGATACGAATACAAATTCATTTCATTCCACGTGATACAATGTCATTATTTTCACCTAATATTTATACGTTTGAGCCGGTGGACGAGTGATAAGTATTTTTTTAATTTCCATCATAAGTGAGTTAATCTATACTACTATATAAATCTCTTGTGTCTGTTCGTAATTTCAATTTTTTTGTCAAATTTTGTGATAAATAGTCATTTTCATTCTACCATTTTTTAAATTTTTGTCTGTTTGTCTGTCCGTATGTCCTTTTATAACTGAAGAATGGCTTGACTAATCTTAACGAAAGTCGGTACGTAGTAACACCATGTGATTGCGCTCATGATAGGCTACTTATTTTTTAGAAAATCTGCCCCTAAAGGGGTGAAAAAGGGGGTTGAAACTTTGTATGGGAAATGGTAAACTGCTGAACCGATTATGATTAAATTTGACAAGAAGATAGTTCGACATCAGAGAACGGACATAGGCTACTTTTTATAAAAAATCTGCCCCTAAGAGGGTGAAAAGGGGGATAAAACTTGGTATGGGGAACGCTAAATCTAGGTAATGATAAAATTTGGTGCGGTGATAAGACATTATTTATCAAAAATACATAGACTACTTTTTTATCAAAAATCTGTACAATGGCTGTACGAAACTTTGTACGGGAAATGGTAAACCGCTGAACCGATTATGATTACATTTGGCAAGAAGATAGCTTGACATCAGAGAACGGACATAGGCTACTTTTTATAAAAAATCTAACCCTTAGAGTACGAAAATTAGTATGGTGAATGCTAAAACTTGGTAATGATATAATTTGGTGCGGTGGCAAGATTTTTTTTATCAAAAATACACAGGCTACTTTTTATATCAAAAATCTGTAAAAATGGGGCGGGAGGGAGAGGGACAAAACTTTGTACGGGAAATGGTTAAAACGCTGAACCGATTATGACATTTGGTAAGAAGATAGTTTGATATCAGAGAACAGACACTAGAAAAAAAACTACCCTTAATGGGGTGAAAAGGGGGATTAAACTTTGAATGGGAAATGCTGAACCGCCGAACCAATTACAATATTTGGTACAGGACAGTATGTGTCAGTTGACAGACGTAGGCTAGACGTATACTTTTTTTTAAAAACAATCTTTAAACCTGTACATATAATCTAACCCAATCCGGGAAATCCACGAAAAAATTATCCGTGCAGACGAAGTCGCGGGTACAGCTAGTTTGTAAAAAAAAACTAAATTAGTAAAAACAAAATTGTAAAAAGAAGTTGTTCATTGTGAGGACTTAAAGTTTTAATCGGTATTGAAAATGTAAAATCTTTGAACTTTGCATAAAAAAAATAATTAATTGGTTCGTTACACTTTAACCTACGTCTGATTTATGTATTATTCCACTATTCCAGTAAATTGCATGAAAGACAATAAATCGGTGTATAAAACTATTTAACTCATGAATGTATTTCTCTGACTAGTAATTCGTATAAAAGACAATTCTATCAGTTTAAGAAACTGATTGGATTTTTGTTTGTTCTCCCAGTTCTTCCATCAAGTTAAAGGTAGGTGGTACTATTTATTATTAGTGCTGTATATTTTATTCAAATAATGAAAATATTTAGCATTGGTCTGGTTATGACGATTATAAAACTATACTGGCGCCATAGAAGACACATGAATTTACAAAAACATATACTGTGACTTTTTTTTAGTAATTTGGATAAACAACGAATTGAGACTCATTACATTGTACATTTATAATAGCAAAATTTTATAAAAAATATTTTGTTGAACGATAACGCGGGGAGCGATCTCATTCCTCTCTTTTTGTCCACCGGTTGAGCCAAAGTCATGATTAATTAGTAATCTATAATATTTAAGCCTTAGGCACGCCACTGCACCAGTTGAGCCAAAGTCATGATTAATTAGTATCTAATCTATAATATTTAAGCCTTAGGCACGCCACTGGTATCTAATATGTACATATTCCAAAATCGAATGTCATAATATGTACACAATTGCATTCATTATTTATAGCACCATTTAATTTGCATTTAATTTGTCCAAATTTAAATTTTTATTTATATATTTTTGTTACACGGCCGCTTCTACCGCCTGAATTATATTAAACATACTATTTCTTGAAACATTACGTTACGAAATATCAGGTGAATCCAACCATTTGACAACCCTAAGTAGACGCTGCGTGGCGAGGCGGCGCTAGTCGGACGCCGGTGTAGTAATTGAGCGTTGTACTTATTCCTAGATGTATTACAGAATATTAGAGGATGATTATTGTAATAATTAATTTTATTTTCACAGATTACATAGTTAGAACGCAGACACACGACGCGAAAACTTTCTTGCGGACTCCGCGCGGCGGCGGTTGACATTCTCGTGTGATTTTTAAAAGCGAATGTGAACTCTATTGGCTAGGCAACAACGTTCAAACTTCTGGGAACTGCCCAACCACGCTGCGACCGCATTGTATCGGTGCGACCGAATTCGTGTCAAATAAACGCGCCCTTATAATAACATAAATAGTTAATAATAACATAAATAGTTTTATAATAATTTATAAACTATATATTTTATGTTTTTATATAATATTTTTATAGTTTATATTTTATAAACTTTCTTTTGGTTTCAAAATACTCTAATCTCTGAAGGAGTTTAAATACAGTATTAGAAATTAACGGCTTCGAGACTTAATGTTTAATTTGATATTAAAGTAGCCGAGTCAGACTAAAGCGATTCGAATTATAGTTTCAAATATGAGTAGATTTTTACGGCAAATATTTAGTTTTTGGAATTGCATTAGAGGTTCATATTGACTCTTCATCATTGCCTTCAGACGGTTCAATTTCCTATCACACATAAATCGTCCAATGCTAAATTAATGTTGCTATATTACACTTATCGAGCTGAAATTTATCACAGTACAAAGACATGAGTCTATTGGTAATGCAAATCTAGAAGTAAAACTTTCTTGGTTCCGATAAAAAAACAAAAAAATATTAATTACATATTGTGTAACATATTGTATTTGAAAGGGAAGAGGTACAAACAAAATGTGAGGTTTGTGTAAATGGAAAATGTCTAGAACAAGTGAATGAAATTGTGGATCTGGGGAGGGTATTTTCGAGGGATGGAAGATGTGAGTTGGATGTGGGGAGACGGGTAGTAGCTGGCAATAAAGTGAATGGTGCTCTGTCCGCATTAGTAGATAGTGTGAATATATCTAACACTGCCAAAGTGGCCATCCACAATGCGGTGTTGGTGCCAACTTTATTGTACGGTAGTGAGGCCTGGATATGCCCGAAATCGAATGAAAGTATGATAAATGCAGTAGAAATGCGATCTCTTAGAAAGATGTGCGGTACCACCCTTGCGGACAGGATAAGCAATGAAGAGATACGCAGTATGACAGGGTCGCACGACAGTGTTATTGTAAAAATGAAGAAAGGAATGCTTAGATGGTTCGGGCACAGAAAGAATGAGTGATGAAAGACTGACGAAGAAAATATACAGAGCGAAAGTGAGTGGTAAAAGACGCCGAGGAAGACCAAGGCTGACTTATGAAGATCAAATAACTAGAGTGTCAGCGGATGGAAATGTCAAAAGCTTTCGCATACCTAGGCGAAAATGTGTGAGGAGAATGATGAGATTTGAGGAAGCGAAAGAAGAACCGCGATGCTTGGCGCTCCGTCCTCTCTGACTACCCCGTTAGGGATGCGGCGTGAAGATATGTATGTATATATGTATGTATAACCTATTATGTAAATTTCAATTTGGGTGTTCATCGCTACCACCATTTCACTCGCTAATTCTGTCGCCAAACGGCAGTGCTTTCGCTGTTGTGTTATGGTTTGGCGGGTAAGACAACCGGTGACATTTCTGGCACAAGAGGCACAACAGCTTAGTCTTCAGGGTTGTCAACGCACTTACAATCTGAAGTGCTTCGTTCGTCTTATTATTTTAAATGTCCATGCTCAGTCACTTACCGTAAGGTTGAACGTTTGCTCGTTCATCTTAACAGTAAAAAAAAATCAAATCTAGTTTTTTAAATTTAACTTCTACTTTATTACAAACTGTTAAGTTCTTCTTCTTCTTTAGTTGTTTGGCACCTTTGCGATTGCGAATATTGCCAACGTCCCGTAAAAATGAAGATCGCAGAAACATAATAATTATGATAACCATAAAAAAGATTACAACAGGTGAAGTAGGAGAATACACAATGGGGATCAATAAAATGTTCCTTTCGATTAATTGGAATTTTGTATATAATACGTCAGTACATACTGAAACAAAATTTACGCCGTATGAATTAGTTTTTGGAAAAAAATGCTTCCTTCCCAGTAATCTATCAAAAAACATTGTAGATCCCATTTATAACTACGATAATTATCCGTGCGAGCTATAAGATATAGAATTCAATTAGCTCAAAAAGAAGGAAGAGAGACTTTACTTAAAAGCAAGTTAATTACAAAATATAATTATGACAATAAAATAAAACCCATTACTTATAAGCCTAATGATTTAATATTAATTAGAAATGAAGGAGGAAATAAATTAGATCCTATATTTGTAGGTCCTTATAAAGTTATTAAAGACATACCGCATAATGTAGAAATAATTAAAAATAATAAATTTAGTGTCTTACACAAAAATAGAACTAAACTGTATCATTCTGTTGTACAATGTAATTATTATTATACTGTAAAAAAAAATTTTAAAAATACATACTAGATAGTTTATATTTTTTTAAACTTTTGGAGGGAGATGTGATAGGTATATAGATTTATAGATAAGTATAATATTAACACACCTTTATAATCTGATTGTTATTTAATAAATCAGTCTTCGAACTCATCTCTTTGTGTTTAATTGTCTCCGATTCCCGACCTTATATGGCTATTAAATTGCTGAGTTATGGTGTGTCCAAAAAGTTCTTGGCCAGTTTTTTTTACGTGTACTGAGGAAGCAAACTTATTATTGATTGTCAATATGTGCAAAAAAAAACTATTACATTCAATGCCTTAGTAATTTTACTGTTTTCATGAGGAAATGGGTCGTTTGACTTTCTTTTACTGCAAAGAAACGGATAAAGTATTGGGTTACGTTTAACGCCAAAATTAGTGATTCTACCGTTTTTATAAAGGAATAGATCACTGTCTACTCTCACTGCAGAGAAACGGAAATTTATAGATTCCTTACAGATTTTATTATAAGAAAAAACTGTGCAAAGAGTCGAGATTCAAAATGGAAAAGTTGAAGTTACTGATTACTCTAGGTAATGTAATAAACATTTTAAACTGAAACAAATATGTTTAAAATCGCTACAATTCATTCAATTACATTACTTCTCCAAGTACATAAAAGTATGTGGTAGATACGTGGCGGCTGCGGTACTTAGCGGACCATTTTACAGCAAACAACTCCATTATAATGCCATAACGTTCGCTGAATGTATTCGAGAGCCAGTAGTAGTCCTCAATCCTCATACGTTCAGATTGTTTCACATTTTTACACAAACATCGCGCCGCTCCAGGCATTACGTACGCTTCGACGGCCGCGTATTTATTGATTTATGTAAATATGCGCGAGCGGTGTTTGTGTTTTTATCGGCGGAGTATCGGAGCGTGAGAGGTGTGCTTATTAAGTGTACTTCGCTTATGCTGTGTTCACACGGGCAAATACACAATAAGTACATGTAAATGAAGCGACTGACTTCTTTAGTGACATGCCAAAGTACAGTGCTGGCTCTAGAAACTTAAAATTACGCTAACTGGTGATGTTTGGAAATTCAGCTCTTATAGAGTTGAAAATGGTGCCAAAGTTAGTGTAAATATATATACATATATATATAAAAATCATGTTGCCGTTACAAATCATCATTGCCGTGCGTTAGTCTCGCAAAAACTCGAAAATGGCTTGACTGATTTTGATGAATTTTTTGCGTGTTTGAGTGAGTCCCTGGATGGCTTAGATTTACAATTGAACCCGGTATGTGGCGCTGCAATCTGGTTCTAGATTTTTATTTTATTTCGGGCAGGAGTACGTTTGTTGGGTCCAAAAATATTAAAATTGTATACAATAACCCAAACCCGTGTGAAAACAATCAATGAAGTAAATTTGAATACGTATTTTATCAATTTTGAAAATCAATTACATGTGGGGGGTGTAAAGCGATTCAAAGTTTAGTATGGGAAGACATTTTTCTCATGGATAATGTCGCGGGTACAACCAGTAGCGAACAAAAGAAATGTCAAGTAAAATGTCAGATGGCAAATGTTACAACGTTAGCGTGTCCATTATACATACATACATATAATCACGCCTCTTTCCCGTAGGGGTAGGCAGAGACCACTTCTTTCCACTTGCTACGATCCTTACATACTTGTTTCGCTTCGTCCACTTTCATTATTCCCTTCATACATGCTCTTCGGTTTAGGGTACTCTTGACCTGGCCTTTTTTCAAGACGTCCCTGATTTGGTCTCGAAACGTCCGCCGAGGTCTACCCCTTCCAACACTTTCATTCACACTCGCCTTATACACTTTTTTCGTCAATCGTTCTTCATTCATTATCTCGACATGGCCAAACCATCTTAGCATACCTTTCTCAATTTTTGTCACTACATCTTCTTTCAGACCACAACGTTTCCTTATCTCATTATTTCTTATCCTGTCACTCAGTTTAACTCCTATCATACTTCTTAACGCTCTCATCTCAACTGCATTTATTCTGCTTTCATGTTTCTTCTGCCATACCCAACTTTCACTTCCGTACATGAGTGTCGGAACCAACACCAAATGAGCCTTGTTAGACACCTTCCGACTGTTCATAAAGGAGTGCAAAGCTCCATTCAACATGTTTCCTGCATTCACTCTTCTTTCAATATCACTCTCACACTTTCCATCTCTTGTAAACTTTGAACCCAGATACACAAACTCATTCACCTGTTCAATTTGTTCATCTCCAATCACGATATTGCAGTCTGTCACTGCCTCATCTCTTTCAAACACCATTACTTTCGTCTTCTTTGCATTCATCTTCATTCCCTTTCTAACAAAAGCTCCATTCATAGCAGTTACCATCTCCTGCAACTCCTCGGCCGAAGACGCAAGTAATACTTGGTCATCAGCATATAGAAAACATTTGACGAGTAACTCATTCATTCTCAACCCACTTTCATTCTCTTTTAAATCTGTCAAGCAATTGTTCATGAACAGATTAAACAGCCACGGTGACGCTACACATCCCTGTCTAACACCTTTTTCGATATTAAACCATTCAGTGTATGCCCCGTTTATCCCTACACAAGCACTAGAATCCCTATAAAGAGATTGCAATGCTCGTATGAGGATACTGCTCACACCGTTTACGGATAATGCTGACCACAATTCATTCCTCACCACTCTATCATAGGTCTTTTCTAGATCCACGAACGTGCAATAGACCTTCTTGTTTTTAGCCAAACACTTTTCGGCTATGCACCGCAAGGAAAAGACCTGATCCGTACATCCCATTCCCTTTCTAAATCCCGCTTGTTCATCCCATACTTTTTCGTCTGTTTCATTCACAACCCTTTCAATCAACACTTTCGCATACAATTTACCGACGACGCTGAGAAGGCTTATACCGCGGTAAATTATGCATTCCTGCCGTGACCCTTTTCCGTAATCGTGCCATTGTAATGGCACGATTACGGCTTTGCACCAGTCCCCTGGTACTTGCCCATTTCGCCAGCACAAATTGAAAAGGCGGTACAGCTGGCTAGCCACTATGCCCTGTCCAGCCCTCAGCATCTCGACGGTGATCCTGTCATACCCTGCAGCCTTACCTAATCTCATACTTTTCAACGCTTTCACTATTTCATCCATGCTTATCTTACTTTCATCAACATTTATATTAGTTTCTATGGAAGGTGCCGGATGTTGTACCTGTACTTCCTCTCTTTCAAACAAACTTTCAAAATATTCTTTCCATCTCTTTAACACACATTCTTCTCCTTTTATAATGCTCCCATCTTGACTCTTGATTGTACTCAGCTCCGAGGTAGAGGTAGAAGTTTTTCCTCTGGCTGTTTTGATGGTTTTCCAGAAAAACTTGATGTTTGACTGGAAATCTTCAGTGAGTCTCCTATCAAAATCATCCTTTCGTTCTTCTTTCTTTCTAGACACAACTTCTTTCGCTGCTGATTTCAATCTTTTATACTTCGTTCTTGCTTCCTTTATCTCGTCATCCGTTGCCTTTTGAACTTTTTGGTTAGCTTTTGTTGCTAACCAATCTAACCACGCTTTCTTCTTTTCTTGCACAGCCCTTTGTACATCTTTTATCCATCCACACCTTATAGTTCTTTCTTCCTTTCCTTTTTTTAGCTACCCCGCATACCTCAATAGCAACATTCACGACCCGAGTCCGTATGCCCGAGTGTCTAGCACTTTCTTCCTCAATCTTTCATCCACAATTACAAAATCAATCATACTTCTAGACTCACCCTCATCTCTTGTATACAAATGGATCTTTTTGTGGCCAAACATTGTGTTGGCCACGCAAAGATTCCATTCCAAGCATATTTCAAGCAGGCTTCTCCCATTGTCATTCACTCTCTCGTCCCCAAACGTACCCAGAACTCCTTCATACCCATCACGCTTTACTCCAACCCATCCATTAAAGTCCCCTAACATCACGATCCGTTCATTTACTCCGCATTTATTCAAGACCTCTCTCATGCTATCTCAAAATTCCTCTCTCTCTTGTTGGGCTTTTAATGATCCACCTCCGCGCAGATCCGTCGGTGCATAGACCCCAAGGATAAACAAGCAAGTGAGTCCGACTTTTAACCTAATCCAGAGGAGTCTTGGGCTTACACATTCATGCTCCATTACACATTCAACTATTCGAGAGGAAAGAATCACACCAACTCCCTGACAGCCTCGGCTGGTTTGGGGGACTCCCGACCAGTATGCCGTGTAGGGACCATGAACCGTGGTGTCACATCCTTTCCTCTTGGTTTCGTTCACGCACAGAATATCTATGCATCGTTCATCCATCATCTGACATACTTCATCTACCTTACCATCCATTCCTCCTCTTACATTCAACGTAGCGAAGCGGCTCTCCATGGAAACGAGACGTGATGGGTGGCGAACCACATCGCCGCCATTTTGGTTGATTAAATTATTTTTATGATTATTCATTGCGTTCCCACGAATAGCGAAGGAAAGGTTTGTCCATCCCAGCAGAGCCCCGCATGCCAGGGTAAGGCTCGCCTAATTCTGGGTCGCCCGGTCCCAGGGCAGTGTGGCACGCTAACGACTAGGCTTGCCCCTAGCCATGCATTCATCCGCACGGCAGACGTTGGATTTGGCAGAGAGGGTAGGAATAGGGAAAGGGAAGGATAGGTGGTGTGAAAAGGAAGATTGGTAAGTTAGAGTGGGAAATAGGAAATGTAGGATATTACCGCCCAGGAGGGCAAGGGATAGGACAGTAATAGCTAGGGAAGCCGGGGTCGCATACCCGTATACTATACCAGAACTACCGGACAGGTAAGTTGGGATGAGTATAATTATTGTACAAGGTGCTTAGGATGGCCACTGCAATAGGTTTGGTAGTAAAAGATCCATTTAACTCGCACGCTTATTACCTATAGGGCCATCCATAAATTGCGTCACATTTTAAGGGGTGGGAGGGGGTCAAGAAATGTGACATGGGGTGAGGCTCATAAGTGTCATGACGTCACATGTCAAAATCTAAAGTATTGGGTCCTTACATATGAAATTGGCGTTTTGTACGGGAGGAATATAAAGTCAATTTTTTTTTTGTAAAATATATTTAATTAATCAAAGTATGCACCGTTGTTATCTATGCACTTTTGCCATCTCATAGGTAGTTAATTGGTCCCTTTACTAAAAAAAACCATGGGGGCGAGAATCAATAAACTCTTTGAAGGCGGTTTGGACTGCCGCATCGGAGTTGAATTTTTTTCCTTGTAAGAAGTTGTCCAAATTCCGGAAAAAATGGTAATCTGTTGAAGCAAGGTCCGCGGAGTACGGTGGATGTCGCAGACATTCCAATTGTAGCTCATCTAACTTAGTGGTTGTTTGTTGTGTAGTGTGTGGTCTTGCGTTGTCGTTAAGCAGCAGTGGCCTAGAGCGATTGACCAATCTCGGTTGTTTAGCAGCTAGTTCTTCCTTCATGGTTTGCAGTTGCTGAGAATAGATATCTGCTGTAATCGTTTGGCCAGATTTTAGAAAGCTGTAGTGAACGACACCGGCGCTAGTCCACCAAACACTCACAAGTAACTTTTTCTGAGTCAATTTTCGTTTAGGGCAGGATTTGGCTGGGTCTCCAGGGTTCAGCCATTGCGACGAGCGCTTCCGATTATCGTACAGTATCCACTATTCATCACAAGTAATGATTCGATTTAAAATTCCTTCATTATTGTGTCGGTCGAGCAAAGTAACACAGCAGTCGACGCGTGTTTGCAAGTTCGATTTACTCAATTCATGAGGTACCCATCGTTCAAGTTTTTATACTTTCCCGATTTGCTTCAAGTGGATTAATACAGTTTTGTCACTTACCCTAGCCTGCAGCTATCTCTGAAGTACTTTGTGATGGATCCGCTTCCACAATAGCCTTTAATTCTTCATTTTCCACTTTGTTCTCCGGCCGTCCACGGGGTTGGTTCTGAAGGTCGAAATTTTCAGAACGAAAACGTTGACACCAACAACGTACCGTGCTTTCTTTTGCGACACCAGCGCCGTACACATCATTAATCCTTCGAGCTGTTTCTGCAGCACTGGTGCCACGGTAGAACTCGTATTCGTAAATATACCGATATTTCATGTTTTCCATTGTGCGGTAATAAGCGACGCCAAGAAAAAAATAATGAGGAAAAAACAAATGAATGACTGTTTTCAAAACTCAAATGTACCAGCTAAATGAATTTATAAATTTGAATTTGGAATTCTTAACCAAAGAGGAGATATTTCAGATCAAAGTGGTCAGTACGACAAAACGCTAATTTCATATGTAAGGACCCAATATTAAAACACAACAAACTTAATAGTATTAAAATAGTAATTAGTATTGTTTTGTTAATTTTCTATAATGATCAATTTGATGTTGATTTTATGAAAAAAAAAATTTTGGAACTGCTGTTTTCATTTGTTCAGTTTTAGGTATAAAATTGCATAAAAAAAGATAAATATGTGATGTCACACCAAGGGGGTCCCCACAAATGTGACCACCTGTGACAAGGAAGGAGCAGATGGTCAAAATATCATGAAATTCATGTGACGTAATTTATGGATGGCCTCTAATTTGCAGTCAGCATGCGAGAGCCAAATATCGCGCGATATTTGTTGTCAAAACAAGAATTTGTATAACGTACTTTGTATAGTGGTGCTAAATCTACTCCGAAAAGTGCATTTTACGGTATCAATTTTTTATTACAATTAGTCATCGGCCGCGCAATGATCGCGTGGCTGTTGTCTGCAAAGTTTATTACATCAATTGAAAATAAGTTAAACGGATTATGATGTATGTAATTAAAGGTTTTATTAATATTAACATTTTGGATGAAAAATTTCCTACGTGTAACCTCAGCTTAATATTCCTTACGCAGCAGCGGCGCGAACCTTTGATGGTAATGAATTTTGAATGAAGTTATGATTCGTGTTGGTTTCGCGAATTTCTTATGTTCGAATTGTACTTTTTCTTGTGGAAAATATGTGGGCAGAGAGTAAATAATAAGATTGGCAACTGTGTTGTAAAATATAGATATTGTACATCATGGAACACAGGAACATAGTTTGGTTATTAGGTGCTTACATTTGGTACCAACAACATCGATGAATGATTTTTATTTAATATTGTTCTCTAATTCTTGGGAGGCAATGAAAACTATTTATGCCCATTCCGCCATATCTTCCATGTTATTTATTTAGATTTCGAGACTACTCTGATGTAAAAATTCTTTGTCAACATATATTTACATGTCTAATATAATTTTTTTTATTTTTCTTCTCTTTTCTTAAATGTCTCTAACTCTCTAACACTTCTCCGGTGAAGTGTATTAGGCTTTACTGAATTTAAAAAGGACTTGTTGGAAGAACGTGAAAACTTCAGTTGCACTTATTCAGACTTTCCGATTCTTTTCACTTGCACAGAACTTTAACGCACAATATAAGTACTATTACTTTTGTATATTAAAACTCCTTAAAGCGCAAAAAACAGAAAATATGAACAAAATGTCAACTCATTCCCGCCAAAAAGTTCAATTAATAGTTCCATTGACAGCTGTCAGTTTAGTTTTTCGTGTTGAAACTAGATGGCGGTGCACAAGTAGATAAAATATAATGTTAAAGCTGTGTCCACATGTCAATTATTTAGTTCAATAAAATTATAGAAGAGTACTAGAAAGACTCTGTTAAGATCCTAAACACCAAAATCACAAAATAATCAGATGAGAACGTGTCGAACCTATTAACTGAGCGTTCTGTGGCAATTTCTAAAAATGCGGAAGTTAAATGAAACAAAAAAAGAAATGGGTTTAGTTTATTTATTTTTTTTCATTTCCGGGTTTGTATTATCTGTCTCTGTAACACAGTTCAGTAAGCGTGAAGATGGCGAAATAAAACGGCTGTGACATCAGATAGACAGACAGACAGACAGATGGATGACGTGACATGACGAAACTGTAAGGGGTCCCGTTTTAAACATTTTGGCTAGAGATTTTAAAAAGAGAATTCACAAGAGATGGCGGTTGATGAAAAATTTGTGTTATAAAAACTTCTTTGACTCTTCAAGTTCTGTTCCTGTAAAAGTTATTGCAACTACCTACTTTATTAAAATTGTTGTCGAAAGTTTTTAAAAATATTTTATTTTCTGTAATAAGTTGGCAACCCTGAGAAACAAAAAGGTAGGCTGTCAAGACTAATTTTAGATATTCAAAGGTGAGGCTCAAAACGAAGGGGATACATGTAAATAAAATATTCGTGAGCATATCTGCTCCAATTTGGTTCCTTAGCCGTTTAGCGGAGGATAATTTTACTGTGGTACAATTGTTAAAGAATAAAGGCTCGAACAAAGGGTTCTGTACAGAAATGGTACAAAGGAATATATGGTTTGACTTTGTTAGTTTTTTTATACTATTAGGAAGACAAATGAGTATACAGGCCCATTGACATTTACTACATCAAAACTAAGAATGCACTTCAGATTGCAAGTGCTTTGGCGACCCTGAGGTCTAATATGTTGTGCCTCTTGACCCAAAAATGTCACCAGATCACTTACCTTCCGCACTGGAACACAAAAATGAAGTACTGATTTATTGGGGCATGATTAACGAGTAAGATGGTGGTAGCAATCCGGGCGGACCCCGAACAACTCGGACCACGAAACACGATGGACAAAGTCATAATAAGTTGCCGCTCCTACCACTGTGTGTCAAACGAATTTTCCTGTCTCTTTCTATTTTATTTAACCATATTTAACTACGAGTAAAACAGTACAAAACAATACAAAAACAAAACTATAGTAAGTATGGCAACCTCGCACTGTCAGTGCATTTGATGTATTTGGTGTAGCTTATGAGTCGGTCATGAAATATTCATTTTTTTTGAATGACCTTTTTATTTTTTTTTGATACATTTCAAGCAGCCAGTTTTAATTTTCTTTATACTATATGTAACCAGTTTTAATTTTTATTTCGTTCATGTCAAGCAGCCAGTTTTCATTTTCTATTCACGCCAAGAAAGTGTGATTGCTTACGTGCATACATAAATATACAATACTTGCGCCTTTTTTTGACAAGTACTAAGTTTTCTCTCTCTGTTTTTTTTTTATTGTATGACTATTTTCCTCCGACCGCTCTTGGCGGAGGCTAGAGCTAGACTATCTTCACACAACCCTGGTAAAACGTAGGCAAATTTGTTGTCAGCTTTTACAACTGTAACATTAAAAAGTTAGTATAAAGACGCTTTGCTATAAAAAATTTGAAACGACATTTGACGAAAATATTCGGGCGAATCGGTCAGTTAATAAATAAGATTAATTTCCGTAATAGATAAGTGTTTATTACTTATTTTTCTATA
The DNA here is from genome assembly GCA_907165235.1 of Zeuzera pyrina. Lineage (NCBI taxonomy): Eukaryota > Metazoa > Arthropoda > Insecta > Lepidoptera > Cossidae > Zeuzera > Zeuzera pyrina. The sequence goes on along the minus strand of OU015620.1, from coordinate 26,585,376 downwards.
TATATTTACCTAAGGCTGTAATAGGTAATGTACTCAAGTGTCTCAAAATCCATACTCTGCATACATCTGCGTCTTATTAACTGCTCTTTAACATGTAAAGGGTTTGTTTGTATACCCTATTGATTAACTTCAGTGTAGTTTCGAAAAAAAATCGAAGTGGTCTTACTGTGGACTATGTCATATTCTTCAACATAAAGAGACACAAGTTTTTAAAGTTATACTTCTTTTGGAGCGTTCAGAAAAACAGATCAGTGTATTTTTTTTTCTTTCTTTATGGCATGGCGCACAGTTTAGCACATTTGCCAATGTCACGTATTAAAAGTAGAATCACAAGTATATTATTTTTTTCTTATCGCAAAACTCCTCCAGTAAAGTGATAGTAGGCTTTACTGAAGTTATAAAGGACTTTTTGGAAGAGCGTGAGAACTACAGCTTTGCATGTTTATTTAGACATACTCTATTTTTTTTACTTATACAGAACTTTAAACCACAATATACTATCACTTTTGTACTTTAAAACTCACAAAAATGCAAAAAATAGAAAATCTGAACAAAACGTCAACCTTACTTCTGCCGTTCCCGCCAAAAAGTCAGTGTATTTTTTAGCGAGTGACGAAGTTGTGAGCGCCGATGTAACACATAATTTTTTATTTCATTAATTTCAAGAGGACAGTTTCATTTTTATATGCGGTCAGTTTTGTTTTTTATATGCGGCCATATTCGCTTAAAAACGCCAAAGATTTATAACTTCTTACGTGCGTACATGAGTACACACATACTATTTTATAAACAACGCATCGCTATAAGTGTGTGCTGTCACACAGGCACGTGTGACGCAAACTAGCTAAAATGGAGACACGGGTCTCGGACAAAACGTATTTTTATGTATGAGTATAATAAGGTCAGGCACATATAACACTGGCATATATTAGCTTAGTCGTATATGGAGACACAAATATAGGCAATACGGTTTAGACACAACACAGATTTTAGTAAACAATGCATCATTATGTAAGGGCGTATACAGTCATAAAGGCACAACATGCGATGCAGGTACACGTAACATGGAAACACAACTGAAACTGCTTTGCTGTCTGAAACACAGTTTAGACACAACAGTTTAGGACCTTGCGCGGCTCGGACCAAGTACACTATGGACGGAGCATTTGCTCCAAAAGCGTGTCCTTAAAAAGTCTTTTTTTTGTTGACAGACTTTCTAGATTTTTACTAATGCGCGTGACTAGGGAAGGTCACAATACACCGTCACACACGTTGTTCAAATTTAAACTGGCTGCTTGAAATGTATCAAAAAAAAATAAAAAGGTCATTCAAAAAAAACAAACTCTTTTCGTTGCTAATTTCATATTGTGTTAAGTTGACGTGCGGGACTTTCGATGCTAACTTAATAGTGTGTTAAATCGATGACGTAGTTTCCGGTTACTGCTGAAATTACACTGTTGTTTTTCACTTAATGAATGTCAAAAGAACTTCAATTCAAAACCAGTTGCATGTAACCGCCCGCTTATTTAGACGAAATTTACTGACCACATTCCCGCAGTTGCGAGTGGCATCAAGTAATGAATGCACGTGCCGCGTGTTTGTGCATCATCGACAAATAGCAACTAACCAGCCCAAATTGCATTACATCTGTGACATTTGTCGAGTAATAATCCACATTAATAGTGGTATTTGAATATGTTCCTATGTAATTCGATATAAAAGATAAAGTCAAAGCAAATACAATATGCGTCAAAAATATTTTTAAAAATATCTACATGGTATAAACTTAATTCGTTATGTATCCCAAAAAGTACACAAGTTCCCAAAAAGTAAGCGATACATAGTTTAATAATTCAAGACCGGGCTGGTGTATTCTCTTTTGGTTTGTATTTTCTCTGAACTTACCTTGGCCTTAACTTCAGTAGGCAAGGAACAATCCATGGTTAGTGAGAATTAATAGCGATCATGACGAAGAGTGAAATAAATGTGGTGAAAGCTTTGACAAATTTACAGCTATTCGTAAGTTTTAGACATACATACGTATCTTCACGCTGTAACCCTAACGCGGTAGTCAGAGAGGACGGAGCGCCAAGCGTCGCGGTTCTTACATACTTCTTTTGCTTCCTCAAATCTCATCTTTTGACATTTGTATCAGCTAACAGTCAGCCTTGGTCTTTCCTGGCTTCTTTTACCACTCGCTTTCGCTCTGTAGATTTTCTTTGTCAGTCTTTTATCACTCATTCTTTCTATATGCCCGAACTATCTATAGTTTTATAATTTTTAGAAACTCTTCTATGTACTGTATTGAGTTTCAACGAAGTTTCTCAACGAAGCTTCCTAAGGATATTCCGGAGATTACGCTCAGATAACTTACCCAAAACCGATGGAGCGACGCCGACGAATCGACGGAGATCGTAATATCTTTAGATATTTGTATGTATATCGGAACGATGAAAAAGACTTCAGCTGATTCATTTTTTCACTCGGTGTTGGGTAGCTAACCAAGTCTGATCTATGTTTCCTGTGGATGATTTGTTGAGAAGTGAAAGACGAGTCGATCAACAAGTTTGAAGCTTTGAGCAAAACATAGGTAATAAAAGATAATAGTGAAAGAAAGATGGAAAAGAGAAATAGAGAGAGGTATTATACAAATTGACCACTAATAGACAAAAGTCCTAAATTGAAATATAGTTTTCATGTTGGTATGTGTTATATAACAGAGTATTTTGTTGCGACAACACTGCCGCCGCCAAATCACTTCCCCACTTTCCAACTGATGTAGTAACATACGCTCGGTCACAATAAAATAAAACAATTGTGTGATAAAGGATGATACAGTCACTATATGCTGTCAACCTCTAACAGATTGGAAATAGAAGAAAAACAGAATGCACTAGATGCTTATTTTTCCACGCAAGTTGTAAGAGTCGACCAAGGGGTATAGTTTTACTATATGAAAGTCTCATAGGAATGGTTAGCATGTAAATTTACAATGCGTAAGTCGAAATAGTTATTGCTAATGTGGTTAGTAGTATATGATGCAACTTGAACTCGTGGCTTGCCAGTCGCTCACATACCACCGCCCTGCTATGTCACTATACTTATTTCATAACTGTGTTAAAAAGGAATAAATAGTCCGGCCTATATGTGAGATATTTGTTTAGTTGACGTAGAACAGAACTAAGTGAACACGAAAATAACCTCAACATTGGTGACCCCGATGTGATAACAATAAAACTGCAACGATAATTAAATATAGGTACACGCAGATGCTACGATAAAGTTATATTATTATTTATATATTAATACAGATGTCTGTTTTTGATCCCAAAAATAGATCATTTAAGTCAGCTTCGTTCGGTGTACTTTTTGAAAACTCTTAACTTACAAAGAAAGTGTCAAAATTGTGCCAAGAGGCATTCGTCTTGCAGACAACTCGACAACCGCCTTTATTGTTTGCTGATACTTTAATATTCTTTACCGAATTCACAATACACGTGGTAACAAATATAAAAAAATGTGTAAAGAAAATACTAGATTGATTTTATTACCAGTAATTCATAATCCATTTTCAGGATTCGGTATCAAAATGGCAAACGAGCAATCATGACTGCACGACTTCGTCCATCTATCTGTCACAGTTTGTCCATATCAGCTTAAAGTACTAAAGCTATCAACTTAATATTTCAAACAGTAGTTTGCTAAGTTGTAAGTGAAAAAATTTAAAGAATAGGGGAAAGGGCCGAAAGGGGAAATCAAAATAAAAAGAACTTACTAGATCAAGTGGGATATCACAAAAAGGGACTTCATTCGCAAGCTATAAAATATTTTTTATTTCCCTTCAAGCCAAATGCTTTTCGGTTTATCATGAAAAACGTTTAAAAAAATACTAATCCCTCCCTGATTCTGTGATTTACAAAGCGAAACATCTCGAATAATTACAGTTGACAGAGATTACGTAAATATTAGATACAGAAAACTAAAGCGGTGTCATTAACTAGCAGTTTTTCATAAATCAGCAAACAATGAGTCTCTCTCATTCAAAAGAAAACTCTTTCAGAATGGATTCACTCTTACGAAACTAGAACAGCTTGAATATCTATTGGATCTGACAAGTTTGCTTTAAGGTGTCCAAATTCCGTTTCCTTTCAAACCTCAATACGTGGATTCAATTTTATGCTTTTTTCCCGAACCAGTGGTTTCGAATTTAAAACATACCTTGTTAAGCGATTTAGATACAGCGCGAAGATATACATATTATTTTTATACATAAATATTAATATAACTTATATATAATTTATATACATTATATAATAAGTACCTGGACGGACGGGCTTAGCTCGTAGATTTTCGAGTTGTTGAGTAGCTAATATCAATGCATTAATATTTCAACCTGCTAGTACCTACCTCAATATTCTATGAGACGGCGCTAAAATCAATACAATAGAAATTATTTTTTGTGTAAAAGCGAGGTTTTAAGGGATAACACCTAATCTGTATAATTACTTTTCAAATGTAACATTATCTAAATATGACATTTCATCCAAATTGTTGGAACCGTTTCTGAAAAACTGAAGTACGAGTATGTGATGAATTCCTAAAATATTTAGCTGTTTTCTGCTCGATCTCCAAAAACCACCAATCGACACGTGTTTCGCCTCTCAACGAAGTATCCTCAAGATATTCCAGAGATCAGACTCGGTCAGCCAACCAGCACCAAAACTACTAGTATGCCATGTATGCTCCTGTAACATTGAGAAGACTTAATATGAGGAACTCTAAAAGTATAAGAGGTAGAGAAATATGTTCCAAGGAAGCATGTCCTCGATCTTAGCGACAATAGAAATTGCACAGATATTAAAAAATACTCACACGCCTACCGTAAAAGGAAGTTAGTATATTGTGGTAGTTGATAGTGTAGGTTTGTAAGTAATAAATATTGCTATGAATTCCCGTGTCTATAAGCAAAAGTAAATACTGTATATAAATATTTAATTAATATTGAAGTAAATGTTCAAAATGACAACCATTTTCTTGCATGCAATAATCGATTCTTTTATCTAGGTCTATATAGGGATGCTATAAAATCTTTAAATGATATAATACTCCAATTACTAATACTCCAGACAATTACACAGATTGTGTGACCTCAAACTAAGTAGTAAGCTTGTACTATGGATATCACACAACGAACTCTGGAGGAGTACCCAGTAACACCCAGACTCCAAGGCGATTTAAAAAAGTTCGTTTCCTAAATTGACCGGGGATCGAAGCCGGGACCCTAGCTTGGAAAGCAGATGCATATGCCACTGCACTAACGGGTCAGTTAATATCGTAGCTGATTTTATGAAATTCATCTTAAACATAAGACCACAAGAAGTATTCAAGAAGGGTTAAGTCTCGGGGCGGCCTCGCTGGCCATTTCACGGAGCTATTTGTACCAATTAAAAGTCTGGAATTACGACTACCATGTGCCGGTGCTCCATCCTGTTGGAAATACACTCGTTCTATTATGTCTTCTATTTCACGTATAACTTAAACATCTTCCTACATATGTCTCCAAAAAGTTAGTTTTTAAGCCTCTGAAATTAAACACAAAAATGTCAGAATTTGGGTAACCATATATTACTACACTTTCCAGCTGTTCGTGTTAAATAGTCTTTGAGAAAAATTACTGTGCCAGACAGACGCACAGCGAGGTGATTCCATAAGTGTTTTTGTTCCAATTTGGATCGAAATGCTTTGACAATTGTAATTTTTTTTATATTAGTAGATTCGAAGACAGTTTTAATATGGCCACGAACACTATCTCGTGCGTGCCTAATTCTAAGTCTAACCGATATCCAAATAATTCGTTGAATAAGAGAGATAACTGTTTGTAGATGTCAACATTGATGCTACAGTTATTAATAAACAAACTGACGCTGCATCTAATGAATGTTGAGATAACGCCAACGTTAACACGAACATTTCTGAGAACAACTAAAGTTAGACAAAGTGACTACCGGTACATAATTCATTCAGCTACGAGTTTACAATACTGTTGTTTAAGAAATGGCTTATCTTGGTGGGTATATTGACTTAAGAATACCAGTCTACAGGTGGAAGCTAAACGATCAAAGATGCTTAAAGCTTCAAGCAATTTATTTTATTTAAAAGACATTTTTAAGCAGACTTGGTGCATGAGTATAAACTTTTCTGAAGATGCTTCGTTGAAGCGCAACACGTGTAGATTGAGATTGAATTTGAGCGAAATTTAACTAAAACATAATAATATAATAATACTTATTATTACTATAATACTTATTAATACTGACTAAAAACATAATAATAAGTATTATTTCGTCAGTCATCTCTTTGATGAGGTAACTGATTGAGTTCTCACTTTCTTAAAGGTGCGTCGTTGAGAAGCAGAACAAGTGTCACAAGCTTGAATTTACGTGGAATATAGATAAAATAATAATACGAGTATACAGATTATTTGTAGCTGAGAGTGAGAGATTTCCGCAAAATAACATCAAAATTTGGGATAGGACACATTCCTTTATGAACAGACCCATTTCATCAATTTAAAGAGATTTTTAAACGTATTTTATGCTTATCATTTAATTTTCTATGTGCATCACAAACTCAGATACAAACTACACCATGAAGTTAGCAACAGAGGTTGCGCGTGTCAATCTAGCACAGCATGAAATTAGCAACAAACAGGGTTTTAGTACCAAATTCAAAAATCTAAAACTAAGTACATAAGTAAATACAACATAACCAACAAACATTCCACAAAAACATGATTGACTATGTGATTTATAACAGAGAAGAGATCACAATTGTTAGCTGTGGTACACACCTGAGTCTGTATGGGCTTGAAAATCTGTTATATTATTGCGTATTATTAAAAATAAAAAGATAAAGAATAGGTGATCTCAATTAACTCAATATCGACTTTACATACTCTTCTTCTTCTCTATTAAATTTCGCAGTGTTTATAATTATTCTCTCTTCTCGAATATGCCGTCACCAGAAATATGAAAAAAAAACAATCACTAAAAACACTATACTTTTTGTGTCTGTCATGTGGTTTCACTGATAACGTTATTTTATTATAACGAATTTCTATAATATAACTTTGCGTATGATGCATTGTATAGATACGTTCCCGAACAGTTTCATTATACAAGATCTGCTTCTTCTCTTTTGACGTATGGAATTATAAAAATTTAACTATATGCGAATATTCACTGTATCTCTAAATCTATTTATAGTACATATTAAAGTGTTAATTATCGGAAATCTGCAAATTAAGAAATCAACGTCATGTGATGAATTATTATATTTATTTATAGAATACCAAATCTAATCGACACGTGTTTCGCTTCTCAACGAAGCATCCTCAGGATATTCCAGAGATCAGACTTGGCCAGCTAATCGGTGCCAGTTAGCTGGTGCCAAGTCTGATCTCTGGATCTTGGGGATGCTTCGTTAAGAAGCGAAACACGTGTCGAATAGTTTCGAATAGAAGACAGCTAAATATTAGTAAATTCATCATTCTAGAATCTACATGTAAGTTTAATGGATTCCCATGGATTTTACAACAAATTTTTTTTTTACTATGCCTGCATGCATGACTTTAACTTAAAGATAAAAAATTTCCACGTGTACAGCAAAACTCATGAGTTAACTTTGAAAGCACCTAGTAATAGTTTTCAAATATCCTAGCGTACCTATTACAAACTCTACCTATCAACATTGTATTGTAACACAAACACCTGTAAACTGTCGTTAACAATTAAAATTTATTGCCTCATTAAGACCCAGTCCTTTGTGTATTATTATTAGAGATGGCAAGTTTCAAAATGGAATTAATAGCTAAATATCAACAAGTTTTGGACGGGTTTATTGCGATACTCTAGATAGTGTCACTTGACAGTCTATATCTCGACCCTAGACCTTATATGTCACAATGACACAATGGACAAAGCATTCGCTTTAAGAGCGTGTCCTTAAAGTGACCTTTTTTGTTGACCGAGTTTCTAGATTTTTAATAATTGCGTGACTAGAGAAGATGTACAACGATACACATGACATATTTTTATTATTGTGAATACTGGTAACTGGTAGCTGGTGATTTACGAGTATTTTGCAAATAATTATTTCATGACAGACACATAAGCTCACATGAAATACACTGACAGTGCAAGGTTGCCATACTTACTAGAGCTAACTGTTTTACTCGTGATTACGCTCAATGAGATAGAAAGAAACAGGAAAATTCGTTTGACACACGGTGGTAAGAGCGGCAACTATTACGGCTCTGTGCATTATGTTTCTGGCTCCGAGGTCTATATAGGCTCCATTTTTATTACCACAGACCTCGTCTTACAATTGAGGTGATAACGAGACAGATTGTACTTTATCACTCTGCGGTCATGCTCTGTGTGGTTTGTTGGAGTTAAGCTAATGGTCTATTGCACCCATTCCCAAAGTGGGCGATAACGCCCCCCTGTGGGCGCTGCAGGCGTAAAGGGATACGGTAAGAGACCCAGAAAAAAAAATGGGGGCGTTGTGTAGAGGCCTGGGGGGTGATTTGTAATTTCATTTAGCTAGGAGGCATCTTAGACAACGACTGCATGAGCTCTCGACTCAGTAGACAAAATAAGTTTGGGAACTTAGAGTCTATTGGAATCTTATGCGTAGTTCTTAGAGAGATTAATATTAGACTGAATAGAAGACTTACTGCTGGACTCACCAGGACCTTTCAGATAAGTAGTTTGGCTTTACGTTCTATGACGTTTCTGGTACAAGAGGAACAAAATCCTAATTCTCAGGATTGCCAACGCATTTGTCTTTCTTGTGGTATATATAAAAAATATTGGATTTGGGTGCGATCGAAAAGGTTAAGATAAAAACAAAGAAAAGTGCAAACGCAAGAAAGCAAGTAACGTAAAAAGCAAATCAAAGCACGCGCAGAAGTATATAACTATGTGCTTTAGTTTCTATTTTTACTATTAGTCAATAGTACGTATTTTACTATTAGATACCCGAAACGTATGTAACTCAGTTTTGTAGCTTAAATTTCCAGAAGAGTTGGAGAAAAGAATATACATATACATATATATGTAACTAGTTTCGGCCCACGGTTTTAACCACGTGAAGTACTCCACTCCAAAATCACGTAGAATTATGAATTAGTGTTGAAGTAAATATTAACACGATATAAATCATGTTGTATAGAGTTAGATGTGTTCAAATTGTATCGACTCTTCGCAGTACCGCGGATACTGTAGCCTTATTCTGTGACTCGGGTTATAAGATCTCACTTATTAGGCCTTTATCCGGCAACACAAGAAAAATGGTACACAGGTATCTAATTCTCTGAGGGTGAGAATAGGTTATGTGAAGTTTTTAGTCACTGAAATTTGCACCGTGATCGTCTTCAATGCGTTGTTCTTTTGGACTCTCTGGAACCCCTCTCGCGCTGTGCCGAAGAATGGCGAGGACTACACGCGTAACGTTCTCTCCAGGTCAAATGGATGTACAACAATCCATTACGATCAATGTAGCCCCATTACGATCGGCCATTGTCCAGAAGGCCTTTAGTCGCCTTGTTTTACAGGCGGGTGTACCATAGCCTTATTCTGTGGTACTGACAAGAGGCCTCCCACAAATTATTGTGTGTCTATTACCGCCATATAGCAATAGCCAGGAAAATAGCTGTGATTATGACTATCAATTACTTTAACTTTTTGTATAAAACATATCTGTTTCAAGAACAAGTGTGATTGTTTAAACATTTATTATTACTACTTTTTATGCTGATATGATAAACGAATCGTTTGCCAAATAATCCTTCATACGCCGAGTTTTAATCCCGATACATCCCTTGTAATCCTGATAATAGTGTCAAACGCTCAGCTCGGTTACCACTTAGTCGTTAACGTGTAATACCTGGCTGAAAGTAACAGGTGGGTTTTGTTTTATTAAAGTATCAGGACACTTGTGGTCGTAAGAATACTGTAGATTTTGTTTGAGACCTAATCTTGGATGGATAACTACTGGAAGATGTTTATCTTGAATGCATACTTCGTAAGATAAATGAAGTTGCTGGTGGTTATTGGTAAAGTAGATATTGAGTTCGAACAGTAAACACCTGATGATTTTCGAAATTGATTTCTCGATAAAAATATGTACTAATGTTAAATTTTTACGTCTTGTATATATATTTTATAAATACAATGTCACCAATTAAGAGGCTAATGACTTATGACCTTTGTACAGTCAATATATTGCAGCCCTTGAATGCCTTGAATGAGATCGGATTGTCGGAACAAAAAGGTTACTAAAGAACAAAAAGGTTATTAACATGATATAAACTCGAATATTCATAATTATAACAAATTTATTGTATCCCATTATAGAATTTACATTTCTTCCGGTATGTGGTAACTCTACGTGATATGATTCAGTGATGTATATTTATACCAAATTATTTAACTGGGTGACTCACTTCTTGTAGTCTAGGTACAACTCCTATTATTTTTGTAATACTTGAAATATACATACATACATATCTTCACGCCGTATCCCTAACATGGTACTTGAAATATATATATAAAAATATGACTTCTTCTCAATGATTTCACACAGATGTTGCCATAGTTAAAATTATGAACATACGTTTTATTATCGTCAGTTTATGAATATATGTTTCAATTGATGCGACATATACATACATCAAGTCCACTTTACGGCTTTCATCATTGATTTATTTAACTGTTTTTGAGTGGTCCTTAAAGACACAAACTGGCAAATTTTTTTTTGCATTCAGAGAAGTCTAGCGTAGCGATAGTTTTTTCATAAAAATATCAAATGTACAGATCTTTTAACAGTTTACTCGTATCATATAACAGTATGTACAAGATTCCAAGCCTTTTGGATTTGGATTCTTTGGATAAAATAATAGGCAGTATCGGTGATCACATTCCACATGTCTCTCACTTTGTTCGCAATGTTTGTTGACGCATTCCTTGTGAGAGATTTTAATAAACTTTCCTGGTACGACAGGAAAATGGCAAGACCTTCAGATAAATTGTCTGATTATGCGTTACGATTCTGTCCAGTGAAATTAATCTCTTTAAATGCTAATTAATTGATGGAATGAAAAAAATAATGGAAAACCGTTTTTGTTCTAAAGCTAATGTACATGAATAGCCAAGTTCAGCACAGCCATTCCATCCTTTTCTCGAAGGACTCACGGCACTTTTGACCCTCTGTAACTTCGTTGCGGATTACGCTAGAAGTCTGAATTTTCAGTGACTAAGAGGTCATAATACAACTAGATATATTTCCAAATAACATTCAATTTGAAATTTCCTTAACTTTGTAACTGACACACTCTCATCGATCATCAAAATTCTAAGGTACTTCTAGGAGTCTCACAAACTTCATGTTTTGAATTTTAGTTAGCGTTCACCCTATAAAAGAAGGAAAAAATGAAAAATCCTGAAATTTAATTATTCCTTAACTGAAAAATAATGATTATTAAAAATTTAACTGACCACTTACTGATCTTCAAAATTCTAAGGTACTTCTAGCAGTCTCACAAACTTCAAATCTTAAATTTTAGTTAGCGTTTAGCCTATAAAGGAAGAAAAAGATGAAAAATCCCGAATTCATTATTCATTAAATGCTGCGAGCATACATGCTGTTCAGATGTGCCCCAAAATGCTACTTCAACATTTACGATTTTCGTTTTATAATTTCGATTGCTATTATTGGTGTGATGATTGAAAGGCTTACTTATTTATTTACTGATATTATTTGGATAATATAAAATTGATGTTATTTGAATATTGTTGGGATAATTTAAGGGCATAGATACCTTTCGGTACTTATCTACGCTTGTAAGTACAGCTGACCGACAGGATATATTAACCGAGAAAAAACAAAGGAGGATGACTCACAATAAGAAATGAGATCCCATGAAAAATAAAAAATGTAAAAAAATGCCAAGTCTCGCAACGCAATTCTTCCAGTACAAAAAGTTGTGAGATCTCATGTATATAGAATTTATTATGGAATTAAAGATGTCTAATATTGATACGGTCACTGTAAATGTTGATAAGTAATTGATTACATGAGAATTTTTAACAAAGTTGTTGGATAGGTGCTTCCATAAACACTAACTGAAATAACTGACTTGGTTTTACATAAGATCTCTCAACTTTTTATAATGGAAGAACTGCGTTGTGAGACTTGGCATTTTTTGAAATTTTTCTTTTTTGATGGGATATATTTATAAAGACGAAAGGTTATAATGATAAAAATATTATACATATATATGTTAAAAAGATAACAATATTAAAGATTGTGTCCCTAACGGGATAATCTTGTCCCGGTATAGGGAGGGAAACAACGTGAATCTTCACTCCATATCCCTAAAGGGATAATATTTCGCCTTCTCAAATCACATTATTACTCTCACACACTTTTGCCGAGGTATGTGGGTGCTTTTGACATTTTCGTCAGCTAAATCAAATAAGTCAGCCTCAGTCCCTCTCGTGTTCTGCTTCCACTCACTTCCACTCTTTAGGTTTTCTTCCTCGATCATTCAGCACAACTTATTTTGTGTACCTGATTTATCTCAACATTCCTTTTTTAATTTTTACAACCTATGTTTCGTCCGATCCGGCGTATTACGTATCTCTTCATAGCTTATTTTGTCCTCAAGGGCGATATCGTACATATTCGTGACAGATATTTGGGACTCGTAGTAAAAGTAATGCGAGAGGATTTTCAGGTCCCCTATTGTAGGAACCGTGTTAAATCCATAGCAGTTTTCTCTTTTACAAATATTTTATGTTTAAAATAGTAGAACACTGTATTTTATACGAGGAAAGAACTATGTGAAGACAGCGTTTCTTTGTTTTATTTCCTTACCAGTGTGAGTGAGCTTGATGTCGGTGCCGCATTTTTTTCGATTCAGTCGTAACACCACGTCTCGGCAGTTTGTCCCAAATGGCGCGACGAACAAACGAATTCTCCTTCAATCTCATCATATGTATGTTATGTACCTAGTTTTATGAGTATCCGCGTGAACGATATTTTGAATAACGTATGTAAATGTAATGATACTTATATGCCTGGGAACTGTCTCAGATTTTGGTGAGACGGTTTCGCCTGCTTTCCAAGTCGAAGGTCTTAGGCTCCGAATCTAGTCAAGGTAATTTTAGAAATTATGAGGCTAAGCTATAATAAGACTTTCTCAATGACCGCTAGTGCTGCTGATTGAAACGAGAATACCTCTGTATCTCTGTCGACTCATCGCATGGTTAGTATGAGACACTACGGCTCTAATAACACTCAGGCAATACATATTATCCCCGCTTTTGTTACAGAAATGTTACAAAACGTCACAGGTGGCTAATCGACGTGATTAATTTCGTAGTGAAGCTAACACAAGTGAAGAACCGTTTCGTAGATTGCAGTTTTATATTTCAAACAAAGTAAAGCTTAAGTCGCCAACCGCGTCATAATTCCGGATTATTTCATAACTTTCTTTCTTTTCACAAAACTCAGGTGAGTTTGTTGCGGGCGGTTTTGTGGGTTTGTGATTAAAGTCGAGTTTTTACAGTGCCTGATGGCTATATTTTATTTTGCTGATGATTCTCTTCAGTTTGGCTTCATGGCTTAATGTTGAAATGTTTTATGCTTTTGGAAAATCTCTGAAGCTAAAAGTAGCTACGGAGGTTCTAAGTTGCCTCCTAATCTAAGTAGAGTGCATTAAGAGAAAGCAAGTTTTCCTAATTTACCTCAGGTCTCTATGTATAAAAACGAGAATTCTGAAATTGCATTAATAAGTTTCTGCTTAGAAACTTATCAATTGCTTGCTTTCTTAGCAGCAAAAATGCGATCTCTTAGAAATATGTGCGAAGTCATCCTTGCGGACAAAATAAGCAATGATGAGATACGCAGTATGACAGGGTTGTACGAAAGGGAAGAAAGAAATGCTTAGATGGTTCGGGCACATGGAAAGAATGAGTGATGAAAGATTGACGAAGAAAATCTATAGAGCGAAAGTGAGTGGTAAAAGAAGCCAAGGAAGACCAAGGCTGACTTATGAAGATCAAATAGCTAGAGTGTTAGCCGATGGATATGTCAAATTCATTCGCATAACTAGGCGAAAATGTGTGAGGAGAATGATGAGATTTGAGGAAGCGAAAGAAGTATGTAAGGTTCGCAATGCTTGGCGTCTCACCCTTTCTGACTACCCCGTTAGGGATATAGCGTGAAGATATGTATGTATGTAAGTTTCTGCTAATGGAAACTGGCCGATATTGAAAGACAGATGTGTAGGAAAAAATGTATTGCATGGTGATGTGATGTACTACCCATTTGTATCGTCGTAACTATATTTAAATAGACATCCATACATGAATTTAATACACATATACATATTATACATGAATGCATACATTGCATACATAAGTTCGCACATTTTATTGGCGTTAGAATATAACACCCGAATATGTTGAAATCGGTTAAAACGTTTTTACTTTGTATGGAAATAGATAAATATATATGCATACATAGATACATAGGCACGGCTAAAATCATCTCTTTTTTTCAGCGTAATGAAGGAAAAATAATGAGATCTGTTTGCTTCATTCATCACATTAAGAATGTAGCATGTTTAAAAAGTTTTATTATTTTAGATGGATTTATAACTTTAACTCAAAATCCCTTTGGTTAGGTCTCCTCTATTCTAAGCGTACGAACTGTAACTGTCTGTAGTTTTTATGTAACCTCGGTTATTTTAAAAACATCAGAAATATCACCACGTAGTCCTCATTCAGGTTAGCTCGAACCAGTGCCTTAGGGTACAGATGCGACAGTTGCAACACGCCAGGTGGAGGCTACAGCATGCATTTAAATTGTCTATTACGACCTGGATAGCATGTTATAACCAACACGAGCTCCTTGAGCCACTCGCATATCGGCCGGCAGAATCTGTAAGTACATAATAAATATGAAGAAAATGTCTTCCATGAAAGCTGTCCTTAAAAACAAGTACTAAATATTACACGTAATATACTTTTAGATAGATTCATACTTTATAGGTTCAGCTCTGGCTATCAATTACGGTTGTTATTAACCAACTTCAAAAAAAGGAGTAGGTTCTCAATTAGGTTGAATTTTTTTAAGCTTGTTACCTCAGAACTCCATCGCTTATGAACCGAATTGGAAAATGCTCTTTTATTTGAAGGGATACCAAATAACGCAAACTGCGTACAAGCTTTACTTATTTAGGTATATTGATGATTCTCATTGCGCTCCAGAATTAGAAAAAAAAAGTTAATTGTAGACCTGCCCTAGATATTTATTTAGGCCAAGCTCACTCAAAAGGGAGAAATAATAAAAATTAAGAAAAAATTAAACCAAATTAAAAAAACACTGAAAATTACAAAATACTTAATAATATCCTTTTTTTTTCTCGTTCCCCTAACATGTAGTCAAGGCCCGTATTGCTATTGTCTTTATTAACGTTTCTTAATTCTATCCAATGCTTTATTCTTTCTTCTCCTTTACTATTCAAAACTCATGTACAAAAATAACTTTATAAATACGATACAAATAACTACATAATTAAATTTGACAATTATTGAAGTCGGAGCCAAATCAATTTACAACAACAGAAAGTCTATTAGTTTAGTAGGCTTGGAATCGATGGTGGTGGACACATACAATGGTGGATGTGTAAGAAGTAGCTTAATTCCTTGCTGTAGAATCAGATTATGTTTGACCAAATTTTGACTCCTTTTTGCCCAATAAGGGGGTAACTTTTAAAATCGTCTGAATACATGTTCATTTATTTGATAGATTCTTTAGACAAAAGATTACTTGATAGAATTGATTATTTGATGCATACTTTTTTAATGCGTGACAAATTTTAAACAACTCTACAAGTAATTCGACTCTCTACGCAGCTTTCGCAGGAAACTTTAAACTCAGTGCGAGGTAGCTGACCGAGTCCAAAGTCTAAACACCCATGACGATGCTTTGTTGCAAAATGAAATATAAATGCTTGGTAAACATATTCCCACACAAATCTTAAAATGTGTCCAAAAAAGGTAAGGACTTTATAAACTTTTAAACTGTCGCGTAGCATTATAGAATATATCTAAAACGGGAATTCTAACTCGATTACAAAGCAAACAGCTGTTTGCTTGAGACCACGGCCGATGCAACTCGGTCGAAAGGTTATGCCAGAATAAAAAGGTAACCGCGTTGAATTTCCTGTTTTAGATATAGGCTAAGGACTTGCTAGTATACCGCTATTCTATCTATAAGCCCAAACACATTATGCTAGAAGTAGCATCATTCGTTGTTTTTCTATACCTTTGAACCCATATTGGAAATGGTGTGACATTGTGCTCGTACAAGTTTGAATTGGAGTCCAGATTACAACATGAATTACTAGATGATTACTCTGGTGACACCAAACGTCCATGTCAATTTAGAAAAAATATTTCCGTTAGGAATACAGCGTGAAGATAAGTATATATGTATCAGTGGCTTGCCTAGGGCTTCAGAATACGGCAAGCCCAACATACATGTTCTCAATTGTTTTTGTAAAAATAAAGAGAAGGCTATTATAGATTACTGATTAATCATGACTTTGGCACAACCGTATACAAGAAGAGAGGAAAGAGAGCTTCCTGTGTTATTTTTCAACAAAACAATTTTTATACTAATTTGCAATTTAAAATTACAGGTGTAAATAGTTTTATCAGGTCTTAACATAATAATGTGTCTGAATTCGTTGCTTACCCGAATTACTAAAAAAATTTTCATGTGTCTTCTATGGCGCCAGTATAGTTTTTTAATCGTCATAACCAGAACGTTTCTAAATATTTACGTCATTTGAATACCTACCTTTTAGCTGGATGGGAGAAGAAACGAAAATCTAATCAGTTTTGTATACAGTTTTGATATATTTAATTGTCTTTTATGCGATTTACTGGTCAGAAAAACACATATTCAATGAGCGAAATAGTTTTGTACCCTGATTTTTTTTTTTTTATGCAATTAACTAGTCGAGTAATACAGAAATCAGGCGTAGGTTTAAACGAAACAATGAGTTGTATTTTCTGCGCAAAGTTTAAAGATTTTATATTTTCTATGCCGAATAAAACTTGTATGTACTTGTACTTGTAAACGAGAGCGAGACGATAGTATATGTGTTCTGTGGAGACGATTGATTTCTCTGATTTTTGCTTTGATTATGCCTTGAGAGGTCGTTAGTGTCAATTGACTGACGCACTGATTGGTCACTATTTGTGGTCAAAAACTTGTTTTATTTCTCCAAGATTCCTATACTCTTTTCGTCTGAGAAGTAATTCGCGGGAATATTTAAAATGATTTGATATGATTTGAAGTTGATATTTATTACTCATTCTTGACTGAGCATTTTAGTGAGGCAAGCCGGGCTTTTGGGTTTGTACGAAGGTACCGCCTTTGATATATGTATGTATTTCTTGAATCGACCAGAGTCGTATTCAGAAACGTCACCCTAGACACAAAAGTTCGTTGACATACCCAGCCTCTTGGGGTGAGACTGAGTTATGTGGACTATTACTCATTATTTCAAGTGCGGTTGTCACCCTCGGTGTGCTGTCCAGGGCTGGGATTTCTCACGGATCGCACCGACGCCCATCTCAAGCTGTGCCGACGCACTTCTTTTAAAGGCGGGAGTGGCGGTAACAAAGCTCCTCCAGTACTGAGACAATGTTACGACAGCTAAAATCACAATGTCATCATCCTTGACCTGAATGGGTAGATAACCGGACCCACTCTGATCTGCTGTGTGCCCGAAGGCCCCTTTAATCAATAACAGTTCATTCATTTGGTGGTGCTATTGTAAATATTTCAATATGATATTAATCAGTTGACAGTCATAAGTGAGTCTAAAATGTCAAATTGATATCAATTTTCGTCAGTGAAAGTTACGTAGATATGTTAAAGTGTGACCTATGATCTTCGGCCCAGAAACATATTATTCATTTTTTTTGTAATAACTGTAAACGCATGGATATTAATTATTAATATTAAGTTTTGGTTAAACACATGTTATGTTTTAAAGTGAGCGAAACGCGTCCTTATTGGTGTTGACACGTCCTGACATTACATGACAGATAAACACGGTGAGTTGTGGCGTGCTCTGTATCTGAATAGGTGAAATGCAAGGTATTTTCCATTTTCGAAATTGTAATTAATAGAAATAATAAATGACAGCTTTCTAAGCGGCAACTTTGAGGACGTCTGTTATTTAAGATAATGCTTAGTTTAAAATTTGTAAATAATTAACAATAAGATATGTATGTACTGATTTCTTTCAATAAAAGGATAAAGAAATAGAACAATAATAGAAATGAAAATCGGTCGAGTATTTCGGAATCGCGCTTAAGGGTACTGTTCCATAACAGTTCGATACTGTTCCGTAACAGTTACCAAAAAAATATTTGTCAAATCAAAAGCAAACTTAACTTTGCAGTTGAAAGACAAATGAAATCAAACCATTTATTTGTGATACATAGGTGATCATTTAAGGTGTTATTTTTACAGTATTGTTCGCTATGTTCAGCCTTGCGGCGAACAAATATTGTTTTGCTACACAATGTTAATACAGTTATGAGCAGTAACATTGTAGTTAATAAAAAATACAAAATGTAAATAAATTATGAATTTTCAGAACAATCAATTCATGCACTAGTTAATAAACATCATTAATATAAATCTTGAGGTACATTAGTATGACTTAGCTAAATCTATCAACTAATTCCTAAAACGACATCTAATGTTATGTACATAACTTAAATACATTATTTGTTAAAAATTTCGTCTATTGTGTAAAAAGTATTCTGTATTACGTAGTCAAAAATAGTTCGCTTGAACTCTTTGAGATCTTCAAAGTCAAAGTCAAAGTCAAATCAATTTATTCAAGTAAACCCAAATGCAAGGTATTTTTGAACGTCAAATCTACTTTAGTTCGGTTCGAAAAGAAAACCTGAATACTGAGAAGAACCGACAAGAAACTCAGTCAGGTATCATTTTTTCAACATCATTCTACAATAGTTATTTAAAAATACAATATCTATAAAGCCACTAAATGCATACGCAGAGAGGATCATTTCCAGTCTATTGTTGTGTCTTCAATGAAATCGCAAATTTTGTAGTATGCTTTTCCAATCAGTGTGCGTTTAATGACAAGTTTAAATCTCTTTTCCGTTAATTGAGTAATTTCTTGAGGAATTTTATTATAAAAACGAACACAGTTACCCAAAAATGAACCACTTGACTTTTGTAATTTAAATCTTGACAGGTAAATATATGTTTAGGCAGTTTGTTGTAAATTTTTGGAGCCATGATCATTACACTTTTCCTATATAGTGCCGTTTTGTAAGGTTTTGTTATGATTTCATCGCAGCGACGAGCATTTTTTATTTTAGGGAATAAGTCTTCGTTTTTCTTAATAAATATAGCTATTTTGTATAATATATTATATAATGATGTAAGGGTCATAATTTTTAACTTTTCTCACACGTTCACGAGACACGTTCTCCCATACGCTCCAACTGCAAATATATGTTTATGTACGAACAAGTGTGAAGTAATTACGAATTAAAAATTTTTGGATTTTTCCCTTAAATTGTGCTGTGAGACCTTGCATCTGGCCAATTCATGTTCATTTCAAAATTCTTGGTGTTGACCTAGAATCATGAAATCAACATGAATTAGCAAAAAAGGGAAATACCCATAGATATTGTTCGAATAGATAAATGGCCGTAGCTTTTGATATTTGATTGACTTAGGAGCTTGAATTTTTTACACTTCCATAGCACCATAGACTTCAGTCTTTGATATAAACAACTTGATACTCTTACCCGTTTTTAAGATAAAAGATAGACAGGTGTACACACGAATGTAAAACGAAGCGATTCTGTAAGCGTTTCATTCTTCCGTTTGTGGCACAAAACTCTAAAAATTAGTCAAGCGCGAGTTCGACGAGTGCACAGAAGCACAGTACAAACATAACAGTAGTTGTACTTGTATGTCTTCATAGAAAGATAGCGTTCGCGGTTTGTACGTGTGCGCACTAATACGTATGCGCCGTGGCACGCACACAACGGCAATATTTTAGGTGAATATGGGTAATTATTATGGGGTCGCGCGGAACGCATAAATGCGACCACTTCCGTCTTTAATTCGTTCTTTTTATCGTTGCAAATACAAAAATATCTAAATCCAATAAACGAACGGTTATAATGGCCTTAATTATTTCAGTTATTTGAATCCAGAGTTATCAATCTTCAACGTAACTAAAAGAATTTTTTAACAAACATGAGAACCGTTATTTTTCCCAAATTCCGTTACGCGTGAGGCGGGAGTCAGCCATCTTTCTGGGTTCTGTACGATATATAAAATAGTAAAATTCTGAGCTTGATTTCTGAGAATCTATAAAATTAAAGATTTTAGTCACCAATATTTTCCCCTGTAAACTGTACGTTAGCTTTGCATTCTCTAACATATTATAATTCAAGTTTCAGCAGTTTCGGATATAAGAGGAAAAGAATGGTCTTAAGTAAAGTCCAAGTATTCAATTTATGCCTACAATAATCATTCTGTGAATATTTAAAATTCTAAATAGATGATGCGAAATATGTAAGTTAACAAAATGTATGTCTATGCCTTCAAGTTTCACACAGTTTCCGAGATCGCCTATAACAGACGGACAAACAGACGACTGATCTTACAAGAGTTCCATTTATCCCTTTAAGGTCTGAAAAGTGCTCTTATCTGTAACTTAGGTTCCTGTTATGTCCTGTATCGAATGGTTCTGACACCCACAACAAGTTTAATCTTAGCGTGGGTATCAGAGCTCATAAAAGTTTGTATTTTAAGAAAAGTCAAATAAATGTTATTATTATTATTAAATAAATTTGCAAAAAAGACACGGTCATTTTTAAAGTAGGTATTAAAAATTAGATTTTTTTTCACAGTCTGGCTAAAGTGTAACCGAGCTGAGTGAATATATCAGCCATAATAGTATATGTTAGTATAAAACAAGTAGCGAGCTTATTTTTATAACCAATATAAATATTTACAAGGGTCAGCCCTTCCCTCGGAGGTCGATTCTCCGAGGGTACTAAGTTCGTACACAAATTCGACAATCTATAAACCTATCAATGATATGTTTCATCTCTTCGTTCCTCGTTCCCGTTTCGTAGGGTTATAGTATGGGAGCTCCATGAGGAATTGCTTTGTAATTATGCTGTGTCCGTTTAATTTTTGAGTTGTTGGAGGCCAGACTGGAAATCAAATAAAAATCATAAAAAAGTGGTCCAATTTGAATAATTTACAAGTTATGTTCGTTTTACATTAAGTAGTTAGGCTTTTTAGAACTCTATGAACTGTCTGCGACCGAGGCGAGGCGTGCCAGCGCGGGAGTAGCGACGCGGATGTTCGACCGTTAGTCTCGACGACAGACCACACGCCTCAATATGACGCTGTGCATTGTATACGTCGTATTAGAGACGCATTATTTGTAATTCCTGAATATATTTGTATACCTTAAGCCAGCAAACGTTTTATTTCTGATCTTAATAAGCGTTAACAGAATAAAAAAAAAAGATGGTGTACTTATGGTAAATTTATTTATATTATTATTGTTATTTTTTTTATGTAATAACGGCCAGTAATGTTTAATCTTACAACATGAAAAGATTGTGTAGAGACAAAATTCAAAACAGGTTCTTTAAATGTAATAGTCGTTGTTATTACATAAAATATGTTATCTATATTTTGATACGTTAATGTTAATGGCAATTTGAAATTTATTAATATTATTAGAACGATAAAAAAATCAAAAGAAATTACTGAACCCGACAGTTTAAAATTACTATTTGGGAGATGTTAAACTAGTTGTAGCCTTTTAGATCGAGAGTGAATCGAAAGCAGTGTAAATAGGAGTAAAATGTAAGTGGTTTAGTTAATAAAATTAACTTTCTTTATCTCTAAGATGTTTCTTTTAATTTCTATATGCTGAAGTCTTATAAGGAATAACATCTTGTTTGCGTCTACAAACAAAAACAGATTTTTAATTGGCATTGTCATACAGACACAGTTGTTGACAATACTAAATTACATTTTTTTATACATACTACAATACTTACGTACAGGAAGCAAACTTGCTTATTGTACGTACGTTTGTATTTTAAAGACAGCAGAGCAAGGGTGTCGCGAGGCGGTCTTTGCCTCTACCTTCCTAAGATGAGCTTTGGCACAGTGTAAAATTGACTGCGGCGCGTATCGAAGAAGATTGTGGAGTCTCTTGACAATCCCCCAAAAACAACTAGAGCGGGACCGCGGGAGTTCTAGTGGGTAAAAGTCCCATATAAGCCACGTTCATCCCTAGGTGTTTAACCTTTTTTTGAAGGTTCGTTCTGTGTTATCAAAAAAGTTCAGGCCCTCAGTTGTTCAAAAATTCCGAAAATTTTCTTAACTGTTAGTTAGCCAAAAACCTAAATCCACTAATAAAAAAATGGCGTCTTGGATGTGACGTAACATCATAAATAGTTATGACAAAAAATGTTTTTTCAAACTGCTTACCGCGTAAAATATTATTCAATACATCTATTAAAATTAGATTGAAGTTTTCTCTTTTATATTACGAGACATTATACGAGATATATACCTATAACATTTTAAGTAATTATGAAATTTTCTCCGAGCTTGTTTTGAATTTAGATATCGATTTTATTTCTAGTTTCATTATATAATTTCAAAGGAAATTCGGACGAATAAATAATTGTTTCCATGGAACAGAACCAACGCTTCATCTCTTCGAAGTGGTACTTAAAAGTTAATTAGAATCTCGCTTTATTGAACGGTTCTGCTTCATAACAAATATTGTATTTGTTTTATTTAAATGGTAAAAATCTTAACTTGCCCGTAATTTTTTAAGATTTTCACAGGTATTAATTATAGTTGATTAATGTTTATAAAATGCCGTTAACATGATATTATGTAATTTTACGCAGCGCCAAGCGGTTTGCTTATACGAACGAAGCAATTTTCTTTTTTTTTGATATTGCATACTGCTAAGGTCTAAAATACGTTTATGGCAGAAATATTTCCTCAATCTTACAACTTGAGAACGTTTTAGGCAAAAGTAAATATGTACATTTTCGGAATGTCATTGATATCTTATCACTGTTAGCCATCAAGCTGGACTGAGGCCAAACTTAGGCCCATTACAATTAAAAGTTTCGACTCTTAGTTAAACTAAGACTCGAGTTCTTCGACTTCGACTTGCGACTCGTGTTCGGGTAGCCTCAAATAAAACTTAATACTACCGCCCTCATCTCCTACAAGATGTTACATCAATTTGTTTATAAATTCACATTGATACTGCTTATAACATCGAATCGAGAATAAATCTTGGTTAGCTAAATTATAGATTAATTTTAGTAATCGAGAACTTGCGCTTGAATTTGAGTCGCTCGAGGCGACGACTTCGGTCTAACGATGTAGTGTTGATTTTATTCTGATATTGAGAAGTAAAATAATTAGTTATATAAACACATGGGTTTGATCAAAATGCCAATGGCAATTCACAGACCGTAAACTAGTATTCGTAAACAATGTCGGAGTAAATAGCTATCAAATTCAAAACGCAGCTCTCGTTCTAAGCATGCAACATATAATATGCAGGGTATAATAATATTACGTTCGTGACTATTGACCGCATGCACTACGGCGTGTATAGAAGAACCGTTATCACATTCGGCTAGTTTGTGTAATGTGATCAGAATTTTGTTCTGACATGTTACAATTTTCAGGGCCATGTATCTTAAAAGGAATAACCATTATAAGATTCACTAGAAATAATAATGAATTCTTATAGTTTTTGCTATCTTCTGGCTATAATTCCAAAAATCTGCAAATCCGGAAAGTAATTGTTGAGTCAATACAATATATTATTAGGAATTCATTTGGAATTGGAACCCTTGTCAGGTCTCTAATGTCTCTCATGCGACTCATTCTAACTCCGTCTGCCACATTCGACTTTTTCTCAAACTATGCTTCAAAATATACTTTACAGGAAAATATAGTTATTGTGCGGAAACAGAACTCGCGTTTGACGAATATTGGTGCGAAACATCTTGTGTGGCGAGTCAGACCGGCTATTGGCGCGGCGACGCGTGGCGACGCGTCGTACGTTCTCATATATTTATAGCGTATGCAATGTTGCTATATACATCGGAATACGTTGCTTGTGTTTTTTAAATCACTGCACAATAGGCTGCCATATCGTTCATTAGATTGCGATGAAATTTGGTATGGAGATAGCTTGAATCTTGAGAAAGGACTAGGTTTTTTAAAAATATAAAAAGGGAGACGAAGTCGCGGGCATCAGCTAATAAAGTATATATTTTTGAAATCTGAATATTTTGATTTTGATTCCGCCACATTTTATTTCCTTTAATAAACCATCCTTTCATACATATTTTTATACAAAATAGTTTCGATGTTTCACATCTACGTGGCGTCCCGCGACGGCTATTTTTTTTTGTATACAGAATAGGTTATAAAAATATTTATTATATTATAGTTTAAAGGTCGCTACATACGTAACGAAGTTAGAACGTGGCCTGGGCGAACATGCGATGATATGTTATGAAAACACAGCGACAACAAAGTGATACTAACGTGCTAGTGTTATGAATATTAAAAGAAGGCGGGTTTTTCATTTGAAGAATTGGCACTAATTGTTGTTAATTTAGATGATAAACAAGCTTTCTATATACTTTGGGTCTGCAAGATTATACAAAGCTGAAAGTGATTGCACAAACTTTATGAACTTTTCGTCATCTATTTTGCTTTCTTGATAAATAACACAAGCATCATTGCGAGATTTCCAGAGCGACTGCTCATACACGAACAGAATCACGGACGGCACGCTTATTATGTAACTTGCAATCAGCATGCGACAGCCAATATCGCGCGATATTTGCTGTCAAAACGAGAATTTGGATAATGTAATTTGCATAGTGGCGCTAAATCTACCGCGAAAAGTGTATTTTACGGTCATAGAATAATAGATACGCAATCGTCATACATGATACCAATTTTTTATTACAAATAGTCACCGGTCGTGCAGTGATCGCGTGGCTGTCGCTGTCTGCAAATTTTTAGATAATAACCACGCCGTTCCGTCCGGGTTAATCCACGTTACGTATGTAGCGACCTTTAGTATAGTAGGTAACTGTTTACTTGTATTCGTTGGACATTGTGTAACAAAAATTGATCACAATAGAGTATATCTCAATCTTCCCAAAATGGCAGATATAACAAGTTATCTCTTATAGAAACGCATCTAGAATCATGACGCTGACACAGAAAATTTGTGGTTCAAAGTGAGTCAATTTTAATTTCTCGCTTGAGTTGATACAGAACCGTTCAAAGGGCAAGTTTGATACTTTTTTAGGCACATAGAACTCAAAAGGAATTAAGTGGAATTACATATTGGGATGAACAACTTCTACTTTTATCAAACGTTCGTGCCGCTTTGGTGTTTGACATTTTCACCATATTTATAAAACGTCAAATTTCTAAACTTAATTTTTGAGTAAATTAAAGAAAACCGACTTCAAAAGAAAGCACTGAAAAGTACAAAATAACTGTCCTTTACTAATCAAAACTCAAATACAAAAATAACTTATTAAATACGATACAATAGATACGTATATAATTAAATTTAAAAGTTACAAAAAAAATGATTAGCGTTGTTAGTGAAGAATATTATTAGTAATAGACATAGATTCGTAAAGGGCGGTTATTGTGTATTTTTTGCTTTTTTTTTAAGTCGGTTTAATTTTATTCTTATATTTGTTTTATTTCTTGAGTGACCTTGGCGTAAATAAACATCTGGAGTAGGTCTATAATAAGCTTCTTTTCCAATTCTGGAGCGCAATGACATACAAGAGAATCATCAATATAAATAAAAATAAATAAAGTTTACAAGCAATTAGCGTTATGTGGTGTTATTTAGTGTATCTTCGAAGTCCAAGCTCCAATACCAGTGAAATTTAAATGGGACCAATTTGGAAGTGTGTCCTTTCAAATGAAAAAAGAATTTCCCAAATGGTTTATAAATGACGGATTTCTGATGTAACAAATATGAAAAAAAAATGCAACCGAATTGAGAAACTCCTTTTTTTGAGTTTGTTAAAAATTATAAATCCTAGAGTCGAGCTCTAAGGCTCTAATTTATAGAGCGTACTTTGCCTTTACTCAGTCTTCTTACCTTTCCAGTAAAGTTGAACCAAGACAAAAATCGAATTTATAGTTTGTTAAGTACGACTTCGCGATAAGCTTAAGTTTAGCAAAGGTTGAGTCGTCAATATCGGTGACTTACGAAAACTTAGGTTTACGGTAATAATAGACTAAAAAGAGAATAGAAAAGAACAAGGTTACAAAAGAGTAGTACGTCCATGCAAATAGTACTCTCCGCACGCTTATTACGTAACTTGTAGACAGCATGCGACAGCCAATATCGCTCGATATCTGCTGTCAAAACGAGAGTTCGCGTAAAGTAATTTGTTTAGTGGCGCTAAATCTACCGCGAAAGTGCGTTTTACGATCATAGAATAATAGAAACGCAATACATGATACAATTTTGTATCTGTATGTTGTCTGTAAATTTTTAGGTTATAACCCCGCTGTTCAACGTTTGACAACAGCGCGTTCCGCGGGGTTATTACCTAAAAATTTGCAGACAGCGACAGCCACGCGATCACTACGCGATCGGCGATTAATTGTAATAAAAAACTGATATCATATATGAAGAT
Organism: Zeuzera pyrina; assembly: GCA_907165235.1. Taxonomy (NCBI): domain Eukaryota; kingdom Metazoa; phylum Arthropoda; class Insecta; order Lepidoptera; family Cossidae; genus Zeuzera; species Zeuzera pyrina. The sequence continues at coordinate 26,558,464 of OU015620.1, read as the reverse complement.
TGCGTATCTATTGTCATATGACTGTAAAATGCACTTGTCGCGGTATATTTAGCGCCACAATACAAATAACATTATACAATTTCTCGTTTTGACAGCGGATATCGCGCGATATTGGCTGTCGCATGCTGTCTGCAAGTTACGTAATAAGCGTGCCGTTTTACGATACGGTTTTACGTAATAAATTAAATAAGTCGTTTCTCAGTATGAATTGCTGTGTAAATTGAGATTCTTCAGCTATGAGAAATAGGTACCCAATCTACGCAAGAGGCGAACTACTCAACGAAATACCACTTTAAAACAAAGTTATTGCGCAAACGACAGAAGAGTCTTTGTAACAATTATTACACGTAGTGCCTTTTAATATTTCCACCGATAGATATATCTATATTTTTAAATATGAAATGTAACAGAAGCACTGATCACTATGAACACTATCAATTTTTCATCACAACTATTATGTACTTGGCTATTGGCTTGGCTTCTCAACAACTGAACTCTTACAATACCAAAATCAGGCTTTTATGCAGCCCCCCCACTACACGCAGGAAACCCATTCTACCTTCGTTCTTGTTTCTAAAATGTTACAAAATATCACACGTGGGTACTTTATGTGATTAAAATTAATGTGGAACTAACAATATATATATATATAATGAAAGATTTTTTCTTTGACCGCGATAAACTTGAAAACTACTGGAACGATCGGCACGGGACCATGACCATTCGACGCGGAATTAGTTGTAGATGGTTATAGGCTACTTATTTTTTTAAACTCCATAGACTTTTCACCATTTTTCAAACAAAAATGTACTATTACGTACAAAATTTTCACTTACGCCCAGCGAAGAGGGCGGGAAACGGCTTGTACATTTTATATTCGTGAATATTTGTGGTATGCTAGTGAGTAGCAAAATAATGTTAATAGTTACATAAAATATAACTAAGGTGTGTGTAGATGTATGTTACGTGTAAGGAAATAATGTGGCCTACAAATGTACAATAGTTAGTAAACGAATTAAATAATACTGGTTTGTAGGTATAAATAAAAAAATTCTTCGGGTTTCATATTTTGACACTAATACTCTTGAACCTTGCAATTATTCGCTGTATGCCACCTATCGCCATGTTATCAAAAGCATTCACGCTTTGATAAATTATTTACGTTTTTTAGTTATTTCGATACCAGATCTTTAAGCTCCTAAAGTACTTAATTCTTTATATACCTCGCTGTTTATTTAGATAATGTGGTATTTTCGCTACTTAATAAATTATCAGTAGACTTTTCTTTAGTCTTCTTCACACAGCCAATAAAGTGTTAACTAAAGTTACCCGCACATGGTATTTTATTGAGTCAGACGGCAATGGTATTAGGAAGAAGGTATAATTACCTGTGATGTAATAAATTCGAGTCAGTCTTGTGGCGGACAGAAAATACAGCAGTCGGCGGTCGTGTTCGCATTGTAAGGATATTGCTAGGGTGTAATCGTAGTGTCGGAACCTTTTCATTGTTTGTTTATAACTGATTGATATGATATTGATTGGTACTGATATTGATAATTATATTATGATGTGATATTGATTTATCGATATAAACTTTTAAACTTTCGCGTTGCATTATAAAATGTAACCAAAACGGGAAATTTAACGCGATTATCTTTTTATTTTGGCTTGACGTTTCGACCGAGTTGCATCGGCCGTGGTCTCAAGCAAACAGTGTCTGAGACCACGGGACTACGGGAAACGTCAAGCCAAAATAAAATGGTTAACGTTAAAGTTCCCGTTTTGGATACATTAATTTATTGATGTATTTGATATATTGATGTAATTGATGCAATTCAATAATGATAATAACCCATGCTCGATCTGTTCGCATCTTTTATTGTAAGAGCCCAGGGTTTGTGCTCTTCAATAGAATGAAAGTTAACACTAGTATACATTTTTAGGGCTAAAATTTAAAATAATTAACAATATTCAAAGAATTTAGAAAACACATGTTATCTTTATTTAATTATAATAATCTTATATGGACGCGCTCTTCCGAACTTTACATCGAACAAACACAGCGTAAGAAGAGGTAATCATTCAGCGTATAGATTATTCCTTGACCTTGAAAATTGCAAATTTAAATTATTTCTCTCTATCTCTAATTGTTATATCTTAATTCACTAGTAAGTATGCGGAACTACCGATAGATAGCTCGTAGATACTTCGCAATTTTACTAGTAGGAAATTGCAATTACGTGCCCGAACGGGTGTCGGTTGTTTATAGTAACGTAAATACATACAAAATACAAATACTACTACGTAATACATATCTTTATATGTAAAATTTCGGTGTGCGCGTGTTCATAATTCTTCTTGACGACCTCCGTGGCGCAACGGTTTAGCGCGTCGGAAAGTAAAACGGGGGTTGCGGGTTCGATTCCCGTCCCGAGTCTGGGTGTTTATGTGTAATATGTATATATTTACAAAAGAAAAGTATATAAGTAGTATATCAGTTGTCTAGTACCCATAACACAAGCGCTATGCAGCTTACTTTGGGACTAGATGGCGCTGTGTGAAATGTCTGAGTATTATTATTATTATTATTATTCTCCTCCTAAACGCCTTGACTGATTTTGATGAAAATTTTTTTCATAGTTATATTGTCACCCGAATGGTTCTTAGCTATAGTTGGACCTGGTAAACGGCGCTGTTGTCGAGATCCAAATTTTTTTTTAATTTTGCGAATAATTTTTTTTTATATTTTAGACAGTAGATAACACTGATGCACGCATTAAATCCACGCAGACGAAGTCGCGGGCAACTACTAGTCTTATATACAAATTTTCGCCGTGCCTGTTGGTAATTCTTCTTCTTCTAAACGGCTTGATCGATTTTAATTAAATTTAGAATAGAGTTGGATTAAGCCTCGGGAAAATCCGTAGGTTACTTTTTTATTCCCACACTGATGAAGTCGCGGCAACAGCTTATACATTATAAAGTAATGAAGTCTTAACCTCGATATAGATAGATACCAAGGAGGCAGTAAACCAAAATATTTTAACCCAAGAAGCTATAAGTGTCCAATTGTAAAGTGATGTGCATTATTAAGGGAAACGCTAACTTTCACCGCATTCGATAATCTGCAAGTTTTCCCGGGCGGGGGATGTGGGTCAAGAGAAACTTGGAGGCCGACACTAGGGCCCTCGCACACAATCGAGATTTTCCGAACATTCTGAGCACTATTTTCTGTTTATTTCTCACATTTTTAGGATTCTGTAATCAAAACAGCTAAACAGAATTTTCTGTCATGTCAAGACATACAAGACAATTAGTAGTAATTAGCGACCCGCCTCTGCTTCGCCCGGGTGGGATGTTGAATGTTTGAAACACACCGAATTTTTTTTATTGAGATTGTCATTCAAAAATACCATCCAGATTTCTAACATTTCCAGTAGTTTTTTCCAAAATTTTCTTTAACACTAACCTTGTCTTGACAATACTAAATATAACAAAAAAATAAGCCAAATTGGTAGAACCGTTCTCAAATTATTTTTCATATAGGCGGTAATTGGTTTTTATTTATATAGATTTGAAACTCGATTACCGAAAAATAAAAACAAATAAATATTGCATATTTTTAACCCATTTTTCAAATATTTATCTTTTAGTTCGTACGAAATTGTTCTGAAAATCGAAGTGCTAACGTGTGTCCAACTTCGCCTTTTATCCATTTTTTAACCGACTTCAAAAAAAGGAGGAGCCTCTCAATTCGACTGTATGTTTTTTTGTGTATGTTTGTTACGTCATTACTCTGCCAATTATGAATTGATTTTGACGATTCTTTTTTTGTTTGGTAGGTCATACTTCAGAAGTAGTCCCATTTAAATTTGACCGGTACTGGAGCTTGGACTTCGAAGATACACCAAATAACGCGACCTGGTTATGTAAATCAAAGTGCAACAACAGAAAGTCTATAAGTTTGGTAGGCTTGGCGCCGACTTCAGTAACTGTCAAATTTATTTATATAAGTGTGTGTCTCGTATTTATAAAGTTATTTTAATTGTCCTTGAGTTTTAGTAGAGGATAGCTATTTTGTACTTTTTAGAGTTTTGTATCTCATAAGGAAGGAACGAATGTTGCTCAGCTGATGCTCACAGAACCCATCTAAGATGTTAAACTCGAAATTTAGTACAGTGTAACATTGTACAAGCCTACGTAAGTTGCATTAAATTATATTATACAATTCTAGCCGTTGCCCGTAACTTCGTTTGCGCGAAATTAAAACAAGTAGCCTATGTTCTTCCCTAAGGCCTAATCCATATAAGTTCTCACAATCGCTCTAGTGGTTTAGTTGTTAAAACGTAACGCAAATGGAGACACTCATTTATAACATTAATTATGGATTTTTGAAAAAAATATTTAAAAAATCATTTTTTATGGATTTTTAATGAATAGACAAAGAGTTGAGCGCCAAGCATCACCGTTTTTATGGAGTTCTTCTTGTCTACAAAGATTTTTCTTCTACTCTTATAGTTCTGCAGAGTTATGCAAATACTTTGAACATTCCCGTTTGCTAACACTCGGGCCATTTGATCTTCGTTAAGTCAGTCGGTCGATATTATTTTTCTGCATGTTATTATCATCTTTTCATCCAGTCCTTGTATACTACGTGTTTCTCTATCGCATATGAATACCTACAAAAAATTAAAATACCTTTTAGTGTACGAATACCTTTACATACTAAAATCGAATTCGTATGTTACTCAGCGTTGTATTGGATGTGTGTGTGTGTGTAATAACTGGAACAAAACACGTGAGTGTGCTACGCTGTGCTGTTTGTGTTGATATGTGTTGTATGTGTGAGTGTAAGTGATGCTTTACCTTCTGTACTGTCGTTGCGAGGCTGTGATGGATTGTTTTCTTTTTTTAAAGTGTTTTTTAGTATGTACAGTGATTTCTAGCTTTCGATCTCGGAATCTTCTTCAAGACCTTTAGAAATTGTCTTATTCTAATCTTATTATTTATAATTACTTACTTCTACCTTTTCGTTTACATTGGGTTCTGTTTTTTTTACTTTTTATTGTAACTAAATTCTTTGATAGTTTCGTAAGAACGATAGAACCGTAAAGACATAGAGACAACAGATGTACACTGTTGTCTTTGTCTTTACGGTTAATTATCTTTTATTTAGTTTATGAAACTCTAAATTTTCTTTTCGCGAGACGTTCCCCAAATAAATACGTTGCTGCGCACTGCCGGTATAGGCCACCGTCTCCAACATTAGAACTTCAGGACTTCTGTCCTACCTGTCTATGAGGTTAACTACTCTTTGTATCTCTCGTGGATATCTCTCTGCTTCTTGATTTCATTTGTCATCTGACTAGGCCGGCTTGAATCACCTAGTGATGTACTTATGAAACTAGTCCTAGTAACGTGTAGTGTCCTGTGATTTTGTAACTTTACATTCACTTCTCCTATATCTAAATAAAAGAAAAACTATTCTTTTTACCCTGAATTTATCTATGCTAATTTCTACTAAACACTACGATCTCCAGATAAACATTGTAATACTTATATAAGTTCGCAGTTCCTTGTGTGATACTTCTATTACATTCGTACATTCTAGTCTACAATTTCTGTTATATTTATCTTAATGTATATAAGATCTTAGTAGTGTTAATATATAATATCTAAAGAGTATATAATTTAGAATAGTTCATCCCCTGAATTAAATTAGGAAGCGACTAGGATCCTCATGCTTTCCGCTGTAAATCAAAATATTTCACTCGTATGATGCTCGAATTGCTTATTGGATTATCGGTTGTCTGTATTGATGAGAGATTCAATCAAAATGAATTGAAGGATCATAGACTTAGTATGGGATAGATGGATTATATCTACGACGAATATCGCAAGGGTTTTAACGTTTCATTTCAAAATTGGAAATAAAGAACACTTTTAGAATTACCTCCGCGTCTGTCTCTTTGTCACACCCGTTTTTCTCGGGTAACAACTCTGACATAAATTGCTAAAATTACGAGCAGTTATAATAAGTGATAGCCCTCAGATAGCCTAACTAAGAAAGTCACAACATGGTTACAAAGCCTAGACTGTAATGAAACTGAAAAGGTATAAAGATGATACGCTGAAATCTGGATTGATATTGTAATACGGTCCAAGGTACAAGACCTCTACTTATTAATCCATATATTAGTACGTGAAGCAAAATCTTCAGTTCCCTTTTTAGGAAAATTGCACGGACGGAAGAAAGTGAAATTTGGTACACTTAAAGTTTATATGGAAAAGGACTGGAGAAAGCTAATATTTTTATATAATATGCATTAAAAATACATTCAATTACATAATATATCACTGATTGTTTACGTTCATACTGCCAATGTCAAAAAGACTGTCAATTTCGAACTCATAATACATAGTCTGTGATCACATATACGAAACCTCCTTGGATCAAACAGTCGCACAGAGTAGAGATTGTCGCCAAAGAGTTTATATCATTATATTATATTTACAGTCGAATTTCGACCATAAGGGGACTTCTAGTTTATTCAAACTTGCGATACTTTTGTAGTCAATTGCACCATAACTTTACACATACCTTCTCACATACACACACCTTCTCACATATTCACACATACACAGACACTATATACAAATGAAAGAATCAGTTGTCAGAAAACTAAGCATTAATATAAGCTAACCTAGTCTACATACATATTTCAATTATTTTTCTGTGCGAAGTGGCGCAGGTTTTAACCTAGTTCGGCACCGGAGGCTGTTTTGTCATCTACAATTTGTCACTTTTAGCTCATGTATTGTACTTATATAAAACAATGTCTGACAATAAACATTATCTTATTATTATTATCGGTGTCGCTATTTTTTGTATTACAACATTATTCGTCTATTCTATAACATGTTCTAAATCTATGATGCGGACGTATTCTGGAGTTTACATTACTGATCACTGTCAAACGACCTTGTTTTGATAGCAGTAGTGGACATATATGATTTTCGTATTTCGAGCAGTTCGTTAACGATATTGTAGTGTCTCAGTTGATAATGGAAGAATAGGCTAAATCATAAATTTGGTTTATACTGGCGTGACGATTTTGAATTTGTCATTGACACCTATGGAATAAATGATTCCTTTGATTATTGCGATATGTAATCACAAACACATACGGAACACGTAACCATTAATAATACGAAACGACAAACGAACGACTAACGAATAACACAAAAGGATAAAATAAGTTAATAGCGTTCTCCACTGCGTGACGACTTGTGACGACCTGTCATTCAAAATTGGTCACAATAGCGTCCCGTTCGCTGTCCCTTTCCTACTCGTGGCACTATCATAACCGATTACATTCTCATTCGCACTCGTTGTACCTTTACACGCCAGTATATACTAAGGTTATGGACTAAATAACTGCTCTTAATACTGATATACTTTGTATTAAAATATTAAAACAAATCGAATACAATAATTGTGCAGTAGTACTTGAAAATTTAAAAACAGAAGTGAGTTTTGAACTTCGATAGTGAGAACACATTGGGAATAAGTTACATGTAACATGACATAATTATTATTATTTTTGTGAATGCCAAATACTTAAGATTTACAAGTATTTTGCAAATAATTATTGCAGTTTTGCACGTGAAGTTCGTCATGAGCGGACACGAATTACATTGACAGTGCGAGGTCGCCATACTTATTATAGCCAACTATTTTACTCGTGGTCACTCTCAATGAGATAAAAAGGGAGAGAAGACACACTTTTGACACACGTAGCCAAATGGTACTTTTGAATAGTAATAACGACAGCAAGCGTTTTGATCGCCACTTGTGTATGCGCACGCTTATTACGTAACTTGCAGACAGCATGCGACAACCAATATCCCACGATATCTGCTGTCAAAACAAGAGTTTGTTTAATGTTATTTGTATAGTAGCGTTAAATCTACCGCGAAAAGTGCATTTTACGATCATAGAATAATAGATACGCAATCGTCATACATGATACTAATTTTCTATTACAATTGGTCACCGGTCTCGCAGTGATCACGTGGCTGTCGCTGCCTGCAAATTTTTAGGTAATAACCCCACCACTCAGGTTCACTGTTAGACGATTTTGTTTCCTTATAGTATGAGTTTTCTAAATGTTAGATCTTAAGATTACACAGGAAGAAGATTAAGAACTTCCGGTAGAACAGTTCATATTTAAAAAAACTGGGTGACCGCTTGCCGGACACACGTCGCCGTTGGATTCCTTAGCAATTTAGAGTAACAGAGTAGAAAAGTAACATTGTTAAAAGAACGGATAACAGCGTCCCAAAAGCAACGTTACATAACTCTTTGCAAATTATTGAATACTGTTTGAGTTTCTTTGCTTTTACTAGCATTTTTTATTATTGGAAAGCATCGACTGTTCCTAATGTATTTAATCGATTATTGTAACAATCAAAGGAACACTAGTAACAATGAAATTTTTATAATACTATTTGATAATTGATACTGCAGATCAAAGAGAGAGAATAGACGCCACGCATGCCATTAGCAGTCTATCTCTGCATCACGTTTCGTTACACGCGGTTCTTGTTCCGGTGTGAACAAATACATTTTTGTATGCTATACTACAAATTAATAATTATAGTTTTTTTTTTTGTTTCAGATAAATGTCATGCGCTGATTTTATACGCTATGCTATCAGACATACGTAAGTACTAATTATATGGGTTCGATTGCTTTGACTACGGAGAATACCCTCTACGTAGTAGAGATTCGCAGATTCCGAATCACACTTGGTTTTTGCACCCTGTATTCCTAATGTTTATATGTATATATCAATACATGAAGTGAAAACTGTGTACTCAATTTTAAGCATATTGCGCGCACAGAGGAGTGTGAGATTTAGTACAGTTGAAATTTATATGGAGACGGAGTGCAGAAAGCTAAACGCTAAAATGCTATATCAAATACATTATAGATATACTCAATGTCAAATGCATAATAGCTTGTGGCGAAACCTCGGACCAAGAAATATAATGGCCATAATAAGTAGCCGCTCTTATCGCCGTGTTTCAAACGAATTTTTGTGTCTCTTTCTATCTCATTGAGTGTAACCATGAGTAAAATAGTTAGCTATAGTAAGTATGGCAACCACTGTAAGCGTAATTCGTGTCAGCTCATGACCGACTTCATGTCATTACTGAAATAATTATTTGTAAAATACTCGTAATAAGTGCTTTGGATACTAGTATTAAAAAAAAAGTTACGTTCAGCTGTATATATTGTACTGTGACTCTTCCCTACTCACGCGCATTAGTGAAAGTCGGAATGCCCACATTCTTTTCTTCCTTTGTAATATTCTATTTAATCCTACTGTCCCTCTCTACCTTAAAAAGCATTTCAAGTTTCTTTCTAAAACTAATACTAGATTCTTACAATCATCGGAAAATTTGAAATTGGAAATACCTAAACATACTACAAATTTTTGGCTAAATCTTTTACTGTAGAGGCTGCGCGTTTTTGGAATTCATTGCCAGTAACTATAAGACGTGCACAACATTTGGACTCCTTTAAACTACTGGTGAAACAACATTACTTGTCAATGTGATTTTTTTATTGCTATATGTATATTCATGTATTGTATTACTGTCAAAGTGTCTATATTAATTATTTATCTTACACATGAAGTATTGTCATTATAAGTTGTAGTATGTATTGTGTTGTGTGTGTATTTAGGTATTTTGTGAATGCTTATTTGTTTGCGTATATGTGTGTGTGTATATATTATATATATTGTTGTTTGTATATAAGTGTGTCATATATGTTTATAGCAAAACCCACCTTTTCGGTTATTTCCGACTAATCTGTCCATCCCTAGGTTGTCTGGAAGAGATCGCTGTTAGCGATAAGACTGCCTGTTGTATTTTACTTTGTATATATATTAACTTTTATTTCTTTTGTTTTGTATGCAATAAAGTATAGTATTTGATTTGACGTTAAAAATACCTTGTAATTGGGTTTACTTGAATAAATTGATTTGACTTTGACAATACAGCGTGAAGATGTATGGAATCTTCTGTGCGCTAGTCATATTCTTTCTTGTCGAATTTTTAAGAGAATGTAGCCAAGATGACAATTTATAGTTTCGTGTCGTCGGAATAAGTTTTAATATTACATTACTTATAGATAAATAACGAACGGTTAATCATTCCAATTATGAATTTTTGAATATGTTTCAAACGCTACAACAGGGTTATTTACCCGTGAGCGGAGGCACGGAACGCCCATCATAGGGCCGTCATCGTCACGTGACCCGTTCGATTTCCGCTATTCGGAGCCACTTCCGGGCCTCGCTATTTTCGGTTTAAGTGTCCGCGTGCGCGTAATTATGTTACGCAAGCTGAAGTGGAAAACATGTGTAGTTTTGCCAAAGCACTCTGTGTCAAAGGCGCACTGTACTATAGATTTTGTACATCACAGAAAATAGGCACACTTAATGTACATTGTACATACATGGGTTCGTTCTTTTTGGGTCCTGTTAAAGTCAAATAAATTTTATGAAGTAAATCTACTTATAAGGTATTTTTGGACGCCAAAATCTTCAAAAAAAAAGGAAAGAGAACTGCATAAGAAACTGAAAAGAACAGACAAAAAATTTAAACGTTTTTCCAATATAATTTAACAAAATATTAAAATACGATATTAAAAATCCAATATTTATAACAAGGCTAGATATATTTTTCCTTGCTTGTCTCTGACTCCGGCAATGAATTCGAAATTACAGTCGTTTAATTTTTTGCTAATTTTTATTAACTGATTACGTACTCATAGTTACATACCTTTTACTAGCTTTCGTGGTTCTTCGTCCGCGTTTTTAAAATTTCCATTTGTTTATAGCTTTATATATCGACGAGAGATTATTTAGTAGTCGTCAAAAGCACGCGTCGCTGTTCTTAAAACAAAGTGAGATGTCAAAAGTAAGCTCATGTACGGTCTAATTTTACATTCACATAAATAAAGAAGTTTTTTCTAGAATCTTTTATTGTATGGCAATCATTATAATAAATTGCAAATTATTAAACTGAAAGGTTGCCATTATTTAAAAAAGAAATGTTTAGATTGCTAAAAGAAAAATGTTGCTATAATATTTATCAATTCATTAATAATAATAAGTAAGTTATGATACTTATGATGTAATTAAAGACAATTTTTTGATCTACTTTTATTTATGTCATAAAAATTTTTTTTTCTTGTTTTTTTGCATATTATTATGACATTTAATTAATTAATTTTTATGTTAGACATCTTGTAAAATTATTGACTTAATATTACTGGTTATTGTAATTAATTAATCTAATTAAATATTTCATTCGAGTAATTAATTAAATAAATCGAGTGGTAAAAGAAGCCAAGGAAGACCAAGGCTGACTTATGAAGTTCAAATAGCCAGAGTGTTAGCCGACGGAAATGTGAAAAGCACTCGCATACTTAGGCGATAATGTGTGAGGAGAATGATGAGATTTGAGGAAGCGAAAGAAGTGTGTAAGGACGGCGAAGCTTGGCGCTCCGTCCTCCCTGACTACCCCGTTAGGGACACAGCGTGAAGATATATATGTATGTATGTATGAAATATTTGCATGCATTTCGTTAGTTAAGTATGTAGAGTTTATTATCTTTTCGTCTACATCAACTGTTACGCGAATGTTGTAACTAATATAATTTTTTTTTAAATATTGTATATCCGCCTCCAGTCACTCATCTTTCGTCAAAATTGGTGCTGTGGAACGGGTAGATAATAATAAACTTTTGCATTATTTTTATATTAGTAATAGCTTTCGCCCGCGACCTCGTTCGCGCGAAGTTCTAAAACACACAACGTCTTTATATATTATAGCCTATGTGTTATTCTGATGTATAACATGACTGGCCCGTTGGCGCAGTGGCATATGCATCTGATTTCCAAGCTAGGGTCCCGGGTTCGATCCCCGTTCAAGTCAATTTGGGAAACGAACATTCTAAATTGGCTTGGAGTCTGGGTGTTACTGGGAAACTCCCCCAGGGTTCGTTGTGTGGGTACCCATTGTACAAGCTTACTGCTTAGTTTGGCGTCACACATTCTGTGTAATTGTCTGGAGTATTAAATCTGGAGTATTAAATAAGCTATATTACTGTAAAGTTTCATCATAATCCGTTTAGTAGTCTTTGCGTGAAAGAGTAACAAAGATCCATACATTCTCACAAACTTTTCCATTTATAACATTAGTAGGAAGTAGGCTTGATTTTTTCCAATTTACCACGAAACCCGAATTATCGCTTGTCGAACATGCTTCTGAGCGGTTTATTTAAAACTAGGACCAGCCACTTCGCAAGACCCGAATTTAAAAAAAAATCCAGCCATGTCACTCCCTGATTTGTAACTTCCTATGAGTGAAAGCATTTTTGAAATCGGTTGATTAGTTTTTGGGTTATCCATTACATATGTAAGGGTCTTTAGGTTTTTCAATAGGATTATAATAGACTGTATAAATATCCAAAGGCTTCATTTTATTAATAATAATAATAATAATGTACTCAGACATTTCACACAGCGCCATCTAGTCCCATACTAAGTAGCACAGCGCTTGTGTTATGGGTACCAGAGAACTGATATACTACTTATATACTTGTCTTTTGTAAATACATACATATTATACATAAACACCCAGACTCGGGGCGGGAATCGAACCCGCAACCCCCGTTTACTTTCCCACGCGCTTAACCGTTGCGCCACGGAGGTCAAAATGATGTTAAGCGTAGTGCTATCGATCGGAAGTGAGATCTTTATCCTGGTGTTGCTATTACATAAAAAAAAAATATAACTTAATGCTGCCAACAACGTACAAACAATCCAATTTTTTTTCTTCGTAAATATTAAGCACAGAAAGAATTTTCTCAACTTCTTAGCTTGGTCTAAATTGATATTTCTCATTTAATAATAATATTTTACGCTTGTTTCTTACAATATACTTAAATGTATAAATTAGTTGATTTCATAGAATTCAGCCAGACAAAGTTTGTTGGAGTACCTGAAGCCATTTTGAAATGAAGGAATATCATTTTTGCCCGACTTTGACGTTGATGAAGGGAGACGTAGCAAGCACTTAATGTAATTAGGTATTGAAAGGGTATGAAAGACCTAAAGGCGCTCACACACTTTCAATGGGAAACGCTTGTAATAAAAAAAATTGTACTGCTTGCTGGTCTGAGAGTAGCGCCAGCTGCTTGTCATTCCACCCAAGTTGTAAATGTCGGTCAAGGGATAAAGTATGTATTATTCGTTTCCGCTTTGCCACACATAAGCGTAAAAATTATTGTTCATACGTACCTTCCGGAAAAATAGTGTAAAATTGACTACAGTCTGTTTTAATTCGATTTGCTGCAGATGTAAATATTATACATTTTATTTAGTAAAAACAGAGACGCCAACTTACTGCCGCCAACGAATCAGTTTGGCTATTCAAAGAAGTAATGCTGCCAGTCTGCTGGGCATCTTATGCAATGACAGCTTTCTAAGCGGCAACTTCGAGGAAGTCTGCTATTTAAGATAATGTGTAGTTTTAAGTTTGTAAATATTAACGTTAGGATATGTATGTACTTTTTTGTTATTATTAGTAAAAAACGACATTAAAATAGTCTTTCACATAAATTATTTACCATGCAGACAATTTCCAATAAATTTTATAATAAACTAGCTGTTCTTACGATTTCGCCCGCGTATAATATACACTTTTGCCAATTGCAACACAGTTTTTATCTAGTGTAGTTGGTATTTTTTTCATATATGTTTTTCTTCGTTAGAAATTTTTTTGAAAATAAAATATAGCCCACGTTATTTGCTGATAATGTAGCTTTCTACAGGTGAAAGAATTTTTGAAATCGTATGAGTCGGTTTTTGAGTTTGTCCATTACATACAAACAAACAAAGTTCAAAAGTTCACCTCTTTGTAATATTAAGATATAGATATCTAGACACATCTTTATAATATTGTATATATACATATATATATATATATGTATATATACAATATTATAAAGATGTGTCTAGATATCTATATCTTAGATATTTATATATATGTATGTATATATAAATATCTTAGATATTTATATATATATATATATATATATATATGTATATATACAATATTATAAAGATGTGTCTAGATATCTATATCTTAATATTACAAAGAGGTGAACTTTTGAACTTTGTTTGTTTGTATGTAATGGACAAACTCAAAAACCGACTCATACGATTTCAAAAATTCTTTCACCTGTAGAAAGCTACATTATCAGCAAATAACGTGGGCTATATTTTATTTTCAAAAAAATTTCTACACGTGCGAAGCCAGGGCAGGTCGCTCGTGTAAAATAAATTAATAAAAAATAATTAAAATTTGATAACAATTTGATGACAGCGCACTTATCGGATTCTAACAAAGCTATAAACCATTATCTCGTCAAAAGAAATAACTATTGCCCGGCCGCTAAGAAAATGCGTTCGTGACGTCTCTGTCAGTTGGTCATGACTAGTGATGGGCAAAAAGTAACATTTATATAATTTCTTCGACCGACGCGACGGAAGAAAAGAGTAACATAAGTTTCAGTGCATGTTTGCCTGGCTATTAATTTCTGAACGTAACTAGAGTAAAGAAAATAAAAATGCGAAAGTATTATTCAGAAATATTTAATAAAAATCAACAATAAAAATATTGAAAAAAATATTTCCGACTGACAAACGAACAAGTTTAATCAGATAACGTTACAATTGCCTATTATTTTTGGCACATGACTACAAAAATAAATAGTTCACATAACCTTGTAGCAGCGCAGTATGGATTTAAAAAAAGATTGTTTTCTTATTTATTTGACATTAAATTTAGTGCAAAATTATAACATGTATTATAAGTTGACATAATAGTGTTTTTATTTTGTTTTAATGATAATTAATATTTAATTGTGTGAATAAAAAATAAAAATATTTTATTGTAAATGCAACGCCGATTCAAAGTTATAAGTTATAAAATTAATATGCATTTATCACTAACTACATTGTAGAGACTTTTTGGCGGGAACGGGAGAAGTGAAGTTGTCATTTTATTTAGATTTTCTATTTTTACATTTTTAGGAGTTTTAAAGTACAACAGTGATAGTATATTGTGTTTTAAATTTCCGTGTAAGTGGAAGGAATGGAGTAGATCTAAATAAACATGTGTAGCTGAAGTTCTCGCGCTCTTTCAAGAAGTCCTTTGAAACTTCAGTAAAGCTTACTATCACTTTACTGGAGGGGTTTTACTATAGGAAAAAACGAATTTACTTGTGATTCTACTTATTGATACGTGACATTGGCAAATGCGCTGGTCTACGCGCCATGCTATGAAGAAAGAAAGAAGAAGAACATTGTTTCTTGAAAAAAGGGCGGGAAACTTTGTTTCCCTTACTTTCGACTCATATTACTTGGTCAATGGCTAAATGCAATCTGCGAAGCCAAAACAAAGAGAAAAAAAAAACTACATTGTACAGTGATTTTTTTCTACAGGGGCATATCTCTCAAGCCACCGCATTTCTACCCGTTTTCGACTGATGGTTGGCCTTAAAGTAAACTTAAAAGGATGTAGACCTTGTTATTTGTAATTATAATATCAGTTCATTGTTGTAAATTAAAACCCTACGATAGGATTATGTGTACAGGTCCTTTTAAGAATTTCCTTTCCAGAGATAAGGGCACTTAATATTTATCCTTGGTCGATATTAATGATCCCCACCTCGAACAATCATCGAGTCGGTCCAGTATCGATTATCTGGCCATAATTTATTCACGGGTATCTGTCATAGTGGATATCTGTCCACTGGGACAGCGCTACTTACACTTGCCAACAGCGATTAACAGAACTAACGTCTATACAGGCTGACTACAAAAAGTAGTTCTTTCGATTTAGCTTAAATTCAACATACTAGGTAGGTACTTGTTCAATCATAGATGACAAAAAAAATAACGGAGTAATCACTTTATTTTTTTTAGTGCTCTGTTCTTAAATTGAAAGAAGCAACCCTTATTGAATCGTCGTCTGTCATAACAATTTTTTCCATAGGTTATTTGACATAAACATCTGAATGGAAAAGTCAGATTAAATGGTGACTACAAAGACAGTTTTTAATTTTAAAAGTCAAATTTGGATATTTGAGGACTAGCTTCGTGGGTAATATACCATTCTTACCTGGATGTCACAAAAAGAGAATGGATAGATGTAATTTTAATAAGAATTTGGAAATTTTTAAATAAAATATTCTGCTTGGAATCAAAGACATTTAATAACAAAATTTAATACAAAAAAAAAATACAAGATTACATTTATACAGAACAGAAAAATGTGAAAAAGGAGAGAGTGATGATGTGGTATGTGTAAATGTATGTTACCTTTAAACTATATTTAACGTTGTATTAAAAAACCCTTTATCAACTGACTTATGCTAAATATTATTGTCCTATACACTAAAATTTCACTGGTGAGTGATATCTTCACACAAAGGCAAGTTTTTTTGTAGTTTTCTGCTCATTTCATAAAATACTTTGAATTGACTGTCAGTAGTGTCCAGCCAAGGTGCATAAATAAATGGTTAATAAATACTCTTTGTAATTTTTAAATAATCAGCTGTTTATTCAGGTATTCGAATAAAGTCTATGAACCAGGCTTCGTTATTGAATTCATTCGTTTTTGTCAATTATTTTAAAGACCTCTGATGTGTTAGCTCTTCTTACAAATTCCTTACTTTTTTTTTGGATTTCGTCTGGACAGTAATAGTATAGGTTATGTTTTTCTTCAAAATTTTATTTTTCATCTCCAAAAAACATCGTCTGTCTCCCTAACACGTTCTTTTCTCCTCCTTCTTTTCTTAAAATTTTCATTCCACTATTCCAAAAAAAATTTTTCAAATTTCTAGCTTGCCAGTTCTACATTTTATTGTTCTGAATATACCTCTATGCTTATAAAAAAAGGTAGAACAAGAAAAAAACGGTACAGTAAGTAAAAACTGAATACAAAAATTTTGTTTGTGGTCATCATGTTCATACATGGTATTAAGAGAAAGATCTTTATATTAAAAATTCAAAAATATACAAGTGTAACACGTTACTTCGAGTTATTATTTTTTAAACATTTTTAAAATGAAATAAAAATTGTCATCAGTTTATTTTCGAAAGCGAATATCAGAAAAATCAAAAACAGAAATCGTAAACATTAGGAATAACAATTTATTAAACACCAGAAAGAAAGCTCTACGAGATCGTTTGTTTTGCGATTGGAAGTACGTACCTAATAATTAAAGAACAAGACTTGCTATTGGTTGGTTTTCTGTCTAGTAATGACTTGGCAATCGCACGGCAATATTATAATAACATCTAGCTAATATTAGCGATCTGAGCGCTTTGTGCTCGTTTACATATTGCATAAATTAGGCCTGCTAGCTCTATGTTAGATTAGGAGTAGTTTAAATAGTAGATTATTTTTATGGTATTATGTTGCCGTGCAATTGCCAAGTCATTATATTTATTATAGCGACCCGCCCCGACTACCGACGGGTAGAAATTAAAAAAATAATATAATACAGCCCATGTTCCTTGCAGATAATGTAGCTTTCTATTGGTGAAAGAATTTTCAAAATTGGATCAGTAGTACCGGAGATTACCCTGAACATCCAAACTCACAAACTTTACATCTTTATAATATTATAGTATAGAAATATTAGTATAGAAGATAGAAATAAAGATATCTAATATTGATACGGTCATTATAAATGTTGATAGGTAATTGATTAGATGACAATCTATAAAGAATTCGAAAGTCAGAACAAGAAAAATACTTGGGTCTAATACTTGATACTAAATTGACATGGAAGGCTCACATACAACTTTTACAAACGAAGATATCTTCTCTTGTTGGCATGATTCGTAGTATGGCCATTTGTATCCCACGAAATTTAAGTCTCACCATATATAATACTTTAGTAAAACCTCACCTGGAGTATTTAATAGAAATCTGGGGCTCTGCATCAAAAACAAATATAAAGGAACTGCAAACATTGCAAAATAAGATAATAAAGACACTATATCATTATAATTACCTTACACCTACACACGTACTTTATAAAAATACAAGACTATTTAACATAAAGCAAATGTACATGTACAACACGTGCATTCTTATTAGGAAAATTCTCACAAATTCAATTCACACTCAGATACACTTTACCATTAAAGACACTAAATACACTCTCAGAAATAAAAACAGCCTTAGGTTGAACACACCAAGAACAGAATATGGTAAAAAAAACATCATGTTTGAGGGAGTACAATTATATAATGCTTTGCCCGAAGTTATTAAGGACTCGGTAACTTTAGCCACATTTAAACACCAGCTTAAGAAGCATTTAGAAAAATCAGACTGGTGCTATTAATTGGGTATGTTTTGACTGCGTCTGCTATTGTCATCACTCTGGTCAAATGCATAATTGTAAAATCATGTTGTAAATTAAATTTTCTCATTTTAAGTGAATGTAACATATTCTTATGAGAAATAAAATCTTTAATCCAAAAGAAGTTGTTGAGTAGGTGCTTCAATAGACTAACTAAAATAATTGACTTGGTTTTACATGAGATCTCACAACTTCTTGTAGTGGAAGAACTGCGTTGCGAGACTTATCATTTTTTTACATTTTTTGATTTTGATATACATATTCAGACATGTAAGACTTTCTTGAGTCGTTTTCGGGTAGAAAATATTTTGTGAAGGGAACTTTTGGAATTTGATTTTTACCGCAAACAATAAACATGGACATAGTTTTAGCTCCCAAAATATATTTAAAAATCTATAATCAAATGTCGAAACGGGAAATGATAGTTAGTCCAAAGCTCAGAAAAGAAAAATAAACTTAATAAGAAATTTTCAGATGTCGAAAGAGGGAAGCTTTTAAATATGGCAGATATGTTTATAAAACACATATGTTCCCTGATGACGCGACTCCATCTTGTTTCAACGACCGAGGGAATTTAATAATACAAGTTACATACCGTTAAATTCAGCCACCGGTTTTTGCAACGCTAACTAGCGCTCTTAGCGTCGTTCTGTAAGCCTTTGTGCTTTATTTCTGTGACGAAACTTATATTTTTTGCTAGCATTTTACTGTACCGTTTTAATGTGGTTATTAATATTTCTTTTTATGATTTTACTGCACTTCGTAAACCTGAAACTGAAATATACGTATGTACATACCTTTACACTGTAGTACTGAAGAGTAAAACAGAATCATTACTTGGAATCAAATCATTCTTATGTAATGAGTTTTAAATTTTGGCGGAATATTGTTAAAAATAATATACGTCGGAGGTGTCGTTTAAGAAGAGATTTTTGAAATTTAACGCCTAAGGAGGTGGCAAAGTTTGTACTGCAATAGCATTTTCTGGTTACATTTATATGAATGCGCATTGACGAAATGAATGAAATACTTAATCTGACGTTATTCGAAATTTAATCAGCATTGGGGTGAAAAGAGGTGCAAATATTTACAATGGAAAACACAATTTTTTTGGTTTCAAGTTTATTGTACAGTAGTGAGACCTGGATATTTCCTAAATTAAATGAAAGTAAGACAAATCCCGTGAAAATGCGATCTCTTAAAAATATGTGCACAGTCACCTTGCGGACAAAATAACCAATGAAGATATACGCAGTATGACAAGGTTGAATGACAGTGTTATTGTGAAAATGAAGTAGGAAATGAGATGGTTTAGGCATTGACTGATGAACCGATGAACGATTGACAAAGAAAATGTACAAAAGGAGAGTGAATGGTAGCGGTATTAGGGGCGGTATTTGCACCCTCGAGACGTTCTCGGCACAGCGGGAGAGAGACTCCGATGAATTCCGTAGAAGATACCAGAGCTATAGATAACGAATACCGTAGGAGATTTTGCGCGTAAAAATCCCACGTAAAAAAAAGAGCCACACCAAGTCGACACACAAGTAAAGAAGTCTGACCACATATACAAACCCTGGAGGGCTAAATATCTTTTGAAGGTCTCAAAAACAGTACATAATCCAAAATAAGAAGTTAAATCTGATTTAAGATCCATTGCTATTTATTTTATTAAAAGAGGGCGCAAACGAGCAAGCGCGTCACCTGATGGAAAGTGACAACCGCCGCCCATGGACATCCGCAACGTCCGGACAATCACGGGTGCGTTGCCAGCCTTTAGGAAAAGGAGTAAAAGGAAGGAGAGGGGGGACATGGGCCACCGGCACTCTCACTCACCGAAAGAAACAACAACAATAGATGCTGTTATTTCACGCTGATATTCTGTGAGAGGGTGGTATTTCACCGGGCGAACCTTCCCAATTCCCGGAATGCGCGTTTCGTACGCCACTCGCTGTTTTTTTAAATTCCATGACTCAGGATTATACATCGATATCTTTATTATAATTAACTCTGACCTGTTCCACATAAAGAAAAAAATAGTCAGCAGTTTTCTTTTAAAGATATCTTTAAATATTTGCAATGAGGTTTGCAGTTTGCGGCAAATATAAATGGCCGTCACGTAGAGTGCATGCTGTATGCCAGCGTACACCTGTGAACGTGTTATTCGATGAGTTGGTGGTACACCTAGAGGAAAAATGCCTATACCATGATGACGGCGTTAAGCCATCGATACTCAATAATGATCGCGTAAACATTTTGTAAGACATTCTTTCTGGCCTCTGCACTTACATATTACATATCTTCACTGCATATTTCTAACGGGGTAATTAGACGGACGAAGTGCCAAGCGTCGCGATTCTTACACACCTCGTTCTCCTCCTCACACACCTTCGAAGAGGTATGTGAGTGCTTTTCACATTTCCATCAGCTAACGCTGTGGCTATTTGATCTTCATAAGTCAGACTTGGTCTTCCTTGGTTTCTGCTCCACTCTCTTTCGCTCTGTAAATTTTCTTCGTCGCTCTGTAGATTTTCTTCGAATTGTATACAATGTAATATTCCACACACATTCTGATTTTTTCAAATTATGGATTTTTCAGATCTATCTGTCCAGAAAGATATTCCGGCTGAGGGAGTTCAGGCTTTAAGATAGCAAAACAAAACCCGATAACGGCATCACTCATAATTTATTAATTCTTCTTTATTACAATTGATTTTTATTTGTTACTAAGCTGATGCCCGCGTTTTTCATTTTTAAAATTGCCTATGCCTTTTCCCGGATCTTAGTCTATCTCCATACCAAATTTCATCGAAATCAGATGAGCGGTATGCCCATAAAATACGAACAAACAAACATTGATTTTTATATATTAGATTATTAAAGATTTGATTCTATTTATATATGTGCTGGTTACAAACTTTTAAACTTTCGCGTTGCATTATAAAATATCTAAAAACACGGTAAATTGACGCGATTACCGGTTTTTTCGCGATTTTCGCTTGACATTTCGGCCGAGTTAAGTAAACTCGTGGTAACGCTCTCGATCTCGTGGTCTCGTATTTGTCTGGCCGGGAGCAAAAAGTGAGTGTCAATGGGGTTTTGTCTGTTGGTTCGAGGTTAAGAATGGGCGTTCCCCAAGGATCAATTTTGGGACCTTTTCTGTTTCTAGTCTACATTAATGATCTCCCATTTATGCTCAGGAACTTATGCGAAATAGTATTGTTTGCTGATGACACTTCATTGCTATTTAAACTGGACAGAAAGAACTTAGATATTACCTGGGTGAACGGGATCCTGGCGGACGTCTCGGGGTGGTTTGCTGTTAATAATTTACTACTGAATGCACAAAAAACCAAATGTATTAAATTTTCCCTTTCTAATGTACCCAGAATCCATGATAAAATAGAATTGGGTGGGAAACAGTTAGAATTAGTTAGGTCTGCCAGTTTTCTTGGTTTAACAGTAGATAGTAAATTGCTATGGGCGGATCATATCGGGGCATTGGCTAGTAAGCTCGGTTCCGCGATATATGCCATTAGACGCATTAGGCAATTGACGGATGCGGATACGGCTAGGCTGGTGTACTTCGCATATTTTCATAGCCTAATGTCCTATGGCCTTTTGCTGTGGGGATCAGCGGCGCATATTAACTCGATTTTTATTTTACAAAAAAGAGCGATACGTGCTATTTACAGTATGAATGCACGAGAATCACTAAGAGATCGTTTTAAAGACATTGATGTACTGACCTTGCCGTCCTTATACATCTTTGAAATTATTATGTATACGAGGAAAAATATAGATCGATTTACAAAAAAAGGCGATATTGGTGGTATGGAAACCCGAGCTCGTGATAAATTGGTTGTTCCAAAATTTAAATTACATAAGTCAAATGTTTCATTTTTGGGTAACTGCGTTCGTTTTTATAATAAAGTTCCTCAAGAAGTCACTCAATTAACAGAAAATATTTATTATTATTTAGATTAGTTATAAGACGTACATTGATTAGACAATCATACTATAAAATAAACGATTTCGTTGAAGATAAAACAATAG
Organism: Zeuzera pyrina; assembly: GCA_907165235.1. NCBI lineage: Eukaryota > Metazoa > Arthropoda > Insecta > Lepidoptera > Cossidae > Zeuzera > Zeuzera pyrina. The sequence goes on along the minus strand of OU015620.1, from coordinate 26,535,885 downwards.
TCTGGAAATGATTTTCTCTGCACATGCATTTACTGGCTCTCTGAATATTGTATTTTAATAAACCTTTTGTAAAATGACGTTGAAAAAATTATACCTGACTGAGTTTCTTGTCGGTTCTTCTCAGTGTCCAGGTTTTCTTTTCTCTTCTCTTTGAACCGAACTAAAGTAGATTTGACGTTCAAAAATACCTTGTGATTGGGTTTACTTGAATAAATTGATTTGACTTTGACTTTGAAAAACTTGAGACCATGGCCGATGCAACTCGGCTGAAACGTCAAGCGAAAATAAAAGGTAATCGCGTTAATTTCCCGTGTTTTTAGATATTTTATATGGTGGTTAGCTGACCGAATCTGGTCTCTGAAATTTGAGGATGCTTCATTGTGAAGCAAAACACGTGTCGAGTTTAAAATTTTGGATGAAAAATAGTTCAAAACATAATAATTCATCATATGCACTAGCATATTTTGGCTATTTTCACAGGCTACATCGTATTTACATTTAAATCTACAGAGCGAAAGCGAATGGCAAAAGAAGCCAAAGAAGACCAAGCCTGACTTACAAAGATCGAATAACCAGAAATGCTGACGGAAATGTGAAAAGCACTCGCATACCTAGGCGAAAATGTGTTAGCAGAACGATGAGATTTAAGGAAGTGAAAGAAGTATGTAAGGACCGCGAAGTTGACGCTCTGTCCTCTCTGACTACCCCGTTACCGATAAAGGGTAAACCCTTATTATGGCCTAATCTTTGCCGAAGACGGTATCTATATGAAATAAATATATATGAAATATTTTATTAGAACTTCCACCATTGTACAAAAAACTGCACTGCACGTTGATAACCGCAATAGTCGCGATGACTGAGTCGCAGGTGACAGCGCCCAAAAATCTAGAATCATTAGTAAGACGTTCTAAAAAGCTGATGCTAAAAACCTACCTAAGTAGGTAATATTCTCTATTATATATCTATCTATTAAATATTAATATATAATAGTACATAATTAAAATCAAGTACGTCCCGCCAAGCAATGTTCGAGTCACCGGGCAGTGCTAGAATTAGGCGTTTGAGCTTAGGCACTTTTAAATGATAAAAATAGAACCTTGCAAAATTGCAACCAAATATTTAGAAAATTGTGTTGTAATCATTTAATTTTAAACGTAAAATTAAAAAAATAACAGTAGTACATTTTTTATGTCGATTTAAATATTAAAAATTTGTTTTCGTTTTATTAAGCTACATAATTTCACATTCCTTCCATTATTTAAGCATTTTAGTTGGATACAATCAAAAAATCTTGTGATTCAAACCCCACATTTTTCTTTTCCAGAACAGCATAGATTTGTATCTATAAAAAACCTATTAATAACTCTCTATTCGATTTTTTGTGAGTCTTTGTACCAGGTGTATATCAGCCTTTATTCTTGTAGTGAATGATATAATATGTTAGGTAGGTATCAGATATAGCAGCAGAATTTGTCAGATGCTAACTTGCAGATATAACGAAAATTCTGCAGGAATTTATATTTGTCGTAATGTAGAAAATATTGTGATTATCTCGTGAATTATTATCGTGAATGGTTGTAAAGTTTTATAAATCTGCAATTTTTCTTTCTTTTTCTTTTGTATTTTTTATAAATAAAAGTTTCTAGTGAAGAGGACTTCTGAACTACAAAAGTTTAATTTTAAGTTTCAAAGTTTAAAAAGAATTTATTTCAATTATAACAGTTTTTGCTAAAACCATATTGAAAAATAATTTCTTTCCCGATTTTTAAGTGCAAATTCTTTGTAAACATTTTAAAAACATTTTGTAATGAACTTCACTCGTAATTTAATTTGTTTTAAATCTGAATTTACTAATTTATAATTTTATTTTTTGGGGTTCAGTAGCGAAATGACTAAAAGCGGAACCCTTGTAATTTCGTCCTATCTGTCTCGGAGATTGTCGGCACTATACAAATGAAGTTTGGAAACTAGACGTGTACTAGAAATCGCTATGCGATGGTGCAGTCAAATTTTAAAAATAAAAAATGTTGAGAGACACTCGTACAAGTAATGGATGAAAAAATAAATTTTTGTCCGATTTATCCGAAGAATTTTTTTTATCATCTACCTCCAATATTCGTAAATAATTTTTATTAGGCCTCCTACACACCGCACTAATAGTGGCTGCGCATTTAACCGTACGCAACGTGCTTCGCAAGAACGTAAGTGGGAAATGCAATTTGAGTTACGATAGGACACAAAGGCACGTTAGACTTATCTGTAATAAGCCATATGGTTGTAACGTCACTAAAGAACAGAGCGTACGATTTGGGTGAGCTTGAACATCTGGAACAGGTGTTCGACAGGAGGTAGATCCTGACAAGGAACAGATATCAGATGAACCGACGAATGAGGTGGTCTAAAAAGAAGTACTGACATCCAGAGGTGAGCAAACAACCTACCTACATGTCTCAGTGAAGGAGTTATGGATGAAATTTTTTTGGTTGAATTTAAAAAAAGTACTGCATCCGCACTGTGTGCACACTACTGGAAAATAAGGTGCACAACACATCGAAGGATGTTTTGCCGTTGCTAACACCAGGTGTTTAGAAAATAGGTTTCAGCTGCGGTAGTTCATACATTAGCTAAAAGAAACAGACCCTTGCTGAAAGGATTAAGGAACACATCACAATTGTAAAAAACCAGCAAACAACTAAATCAGCACTAGTGGAACATGTTCTCCATTAGATACTGTTTGTGACTATTTGTGACTATTTATAATGTCTTAACTTCTTGGGAGTTTATAATAAATAAAAACGCAAACTAAATTCAGTTTGGTTTATTGTATGCGTGTGATTCGTAGAAAAATATGTAATGAAGTGTCGAGAAAACGATATTAATTTGCTGGTCGCGCTGCTCGTGCGATCTTCGTTCCGTTGACGTTACATATATTATGTCATCTGTAGATATGTGTATATTATGTTGCGGCATGTTGCAACATCTTCCGCCGCCTTGAAGTCCTGCTTCAACATATGGGGAGGGGACATATATTGTTATACGCCCTCGTAATTGTTCCTTTCCTTGTGAAAATATCCGCAACACGTGTGACTCCGTCGGCTCCTGGATATATTGGGTCCTTACATATGAAATTAGCGTTTTGTCGTACTGACCACTTTGATCTGAAATATCTTCTCTTTGGTTAAGAATTCCAAATTCAAATTTATAAATTCATTTAGCTGGTACATTTGAGTTTTGAAAACAGTCATTCATTTGTTTTTTCCTCATTATTTTTTTCTTTGGCGTCGCTTATTACCGCACAATGGAAAACATGAAATATCGGTATATTTACGAGTACGAGTTCTACCGTGGCACCAGTGCTGCAGAAACAGCTCGAAGGATTAATGATGTGTACGGCGCTGGTGTCGCAAAAGAAAGCACGGTACGTTTTTGGTTTCAACGTTTTCGTTCTGGAAATTTCGACCATCAGAACCAACCCCGTGGACGGCCGGAGACCAAAGTGGAAAATGAAGAATTAAAGGCTATTGTGGAAGCGGATCCATCACAAAGCACTTCAGAGATAGCTGCAGGCTTCGGGGTAAGTGACAAAACTGTATTAATCAACTTGAAGCAAATCGGGAAAGTAAAAAAACTTGAACGATGGGTACCTCATGAATTGAGTGAATCGAACTTGCAAACACGCGTCGACTGCTGTGTTACTTTGCTCAACCGACACAATAATGAGGGGATTTTAAATCGAATCATTACTTATGATGAAAAGTGGATACTGTACGATAATCGGAAGCGCTCGTCGCAATGGCTGAACCCTGGAGACCCAGCCAAATCCTGCCCTAAACGAAAATTGACTCAGAAAAAGTTACTTGTGAGTGTTTGGTGGACTAGCGCCGGTGTCGTTCACTACAGCTTTCTAAAATCTGGCCAAACGATTACAGCAGATATCTATTGTCAGCAACTGCAAACCATGAAGGAAGAACTAACTGCTAAACAACCGAGATTGGTCAATCGCTCTAGGCCACTGCTGCTTCACGATAACGCAAGACCACACACTGCACAACAAACAACCACTAAGTTAGATGAGCTACAATTGGAATGTCTGCGACATCCACCGTACTCCCCGGACCTTGCTCCAATAGATTACCATTTTTTCCGGAATTTGGACAACTTCTTTCAAGGAAAAAAATTCAACTCCGATGCGGCAGTCCAAACCGCCTTCAAAGAGTTTATTGATTCTCGCCCCCATGGTTTTTTTGGTAAAGGGACCAATGAACTACCTATGAGATGGCAAAAGTGCATAGATAACAACGGTGCATACTTTGATTAATTAAATATATTTTACAAAAAAAAAATTGACTTTATATTCTTCCCGTACAAAACGCCAATTTCATATGTAACGACCCAATATTTTTGTGATACGACCCAACAACCAAAGAAGAGGTGGTAGTCCCTTATCCTTAACGACGACTAGGGTACCAGCCTTCAAAGTGTGTGATGATGAATGCCACTTTGTCTTCTTCTGAAGCAGAGAAATATATTCATTATGAAATCGCTTCCAAAAATGTTGTTTTATAAACTGTATTCGAGCGTATCTCTCTAAGCAGTTGATTTTTGCATCGGTGAGCTGTGGATAAGGAATCGACATTAATGAGCGTCCGATTAGGAAGTGAGATGGTTGAAGTGCGGTGAGGTCCATAAGATCTGAGGATAGAGGGATAAGCGGTCTGGAGTTCAGTATGGCTTCTATCTGAGTTAAACAGGTAGCCATCTCCTCGTAAGTGAGATGGGCTAACCCATGTACATGTTTGAGATGATGTTTTATTGACTTCACCGCTGCTTCCCATATGCCACTGAAATGGGGCGAATACGCAGGAATGAATTTAAAATCGATGCCGTGTTGACCTAAAGAAGTAGTGATGTCGCTGGAGCAAGACATTAAAAACTGTGACAAGTCGTTCGCAGCTCCAACAAAGGTCGTACCGTTGCCGGAATAGACCGTCTGTGGCTTGCCACATCGTGCGACAAACCTGTTAAAAGCAGCTATAAATGCTTCCTTAGTGAGGTTTGAGACGAGCTCTATGTGAACAGCCTTAACTGCGAGACAAACGATTACACAAATATATGATTTTATTAATTTACTGCCTCTGCCTTTTCTATCAGAAATCAGCACTGGCCCAGCGTAATCTACTCCTACGTTCAAAAAAGGGTATTCTAATTGTGTTCTGTCAGTGAGTAACTGCCCCATAATAATTTTAGCAGGTTTAGCTCGTAATTTCGTGCATCTAATACACTTGTGGACGACTCGTTTAGAAATATTTCGTCCACCTAATGGCCAGTAAGTCTGTCGAACTGTCGCCAGTAGTAGTTGAGAACCTGCGTGTGAGAGTTTTTCATGAAAGTATTCAAATATACATTTTGTTATGTGATGCTTACCGCATAACAAGATTGGATGTTTTATGTCGTAACTGTAATTGGAGTTTTCTAATCGACCTCCTACTCGAATTAACCCTTCAGAATCAATGTAGGGCGCTAATGATAACAATCTGTTTTTATGCGGTAGCAAATTTTGTGTTTCAAGTATTTTATATTCGTTAGGAAACATTTCTTGTTCCGTTAAACGTAATATAGTGTTTTGTGCTTTTTGTAATTCATTTTAATTTTGTTATTTTTGTGTTTTATATTGTAAATAAATCTTTGTATACTTATATGCAAATATTCTAATCAATTTAGGAAAATTTGATTTGTTATATAATAATGATGTATGAGTGTTCTGTGTCTTTGGAAATTCAGGAAATTTGACCTCATTTTCATGAAGAAAATGACCCTGCCACCACAAATTGGAATTAGTAAGAAAATTTAATTTGACTCCTCTAGAAACTAAATCTGCTGGATTTTGTTTAGAGGGAACGTAGCGCCAAGAATTTTTGCTCGTAGTGTCCTGTATCTCGTTCACCCTATTTCTGACAAACGGTTCCAGGCGATTCGTTGGTGCAGACAGCCAACCAAGTACAATAGTTGAATCGCACCAGAATAAGCGACGATAAAAATTGAGAGTGAGTGATTTTGTTGCCTTACTACAGAGTCTTGTGCCTAACAATGCCGCGCAAAGTTCTAATCGTGGTATAGAAGTAGGCTTAATGGGTGCTATTTTAATTTTTGAGACTAATAAACGAATCTGTACTATATTATTGTGGTTTATTGAGCGAATGTAGACACACAAGCCCCGTAAGCCAATTCGGAAGCGTCAGAAAAAATGTGCATTTCAGTTAATTTTGGCTGATCGCATGACACCCATCGAGGTATTTTAAGTGTTTAACAATGGAAGTAATTTAATAAATTCAAGAAATGTCATTTCTATGTCAGTCAGTACATCACTGTCCCAGTCACATCTTTGTTTCCATAAACATTGTAAAATTAGTTTGGCTTCGACTATTACCGGACTCACAAGACCTAATGAGTCAAAAATTTGACTAATGATAGACAACATATTACGCTTAGTAATTTTTTGTGTATTTTTCGTATTAATATTGATCGAAAAGTGTAAAAAAATCTGATTGTGACTGCCAATAAAGTCCTAGGGTTTTACTAGACATATTATTGTTTAAATTTAGAGTACGAATGTACTATTTGGTGAGAAGAGTCTTTAAAGGGTATCGTGACAAAAAACCTACTGTTGTGTCACGAAACTGTATTATTATTTTTTTTAAACTGGCCTCACATGCTTTTTCTTCCTGAGACATGCAATGTGCAGGGGAAATTGAATCTAACTCCCGGAAGCGTGTCAACTGTATATTTGCGTTTTGTAAAAAATAACATATTTTTTGTGATTCTTTTTGTGATTTATTTTGTGAATATTTATTAGATGTATGCGGTACACTACCTGTCAAAAGCCATCCGAATAGTGTTTCATATAATTTAGGTTTATTTTTACCTAGGTTATAGGTACCTAGGTACCAAAATATCAATAGCAGAAGGTACATTACAGGTTGGGTCTGCTAATGATATTTCTGACGGTATCGAAATATTATTAATATTTATATAAGTGGGCAGTAATGATGAAGTAATTTGTGATAATATGTTACAATTAATGTTGACATGATAGTCGTTTACTCGTGAAAAAATAGTTAGGTCACAAGACTCCGTCACACTAGTAATTTGAGCATTGATACCTGATACCACAGAACCAACCCTACGTTTCGGCAATGACAGTATCTCGCACAGACGCTGCGTCACGTAGTTTGAGGTGCTGCCGTTATCAAGGAGGATTCTTGCATTGAGGAGTTTACCACTGGCGTCCTTTACTTGAACCAACGCTCTGGATAACAAAACATGACCTTGACTACCATCGTTAATTGCGCTTGCCGTGACATTTTGTGATGGTAATGAAACAAAATGCTCCTGTACATTTGTGTCATTACTCTTCTCCTCGGAATGTAGGAGTGTGTTGTGTTTGTTTGAGCAATACCTGCAATAGGAGCGTCTACAATACTTATGTTCATGCCCTGGTCTTAAACAGTTGAGGCAAACATTGTACTCGATTGCTTTCTTTTTACGTGATTCGATATCAAGATTTCTATATAATCTACAATCAAATAAATAGTGATTTTCATTACACATAGGACATAATATGTTATATGGTTGTGATTTTTTTGTGTTTGTGTTATTTATTGTTGAGAAACTTATTTTTGTATGTGTTTGTTTGTTGCGATTGTTTTGTTTTATTTTGTGTATTATTTGTATTAGAATGCATATTTTTCTGTGTATTATTTGTATAAGAGTGTTGTATATTTTCTAGTGTATCAGCTCTGTTCATAATAAATTTCATAAATTGTTGTAAAGTTCTAAAGTATTTTTGTATTCCTCCCACTGGTGGTTTGTAATGTAATCTAATTTTTTCGATAACATGAAAATTATTAATGTATCCCAGTGATAAGTGGGCTGCCCTAACATTGCAAGTTCGCGTAAATTTTTATTTGTCGTGTCTATTAAATGACGCAAAGATGTGCTTGATTGTTTTTGTATAGGTGAGATGTCAAATAATGCATTGAGATGATTGTTAACGAGCAGTCTTTGATTGTCATATCTTTCTGACAATAATTGCCATGCAACTTTATAATTTACAGATGTGAAATCTAAACTCTGTATGATTAAGGCTGCACTACCGGACAAGGCAGCTCGTAAATAATGAAATTTGTTAATGTTGTTTATGCCAGAATTGTTGTGTATTAATGATAAATACATATCTCGAAATTCGAGCCAGTGCTGATACTCGCCATTGAAGTGGGGCAGATCGATTTTGGACAGTCGAATAAAGTTATTATTTTCAAACGGTGATGACTGTTCAGCGCGGTTAAGGCTGGGAGCCGAACCCGACGTCGCGCGGTGGGCAATCGTTTCGCTCCGTGCAAGTATGTCCCGTGCAATCGCGACCGTGTTGAAGTATAGCTGCTCAAAACTTTCGCGCTCCGACAATGACTCATCAGAATTATCCGACAACAGCTCGAGCTCCGTCTGTAATTGATCGAAGTTATCATAAGTCGTTGTGATTTTATTCAAACGGTCTTCTAATTCTAAAATTTGTATATTTCCCAAATTGTCACAATTTTTAATTGTATTTAAATAGGTATTGAATTTTGTAAGCTTTCCCTTAAGATTACCGCGTTTACGAATGAGTAATTGTTCAGCCATAATAAGTATTTTTAATTTAATACGTAAGAACAAAAAATAAAATTGCAGTCGGTGAAGTAAACAAACAAAAAATTATGCAAAAAGACAAGTATTATTCTATATGATGCATGTATTGTTTGAACTGCTATCTAATGATGATAAATGTATGTATATAATATATAAAAACAATGAAATTTTTATACTTTTTCTAAAAAAAATTTTTTTTGTAGGTAGTAAAAAATTTATTTTATGATGATTTTGCTATTATAATACTAATGAATCTACTATATGTTTATGCAATCGTATTGTTTTAGTTCATTAACATTCACGAATTTCATTTATTGTGAAAAAAAATTGGAAAAAAATAAAAAACAATAAAAAAAAGCCATATAGAAATGAGATGATGGATATGAGTTATTTGTGATAAAGATGGAAAAAATAATGGAACGGACTCACAATGCCTTCCTTATTTAACTTGCTTTTCTTCTTTATACCGATGATAACTGAATACTGCGCTCTATGCTGTATACTCGTACTAGACTTCTGTAGTTAGCGTGAAGTCGACTCCATGAACTGTGATCGTATATTTTTCTTCGTCGCTGATTCTTTGAAGAGGATTGAAGGACCAGAATGTTTGTGACTATTTGTGAGTATTTATAATGTCTTAACTTCTTGGGAGTTTATAATAAATGAAAACGCAAACTAAATTCAGTTTAGTTTATTGTATGCGTGTGATTCGTAGAAAAATATGTAATGAAGTGTCGAGAAAACGATATTAATTTGCTGGTCGCGCTGCTCGCGCGATCTTCGTTCCGTTGACGTTACATATATTATGTCATTTGTAGATATGTGTATATTATGTTGCGACATGTTGCAACAGATACCAATCATTGGATTGAACTTCTTCGCCCGCAAGTACTTTCCGTTGAATGCCATTTTTATCTGAGAGTCGTGCGTGAAGAGATGGAATGGAAACAAAGAGACGAAAAAATTTCGCTTGGAAAAACGATGCAATTTATCAATGGTGGAATCCAGTGTTTCAAGTAACAAAGACTCGTCTTTCGCACCTGGTTAAATATGTAAATTGTAAGTGCGGTGTGTAGGAAGCCTAATAAAAGTTATTTACGAATGTAGGGGGTAGGTGATAAGAAATCTGACTCGGACTGCTTCACTTCTTTAGCATGCAGTGACAGTTTGCTCGAGATCACGGCCGACACAACCGGCCGAAATGTCGAAATGATAATCGCTTAATTTTCCCTTTTTTAGATATTTTATAAAACAAGCTGAAAGTTTAAAAGTTCCTGTAACTCACTTTGCAAGAAACTGTGGCGTGTTTGCTCGGCTCTGATTGGGCTGACTGTACCTAGCAAACTGTAGCGGGCACTAGACCGTGTCTAGTGTCCGCGCCCGCGCAACGCGCCGCGTTCGTTTAAAACTGTCGTAGTATGTTTATTTAATATCCGATTTCAAAAATTCAAAGTGTACACTACAGATGAAAAACAGACCAAATTTTTTTATTTAAACCATTTTTAATGCAATCGACGTTTTTACCGCGTTATTTAAACTATAAAAAATTAACACTTTTTAATTTTGGTTTTTTATTAAAATAACTTTATAAACATTGAACCTATTGTTATGATTATTAAATGTTTTTTATTAAGCATTTTAATACCTTTTATATTATGACACCTCACTCGTCCAAATATGCCAAGCAGTTATTCAGTTATTTGACAAAATTTAAACCAAGAATCACATCATTTTTGTGACGTCATAGCTCCCTCCTCTACCAATTGAGAAAGTGACAACACCGTTTTTCTTACTCAGGGAACACTACCAAATACGACGATACCGGTTGTCGGTATAATACTGGATACTGGATCAGTACCACGAAAACGAAAATATTTTTTAATCGCTTAGCCTCTCTACTACGGGATAGTAGAGGGCACTCAGTAGCACTTTGAACTTAAATTGGTTTGAATAAAATACGCTGCGTAGTTTTTGAGATATGGGGTATTTTTGGTTACAAACGCAGAACGACCGCAAAAATAATTGTTTTTCACAATGTCACTGAGAAAATTATTGAAATATAAATTTGTTTTTATTGCTAACTAAACGAATATTGTTCGTTCTGAATACGGAACTCTATCACTGTGCGTGGCCTAACACACCAGTCGGTATTTTTTTAAATATTTGCTAAAAAAAATACTGTAGAGATTTGTGCATAAAAAAGCCCAAGTAAGTTTGAAATAATAAATAAAGCTACTGAAATGTGTACGTAACATTTCTAATTTTATTTTATTTTCTATCATATAATCATAGGTATACCTACTGTATACTCCAAGACGTGTTTGTCAAAGGAAACACGTATTATATGCGTGCTCCTTTTATGTTGAGGCTTTATCTTTACAAGGCTATTGTACCACTCCAGCGCTCGTGGCTACTTGATTCGAGTACAGCTTTCCTTTTGATGAACAATTTGTATCCTGTATGATATTCGTAATATAAGGTGAGGATGCTTACAATTTTGGCCTTAGTAACCTAATTCCACACAATGGTACAAAGCGGTTGAGTGACATAAACTACTAAGACCACATAACTCAATTTATATTATTTTTATAGTATACTTATTTCATTTTATACTTATTTTTGAGGGTATGCGATAAAAAATGGCTAAAATAAATTATCCAATTGTATCGATACCAAGGAAATCAATAGACAATAGACAATAAATCAGTGAAGTTGCAACAATCACAACTTGGGGACAAAAGTGTCTTGAACACGTAATACATTATCTATTAACTTAAGATCTCGTTACATTATAAGATAAATTAAACATTTCATTTGTTATATTAATACAAAGAAGATGAAAGAAAGGGCCAAGCGTGATAAGGACTCGCGCACCGAGAGTTTCGTACCACCGTACAATATATTTGTGTTACGTATTTATCAAAAAAATATACTTAAGTCGGATTAAGACAAATTTAATTTTACGGTTGAAAGACACGCGGTCACATACATACTCTTCAAATGCAAATGTAACTTGAGGACTTCGATCGCGCAGTATTTTAGGTGTTGCATCAAAGCGCGAAAAATTCTGGGTTTGCTTTACGGTCGGGTCAATTTAAGAAACGAACTTTTCTGAATTGTCTCTGGTCTAGATTTACTAGGAAACGCCCCTAGTAGTCATCGTCTGATTCTCATAGCACAGAGAATGCCCTAGTTTTAGACTAGATGGTCGGCGTGTATTGTCTGGCGCGTTATTATTCTCCACAGTGGTAAAAGGAGTGATATAATTAGAAATTTGCTTTTGGATTTTCCCCTTTTAGTGGCTGTGAGACCTTGCTTCTTGTCAAATTTCATGATTCTAAGGTAACGGGAAGTACCCGATAGGTTTTAGTTGTAATAATCATATCTTTTATTTGCGCTGACTTCTTGCTTGCATATTTTATGCCTTCAAGAAACCATAGACCTTAGTGTTCATTACACATGTCAGCTTGACACCTATACCTGGTATTCAAAAAAGATAGACATGTGGAAAGTATGAAGGTTCCATTCCCATACATACAAATATGATGAGATTTGAGGAGGTGACAGAGGTGTATATGGATCGCAAAGGTTGGAATTAAATACTCTATAAATATGTTATTATTATTTGTAGCGACCTCAATGGTGCAGTGGTTTAGGTGTTGCGTCTGAGCGCGGAAGGTTCCACGTTCGATTCCCGATTGAGTCAATTTAGGAAATTGAAATTTCTAGAATTCTAGGAAATTGAATTTCGGGTCTGGGTGTACTGGGAGACGCTTCTAGTAGTCGTCGTCTGGTTCTCACAACACAGATAATGCCCTAGTTTGAGTTTAGATGATCAGTGTGTAACAATATTTACTCACGGGTCTATGTCGCATTTATACTGTAAGGCTAATTACCTATTTTATTCCGACGTTTCGACTGGATTGCACCGATCGTGGTTGAAACGTCGGTATAAAATAGGTTAAACGCCTTAAAGTATAAACGCGACATACATCCGTGAGTAAATATTGTAAGATGTGGACAAGTCGTGAAAGCTTAAAAACATTAATGATGTGTGTGCTTTCTAATCCTTTTATTATTATTATTCATTAATTTATTACAAAAAAATTCTTTTTCTACTTTTCGTTGAAATTGTTTTTTCTAACGGTACTGTTTGTTACGCATGAAGTTTTTAACTGTGTAATCTGAACAGAAAATCTTGAAAATGTTTACTCGGCGACACCCTCGGGTATTTTACTAACACTTGTGTGACAATCAAAGGGGAAATTTGGAATTTTCACCTAACGCCCGCAGCGCGACGCGCTCACCTGCGAATTTGCAAACATTTAAGCTTTCATTAGGTGTTTACTTAGCTTATAAAATTTTTCTCGACGAGTATTTTTAAGAAAATATTTGGACACTCATTTACTTATTAAATACAGTTGAAATCGCGAGATTTTATTTTTCTTCCAATTCGTTTTGCTAGCGGACGCCTCGTGATATCTATTGCCTTGAAAGCTTCTTAATCCCTGTTTTATGAGCTCATATGTATTGATTTTTCATTTTAGAAAAAATATCTTTCAAAATAATTTTAGAGATTAAATCCTAAATTAAACTTTAATAATATACAATTAGTTTGGGACGTTTCTTAAGAGTTACATGAGGATAAAATTAATAATTAAATATAGATTCGTTAAAAATGATAAATAATCAGTCTCAGGTTATGTTAATGGTATAGAAACTCAAGGTCATAATAAACCGTTTATTCCAAAATTTCTATTATACAAGTCAAATGTTTCATTTTTGGGTAACCAACAGTATGAATGCACGAGAATCACTAAGAGATTGTTTTAAAGACATTGATGTACTCACCTTGCTGTCCTTATACATCTTTGAAATTATTATGTATACGAGAAAAAATATAGATATGTTAATAAAGAAAGGCGATATTGGTGGTATAGAGACCCGACGTCGTGATAAATTGGTTATTCCAAAATTTCTATTATACAAGTCAAATGTTTCATTGTTGGGTAACTAACTGCATTCGTTTTCATAATGAAGTTCTTCAGGAAGTTGTTCAATTAACAGAAAATAGATTTAGATCTCTTATAAAACGTACATCGATTAGACAATCACACTATAAAATAAAGGATTTCGTTGAAGATAAAACAATACCTGATAAAACAATACCCGACTGAGTTTCTTGTCGGTTCTTCACAGTGTTCTCAGTTAGGTTTTCTTTTCGAACCGAACTAAAGTAGATTTGACGTTCAAAAACACTTTGTAATTGGATTTACTTAAATCATTGATTTTACTTTGACTTAGGTCTGAATTCTCGGGTTCTCGTAAGCCGTTGACATATCAAAACTATCGCAATATACTTATATTATTCAGACATCATCTGCCAGAACTCAAGCCCTTCAATCAACACGCGTTCAATCTGGTAAAATGTAAGCTTTTTTCAAAAGCGAAACGTGTGTCTGACTATTAAGAAAACATAGACATAATGGATCCAATTTTAATTTTATTTCAATAATCAATATTTTTCTGTTTAATTCCAATTTGAGGGTTCTAAGTAAAAGGAACCCCTATGATGCGACGTCGTTGTCTGTGTAACAGGTTTCTAAGTAAAAGGAACCCCTATGGTGCGACGTCGTTGTATGTGTCACAGGGTTCTAAGTAAAAGGAATCCCTATGGTGCGACGTCGTTGTCTGTGTTTCTTTCACAGCTGATTATTTCAGCAACTACTAACGCAATTGATTTGAAATCAGGAATAGGTATTGTGACGGCAGTTACGAATAAGTTAGATCTGCCGCGAATGTTCTGCTCCAAAATAAACAGGAATTCTTCTAGGAACTAGGAACAGGAAAACCTCTAGCCACGTACGTTGCCTCGCTCGATAGCCTCAGCGTCGGTTTAGGGAGTTCCCGACACCAACCGTCCAGAATACTCCAAAGGGTGGAGTTGGCCGGGCCCAGTACTTTCAATTTAGATCACCCATTCCCAAAGTGGGCGATAACGCCCCCCTGTGGGCGCTGCAGGCCTAAAGGGGGGCGGTAAAAGACCCAGAAAAAAACGGGTGCGTTGTGTAGAGGCCTGGGGGGTGATTTGTAATTTCATTTGGCTAGGAGGCATCTTAGACAACGACTGCATGAGCTCTCGACTCAGTAGACAAAATGAGTTTGGGAACCTAGAATTTAGATGAACAACAGATTCACAACACACAGACACGGTTTTTTTAAACGAAAATGTTCTTCGCACGAGTGATTAGGTTTTAAGTAAATTTATTTCTTCTTTTTATTGTATCACGCCGGTAGGAGCTCGTGTAGAACACAGTTGAAGACTACTACGTACAACGCCATCTCTCTGGTGGCACGTCGAGTCTCGGCGGCATCTCATTGGACGTAACGTATGAGCATGGACAATTACGCTCTGCTATTGGTTAAAAATCCTAATCACTGGAGCGGAACAAACAGAACGCAATAACGAATTGTTAGAAACAAACATTACATTTGAGTAATGAAAATGGTTGTGAAACAGGTATAAATAACAGTTTCTCGTCCCTATTGTAAATAAAAAAATATTAATATTCTTTTGAAAAGGGACTAAAATTTTTAAGTGGTGTTAATAGATCAAATTGGGTTGTAAGAGACGCTTTGACGATTGACGATTTGCACGTAATGAGATATATTTTCATATTGTATTGTTCAATTTTTAATTTATGTTTGTTTTAATTTTAGTTTTTAATTTATGTGAGTCGTTTGAGGTTTATGTAAATATTACAAGGAGAGTAAATAATGTTTCTAACACAGTTTTTTTACAAATTAGCAAAAATTCTTTTTAATCATAGTTTCGTGATCCTATTCGGGCTGTGATCAAAGTTCTGCATATCTACATGTGTATTGAATCCTTCAGAGATTCATCCTTTCGAATTGAACGGTGCTGGAATTTTCCTCTATCCTCTACGTATCCTTACAAAACAAGGAACCTTAATACTTGATGTGTTGAATTTTATTGTTGACCTAGTTTTAACAACGTTCATAAGAGCTTGTAAAAGCCTAAATTGAATAAAGTATTTTGAATTTGAATTTTAATGTGAAACATCTTATGCGGCGGGTCAAACCGGCTGTTGGTGTGGCGACGTGGCGACGCGTCGCTACGTGCTCGTACCGAGCTCGTATACAGGCGTTGCCTGTGTTTTTGATGTGGAATATCTTATGCGGCGGGTCAGACCTGCAGTTGGCATGTCGACGTGACGACGCAATGCCATGCGCTTGTACCGAGCTCCTATAGCGTAAACAGTGTTGATATTCACTTCGAAATACGTTACCTGTGTTTTTTAAATAAAGCATAATTTTTTCTTTAGGAAAAATATTGAATGTTTGTTTTCGATGATGCCATATTTATTTCCTTTAATAAATTATCCTTTCATGCATATTTTCTATGCAAAATAGTTTCGATGTCTCACACCTGCCAAGCGTCCCGCAACGGCTCATTTTTTATGTATGTATGTATGTATTTATGTCTTATGTTTACACAAGAAAGTTTTTTTAATTGTTTTTTTTTGCTTGAGTTTTAATAGAACATATCACTAAAGATTTAGTTACCATTTTATTTCGTTTTTTTCCCTCTACAGTATTCGCACCGCTTTGTGGGGTTAATTCGAAGAAGTCTCTCATAGAGATAAGTTTGCCTTTGCAAAAATCTCAACATTTTGTTAATGTAACCTTTGTATTCAATAAAGTGTATATATAGTAAATATAGATGTGTGAATATAGATCAATTAATGAGACAGAGAGATGACATCACCTGACTTTGACGGCGCAAACTCATAGATTGTTCAGCGCTAAGAATAACAAAGACAGAGCTTATCCTCATTACTTGAGTAAAAAACCACTAAGTTCTATGTACTTTAAAATTTTTTAAATATTTTTGAGTGAGAGATTATGAGTGAGGA
Organism: Zeuzera pyrina; assembly: GCA_907165235.1. NCBI lineage: Eukaryota > Metazoa > Arthropoda > Insecta > Lepidoptera > Cossidae > Zeuzera > Zeuzera pyrina. The sequence continues at coordinate 26,519,260 of OU015620.1, read as the reverse complement.
ATCGGGTGAAAATAAGATGAATGCAGTACAAATGCGATCTGTTAGAAATATGTGCGGTGTCACCCTTGAGGGCAAAATAAGCAATCAAGAGATACGCAGTATGATAGAATCGCACGACAACGTTATTATAAAAATGAAGAAAGAAATACTTAGATGGTTCTGGCACATAGAAAGAATGAGTGATGAAAGACTGACGAAAAAAATCTACAGAACGAAAGTGAGTGGAAGCAGAAGCCAAGGAAGACCAAGACTGACTCACGAAGATCAAATAGCCAGAGTGTTAGTTGACGGAAATGTCAAAAGTACTCGCATACCTAGGCAAAAATATGTGAGGAGAATAATGAGATTTGGGGAAGTGACAGAAGTATATAAGGACCGCGACGCTTGGCGCTCCGTCCCCTTTGACTACCCCTTTAAGGATACAGCGTGAAGATATGTGTGTATGTAAGAAATGTTTATTCACTCTTTAGGTTACTTTAAAGTAATGACGGGTCATTGAAATTTTTCAAGAAAAATTCTTGATAATTTTCAAGAATAGAGTGGAAATGAAAATTCTGTACCTAACAAAAGATTTTTGTTTGAAAAATGATGAATGGTCTAAGGAATTTAAAAAAGAAATAGCCTAAAATCATCTACAGACAATGCCGCGTCGAATGGTCATAGTCCCTTACCGATACGTTGAGCAATTTTTGCGGAATTGAAGGACAAAAAAATAATTTTCATTATTTCGGTATATACAAAAATTTTAGTGAAAGTTATACATAAAATTATTGTGATTTTATTGAAGCCTCACGGATATTTAATTCGCCTATACATTGTTTACATATTATTAAAATCAGGCAATGAAATCAAAATGTTTGTGTCGGCGTTGCAGCTGGCGAAGTGTTTTTTCCTGGAGTTTATTATTTTTATTTTACAAAATGTCCATAATTTTTCTGTTACATGTTAGGTAATATTGCTTTTAGCTACAATAAATGACGAAGGCTTTAAAATTTTAAATTAAATCGCATTTATTACAGCCATAAACTGTCTCATAAAGTTTATGAGAGTAAACATTGAGCGGTATTTTAACGTTATAAGGTGATCAGTGTAACTGTCAGACGAGACATTTTGTATTATCGCAAGAAATGCTATAACTATATATTTTGTAGATCTTTGGCTACATTCTGACGGAATTTAAATTTATTAATCGATACGTGTTTCACCTCTCAACGAGGCATCCTCAGGTGGAGTGTATTTAATTATTGTATTTATTCGTTTTACTATATATAAATTTTCTATCACATATACTTATAACAGCCCTGGGAACGTTTGGGTACTAAGGTAATGAACCGTGTCAGATGTGACCCCCATTTTTAGATAATTTAAAAAACAACCAACATAATCGAAAATAGCCGTATCGTTTAGAAAAATATTTGAAAATAAAGTGTAGGTTGAAGCGAAATTATCTGGTATAAATGAGTTTTTGTGAACAAAAAGAAGGTTCTATGACAAAATGTATTTTGTGTTTGACGACAAATTACAGTATCGAGCATTAATTGTGTAAAAAGACGTGAATCTGGTTTGTTTTTGACGAAAAATCATAGTAATTTCTATTATTTCTTTGTCGATATAACAAATCTCTAAAAAGCATTGAAAAAAAAGTCTTTATCCATGTTTGTCTCTAAATATGCTTATATGTGTTATATTATGTATAACACATTTATATTTGGCCCATAGACGTTGAGAAAATGACCCTTATGGACAAAATAAGCAACGAAGAGGTACGCAGTATGAGAGAATTGCACAATATTGGTTATTGTAAAATGAGGAAAGGAATGCTTAGATGCTTCGGGTACTTGGAAAGAATTTGTTTTTGACGAAGAAAATTTACAGAGTACAGGCTAAAGCAGTTTTACAAAGATCAAATAGCCAGCGTGTTAGCTGACGGAAATGTCAAAAGTACGCGCATACCTATATGAAAATGTGTGGAGAGAATGATGAGATTCGAAGAGGCGAAAGAAGTATGTAAAGACTGCGAAGCTTGGCACTCCGTCTTCTCTGACTACTCCGTTAGGGATACAGCGTGAAGATATGTATGTATATAAACTGAGAAATATTAATGTTGCGTTATCAAGTCGCCTGTCGAGTCGAATCTGGGGCGGGTCGCTAGCCAGTATTATAAAAGTGTTATACATGTTACATTGTTCTAAGAATTAGTTACAATAAGGCGAGGCGAGGAGAGAGGAGAAGCATGCATTGAAACCGATCCTTAGTGACTTACGTAATGACCGGTTAGTTGCGTCATAACCTGATATTATTGACATCACGGTGTATTGACCTCCATGTAGGCTGCAATAAAGTGGGACTATGATACAACTAGTATGTCATAAGTTCATGGCATAAAATAACGTGAAATTATATTGTTCAGGTATTCTTTACAGGAAAGTCGTCTCGTATGTTATTAATATTATGTAATGTATTTATTTATAATGTGTAACACCAATGTTTTAAACTTATTAATCGAAATGTGTTTCGCCTCTCAACGAAATGTTCTTAGGAAAGTTAAGAACTTAGACTTGGTGCGAAGCAGCTGACCGATTCTAAACTCAAAATTGTTTGTGAAGATGTTTCATTGAGATGTGCAACGTGTGTGAAGAAACTATATTTCTGGCCTTAGATTGCCATTTTACGCGTCCGTACCTTTCAGCTCTGTAGGTGCAAAGATGACTGTTGACTGTGACAAGAATAGACGAACGGACAGAGAGACATAACGCAATAATAAGGGTTTTGTTTTGGTAACTACATTATGAAACCCTTAGCTGATATACAATTTGAATAAGTTTTATTAATAACAAGAAAAATACATACATACCATAACTAAGCGGCAACTTTGAGGAAGTCTGTTATTTAAGATAATGTATAGTTTTAAATTTGAATGAATTGTTTTTAATGTGAACAATTTAAAAATGTGTGGTGAATTCTTATAATATTAGCTATCCTCCGTCCAAGTCGACACGTGTTTCGCCTCTGACGAAGTATACTCAGAATATCCCGGAGATCAAACTCAGTCAGCTAATCAGCACCGAATCAAGAAGAGTGACGTGTGACAGCTTTTTATTGCCACGATATATGTGTATTCTATTAGCTCTATTAAAGAATGAGTATTAGTTCTATCTAAGAATTTATATTGTGTATTGAAATATATCTACGTTAAGAGGCAAAACACGTGTCGATTAGGGAGTTTGGAATTTTGGGCGGAAGATAACTGAAAACTGTCAGGATTCGTCACACGAAATGGATTTCCGCAAAGCAAGACTTAAATTATACAGTTTTAAAATAGTCGTTTCATGTTTTTTAAACTCTAATGGTAGCAAAGAAGTATTGTGAACTAAAATATATTAAAAATTAAAAAAAAATATTAAACCGACTTCCAAGAAATAACACTGAAAATACAAAATTATTTTCTTTTTCTTTTACCATTTAAAACTCAAGTACAAAAATAACTTGATACATACTTTAAAAATAATTAAATTCAAGTTATATCTATGCTAAATCTGGTACCTTCTTGACTTGACACCTACTTCAATAACTGTCAAATTTAATCATATAAGTATTTGTATCGAATTTATAAAATTATTATTGTATTCGAGTTTTGATTAGTAAGGGATAGTTATTTTGTACTTTTCAGTGCTTTTTTGGAAGTTGATTTGATTTTTATCTTAAAAAGGTTTTTATTTCACCCTTTCGAGTGACCCTAGCCCAAACAAATCTAACCTAAATATCTAAGGTAGGAGGGTAGGTCTACAATTAACTTCTTTCCTAATTCTTCAGCGGAATGATATACAAATGAATCATCAATGGAAATAAAGCTCATAAGCAATTAGCGTTACTTGGTGTATCTTCGAAGACCAAGCTCCAATATCAGTGAAATTTAAATGGGAGCATCTCGGATATATATACCAATCCGAACGGAAAAAAAATAATTGAAATCGATTTCCAAATGATGAAGTTATCGATGAACATACATAAAAAAAAAACAGAAGGAACATAGAACCTCCTCCACATACATAATACAAATTCTATCATATATTTCATCATCGTGCTCTGTTAAAATAGCATGAACCGAGCCTATTTAACAACAGCCCCTGTGTCACAGAGGTCGTGATCATTGACGCCTGTGTTAGTCAGTTATATGTCATCCGCCTGATTTGACGAGCACTGTACTGGAAACTAGTATGCTCTGTCCCTTCTAGCTTGCTTCAGTAAACTAATTAACGATAAGCTCTATAATTTTTAATGTTTCGTTGCCAAATGGCAGAAAAATATCTCTCATGATTTTTACTTGTTTGACTGTTATAACCATTTTGCTCGGAGAATATTGGCGCTATGTAGACGAAATGAAAAAAAAATTATTTCAAGAACCGCAATACAATGGCGCCGTGAAATTAAAAAAAAATTGAATTAGGGGTGGCACTCGATACATGTAATTGAGGGATAAAAAAATCCCATGCAAATAAACGTATAGGTGTTTTAGATAGGTCTCAAAAATGATATCGAAGTTTAAAAGTGACAGTAGTTGCCGAGATATTTTGTGTTTCTAAAGTTAAACAATGTTTCTCTGTCTTCTTTTTGACTGTGGGATAAAACATTCTGAAAAATAATAGCTTTCTAAGCGGCAACTTTGAGGAAGTCTATTATTTAAGATAATGTTTAGTTTTAAGTTTGTAAATATTAACGTATGTATGTACTTTTTGTTAATGTAAATAAAGTATTTATTATAAAAAATCAATAAATAAATAAGAGTATTAAAAGTAAATTTAGTACATACACACATATCTTCACGCTGTATCATTTACGTGGTAGTCAGAGAGGCCGGAGCTTCTACAGCTTCCTCAAATCTCATCATTCTCTTCCCACATTTTTGCTTAGGTATGCTAATGCTTTTGACATTTTCGTCAGCTAACACTCTTGCTATTTGATCTTCGTAAGTCAGCCTCGGCCTTTCTTGGCTTCTTTTGCCAAGGAAGGTAGATTTTCTTTCTTTTCTCTCCTTCTTATGAAGAAGGTAAATTTTCTTCGTCAGTCTCTGATTACTCATTCTTTCTATGAGGGTTTGAGGTTTTTTTTCACCCTAAGAGGGTGAAAGGAGTTTCCACTCTCTTAGTGGTTGATTTCAGGAAAATCCCTTTATATTTTGGTACTACGTCACAAAAGGAAGCTACTGCCTTATAGCTTTATGAACTATTAACCACATATTCCCAACCATTTCTGGTTCATTGCCTATTTAAAATAGAACAAAAATTTCAACGCCCCCGAAGTTCTTACTACATATTTAATTTTATACAAATACTAGTTGTACTCGTGACTTCGTCTGCGCGGAACATTTTTTTGTGGCTTTCTCGGATTAGATTAAATTACATGTATATGTATATATGCACAAAGATCGTTTTTGAAAGAAAGCCTACGTCTGCCTCCGGACGCATACTATCTCTGTACCAATTTTATCGTAATTGGCGCAGCGGTTAGCATTTGCGATTCAAAGTTTCATCCCCTTTTTCACCCCCTCAGGGGTAAATTTTTGATAAAAACCTAGCCTGTGTCCATTTCCAGGTGTCAGACTATCTCCATGCCATATCATAATCAGTTCTGCGGTTTAGCATTTCCCATACAAAGTTTCGTCTTCATTTCACTCCTTTAGGGATAGATTTTTGATAAATATGTTAATGTTGAATGCTATGTTTTGAATGCTCCATGGAAGTATAGTATAGATTAGGATACATGGATTGACTATTGGATAAAAATTCTATAAAATCAGGAAATATAGTGCCTTGCTTATATTTCTAGGTTTACAGAATCCATAAATTATGTAATCTTGAAAAATATTATCATAGACAATATCAAAAATAAACATGTTAAAATCAGATATTGGTAGACTAACCTTATAGCATTTGAGACTTGCGAGAAAGTTCTCCGTGGCTGTAGATTTTTTCAATAAGTGCATGTATTCATTTGTTTACATTGTTACAACTTTCTATGTCAGTCCGCATACGGATCTATATTTCAATATCTAACGATCTTTTAGTACGAAAGTGATTTGTCTCGGCCAGGTGTCTGCCGGTTCGGGGACGTGGATTCGATTTCCGTCGTAGCCGGCGCCTGGGGCGCGTCAATTCAGCCCCAATTCGAATCTTATATTTACCTTGAGTGTCTACAAGCCATGTGAGTGTAAGGGTACAGTATACAACCGAATTGAGTGTTTGCTATTTATGTATATTTCTGTCGTTTGTATAGACATGATAAACATAAAATACATCTCTTATGTTTTAATAGTGGAGAATATATATATGTGTGTGTATGTGTAGTATGAACCCAAAAGTTTAGATTAGCTTATTTTTTTTTTAAATAATAATTTTAATTTTGGTTCTGGATCTGAGTATATTATTATTATTATTATAATTTTTATAATATATAATATAAACAAAAATTATAATATATATGAATAAAAATATATTACAGTTTTATATTTTATTATATTACTTAATAAATAATTATAATTTGAATGAATTACAGAAATTAAAATACCATTTAATTATCAAATTTTTATTAATTTAATAGGAAAAAAGAAAATATTTAAAATGTAATAATTTGTATTAAATATTTCAATATGAAAAAAAAAATTGAATATAAATAAAAAGATATTTTATTTTTAAGTTATAGTGTTAATTTATAATTAATTTAAAAATAATTATGAATTGAGATCTGGTAGTAATTCCTATTAAAAATTCAAGAAATTAAGACTTAGTATTTATAACAATAAATAACAAATTTTGTGCCAGCAGTTGCGGTTATATATAAATTTAAATAAATTTTATTAATTAATTAATAAATATAAATAAAATAAAGTATTAAATTTTTGGGCGAAATCATCAAATTTTATAAATAAACTAGAATTAGATACCTTCTTATTAAAAATTGATATTAAATACTAAAATAGTAAATAATTTATTAATTGACATTTAAATAATTTGGCGGTATTTTAGTTAATTTAGAGGAATCTGTCTAATAATTGATAATCCACGAATAAATTTACATAATTTAAAATTTTACATATATATACAAATTTTTTTATTAAAAATATTATTTTAAAATTTATAATAGAATTTAAATCAGATCAAGATGTAGATAATAATTGAAAATAAAACGGATTGTAATAAATTAATTAAAATGGATTTAAATGTATTTTTATTTAATTTATTAAAGAGATTAAAATTAAAATATGTAAATATGGCCCATCGCTTTCATTATAAGTTGAAATTAGTTGTAACAAAGTAGAGGTACTGGAAAGTGCTTCTATAAAAATTCAAAATAGAGCTTAAATAATAAATATATGTATAAATATGATGTACATGTCAAATCATCTGAGCATTATTTATGTTCTTCGAATTTGACATGTCAAAGGCACTCGCGTACTTCGGAGAAAGTGTCTGAGGAGAACGATAGCATTTGAGAAGGCAGAAGAAATAAAATAAAATACGTATTTACTTTGGCCACGCGACGAGAAATGAGTTCATATTGCCTACCTTAAAATAAGTACATTTTACGTAAAGTTAAGGAGCAATATGCTATGTATTGACTGGTCTTATTTGGTAACTTATTTTGACAAGATGTATGCAAGGACAGCGCTATGCTTAGCACTCCGTCTTCTCTATCTTATCAGGTATGAAGCGCGAGTATATATATATATTCGTATGAATGTATATGACGCAAAAAAAATTGGATGGTAACGATAAAAATTATACAAATAAACATTCAATACAAAGCAATAAACATAAATACAAGAAGTAGTCAAACAAAGGGACTTTTGGAATCGTCATAAAATTAAGTCTCATAACTATAAAATTTACTTTAATTATTATAAAATTAATACTTGTAACAATGAAATAATTTCGTTGTTACGAAATCAAACACTAATGGCATTCTTTTCGTTACAACAAATTAGTTGCAACTTCAATGCCTCAAATCAGAGATTTGAGGAAGCGAAAGAAGTATATAAGAACCGCGAAGCTCGGCGCTCCGTCCTCTCAGCTCCTTCCGCTATAGAGTCGAAGGGGTGCTCTCCTCTCCCCGCCCCATCAGGGCAGGCGTCCCACAGGGCTCCGTTTTATCGCCCACGCTCTACTCGCTCTACACGAACGACGTCCCCAAAACCCCCGGTGTAGAGCTCGCCCTATTCGCGGACAATACCGCTCTGTTCACATCAGACCGGAGTCGCCTCAGAGTCTCCCAACTCCTCCAAGTCGCGGTCACGAGCCTAGGCGAGTGGTTCCGTCTTTGGAGAATCGAAGTCAACCCCGAGAAAAGCGCCGCCGTGTATTTCTCGAGGGGAACGACGACCAGCCGCGCCCGCCGCGCTAACACTCTCAGAACAATCACACTTTTCGGCCAGGATATCCCTTGGACTAGGAAAGTCAAATACTTAGGAGTCACCCTTGACAGTGCCATGACCTTCGGCCAACACATCAAAACGGTCCGCGACCGCGCCACGTTCGTCCTCGGTCGTCTCAACATGCTCATTTGCGCTAAAAGCAAAATGTCCCTCAGACATAAAGTTACCTTATATAAGACGTGCGTCAGGCCTATCATGACGTACGCCAGTGTAGCATTCGCTCACGCTGCGCGCTCTCACATCAACTCCCTCCAAGTTATTCAGAATAGGTTCATGCGCAGGGCTACCGGTGCCCCTCCTTACGTGCGCAACGTAGATCTGCACTACGACCTAGAATTATCCTCTATAACTCAATATCTAAAAGAGGCGTCCCAACGCTTCTTTCACCGTTCCTCCTTACACCCGAATCCCTTAGTGGTCAGGGCGTCATCGTACACCCCCGAACGCCGCGTCCGCAAACGCTATCGTAGACCTAGACATGTGTTAGGCGACAGCGACGACGACATTACACGTTCGAACTCGAACATGCCAACCTACACACTACGACCGCACCGCCCCCACCGGCGGAGGCGAGGACGACCCCCGCGACACCCGTAGGGTCTCACGTTTAGAAGCTCGATCACTTAGCTCTACACGCACACACGCGGGCCTTAAGCCACATTGTAAATTGCCACGCGGAACACTAGGCACACTAACCGGCCTTCAGCCGTCTCGCCGGCCGGGTCCGCTAGAGGCCCGGCACTCACCCGAATAGGAAGCCCGTTAAGATGCACGCAGGTGTGGAAAGCTCCCCTGGCGACGCCTTGAGCCCGAGGTCCGCCCTCCATACGAGGCATCCCTCGGCTGGAGGAACCCTCAGGCGGTCGACCATCTGGCAGGGCGCCTTCAGCGCTCGCCCCAACGCGACCTGTGACGCTGTAAAAGCCACTAGGGCTAACAGCAAAGAGGGGTTTTGTTTAGTCGGTTCGAGTCCGACACTCCCCAGTCGGCGTAGAGTCCGGCTGGGTAGCCCGCGGGGGTTTAATTTCGCCTCTCAGAAACCAAAAAAAAAAAAAAAAAAAGCTCCGTCCTCTCTGACTACCCCGTTAGGGATGAGACGTGAAGATATGTATGTAGGTATCATATTCAACATCAAAAGTGAAGAAATATGCTCTTGCAGATACTTATTACAAGTAGGGTCTCGTCACTTAAAATAAAGTATAATTAGTATTTATAGTAATTAGTATTTATTTTTATAATTATATTTTAAAGTAGTACACAGTGAATATAATATATATTAGTGAATTACATACATACATACTTCACACTGTATCCCTAACGGGGTCGTCAGAGAGTACCGAGCGCCAAGCTTCGCGGTTCTTACATACTTATTTTAGTTAATTCATTATGTAAAATAAATAAATAAATACATAGCGTAGAAGAAAGGGATGCTTAGATCGTTCGGTCACATAAAAATAATGAGTGATGAAAGACTGATGAAGAAAATCTACAGAGCGACAGTGAGTAGTAGTAATAGTAGTAGCAGAAGCTAAGGAAGACCAAGGCTGATTTCCGAAAATCAAATAGCCGGAGTGTTAGCTGACGAAAATGTCAAAATCACTCTTATACCTAGATGAAAATTTATAAGTAAAATGATGAGATTTGAGGAGGCGAAAGAAGTATGTAAGGACCGCGACGCTTGGCGCTTCGTCCTCTTTGACTTCCCCGTTAAGGATACACCGTGAATATATGCATGCGTGCAAATAAGTATAGTTACCTACTAAGTTACCTACTCGTTTTAATAACAAAAAATACTTTTAAATTACTGAAATAAACAACGCAATCAAATAAACGCATAATATAGCCTCAAGGTAATATGAGTGGTATGGGATGTGGTGACACAGTGGTAAACTGCCTATTGTACGCTGACGATGCTGTGCTAATAGCACCATCAGAAGCAGAGTTGCAGACACTAGTCACGTGCATGAAAGAAGATTGTGAAGTAAAAGGATTGAAAATGAATGTGAACAAAACTAAGGTTCTGGTGTTTGAAAGAGAAGCGGAACAAACGAAATGTGTGATTAGTGTAAATGGAAAATGTCTAGAACAGGTGAATGAAATTGTGTACCTGGGGAGTGCGTTTTCGAGGGATGGAAGATGTGAGTTGGATGTGGAGAGACGGGTAGCAGCTGGCAATAAAGTGAACGGTGCTCTGTCCGCATTAGTGGGTAGTGTGAATATATCTAACACTGCTAAAATGGCCATCCACAATGCGGTGTTGGTGCCAACTTTGTTGTACGGCAGTGAGGCCTGGATATGCCCGAAATCGAGTGAAAGTATGATAAATGCTGTGGAGATGCGGTCTCTCAGAAATATGTGCGGTGACAGGGTTGCACAATAGTGTTATTGTAAAAATGAAGAAAGGAATGCTTAGATGGTTCGGGCACATGGAAAGAATGAGTGATGAAAGACTGACGAAGAAAATATACAGAGCGAAAGTGAGTGGTAAAAGAAGCCAAGGAAGACCAAGGCTGACTTATGAAGATCAAATAGCCAGAGTGTTAGCAGACGGAAATGTCAAAAGCACTCGCATACCTAGGCGAAAATGTGTGAGGAGAATGATGAGATTTGAGGAAGCGAAAGAGGTGTGTAAGGACCGCGACTCCTGGCGCTCCGTCCTCTCTGACTACCCCGTTGGGGATACAGCGTGAAGTTATGTTATGTTATGTTATGTTATATAGCCTCTTAAGATAAGTTACACTGGCATGTCTAGAACAAAGAGAGCAACCAATTATATCCAGACTAAGACAATTAGAGAACTTCCTGCATTTTATAAATCGATGTGACTGATGGATTAACCTTTGTACCAACCCATCATCCAGTTATGACCTGTACTGGTACATTGTTGTTTACATAGCAAGCGCGCAGCAGCACTTTATACGGCCTTTATATCACTTTATTTCAATCAATTACTTTTGTTTCATAAAGAGAACGATTTAATTATTTCACTAGTACACAAACAGTATTCTATTTTAATAAATAAGTGAACAATCGGTCGAGACACAGCCGAATAAAGGCGGCATAAAGTGTTGATGCGTGCTTTCTATATAAACGACAACATGCTTTTACATTACCATTATCAATTTCGTCTTTCAAGGTAGCAACCAACGTCACATTGCTTCATTTTCTTCTTCTTCGAAAGATTCGACAATAATGCTCGTATCTTTAAGTATCGTATAAGTAGTAAATAGAATTTTCTCTATGTACTGACCGACTAATTTATCAAACGAGCTGAGAATATTGCAAGTGTGTGCTGCACTGACGAATAAACAAAAAGAGAACACTGGCGCCCTCTAGCAGAGCATGACTATGTTCGTGACGCTTTGGAGAAGAACGACTGGTGGCTTGTTCCCTACTACCGCTGCGAGTTTATATCAAAACTCGAGCGCTCCACCTCTCTTTTTTGCTTTTTACCTTCACAAATACAGCTCGGAGTGTTTGAATACAAATTAATTATTTATTAGTTGATAATGAGATAGGACTGAATTTTATTACATTGTAACATTTGGAACATAATTTTGAAAGTAAACCTATTAAGTACAAAATTGTGAAGTCGTCAATTTATTTTTAATCATAGCCGTAGCCATAGTCAAAGAGACCGCCCCGAATCGTACCTGATGTTAATTGATGGAAAGTTTGGGGTGTTCTATTGCTATAGATATCTAACTTAATATTTAAATTCTATCGTAGATAAGACAAGTTCGGAACATAAAGTCCAAGTAATAATTTAATACGATAAAGGTATGCACAGAGTGAGGCAAATGCAGTATTTTAGGTATTGGGCAAAATCGAATTAGAAGAGTGTCATGCTTGGATCTACATATGTATGCTCTCGTAATTACCAGTTAAATGACAGCTGACATTAAATGATTTGAGCGTGACACGCGCAAACGGCTGTCACAGAATATCGACATCCCCTCGGACCAAAAACATAATAGGTGGAACCCAATGATGTCATGATACAAAAGAGATAGATAGGTTACATGCACTCGAAAAGTGGCACACCAAAACTTACCTAATTAGCCAACCCGGACTTGGTCAAAAAGTATGAAAAGTAATGTTACAGAACCAACAATGTCATGCAATGCCTATTGCGCATTCAAAATTCTAAAATCTTTTAATAATCCAAACGTTTTTTGTAATATACACGATCATGTGATGACGCAGCCAATCAGTTTTAATCATAGTTTACATTTATTAAAAGCAATAATAATCATCATTTTCAAATTTATAATTAAAAAATGTTGGCGATCTTTTTAAATAAATATGTCCTCATGTACATGATTCAAGAAAAATGAAATTCGAAAAAGTAAACATCATTTTTTACTGTCTAATCCCATTAGGTATCAATCATAATTTTTTTAAATGTCTGTTCTGTGGTATGAATTACTAATATTCAATTAATTAGTCACGGATTCGCTTAAAATGTAATAAGAAATTGAAATTAACCAATCACAATGATTTAGAGAGCTATGTGATTTGTTAGTTTGAAACGCAATTATGTTTTACATTGCCTAGCGACGCAGTGCAATGTATATTTGTCTCACTTTGTAACGTTGTAACCGGGACAATGTTTTACTTGGTAACCTATCTACCTCTTTTGTATTATAATATCATTGGTGGAACCATAATAAGTTGCCGTTCTACCACCGTGTGTTAAACCCATTTTTCTGTCTCTTTCTGTCTCAGCGAGTAAAACAGTTAGCTATAGTATGGTAACTTCGCATTGTCAGTGTAATTCATGTCAGCTAATGAGTAGGTCATGAAATATTTATTTGAAAAATACTCGTAAATGTTGAGTGTTTTGGTTACTACTATTCACAAAAATAAAAATATATCATGTAATCGTTATTGTTATGTATTGCTGTACCGTGATCTTCCCTAGTCACGCAGATTAGTAAAAATCTAGAAAGTTGGTTAACAAAAAAAGGACACGTTTTTAGAGCAAATGTTCCGTCCATTTTACTTGGTCTGACGACATCCCTTTTTTTAGGTTCGTATTGCCTTTAAAAGTTCAAAGTCCAATGTCTAACCATTTGCTTGATACTGTGTGTATCTAAAGATTTGTTTAGAATGGCTTTTTGAAACTCAATCCTAAAGCTGGATTAAATGGAGTTTCTAACATCTCCCTTACAAAAGGGTACTGATCTGGATCTAGAGATTATTATTTATGTACTTACCATTGTTATTTAGTGATTTAGGCTATACTTGGTGGAAATATATATCCTGTATAATATACTCTTATTTAAGGCCATATTCTACCACGAATCGAACTTATTATGTGACTACCTTCAGCATTTTTTTTGCTATAATCCGGACATCCTACAATATATGTATAGATGATGATGTCATGTGTTACATATAATACATGAATAAAAATATTTTTTACTAAAGATATTTTTTATTGAGTAATAAGTTTACAAAAAAAACTAGGAAAAAAACTTATATATTTAGTTAGTACTGATTTCTTATAGTTGTCGCAAGACAAGACATACGTGATATACTATCTCGCATCATGTGATCACGCCGCTTCATTTCAATCTAAATTTAATAATAATTTAACTCTATTTTGTTTTGAGTTTTAGAATTCGGGACGTTTTCCCCAATCTGGGACATTTCCGGGTTTGCTCAGGACACCGAGACAGGCGCTTTGAATCCGGGACAATCTCGGACAATCCGGGTCATATGGTCACATTATATATGTCACATGTTTCGCCTCTCAACGAAACATCCTTGGAAAAATTCAGACTTAGTACCCCGCTTCAAGGTCAATTGCTTGGTGCGAGATATCCGAATTTGATTGTTATTGAGGCACGTGTTGAATAATACGTTAGAAATTTGGTAGATATCCTGAAATAAATATTACTAAGAAGTATTCGCACAAGAAAATATCTATAATAATATATGTGTAAAAATCATATTCTTAGTAAAGTAAAAACAAAACAGTAGGCATAATACGTATACAGTAGACAGGTAAATATTTTATGCATGAGTGAACGTAGGTATTCTTATTAATTGAGATCGTTATTGTTGTTAGTGAGATTCTCGTGGAACGATATTTCTTAATGGTAACGGTACTCTAGAGACTCAGTATAACCTTGATATAATATTCGTAGCAATTGCGTAAGGTGGACGCGTAAACGTGAGTACATCCTATCTCTAATACATACATATCTTCGCACTGTATCCCTAACGGGGTAGTCAGAGAGGACGGAGCGCCAAGCGTCGCGGTCCTTACATACCTCTTTCGCATCCTCAAATCTCATCACATAAATAAATAAAAACAAATAAATAAATAAAAATCTTTAAATAACATAACATAAACATAACATATCTTCACGCTGTATCCCCAACGGGGTAGTCAGAGAGGACGGAGCGCCAAGCGTCGCGGTCCTGACATACCTCTTTCGCATCCTCAAATCTCATCACATAAATAAATAAAAACAAATAAATAAATAAAAATCTTTAAATAACATAACATAAACATAACATATCTTCACGCTGTATCCCCAACGGGGTAGTCAGAGAGGACGGGGCGCCAGGAGTCGCGGTGCTTACACACCACTTTCGCTTCCTCAAATCTCATCATTCTCCTCACACATTTTCGCCTAGGTATGCGAGTGCTTTTGACATTTCCGTCTGCTAACACTCTGGCTATTTGACCTTCATAAGTCAGCCTTGGTCTTCCTTGGCTTCTTTTACCACTCACTTTCGCTCTGTATATTTTCTTCGTCAGTCTTTCATCACTCATTAAATATCTTTAAATAGTACAATAAAACTTGCTTTCTGCGTATCTATGTATTTCATTATAACTTCTAATTTTTCTATGTCGACGAAGTTCACGTGATCACATATTGTAATAATAATACGCCAAAAAATACACATCAATCGTCTGGTTTCAAACTAGGGCATTCCCTGTGCTATGAAAACCAGCTGACGACTACTGGGGGCGTTCCAGTACACCCAGACCCGAGACAATCTAGAAAAGTTCGTTTCCTGAATTGACTCGACCGGGAATCGAACCCAAAACCTTCCGCGCTGGGATGTAACGCCTAAACCACTACGTCGCGATGTCGTCTACACTAACACATTTAATCGTTAGATTTAAAGAAATGTCAACATTTTATAATTTAATCCCCGCGTGAAGCCGGGGAGGGTGTCGCAAGTTGTAAAATGTCTCCGCGACTTCGTGCACTTGGATTGCTGAGAAAACTTGAATACTCTGTTATAGTTTCGTACACAAAATGGCCTTAATTTTATTCTTATACCTTTGTCATTTCTGCCCTCCGTCAGCTTTCATTTAATCACATTCAAATAATTATCTCTACGACACGGAAACGTGGTTAAACATGTCATACTGACAATAAAGTTTAATTAGAATTAAAACAATATACATGTATTAATTCCATGCGTTACGTGTGTCGTGCTCTCCGGTCGCAGTGACCCTCCATTCACCTGGGAGGGAATGTCGAGGAATGTTTTACATGGCTTTACATTTCTGAATTGATTTACTGAGCACTTACCGATCCATTGTGGTATGTATACAGACTAAGCGAAACTCGCTTTTAAGGGTACAATAGCAGAAACGGAAACCTTGCAGATACGCCATGTGTGTCTGTCTATCTGTCTCTCTGTAATTATTCTATCATTTCTGCAATTATTAAGCTGAAATTTGGCAGAGACTTAAATCGGTAACTAAAACTTGTTTTGTTGCTTCAAGGTTGAGATATGGGATCAATTTTCTGGGGAAACACTCTAATGTTGATAAATATTTCAGAGCGCAAAAGAGACGCATACGGCCGATTTGTAACCATAAAATATCTGAAAGTTGTAAATAATAATTCAAACAACTAAAAATACTCACAAAGCCGTCATTTTATATTATAAAAGTTGCAATGTTTGCTAAGCGTAATCCAAATTTGTTTCCTATCGTTTGTGGAGATAGACGTCAAGGCAAAGTCTACATAAAACCAAGAAAGACATGACTTATATAATAGAAGCGTTTTCGCTATGAACAGTAAAATTTATAATAAACTGCCCACGACCATAACCCAATAAAATCACATATTAATATTTAAAAATAAAATATATGGTTATTTACATGGAAAGTACAATTCGGTACAAGAATTTTTGACATTATTAAATATGTAAATGCAAACTGCAACTGATTATTTTAAATAAATTGATTGATACTTATTTTCAAACATTCACTTTTTTTCTATTTTAATTTCTTCTTGTTTTATTACAATTATTGGCTTTCATTTATACGAATTCTGTAATTGTTATTTATTTATCGACATCTATTTTTTCATTGTTGGTGAAATGATGTGTATATTATTAAAGTTCTCGTGATTTTTTCTATATCGATCACCTATGATTTTCTTGATTTTATTTTTTGTCTGTACGTTATTGGCGTATTACAGAGACCGATTTCTTATTTTTGTATCTTTATAATGTGCCACTTGTAATCACAGACAAATAAAGAATTTGACTTTGAAATTTGATTTTAAAACTAAGAGAATAAAGAGAAGGACAGAAAAATTGATAAATGAAATGATTCCAAAATCATTAAAAGCATAAGTTACTTTAAAATCTTGTTTTCGCTTTAAGATATGGAAACCTAAAGCCTTATTGTAGTCAGTTTAAAATACGATGAGGCGCCCCACTATTTTAAGTAAAGCATCTTTTTATTTGACCGTGACGCTATTTCCTTGACACTCCTTTTTAAACTAATTTAATGTCTAATAGAATTAATTTGTTTAAAAAAAGGCGATGTTTATAGCGTGGAAACGATGAAATGTATAAATTACATTTTGCGGAACTGCGTTCGTTTTCGCGGTTCCTTGGGAGTATCTAATAATGGAAAAGAGATTTAAACTTGTTATGTGCACAATGATTGGAAAATCATACTATAAATTACAAGATTTCATTGAAGGCGAAATCTCAGTCTGAAAATATATTTCTCTGCATTTACTGGCTATATGAATATTGCATATTTTAATATAATATGCTTTTGATAATTTTCATATATTGCAGTGCATATTTTAATATATTTTAAAATGATGTTGAGAAAAGATACCTGCTTCAGTTTTTGACGAAAAGTTTTGTCTCGAACCGGTAGTAGAATGGAAGTTAAATATAACCTTGTAACTGGGTTTATTTAAATAGACTGATTTGACCCTGTCTTTCATTACTGTGTGTGCACACATTGTTAATTAATATTATACATAACGATGGAAGAGTTAAAACAGTTGTATATAGTAAGCTTGCATTACAAGCGATAAAGACAAAGAGCGAAGCGCATCTTCGTGGACTAATCTACTTATACGTTCCGAGTACCTCTTTGTTTTGTATGTAACACGTTAACGAATGTTTTCGTGGAATAATCGCAGCAATCGTTTTAATTGCGAATATCTTCTGCATGTTTTCGCCACCGGTCGGCCTTCCCCATTGATTTACTTCCATTTTTATTACACCGCTTTTATTTGTGCTAATTCTCGAATAACATTCTATTTGACTGTCTTTTACACCGAGGGATTTTATTAGACGACATTAAAACTTTAATATTTTTCATGTAACTTAGTATTCTAGTAACATTTACTAGAAAATATCAAGAGATAAAGAATGGATACAGAAAGAAAGTTCAAATAAAAATAGGTAAGAACGTCTTCAAGATTTACGATTTTAAAATGAAATAACGAAATATTAACACTAAACATTAACTTAGGATTCTGTAGTAATATGGAATAAATTGAAATTTTATTAATAAATTAACAGTAGAATAAAAAAAAATGAAAGAGGTACAAAATATTCCGTTATTTAATCTTTCATCCGTCATTTCTTATTTAATGTTAACAATTTACATCTTTGCGCCAGGTAGCTCAGATGTTGATGATGATGATGATCAGATCTCACGTAATTACAAGGGTTCTGTTGTTATTTTGGCATGCAACCTTAAAAGACGGTTTATCCGATCAAAAGCTTTGATGTCACAGATACGCATCAGAGAGAGACAGACAGATAAACACTGGCATCAAAATTGTACCACCCCTCTTTTCCATTGGCGATTAGTAATGATATCTAATGCGCCAGTAACTTTAGAGATTATAATTTGCAGGTTTTTTTTTCTGTTTAGTGTATGTAATTGTCGTAATGTATTTGAAGACTATAAAATGGTTATTTTTCTAATTATTGTCAGATGACATTTTTTTGCAAATGATCTCCCTTAAGAAAGCTTTGCGAATCAAATTTTTGTATAATTTTTATTTTATTTTTATATGTGACTGTCAAGCACAAAAATTATATGGCAAAATAAGATTTGATTGTGTTAATAAACATTGAAATGCTAAATAGATGATTAACAATTGATGAAGAAAATTTAAAGTGCGAAAGTGAATGGCAGATGAGGCCAAAGAACAGCAAAATTATGAAGATGTCAGAGTTTTAGCTAAATATCAAAAGAACACATGATCCTCGGCAAAAATTTGTAAGGAGAACGAAGAATGTGAGGAGCTAAAAGAAATATGTGAGGACTACGACGCGACGCTTAGCGCTACGTTTTCTCTGCCTGCCCCGTTAGTGATACAGTGCGACGATATGTATATATGTATATTTCAAATCAATTTAGATAAATCTGTTTCCTAAATTTATATTGTCGATGTTAGAAATCAAACCTATGGTTTTTAGCCTCAACTTAAAATGAACATATTAACCTTATTAAAATGAAAATCATTCAAAGGAACGGGTCATTTCTAAAAAATTAAAAAAAAATAAAAATATGAAATTTACAAGACATTTTCGAAAAAATATAACAAATTTAGTTGCCTTATATTTTTTCGAGGTCTTCTTAAGATCAACTCATAAACAAAATTATTATAAGAACGTGTACACTAACACCGCAGTAGAAAAACAAATATAGAGGTATATATAACGATATGAAAAATATATATGTATGCGTAACGATAACAAAACAATAACAAATAAATAATAGACTACACGAGGAAATATATTTTATTAAGTGAATAATAATATCAAACCTTCAATTTATTATTTTCTATTGTTTCTTTCATTTAAATCTAATACAGAACTGTAAACCTAGTACGAAAGTCACCCATGTACTTGGGCAGAGTCTAATAACGCTTGAACTATAAGTTTAGAAAGTGGCACCAGGTTGCAATTTCAACAGAAGGGTCGACCACCGCACATTGTCGCTTCTAAAAGAGTTCATCACCTATCGCCATAGAGCACTCAACCTATGGTATAGAGACGAAATATCGGACATCTTATTCACCACTGCTCAGTTTATTTACACTAACTAATGTCAACTCTCGCTCGCATTAAGGAGTACATAACCAATACTGGACTTGTGTGTACATCTCTGTGTATTCCGACAGATATTTAAATATTTATGTAATGGCTTATTATTCTATTTGATAGTGTAGCAAAAAAAGCAAAAAAAACAAACTATAAAACAAAACGTAGTATCGCAACAGTGTTAATAATATGAATAATAAATGACATAATGTGAATAAATGACATTGCCACTCTATAGGCTGAGTGCTCCGTGCCTATTGCAGATACCAGATGCATGGCTACCGGTTGTAATGAGTAATCTTGCCGCTGAAAGTTTAAAATACCGAATAGGAGGTTCGCGCCCGGGGCCGGGCGGGGCTGCTCCGGGCATGCGCATTGCGTCTCACCTCATCCCGCGGGCACGTCTCCCAGAATTCCAGGAACAATTTTATTATTTAGTAATAATTGAGATCGACTCCAAAACAATCTATATTTGGAATTTTCGATACTGAGCTCATTATTTAAGCTTTAATTGGTTCGCGATGTTGTATGTTTTTCTTTATGAAAACCGTATCAAATAACCTCGAGTTTTAATGTAATAATTACAAAAAAATATGTTTGTACATTAATGTATGAAAAGAAAAACTGGTAGTTATGTAATGTAGTAGGATTTTTGGTAGTATTTAATGCGCAACGGTAGCAACACTGGCTTACCGCGTCAGTCCGCGGCCGGGATGTGAAGGAATCAGTCGCTCGCGATGTTGCATCAGTTATGAGTAGAGTGAACGAATCGCCACCCGCGCGAAATGACACTGGCTTCTCCGAACTGTGTAAGTGATGTACGCACTGTAAAAGTGAGTGTATAACAGTTTTAAAATAACAAAAATCGTATTAATTTGTGACAGGATGATGTATTATAATGATTTATTAATGGTTTTATAGTGATCATCGGTGAGTAGTGGTTTTATTGTATATTTTATAGCGATCACGTAAGTACAAATTATACAGTATAATTAATAACATTGGTTCGAGATTGTGCACAATTAATTATCATTAATTAAAAGCATATATTGGCCACATTTTAGTCCTTTTAAATATACAGTATAAAAAGCATTATTAACATTAAATAAAAACATTTGTAGACGATTAAAATAAGAGTTAAAAAAATGGAATTTCGAAGACAAATGTTATGGTTGTTATGTGAAGTATTTAATTGTAATTAATTAATATACATATATAATAATAATTTATGGTTGTAATAAAAAATTACAATCATAAATTAATAAGAAATAATAATTATGTAATGAACAATTTCTCAATTGGCACGGTTTAATTTTTTTTAATATACGCTCACATAGATACTTATTTTATGTTTATCTGTTTATTAATACTTAATATATATTTTACAAATACATATTAAGATATACATCACTATAAATCAAAATAACATAGTTTTAGACATTTAATAATAATTAATTTCACAGTCCTGTTTATAAAATTAATCTATAACTTTAAAAAAAAATTTAAAGCGTTTTTTAAAATTTTTAAAATTGCGATGATGGAATCGAACCTACTCTCAATTTCAAACGTCCTCACACGTTGCAGTTACTTTCAGTAGAAAGCGTTGTAGCAATTAACCTACGGTCTTTACGTAGCCTCAGCGGCCTCTACGAGTTGCGTAGCAATTAGTGCTACGACGTAGCGCCTCGCTACGTTACATAATTATGAGCGTTTAGAACTAAGCGAGATGATGTTGAGAAAAATGGAGGTAAGATATGAAACGTGCAGTCACAGCAATAAGTTACATTTTTATTCAACATGTCACTAAATTTAATCTACCTTTAAATAATATTTAGATGGTACTATAAAAATTCTCAACAACTCATCCAATTCAGGGATAAATAGTTTTTTATTTTATAATATATTGCACATAGAAGATACAGTATAAACGGACAAACATAAAACAACAATACTACTAAAAAATCGTACAGCTTCTTTCTAAAACGAATTTGCTTTTAGCGGTTTCATGAAAGTTCTCAAAAGACTTAAACACACTTAGTAATTACTGTATTGATAATTCTCTATATATTTATTATTAACAGTTAATTTTCTTATTTTATAACTTCAAATTGTATAGGTAATACTATTTCATACCATTTCGTATTCGGATTGGACAGAGATTTAGCTATGCAACAAAATTAGCTTGACGGTATTTTTATACGGAATCACGTATGGCGGCGCCATTTGCTGAAGTGTTTACATACTGTTAAAATTTTTTTGAAGTATTAAGTAGCTTAATAATTTTCGTAAAATAATAATATAAATTTATAACCGAATATAGAAAAGTTATAAACCTTGTTATAAACCTTAAAAAGTAGAAAATGCTATTCTATGTCTATTCTAACATAATATAAATCTGTGAAGTTCCTATGTTTGTTTTCTTATTACCAATTAATTATATTAAAATTAAAACGAACAACGATTAGAACGAATTTTTCATTCGTAAAAATATATTTTGGACTTCAACTTATACAAATGACTTGCTAACAACCTATGTGTATTAACTTATATATATTAGACGATAAATTTAATATATTGGATAAACTTATCATTGGATATAAAAAAAATCGAACTTTATTTGATTCGTCAATCGTAACAAGTTTGAGGATTAGTGGATTAGTAATATGTAGCTACAATTCCGGAAACGAACCCGAAACCGAAAGAGGATTACAGTTGAGAGATATATTTCATTTCCACATATACGTTTTCTAAAAGCTTTTCATATCATTAAAGCAATTAACAAAACAGTTCTTGGAACTAATCTCTGTAGCGATTAGTGCTACGAGCTCTACATCGTAGACCCGTAGCACACGCTACGGCATTGGAACTTAAACGCTTACGATTTTATTGCAATGCTAAATGCTAACGATTGTTTGAATATCGTATTAGTGAATTTATTGTGCTAGTATAATCACCGACTTTGTTTAAGTGGATGATAACAATAAATGAGACTAGAAATCAACCTTGTCATAAAAATAATTATACACAATGAAACACTAGTTTTTCAAACTGTGCATTTTGATTCTGGTTTAGATTCCATTTTATTATTTCTTAGTGATAATTAAATAAACAAGTGTACTAGAAAATAATTCTATAAAAATTATGCCATCAATAAGAATAAGCAAACATTTGTACAGTCACCTAGAAAATGAGTGATCAATTCTAGTTCCACCAATGGGTACCAATAGCACTAGCCTTCGTTTCCTGTTTACCCTGTTTGCGATAAGAGAATTGTGGCGAGAGTGCTATCTGATTATTTCGCAAACAGTCTAATTTTAAATATTTCAGAGAATATTAAGTCTCGCAATAAAAAGACGTTAAATTAAACATTACAAATTATTTCTTAGCTAAATATATCTATTGTTAAGGAGCAAAGCCCGCCATCTCTTGTTCCTCGCCTCTCTCCATTTCTCGTTTTATTTTTCCTCGATCATTTTGTCACTCAGTGTCAAAAAATTGGTCATGATTCTACTGTACAGAATGTTCCACACGATATTTAAATTTCTAAACTTCATTTCTGAAAATCAGTAGGGCTTAAAACTTTTGTTATATTATATTTACCTGTAAACTTTAGGTGAGGTCTCATATTCCCTAAAATATTTAAAATTTTACTTTCAGCAGTAAGGGAAAAAGCAAGTACTACTGTTGTGATGTTATCGGGAATGTGATGTGGTAGTAATAAGGAGGAAATTATCAAGTCAAGTTGGAATACTCAGTTGACCTTTTGTTTAATGCACTAAAGAATATTTTGAAATGTAGCATATTATGTGTTAACGAGATGTAATATTACGTAAAATTTTGTATGAAAATTAACTGACAAACAGATGGTCGCTTGAGTCTTATATGGGTTCTATCTTTCCTTTAAAGGTACGGAAGACATAAAAATTTCAGTTAAGATTTTGTGAGTTACATTTTCGTATGACGCCATAAAGATCTTTTACAGCAGTGCAGTATAGAGAATAAAGAGAGAACGATTTCGTTTAACAAAGTAGATGTTCAAACAGACAAAACTGTCCAATTTACTGCCGACGTTACCGTCCTATGTAATTGTCGGAACTGTTGTTAAACTACTTTGTAAGTCGCTGTAACTTAATTTTATAGTTGCTTCTAATTACAAATCATTCTGTTTGATCGTCAATAAAACCTATAAGAGTATTTCTCATTAAAATTTTAAGTCGATTTTGAAATAACTGTGAGAACTCGTTATTAATAAATCGTGATCGTCTTTAGATGGTTCGGGCTCAAATAATAAGTCATGATTGATGGAGTATTGATGAAGAAAATTGATAAAGCGAGAGCCAGCGGCTACAGAAGCCACAGCTGTCATAATAAATATTTGAAAGTGCTAATAGATATAGAATTATAGTTTGTGTAATCCATTTAGCTTACAAGTATACGAGCTTATCCATCCATTTAAACGTCACTATTCAATAGAATAAAGAGTAAATAAAAAACAAAGGTAAAAAAACTACGGTAGAAATGTTAAATAAATTAACATTTTTAAATAAAAATTTTAAAATCCTCAACAAAGAAAATATTTAGCAAGTACAAAAATAAATTAAAGTAAATATATTTTCTACTACCAGAGCTCTGGAAGACTCATACTTTAACAATGAGGTTAGCAAATTAATAGATGCGTCAGCGACTGCTAAGATTTATTAAATTGTGGCTTATGTATGTTTTAGAGCGGTCTCCGACGTATTAGTTAATTTGCTGATTCAACTGTTAAAGTATGAGTCTTTCAGAGGGTAGACAATAGTGAAATATAATTAATATTTATTTATTTGTAAGTTAGATAAAAGAAATCTAAACGATAACTACATTTAATAACACATCAAACACGTCATCATCAGACATTCGACTGCAAATAGAGATTAAATTTTAGTCATTTTTTCTTAAAGTACTTATGATTCCTTTACATATTTGATTCAGAGAGTTGAATATCAAAAAGAATACTCTTGACCACTGCAGATTTTAAACAATATAAGCGCATGAAAATCTATCTATCCGTATAAGGACAACGATGCCACAGATATACAGACATATAGACTCACAGACAGACAGCCTTGAAATTTATAACACCACCCTTTTTGCGTTGGGGGCTGAAAAATAAAATACCACACAGTTACGTACAAGTGGCATTACTTTTAGCTTATATTATATTTCTTATGCTTATTAGAAATACCTAATTTACGTGTATTTTTAAGCGAAGTCAAATTCATCCATACAACTTTTCATCTAATCATCCATCTTATGTATAATATGTATAATTTATATCCATCCAAATACATGATTACAAATGTATTACATCCCTATAATAGTATATATACATGATATATACATAAATAGTACATACATACCATATAATGAAATATAGGTGTTCTGCAAATGGAACCCAACAGAAAATCATATTTGGTCCCGAATAGGGTAACTCTGGCCACATTTTCATAACAATGTTACCTTCTCCTAATAAAATTTCATAGGCGCTAATATGGGTGTCTCGTAAATTGTCAGCCGATAGGAAGGTGTATGGGCTATGTTCAATATTTTATAATTTATAACCTGTGTGTAGAAAATTAAAGTAAACATTAACTTGAATAATAAGTTGTATTGTATAATACATTCACATCCCGTGCGTGATCTAGACTTTTGAACACTGTAATTTCGACGTCGACTTTGTTATGTAAATGATGTTGAAAATATTGGGCAGAAGAATTATTACATACATGACGAAAAGTAAAAAAAAAAAAGAAAAGCGATATTTATGGTACAGAAACCCGAAGATATTCCAAATTGGTTATTATAAAATTTAAACTACGTTTTTATAATAAAGTTCTTCAGGAATTGCTCAATAAACAAAATATTGATTTAGATTAGTTGTAAAACGTACATTGATTAGACAATCATACTATAAAATGAACTATTTCATTGAAGACGAAACAATGATCTGGAAATATACTTCTATGGACATGCATTTACTGGCTTTCTGAATATTGAATTTAAATAAACCTATTGTAAAATGATGTTGGAAAAATGGTATCTGGATAAGTTTCCAATCAGGTCCTCAGTGTCCAGGTTTTCTTTCTGAACTGAACTAAAATAGATTTGACGTTCAAAAACACCTTGTAATTAGGTTTACTTGAATAAATTGATTTGACTTTCAAAGTCAAAGTCAAATCAATTTATTCAAGTGTCTTTGAAGTGGTGTGAAAAAAAACTGGACGTGAAATTAATAAAAAAATTGCTCCAAATTAAACACTATTTTTTTATTCTTATCTCGTTTCAGTTTACTAATATCCATCTCTGTGCCTTTAAGTTCAGTAGTTGGAAGGACGATGAAATAATACAATTATTAGATACAGGTAGATAAATGGTTAGACAAATCTGTGAGGATTCCGCTTTTAATATTTTGGCTACAGAACTCTATAAAAAGATATACACACTTGACTGATTTTTTTGCTGTCTTTTTAGTGCAAGTCCTTTCCGATCCTAAATTAAATCAACGTTCGAAAATACCTTACATTTAATTGAATATAACTGTTTTAAATTTAAATTGGATTGTATTTTTATCTTTTAATATAACGCGTAGGTTCATATACTATACTCATGGTCAAATTAGCAACGAATCAAAATTTTATTGTGTTACCATGAGTTATGAAGTGTTACTGTGTGATACCTCGGTTCTATGTCACTCGTAGTTCAAATGTAGTGCTTAGTGTCGCTTAGTACTTAGGGTTAGGGCTGCTCTTTATAATGATGTCTGCAGATTATTGTAGTAATTTTGATGTATCCGTTCTAAACTTTAACGACTAAAACATAACCCATATAATTCCGTCATATCTGTGTGTCCGTATGTAACATTGGTAACAGCTTATTTGTTATGTCATCTTTACACCTTTATACAACTGAACTACAATTTAGTACTGAAATATAAGTTGGTAAGCCAAAACTGAAATGAAAATTCAAAATTCATATGAATATTTTGAACAAATTTTGAAGTTGTTTGGAAAAACAGATCAGACTGTATTTTTTAGCGTGTGACGAAGTTGTGCGCGCCGATGTAACACGTAATTTATTATTTTTTATTTCATTCATTTCAAGGGTCCAGTTTTATTTTTTATATGTGGCCAGTTTTGTTTTTGAAAATGTGGTCAGCCTTGCTTAAAAACGTCAAAAAAGTTTAACTTCTTACGTGTGTCCATGAGTACATACTTTTATTTTGAAATAATTCAATTTCTACTTTCTTCCCACGGAACCCTGAAAAAAGTTCGCCCTACACGCATTTAGCTGATTTTCTTAACCTTATTGGAAGCATAATCTATTGTTGTTATTTTCAAACATAGGGAAAGCCCGAAAAAGGAAATATTTCGTACCATAACTAGGTAAAAATACAGTACATAAATAACCCTGAAATTGTAATCCAACGCCAGTCATAGATTCCCATACAATAATGTTGGTAAAAAGGGCCGCACACACGACCCCTCACTTCAAGATTTATGACCTGTTTTTATTAGCTGCCGTGCATTACCGGAGTTTCTCGTTTTATTATGATAAAAAAAAAATAAGTTTATGAATGTTTTGGTCGTTATATGCTTTCTCTTAAGAAGAATACGACTTTCGATGATCGATGATAGTTAATTAAACTTGTAGTTAAGTGTAAAATACAAATAAGAATACAAATACAAGTGTATAATACGAATAAGTATATAATATATAATTATGTATGTATTTCTATTAATATAATATGCATTGTTATTTAAACTGGTCATTGCATAATTTTTAATTTTTTTTAATACTTCAGATAAATACTTTAAGTGTGTGATTTCAAAACAAAACTTTTAGTAATATGTGTGTCACACAACGAACGTGGGCTCAGTCTTAGTGACTATAATTAGAAATTGAAAAAGTTCGTTTCCTAGGTAGTCCAAAATTTCGAGTTAATTTGTGTATATTTTAATATTAATTTCTAATAAATATTCGCTCTTAAATGTCTAATTTTTTTGTATTTTCGGTCAAAATTTAAATTAATTAATGACTTGTGTTTCGTCTCTCAACAAAGCATCTTCAGAACAGTTAAAACTCGGTCAATTACACACTAAGATCAGTTGATTAATATTACGATGAATTTCCATATAATAGCACTTGAGTAAACAAAATATATCGAGTCATCGTCACCGAAGTATATTCCGAAATCAATATCTCAAAATTTTTTACCTGTTTTTACTTTCATGTAGACACATAGCACTTTCAAATTTCATCATTGTAAAACAATATATAAAAGTGCTCTTTTTAGGTACGCGCTTTTGAGACAATATTTCAATGTAACGATGAAAGTATATAAATACATTATACGGATGTAAATAAATATTGAATTTCCATTTCGATTTCGAATTATTATGAGGTTAGTTCCATGGGCTTAAAAAGAAAGAAATTTTTTTGGGATAAGTGAAAGTTTTCAAAAATTGTATTGCTTTGTTTTTTAAGAATATCGTCCCATAATCCCAAAAGCATAGGTTAAAAAAATAAGAGTATTGAGAATAAATTGTAAATTGAAGTCAAATTTTCAATATGGCAATGTATTAAATATTAGGAAAGACTCTTTTTATTTTTTAAAAATGATTGTCCCTTCATCTTATTTCCAAAAGTATAAAAAAAGCATGAGTATTGATAATAAATTGTAGATTAAAGTAAAATTAACATGAATGCATTACATTAAATACTAGTGGTCGCACAGTGGTCGAAATTTGACAGTAAATATAAAATAAAAGCCTTTGCTCACGACGTACACTGCACTGCCTCGAAACAGGTCACGAATCACACAAAATTCGCTTTGTCAGTAATTATTTGACGGCAATATTGTAAAATGCTTTGGTAGCAATCTCCACTCTGTGGGACTGTTTGACCACACATTGTTACGGACTTTTTGGCTGGAATGGGAGAAGTTAGGTTGTCATTTTATTTAGATTTTCTATTTTTTACATTTTTGGGAGTTTAAAGTACAAAAGTGATAGTATATTGCGTTTTAAAATTCAGTGTAAGTGAAAAGAATGGAGTAGATCTAAATAAACGAGTGTAGCTGAAGCTCTCGCGCTCTTCCAAGAAGTTCTTTATAATTTCAGTAAAGCCTACTATCACTTTAATGGAGGAGTTTTACGATAAGAAAAAACTAATTTACATGTCATTCCTACTTATTAATACGTAACATTAGTAAATGCGCAAATATGTGCACCTTGCCATAAAGAAAGAACAAAAAACACATTGTTACGTGTATTGACATTGACAGTATAACTATTATGTGTTTGAAATTCACAGTATGAACGGAAACAATGAATGTTTTATTTATCTTATTTGTAACACATATTAAATATATATTTTAGCTTTCTGCGTTTTTTCTCGTATAAAATTTGACTATGCTAAATCACACAGTCCTCCGTGCGCGCAATATGCTTAAAAATGTGTACAAAGTTTTATCTTCACGTGTTAATATATAGATTAGAAAAGAATCTCAATGATAAACTTTCTTTTACGAACATATCAACTACCAATTGAGAGTCGGAACACGGCACTTGCACTTGCTCAATTTCATGATAAATAATTTCACAAGGAGATGAGTTATACTTCGCCATACGATTGGGTGGGATAGAGTGGTGCTTGTCAGTTTTCTAACATTCTTAAATTTCTTCTCATATTTTTTTTTGATAACGCAAGAAAAATCCGAATACAGGTACCCAGCCAGCCACCCAGCCAGCTGGTGGTCAGATTGAGTTATTAAATCTCCTGCGGTGGTGGTCCTCGGTACGTTGTCGAGGGGCTCTGAGATCTTCTATTTATTGCACTGGAGCACCTTTCGCGTTAAGCTGAAACACTTTTCGTGGAGACAGTGACATCACCCCCTTATACCCTCGCAGTGACAGAATAATGCAAAATCACGCGCTGTCCTCCTTCTCGAGGTCATATGGATAGACGCCCGAAACTCTAACTTCAATCCGCAACCCTAAAGACCTGTGGTCGCTCCTTAATCAGGCGGGGAATACGTTAGCCTTATTCTCTGTCCCGAACTATATGGATGACGGCTTCTCACCTGGTTTAACAACTGCTTCTTATTCTGCTCTCATAGAAAGAATCAATCAAAAGATAAACTAAAGGATCAATCTAAAGATTAACAATGAAATTAAAGATTAGAAATGTCGATTATTATTTTATTATAAATATGTGCAGGTATTTTTTAATTATATCTTTTGTTTTTGTATTACAATACATATTTTTACACTTCTGCAAAGAAACATTTCGTTAATGACACATACTGCTAGCAGTATTCATAATTGGGAACGAAGTACACCTACCTAAGCATGCGAAGCATTCGACCTTCCCATTCACAACGTATATACTACATATCTTCCAAAAAAAGGCTGCTATTCATTTAGAGGCGGGACCAACGACGTAATAGCTTCATATATACTTTGCTCTTCATTTCATTAGATCACCCAGCCAATTGATAGTAATGTAGCTTAACCTAAAACATCAAAATTAACATAAAATGTGGTTTCCAAAACAGTTTATAATGTGGATGACAGTAGATTACCCATCCAGTTGACCGCATCGTAGCTTAACTTAATATTATATCGATCACTAAACTTCAAAACGTAAGTAGTATAAAATGAACGATTAAAATACCCCAACTAAATCTAGTAAAACAAATTTGTCTGCTCCTGTCCTATGTTGTTACTGTAATGGTTTTTCCTTCAACGAGGTCTGAAGTATCAAGTCGTTCGTGTAATAAAAGGGCGCAGGGCAATGCCGGGTTGCTCGTAAATTACCAACGAACATGAAGGCTCTTTGTCATGATTGTCTCACGTGTGTTGCCTTTGTGGATGTGCTGGCCTCTACAATATAATGTGCGTGTATAAAAATGAAAGGAGTTTTTATGACGTTTTCTGAATGACGGTACGATGAATTGCGAAGTTATTATTGTATTTTAAATATACATACATAATTATATACTAGAATGAAACTGTAAAGGGTCTGTGTAAATTAAGAATAACGGCTTCATAATATTATATTTATAATTTTAAGTTTAAGTCGATTTTTGGGACTCTGGTATCTGACTGATTTCTGATTTGTAAGTGACTGGTCGGGGTTGCAACCGTTGGACTGGAAGCTTCTTCTTCCAACTAGTCAGTTTGACTATTCGAAGAGGTAATGTTGCCAGTCTGCAAGGAATAACAGCTTTCTAAGCGGTAACTTTGAGGAAATGTAATATTTAAAATAATACTTAATTTTTAGTTTTTTTTTTTTGTAAATACTAACGTTTACATATGTCCATACTGACTTATGTTAATGTTTACAAAATAATATTCTTTTTATAATTATTAAAGTTTGTAAAATTATTTACTTGAAAAATTACAATAATGGTACATACTAGAATTTTGAAAATTGCAGGTCCAATAATGTAGGATATAAAGGCGGGATAAGTCAAGTCGAGCTGGAATATCTAAAGTACCTCTTGTTTATTTCTCGTATGAATATATTAAAGTGTTAACTAATGAGGGTTTTGGATAATGAGGGTAGAGTAATGAGGGTCTACGAGACGTATTACTGTGCTTAATTGCAAATCTGTACGTCGCATAGTTTATAAAAATTGACTATGACGAACGTATACAGACGGGCTGACGCGTAGCCTCCTATAATCTTTTAATTTCATAAATTCTTATAATTTACAGCTATCATATTATGTTGTTACATATATATCTTCACGCTGTATCCCCAACGGGGTAATCAGAGAGAACGGAGCGTCATGCTTCGTTGTCTTCATAAATTCTTATAATTTACAGCTATCTACATACATATATATCTTCACGCTGTATCTTCGCGCTGTATCCCCAACGGGGTAGTCAGAGGGAACGGAGCGCCATGCTTCGTTGTCTTTATATACTTCTTTCGTTTCCTCAAACCGCATCATTCTCCTCACACATATTTTTTCAGCTACCTTCCACCCAAAATTATAAAATCACTAATCGACACGTGTTTCGCCTCTTAACGAAGCATCCTCAGGATATTCCAAAGATTAGACAGAATCAACGAATGAGTCACCATATTCTCATCCTTATACTTAACTCATTCGTTAACAAAGCATCCTCCATATCCTAAGGATGCCTCCTTAAGAGGCGAAACACGTGTCCAGTAGTTATAGAATTTTTGGCAGAACATAGCTAAAATCATGAGATATTTAAATTATAAGATTGCATTATTAATTATAAAATTATACAAGTAAGAACATGTAACGGACTTCCGCAAGGTAACACCAGAGTCTATACAAATCTATAAATGTTTGTTTTTCTCTTTGAGGTACAGAATCTTCAAAAATACATGAGCACTGCTAAGAGCAAGCTCCCAAAAAAAGTTTCTTGCGTAGGCTCCGCCTTCACACTCGGCCACCCGAACGCGACATATATCGTTACAACTGGAATATTAATTCATTTAATAAAATATCCTCAAAATATCCTTTAGCCAGTATTTAGTAAACTGTATTGTCTTCCTGTTAGCCACAAATTTATGTAACTTACTCATGTAATTTAAGAGTAATACTTAAAAATCTGTCAAAAAGGTATGATTGCAGAAAAAAAGTATGGAACCAAAATACATAATTTGCGTTATGGTTATAGGCAGTTGATAGAAAAATGTATAAAGAAATATATATTTAAATTTCACATTAATTAAACGTGTGCCCACCTCAGCAAACTTATTTAAAAACGCTCAAAATTTTGGCAGCCGGGTCATAATTAACTTACTTTTAAGATTATTGATTCATCTGTCTGCGTGTTTGCACATGTATCATACAAACATTATTACATGACATTTAACTATCTTTTGCAATTGCATTGCGTAGAGTCTGCAAAAAAAAAATTACTGTTATCGTGATCCACCGATAAAATTAACATCAAAGCTGAACTCTCTTTCACTAAGCCATGCTTGGAAAACATAACATAACTTCACGCTGTATCCCCAACGGGGTAGTCAGAGAGGACGGAGCGCCAGGAGTCGCGGTCCTTACACACCTTTTTCGCTTCCTCAAATCTCATCATTCTCCTCACACATTTTCGCCTAGGTATGCGAGTGCTTTTGACATTTCCGTCTGCTAACACTCTGGCTATTTGATCTTCATAAGTCAGCCTTGGTCTTCCTTGGCTTCTTTTACCACTCACTTTCGCTCTGTATATTTTCTTCGTCAGTCTTTCATCACTCATTCTTTCCATGTGCCCGAACCATCTAAGCATTCCTTTCTTCATTTTTACAATAACACTGTTGTGCAACCCTGTCATACTGCGTATCTCATCATTGCTTATCCTGTCAGCAAGCGTGACACCGCACATATTTCTGAGAGACCGCATCTCCACAGCATTTAACATACTTTCACTCGGTTTTGAGCATATCCAGGCCTCATTACCGTACAACAAAGTTGGCACCAACACCGCATTGTGGATGGCCATTTTAGCAGTGTTAGATATATTCACACTGCCCACTAATGCGGACAGAGCACCGTTCACTTTATTGCCAGCTGCTACCCGTCTCTCCACATCCAACTCACATCTTCCATCCCTCGAAAACGCACTTCCCAGGTACACAATTTCATTCACCTGTTCTAGACATTTTCCATTTACACAAATCACACATTTCGTTTGTACCGCTTCTCTTTCAAACACCAGAACCTTAGTTTTGTTCACATTCATTTTCAATCCTTTTACTTCACAATCTTCTTTCCCATACCACTCATATTACCTTTCAATCTCTGGAGTCAACTGTCCAAATACAGCACGAATAGCCAGGCAGACATCACGCAGCCCTGTCTGACACCAGAACAGACTTCAAACCAGGGCGACATGTCCCCGTCTATCCTTACACAGGCTCTGTGGTCTCGATATAATGACCCACAGCCTGCAGTAAGGAGCCCTCCACGTCATATTCAGGCAGAAGACTCCACAATTTCTTCCGCACTACTCTATCGAATGCTTTTTCTAGATCCACGAAAGCGCAGAAAACTTTCCGACCTAAAGCCAGAAACCTCCCCACGATAACGCGAAGCGAGAAAATCTGATCCATACAACCCCTACCGTTCCTGAATCCACCTTGCGCCTCCCACAAATATCTTTCTGAAACGCCTTTCATACGTTCAGTCAATACTTTAGTATAGACTTTACTCGCTAAGCTGACCAAGCTGATGGCCCTATAGCACGCACAGTCTTGGTAGCTTGGAAAACAGTTTCAACTTATTGTGGTTTACGCACAAAAAACCAAATAAGTGAAGACGTAACAGATCGCTAGTAAACATTTTCAAAATATTTCGACTTTTCGATGTTATTTTGATTATTTAAAGAAGTAATTTATCCTGTAACTACCAGATTTCAATCTAATTTAGAAACGTTACATATATACCTATTCTGACGCTGCATCTCTAACAGGAGTAATTTTCTTGCGCTGACAGGCTATGTCCGTTACGTAAAAAGAGAAGGAAAGAAAAGTATTTTTAATATGCAACAAAATATCTAATGTGATAAATTCCTATAACTCCAAAAACCACCAATCGACACGCGTTTTTCTTCTCAACGAAGCATCCTCAGGATATACCAGAGATAGGATTCGGTCAGCTAACCAGCACCGCTTCGGTGCTGGTTAGCTGACCGAATGCTATCTCTCTTTTCTCACCAATCTCTTTATCACTTGAAATGCTTTCCGCAAAGTAACGCCTGAGTCTATACAAATTATCTAATGATAAAGCTCTAAAATCTGAAATCTTAAATTACGTACTAAAAATTAAAAGACTCAAAGAATACGCGTCGCAAAACGGACCCAACTCAGCATGTGCTAGCTTTACAGCCAGCGCTGGTCTTCTGTCGGATCGTTTGGTGACGTTTCGGTATAAAGATACTAATAACTACTTTATCGTAACAGCTAATAAAGAACACTATTCATCTTGTTGGCAACATTGATTTACATCACTGGTTCCCAAACTTATTTTGTCTACTGAGTCGAGAGCTCATGCAGTCATTGTCTAAGATGCCTCCTAGCTAAATTAAATTACAAATCACCCCCCAGGCCTCTACACAACGCCCCCATTTTTTTTCTGGGTCTCTTACCGCCCCCCTTTAGGCCTGCAGCGCCCACAAGGGGGCGTTATCGCCCACTTTGGGAATGGCTGATTTACATGTTTATCCTATTAGCAACACCATTAGTTGTCGAACTGCAGTACCTATCATAATATTCAATCTCTCATAACTTTCTAAATTTTATAGCAGTCTGCTTTCTAATTTAGCTGGATATATTGGAGGCGATAATATGCATTGGATATGCATATTATCGGTGGTAATGTTGTCTAAAATTAATGTTGTCTCTGGTAGTGTGCAATCAAGATAAAAGGCTTTAGGGGTTGTAATGGCCGCTCCATTATAATGTAATTTGTAGTAAATCATTTTCATACTCACAGTGCGCAGTCCCTTTTCGACCTCTAATTTGACCTTAGTGGAAGATGTAATGGATCAACTAAAAATAACTAAGGCGTTATTATAAAGATCGCAGGTTGGATTCTCCTGGTAAAAAACTGTTTATACTTTGTTTTACGGCGAGTGTTCCCAAGCCTAGAAACAGTCATGTGGGTGAGAACGTCGCATAGATTGCGCGAGCATCGATGGCGGCTAAAGCTATGCGTTTTCAATTAACAAAGTTATGATTACCTAAATGTCTCACCATTAAATGACAATTATTTTGGTATAGTATTTCTTAGTATCCATAACCAAGTACAACTCGAATTATTGGTATTTAGATTACAAATTAGACGACTTTGAGATTTTTTTTTGGTGCCGTAAATTAAAAGTGTATTTTTTATAGATTTTAAATCTCTACAATTTGTCAATAAAATATACCTAAAAACATCCTCTAACAGTATTCTTGCGAAAGCTCTACTTAAGTTCCAAATCCGAAAAAACCCACCAAGAAAGAACTAAACGCGCATTAACTTAAGGTGCGTTTGTAATTTTCGATAAAGTATAATTTGAAAAAATTAAAAAGTTGGGTTCAATATATTTTGTTTTACATTTCTCGATTTGAGTTGCCAATTTACGTATCTACATTCTACATATACCAAATTTCAGCTCAGTAGACAATTGTAGTAAAGGTGACAGAGGAAATTGGATGTAGCAAACGCATAGACAGACGGATAGACAGACGTGAAGAAACTAAAAGGGTACATAATATACAGATTCAGGTATTACTTTGTGAAATTCTATTTCATGTGATTAATTCTTATAATTTTTAGCTAGCCAAAATCTCTTTGTTATTCGACACGTGTTTCGCCTCTCAACGAAGCATCCTCAGGTAATTCTAGAGTCAGCTAACTAGCCCCGAACTTTCGGTGCTATTAAGCTTACCGATACACTTTTAAGACTGAAGCGCATATCATCAGCGAGTATTGACTTAAATAACAAAGTCGCTTTGAAACGTCATATAACAATAAATAAAACAGTGTAATTTATGAGGGCGTATTTGAAGATACCCTACACAGTTATGTGCATTGGATTTTTTTTCATCCGTCAGTTATGTGTATGGAACGCCATTTCTAGTTTTATTTGTACTAAATTCCATTACACTATTGCATAGCAATTTATAGAATACATCTACTAAACATAAAAAGGCCGGCATAGCACCCGTGATTCCCTGAACGGTGCGGGAGTCCATGGCCGGCGGTGTTCTCTCTCCATCTGATGACTCGCTTGCTCGTTTGCCCCCTCTGATATAAAAAAAATAACATGTTTAATGTATGTGTCATAGTGTAAATAATTTCCGAGTGAAAGGGCTGTGACATACGCACAGACAGACGGACAGGATGAAATTACATGGATTCTGTTTTTTGACATTTGACTTCAGAGCCCTAAAACACCATTTCCTTTAATAGAGAGATCTCAGTGTTTGTTCGTCTTTATGACAATTAAGTTAATGTGTTTTAAGAGCAAAGTTGCTTATCTTTGCTCTTAAAACACATTTGTCCATGATTAATCAGAGTTAAAATTAAATAATCTTGTCGTAGTTGTCAGGAAAGGGGCTCCGAAAATGGGACGGTTTTAAATAAATGTGTGCGTATTTATATCTTAATTAGGAACAAATCTACGAAAGAGCTCAGTAACGATTTTTTGGTAAATTTACAATTTAAGAGATACTCTAAAAATATATCTCTTTACATCTTTGTCCCTAGGTTATAGGGCCAAATTTCAATTACAATTTAGTTTAATGACTATTAGATCTGTGACGTTTGTGATTGATTTAGTGATTCGTTTGCAATCATTTCTAGGTATTGATAATAGCATTCACAATAAAACGAATTTATCGTTAATGGATTCATTTATTTGACAGACTGTGTTTCCGAACTGGTAAGCTATATATTATGATAAAAGGTGTAATACAGATAAGTTTAAAAGATAGCTCACGCACGCACATTATATTTCAAATAAACAATAAAATTACAATTAGAGCAGAATTATAATAAAAACGTTAAAATGTGTCAAAATTATAAATTTTCGAATATCTCAATTATTATGTTTTTGGTTGTGATTTAAAGTACGTAATTATATGTGTACAATGAACGAATGATTGGATCATTCGACCGAATATTTTTGATATCTATATTTGAACGATTGAATCTTTGAAAATTAACGGTCGACACAGACTTGACAGGAATGGCTATCACTATTTTGTGCTCACCGGAAACAGTACTTAACCATATTCTTGGTTCAGTAGTTCGAGAAATAAATAACTCCATAACATAATTTTCTCCTTTTTATATTACCTATGAATAATTAATCCAATATATTACATACATGTGGGTTAATAAAATATATTAATACGTTGAACATGTTTCTGAATTGCATAATTCTGGGAAAATCTATTGATTGACGGATCAACTGTAGGATGTGTAAGTAATCTAGTGAAGGTTCACTTTTCCTTTTTAAGAACAGCACCCCGAAAAAAATATTTTTAACAGCAGTAAAGAACTGATACCTATTGCAGGCGCCGGCTACGCGACAGCAGTTCACAGAGTCTATAATAAAAAATAATTGTCTGCTCCTCACATGAAAGCGAGCGAGTAAATTCAATTACTTCGACACGCGCTTTCCTTTCACCTTTACGCTGTTAATTTAATATAAATTGAGAACGGTGCGTGGAAGCGTGTATTATAGAAAGATTCTGTCGTAAAAATATTGTGAACTCTACGTTTCATACAGTATTTCTAATAAATTATGCATGTTTTAGTTAAATATCGCCAAAATTTCAAATTCAATCGACATCTGTTTTGCTTCTCAACGACGCATTCACATGTACAAATACTTAGACTTGGTCAGTTATACCTCACAACCGAGGGTGCTTCGTTGAGAAGCCAAACATGTACCGATTACGAAGCTTGAAATTTTATCGATACATTACTACTCAAAATATGTATCGATAAATTATAAATAACTAGCCGTTCGCCCGTCTTCACATAATGAAACGCTAATTATTTCTCTGTTTCTATAGACTGAATGTGAATGTGTTGAACATATGAACTTATCTCGTTAAGTGTACATGACGTTGAAACCCGTATTGCAATCCACTTGGAAGTTATAAGTGGATACACAGTCAAACGCTGATTGCGAATTCGTTTTGTACTATCTACATATATATATAAATAGGTAAAAACAAAACAGTTCAGTACCTTTTTCTGCTCTATCTGTTAACCGATTTTCTTATTTCTTTTTATTTTATAGCTATTGACAAGCTTTAGTGTTATCAATAAAAAAATTTTGGACACGGTGCGTTTTTTTTCCAATCTTCGACGTAGAATCGAAGGCTCTATTTAGCAATCGCTATCCGTCATACATAATGCTCCTTACGTCTATAGTCTACAAAATTAGATATGTTTATATTTATATTTACGGTCGAATTTCGACCACCGGGTGACCCCTTATTTATACAGATGTGTAAAATGGTTTTAAACAAAATGACCTGGGTCAACAAAGCTTTTTATTGCTTCATCGGAAATGAACAAAAACGCTTTGTCGCGTCTTATAAGCTCAAGGCTTACTTTTGGGTAAACAAATATTTCACATCATTTTACATTCAGAGTGAATAGATCATCATCACATTACAGAGTCACCTAAATATACTAAGTTAAGAATATAGTATCCAAATTTGTCAGTAGACATGACATTTTTATGTAAGAATTATTATTAGTTACAGAAGATCCCAATAATTTCGATTGATCCCTTTAATTCTGACGGCGAAATATATGTTATGTATATACAGTGTAAAGACAAATGTTTATATAGATACGTAATCGCAAATGTTAACTTTGTCACATCATAGACCACAGAGCCAGTGTATGTGCAAAGAGTAGGGAGAAGGCCATATGTTGTAGCGATGAGTAAGTGAGAAGTAGTTGGAAACCTTAAGGCCAAGATTTACTAAGCTTGGTTACTAGGTTTCCTTTTGTGGAACGATTTCGGACATAAGAAAAACTACACACAGAGCTTATTTTATCTCCACTAGGTTTACCCGGTCACGCGTTCCTGTTGCTTGCGTTGGATAAACGACATTTACCTTTTTATAGATATTGATATTAGCACATAAAAACGCGCGCGTATTCGAATGAAACCTTGTGTCAAAATT
The DNA here is from genome assembly GCA_907165235.1 of Zeuzera pyrina. NCBI lineage: Eukaryota > Metazoa > Arthropoda > Insecta > Lepidoptera > Cossidae > Zeuzera > Zeuzera pyrina. Next base: position 26,479,755 of record OU015620.1, on the reverse strand, counting down.
TAAGGTCAATCGATCAACTACTTTTGAATTTTGCGACTACAAACATACAGAGACTGAATTTTTATGTCTGTAGAAATATACATCGATAGATAGAAATATAGATTATAGTAAATATGTATTTCTCTAATTCTTATCTCTTGATATATATTATAATGTATAATAATCTTCACCTTGTCTAATATTGTAGTAAGCTTTCGTTTACTTTGTCACTTATTGTTTTATTATAGACTTACATCTGTTTATTCTGTTTGTCATTCTAAAGTCTGTATTATTATCCTTTTATTAATGTACCTTTATTTTAAATTATTTGTGTAATACTTTTTATTATTGTGTACTAAATTATGTGTAACTTTTTATATTTCACATATTCATGCATGCTTATATTTATTGTGTTATGCCATAATTCTCTTGATATAAAAAAATAATAAAAAGATTAAACCGACTTCAAGAAAAAACACTGAAAAGTATGAAATGACTATCTTTTACTAATCAAAACTTAAGTACAAAACTAACTTCATAATAACGATACAAATATCCATATAATTAAATTTACTAGGATAAGGTAAAATTCTACATATTATCGGAATATCAAATATCGAGCTACCTTCCACACCTGTCTGTCTACCTTCCATGCTTGCAGTTTCTTTTGTATTTGGGATTCCAGACAATTAACCATATTTTTTTATAAAAACTTCAATATTGACCTTTTTAGAAATACATAATTTATATATTTATTTCTACACGAGAAGATGAAGATGATTCCTACAAGTTATACACAACTCCCGCACTTAATTCTTCGTAATATTTTCTCACTGTAACGTCTCTATGTTTACACGCTCCCAGAATTCCCCGACATTCGAACATTACAAGTATTGTTAGGTCAGAGCGAGTAACGCCGGTTCGGACACTTTGGAATCTGTCCAAGTGTTACACTATCCAACCAATATAACTAGAGCTCTCGCACTGCGTATTGTTCTATAGGAGCTAATGCATAATTAAAGGTCAAATTGTATTGCATTGTCTGATAGGGTCAAGTGTGACCAGGATGGTGACATATCATGGATTTCCGTGACAGTACATACATATAGGGTTAGTAAGGATTGTTACGTATGCTTTTGCAATGAGGGTAATATTTTTAAGGAAAAATTATATCAATTAACTTGTGTTTTGAAACGACAAGATAAACCAATTGTAAACAATTTAGAACAATTATTACTGGTGGCTTGGGAAAAATTAGAATCATTGAATAATAGTCCTTTTATAGTGAAGTTTCATTTTTATTTCTATCCAATTCAAAGTTTTCTCTATAACTAAATCAACATTCTTCTGAATTCTTAAAGTAAAATTTTCGCGATGCAATATTTCAATAAAGTCAACGAAAATTCAGACACTAATTATTGCATAATGATATCGATTGCATAAACAGTACTATCTGAAACATAAAAGCAGTCTTTAGTTCAAGAGGGAATTGCATTACCAACTTTATGTAAGGTTACAACGATGAGGTTAGGATATACGCACTCAAGACCGAAGTGAAGTCATTCTAAGTTTCAGAGAAAATGATTCATTTAAATGCATGAAGATGATTAAGGCGAAATCTGTATGTCTATACACAAGAAGAAACTGACTGGATCATTGACGTATTAATGCACAGCACAGTAGCAAATTACGAAGTCTAGATAAACCTGAAAATGTACACAAAGGCTCTTTATATAGTGTTGGCATCCGCTAAGAAGGTCATATCTAGTACACAAGAAAATTATAAAATATGTTTAAAGAATCCCTCAAATAAATAAATTAACATGTATTTGGTCTTGAAACTGCCAACCACAATCACTAAGCGTTAAAAAGGGAGTCAGTCTTACTTTCATAGTTTTCGTCCCTGGTTTTTGAAGTTACCTACCTACTTATAAAGGTAATATATCACCCGTGCAAAGCCGATGCCAGTCGCTTAAATCACAAGGCTTAATATAATATTACTAACTTATACAAATATACTAATTATACGAGCCATACTAAGGTCTAAGTTTGTATTACATATACTTCACGAACGAATGGCAGAGCGTCCACTAACACTCAGACTGACAAAATATTAAAACTCGTCATTCAAATAAATCTAGCTGGAAATCGTAATCAAAACTTTCAGTTGGAAAGCTTACTAACCACCAAGCTAATAGGTTAGTTAAATCTTAATGTACGGTTAATATTTTAACCACATATTACCTATCCTATCGAAATATAGGTCAGAAAAAAATCGAATGTAAAATTAAATTTCAATGATTCAAACTAAATATATACAATTTTCAAATTGCATTCATTTTTTCACGGGTCATGTTAAACTGGTAATTCAATTGACATGCTCGTGTATCTATGTGTCTCGCTTTCACCGGTGCAAACTCTATTGCGTTATCTCTGTCTATTAATATCGCAGGTTTAGGTCTTGTAATAATCTTTTTTGTGTCGGTCAGTGTAGTCAACCAATCAGAGCGTAGTAACCGCAGCTGAGTTCAGACGTAAATTGATTTTAAATAAAATAAATGACATTTTCACTCTATAGGTTGAGTGCGTAATGAATTTAGATCTAGTATCCAAACGGATTAAGAACAGCTACATATCAAAACTTGTACCTATGATTCGTCTCTGCATCTTTACTTTTTATCAGACAGGAATGTGATCAAGCGTTCGATGAATAAAAAATAAGGATATTTTATACTGTGCAATGCCTGAAAGTTGTGAAAATATCGCCGTGTTTGTTATTCACCGATCGACCAACACTAATCAAAGGAGTCAATCAGAGAAGCGGAGCGTCACTGGAGCGTATTAGTGCAAAACAAACGGCCTGATTACCCGCTCGCCTTGGGCCAGTCGAATTGCAATCAAGACGATTTGTGTTTCTACTTCGATAGTTCAAAGTGAGACTTATTTCTGGTTTTTACAGATATCTTATATTAAACTTTTCGATACTGAAATCCTTTTTCAAATCCTTTAACTTGGTAGTAATCAAAAGTTTTAAAGTAATATATTTTTTAAGTAATATATAAGTGTAAGAGTGTCAAAAGGAACTTATATTATACCCTAAGAATAAAATGTTGAATCTGTATGTATTTTCCTACTTTTGAATGTTTAATTTATCCCCGGCATAGAAAGAAACTGTATTGAAAAAAACTTGCAAGTAATTCAGTCAGGTACCATTTTTTCAGCGTTATTAGGTAAGCATATATTTTTCAAGTCATGAAATGTAGCTTCCGATATTAGATTATGCTCATTTTGATGGACAGTAGAGTAAAATAAATGACAAAACAACTTTATTATTCTCTTCCCTACATTTCCTTGTCTATTTCTGCACTGTATTATATTTTTCTATTGATTTTATGCTCATGTTTCCCTCTAGTTACGGTTTACTTAAAGAAAAATTAAAGAAATTTACTTAAAGAAAAAAAAGCGTGATTTTTCTATGATGCCCGCCCTGAAGGAGAAATAGTGTGAAGATATGTTTGTAAAATTATAGCATTTCTGGCCGTCCAACAGTAAAATTATTAAAACACTGTACTAGAAACGTGGCGAATATTGATATGGAATAGTTGTCGTGCCTAAGTATCTTTGGGTCTCCGAGGCAATCCTTGCCTTAATATTATTATAGATAATCTACAATTGTATGAAAGTACTGACAAGTAATACTGAGCGAATCGTTCAAGAGGACATCGGGGAAGACGCGGGGTTTGCGGGCCGAGGCTACGTCCTACAAACACGGATTGAGATGACTGGGCTTGACGCCCGCGGGCGCGGACTTCCAAGCGATGAGAGACAGCGGTAGTATTGAACATATCTTCTGTATGAATATTAAGATCAACAGTTTCCAAATATTATTATACATATCTCCATGTCATTATCTTTACGAGTGGGACACAAAATTACATACTGGGTTTACACCACTTAAAATCACCTACTAGATCAATAAAATCTTCGATTTTTTAAATAATCTTGATGACGGTATTAATATTGTTGCTTGCTTGCTTGCTTGATATAGATCACTTAGTAGTCACCGCAAAAATGAATTTAAATGCTAATATTTTCCTTTTGAATTTTGTTTTTTTCTTTGAAATATACAACCTAATATTAAAACCGCATTAATAACGAATTTATAATGCATGGGGGTAGAACTTGTCAACGTCACTTACGTTGGACCTCTTTGGCATTCAGCTCCTCGGCAATTTCATTCAAAGTCAATCTGTAAGACCTAAACAAACTTAATTCTCATCACCACAAAGCGATAAGACTAACAGCAACAATAGTCGTGCAATGTTTCAGTTATTGTTCTAATAAATAATTAGTAATAACAATGCCCAGTGTCACCCACAGGTGACACGTCATATTTTGACCCTTGTAGTAATCATGTTATTTGTTATTTTTGTCGTGAAATGCATAAATACTGTTCTTTACATATTCATTCAATGCATGCAATAAGAAAAATAAGAATACTTACGGTCTGGTCACTTTTATCACAGTTTATATTGCAAGAAATCACACAAAGTACTAAAACTCTAATTGTGCGCGTAATAACAGAATGCCTTCCACAAATAAAGTATATTTAGTGTTGCCAGAAATTAATATTAGATACTACCACTTATTGGCTTTATATCAATAATAATAGAATCCAAAAATAAAACTGCAGTGTGGTCAAATATAAAACTGCAGTGTGGTCAAAAAAAAATTATAAACAGCTGTCACCTACAGGTGACACCGGGAATTGAAGGGTTAATTAGTTTGTATACAAATATTACACGCTACAGTCATAGAGGGAAAAAACAAAAAAGAGACGTGACGCGCATTAGTTTTGATTTATGTATTTGATCTTTTGGCGGTAGTGGGGAGCAAGCCGTCGGTAGTTCTTATTGATGACGTCACGAACATCGTCGTGCTTTTCCAGAGGGCGCCAGTATTTTCTATTCTTTAATTGTCAGTGTGGACAACACTATATAGTAAGCTTTATCCCTTGGTTGTATTTTATGGCCTGTGTAGAAAAACAAGAATATTCTATACTTTACGTATTAATGAGGCTTTATAAAAGAATCTGGCGTTAGTCTTTGGGTAGTAGTTTTCAAGTAGCAACAAGCGATCGTGTAAAGTTTGTTTGAATGGTTAAATAGAAGTAGTCTAGTGCAATCAGTGTTAGTATATCTTTAGCTGTATCCGCGAACCGTCGTTGTTAAAATAAGCCAAAATTAGTGGTCAGTGAGTTATTCAGTATGCAGTGAATTATTCAGTGAGTTTTATACATAGTGTTTTAATGAGTGATTAGTGAGTTTTATAGTGCATTAAATATACGTATTGATTAGTGTGCTTTTACTAATATGGAATATGAATGGTCTTCTATAGATACAAACTAGTTCAATGCTCCGCTGTACTGTTATAGCTTGGGCCAGCGCTGGCAGTGGTCTGCTCGTACTTGAGACACTCGTGGGCCATGATTATGTTGGGTCACGTGCCACGGGGAGGCGCTCAACGGATTATTATGTACCAACTACTCACGATTATTTCCGTAACGAGTTTCAGTTCATAGTAACAGCAAACATTATTATGATTAAATGATTTGTAATGTTGAACGTAATGGAGTGCCTGTTCATAGGCACAGTACCTATATAACGTTTCTTTCAAATAATAGAAATCTAGTTTTGTAGTTGATATTGAAGTTAATACACTTAATTTATTTCAGTGTGCGTTTTTATTTTTCTATACACATTTCGACCCCTTTTCAACCGACTTCCAAAAAAGGAGGAGGTTCTCAATTCGGTTGTGTTTTTTTTTAATGTTTGTTACCTCATAACTCCGTCATTTATGAACCGATTTGGAAAATTATTTTTTTGTTTGAAAGGATATACTTCGAGATTGGTCCCATTGAAATTTCATTCACATTGAAGCTTTGATTTCGAAGATACACCAAATAACGCGATTTGGTTATAACCTTTATTCATTTATGTTGATGATTCTCTTGTATGACATTTGTTAACTATCGTTGTCCCCACATGGTATAATGATAGTAGGGAGAAGATATAAATTGCCTGTGATATAATAAATTCAGTCAGTAGTGTCAGTCTTGTGGCGGACAGAGAATATGACTGGTAGCTGTCGTCTTCGGATTGTAAGAATACTGCTAAGGTATCATTATGATGCAACCGTTACACTGTTCTTTTATAACTGATTGATATTGATATGATATTGATGATATTGATAATGGCCACAATGGACAATAATATCCCATGTTCGATCTGTTCGCATCTTTATTGTGAAATCCCACGGTTTATGCTCTTGAATAGAATGGAAGTTAACACATTGCGCTCCAAAATTAGAAAATAAACAAATTGTAGATTTGCCCTAGATATTTTTATAGTCCTAGGTCACTCAAAAGGGCAAAATAAAAAATTTTTATATAAAAATTAAACAGACTTCAAAAAAGGAACACTGAATAGCATGAAATAACTATCCTTTCCTAATCAAAACTTAAGTAGAAAAATAACTTTATAAATACGATACAAATACTCATATAATTAAATTTGACAGTTATTGAAGTCGGTGCCAAATTAATGTTCGACAACAGAAAGTATATTAGTTTAGTAGGCTTGGCACCGACTTCAGTGACTGTCAAATTTAATTATATGGGTATTTGTATCGTATTTATAAGGTTATTTTTGTACTTAGGTTTTGATTAGTAAAAGATAGTTATTTCATACTTTTCAGTGTTCTTTTTCCTTATAGAGTCGATTTTTTATAATCTGCCAAATTTATTTGATAGATTCTTTACAGACTTTCCCATAGTCTTTTCCCATATACATCAATTCCTATCTCACTTGCGGCCGCTTTGATGGTCATATTCATAATCAGTGCACCTAAGTACATAAGTGTACCAAGTATCAACTTAATTGGTAATGTAACATTATATAGTAAAAATTCTTGGAACACTATCTAGAGATATAGAGAGGAAATGTCGTTTATTTTGTATGAAAATAATTAACGTCTTAACATTGCGGCAGTTATTGCGCATCGATTGATGACAGCTTGAACAAAACTTGGTTGTACCAAGTACCAAGAGGTTGTACCAAGTAAAAGCGAGACGCATAGATATACGTCATCGAGCACGACAATTGATGGTCCAATGACTGATGACTGATGACTGATGACTGAGACAGAATTAATTTATTTTAAAAATTGTATATTTACCGTTACTTAACTATGAAATGAGATTGTGTCTGTTTTATAGTTTCATTTTTTCCTGTTTTGCTACGCCACCGAATTGAAGAGTAAGCCATTATATAAGTATTTAAATATGTAGCTGAATATACAGTTGTATTCACAGGTCCAGTATTAGTTATGTACCGTTTTAATGCGAGCAAGAGTTGATATTTATTAGCGTCAAAAAATTGAGGAGTGGTGAGCAGAATGCTCCGATATTTCGGCTCTATAGGTTAAGTGCTCTATGTATACTGTATACGGAATTATATCCTTTGTCAGACAGTTTGTCTAAGCCCTTTTTTATATCGCTCTGGGAATATAGTGCTGTGATTTATATACGTAGACCAAACGTTCTGAAGTCCAAACGATTTTGTTGGTAAAACTCATATATTGTCCTCATACATCAAGACATAAGATATTAATCGTTTTGACGTAAATAGTTGCGTCTAAATTCCATTGGGATGACTTTATCCCTTTCTCAAGAGGGACCCTTGTCACCGAACGGGTTTGAGGTCAGGTACGAAAAAGCCCGGATAGATAACGATATTGATTTAATTGTTGGCAATCTTGATTAATTGCCGTTCGAAATTGAATTGTCTGTCTCGGTTTAGTTGTGCGGTCAGTCGTCAGTTTAAGTCCAGTTGGAAACGATCTGCGTTTGTTACTGTGCGTGTAACTGAACGGGTAAACAGTAGTAATAGTGACCAAAATCGTGTTTTTAGGGTTCCATATAAATTTGGCAAAGAAGGAATCCTGTCCGCCGCAGTAGCTTATTTCAGCAAATACTAATAGTTTTAAGTAATGCGTACTAACATTTATAGCAATTGAAAAATATATGGTTTTTATACAATGTAAATGAATGGGTTCTTATCGCGATGTTGCGTTCTTTTTTCCCGACAATTCAGTCTACTTTTTTTATATTGCTATGAGCTTTAGATGTTTATTGCAAGAGGCCGAAAGGAGGACTCAAAATTTTGAAGTGGAATGACTTGGTCTAGTGGGTTATACGCTTCATTGCATAATATAATAATAATACTCCAGACAATTACATAGATTGTGTGACCCCAAACTAAGCAGTAAGCTTGTACTATGGGTATCACACAACGAACTCATTACTGAAGTAATTATTGCAAAATACTCGTAAATAAGTGTTTTGCCTACTACTATTAAAACAAATTAAAATTTGTTCTGCTGTGTGTCGTTGTACTGTGACTTCTGCTTAGTCACGCACAATATAAAAGTCCAGAACGTCGGTCCATGAAAAACGGACACGCGCTTAGTGCAAATGCGCCGTCCACTTTAATTTTGGTCGAGGTATTTTCAGTGTTTTATTTTGAAGTCAATTTAATTTTTTTAAATAATTAAACTTAAATTCTAATTTAAATTGAATTCTAAAATTAAATTTCTATAATGATGAGATGGAGAGACAGTGATTTTTAAGCGTAATTTTGATATTAGAATTAGTGATACAAAGTACGTATTTTTGAATTTGTCACAAGAGCTTTCATTATTATAAACTTCTAAACATTTGCGTCGCACTATAAAATATCTAAAACGGAAAATTTAACGCGGTTACCTTTTATTTTGGCTTGACGTTTCTACTGAGTTGCATCGGCCGTGGTCTCAAGCAAGCGGGCACGTATTATGTTGAACGGGTGAATGTGGCGTAAACGTCGGCGACGACGACGGTGACGGCGGTGGCGGCGGAGCTTGCAACAGCGGCGGCGGTGGCTGAGGTGAAGTCTTCTCCTTTTGTTCTTCGGCAGTCTGAAAAAGTGTTAAGTAAATAATACTTGAGACCACGGCCGATGCAACTCGGTCGAAACGTCCAGCCAAAATAACAGGTAATCGCGTTAAATTTTCCGTTTTGGATAAAGCTTTCATTATATTTTAATTTTCTATTGAAGTCCTTAAAACTAACCGCCTCAAAAGTAGAAGCTCAACTTCTAAAGTTTAGGTCTGTGTTTGGACTTTATATTTATTTAAATTTCTGAGGGGCCACCCTAGAAATATACTCTGTAAATAAAAAAGCATCAAAATATAATCGTTCAGTAGAAAATTATGCGTGGTCTTAATAGGTTTTTACCTATGAAGTTGCCGTTCCATAATAAAGTCAACAACGATGAATTAAAGGCGATAGTGGAAGCTGACGATACTCAATTTACTGCTGGGTTAGTAGCTTCTATTGATGTTAGCATCAAAATAATATTGGTCCATTTGCGTCAAATTAGCAAGGTAAAAAAGCTTGATAAGTGGGTGCTGCATGAAATGAACGATCGCCAGCACGACGAAAGCGTTGAAGTACGTCTTGCGTTGTTTAATAGACACAAAATCGAAGGGATTTTGAGCCGCATTGACATTTGCGATGACAAATGGATTCTTTTTGACAATCGTAAGCGGTCATCATGTTGGTTAGACCTAGGCAATGCCCCAAACCTAAACTTACCCCTAGAAAAGTGATGGTTACTGTTTGGTAGTTTACTGCCGATGTAATTAATTTATCACAGCTTCTTACCAAATGGCATGAGGGTTACTGCGGATGTGTACTGTGAGGAACTGGACACGATGATGGAGAAGCTCGCAATCTCCAGTCAGCCTTGATTAATCGCTTGTCCCCGCTGCTCCTGCACGACAACGCTCGACCTCACACGGCACAATAGACGCTCTTTAGGCTACAAGAGCCAGGCTTGGAAGTTTTGCGTCATCCAATGTACTCACCAGACCTTGCGCCCACAGACTTCTACTTTTTCCAAAATTTGGACAACTTCTTGTCAAGAAAAAAGTTCTATACCCGAGAGGCAGTACAAAATGCCTTTGCAGAGCTTGTTGCCTCCCGTACACCTGACTTCTTCAAGAAGGACATTGAAAAATTACTACTGCGCTGGCAGAGATGCATCGATAGCATGGTTGCATAGTTTGATCAATAAAAAAAAAGATATGTAAAAAAAATACTTTAAGTTTTTGTATACTGAACGGCAATTTCATAGGTAAAGACTAATAACATAAAAAAATATGCACGTCGAATTGTGAACTTCCCGCTTTTTATTCGTCGATTAAAGAACAGGAAAGTCTTTTATGGACTCTCTTAACACGTAAGTCGTTCAAATCGGTCGTTGTCGACCTAAACCCCACTAGGTCGAAGCTTTAACAAAACAAGCGCAGAATATTCGTATGGCCCAAAACGACCAGTATTGATTGGCGTGGGAGCTTAAATTCTCCGGGATTAGACGTCGGATTAGGCTGCCCTGTAGGACCCCAACTATTTGACGGGCTACAAAGCCCTTCCTGATCGAATGCTTCGCTAATATTTTACTGAAAAGAAACGGAGAAGTCTACTTCTTAGAATAACTCATACATTGAGTTGGTTTTTGAAAGGAAAGTCAGGAAAAATTGCTGAATAAATAGTCCTACTAATATTATATACACTGATATATACACTGATATATACAGTGTATATAATATTAGTAGGACTATTTATTCAGCAATTTTTCCTGACTTCCTGTAATGAAAATGATTTTTCTGTCCTTCAATCACGTGAAAATTACTGAACGTATCGGTATCGGACTATGACCATTCGAAGCGGAATCTTTTGTAGGTAGTTTTAGTTATTTCTTTTTTGAATTCTATATACCCTTCACCACCAAACAAAACTATTAGGTACAAAATGTTCATTTACGCTCAGCGAAGTGAGGGTAACAGATTAAAAATGAAATTTTTCATTTTTTGTTATGCAATGACTAAATTACACCGATTTGATACGACACAAAAAAAAAACTAGGAAACTTCAGTCTTTACTACTAAAAAATAAAAAATAATATCTTTTCTTATGCGGGTTCCGTTTCCACTTGTAAGATATGAGATCCTTAAAATAAAATAATCATGAAAGCTCTACGCCACTGACGCCTCTCTAAGTAACTGACTCGCGTTATCACGGTTAATGTCGTTTTAAGGAATGTACCTACTCATATTATTCTGTTGCTATGTAGGTACTTTGATGTTAGCAAAACTCCTAATGAACCGGTGACGATATGAACTTGCCTTTGTGCTTAAGATTATGCGGAGAATTTACTTGTATCGGGTTCCTAGTGAAATATGATTTGCGGATCGCTTGTGCTTGCTGTAACAGGGGATTGCTCCATGAATTGTTGTAAGAAGTTTGGTTATGTTTGTTTGGTGTGTAATATTATGTCTACGTTATTCTAATTTGGATTTGTATCTACTTTGAATTAGAATAAATTGTAATGGGCTCTACCATCTGAGCCTATTACCATTTATTCTAATTCAATTGATTAAAAGTGACTAAAAGTGGTCAATTTGTTTATTATATTTCATGAAATCTGATAGAAAAAGAGAAAAATATATTGAAAAGACTTGTTTAGCAAAACATCTTATCGAATCATGTATCCAATAGTTATACAGTCAAAATATTTCACAAGTGTTACAAAGGTATTAGGTTGAATATAAACTTTGAGCGACAAATACCTGTAAAAATGTTTATTGATCATTTAGAATAAATTGGCCCGTTGGCGTGGTGACAAAGCATCCGTTTTCTAAGCTGGGGCCCTTGGTTTGATTCCCGCTCAGGTTAATTGAGGTAACGATATTTTCTGAATTGACTCGGAATCTGGGTGATACTGGGAGTTCCCCAGTTAGGTATGGGATTCCTATGGGTAGCCTTGTACTATGTACAAGGCTAGTATTCAGTTTGGGATCACACAGTTTGTGTAAATGTATGTAGTATTATTATTATTTTTTTATTTATTTATTTTATTGCACACAAACAAAAATTACTGATAATAATTATTATTATTGTACACAGAAACTGTGTATGCAATAGGTTAGACAAAGGATGTAGCGCCAACATCGAGAATCGCAATAGTGTTGTAGCGAATACGAAGTCAAAGTCAAACCAATTCATTCAAGTAATCCCAATTACAAGGTATTTTTGAACGTCAAATCTACTTTAGTTCGGTTCGAAAAGAAAACTAGGACACAGAAGAAACGACAAGACACTCAGTTAGGTATAATTTTTTCAACATCATTTTACAGATGGTTTATTAAAATACAATATTCAGAAGAATATTGTTTTGGCTTCAATGAAATCCTTTATTTTGCACTGTGATTATCAAATCATTGCACGTTTTATAACAAATCTAAATCTATTTTCAGTTAACTGAGTAACTTCCTATGGAACTTTATTATAAAAACGATTGGAGTTACCCAAAAATGAAACAATCGACTTATGGTATTTAAATTTAGATGAAACGAATTTATCACGGCGTCGGGTTTCCATACCGTTAATATCGCCTTTCTATTTAAACAGATCTCCATTTTTCCTCGTATACATAATAATTTCAAAAATGTATAAGGACGGCAAGGTTTCTTTGAAACGATCTCTAAGTGATTCTCGTGTATTCATACCGTAGATGGCACGTATTGCCCTTCTAAAATAAAAATGGAGGGAATATGCACCGCTGACCCCCACAGCAGAAGGCCGTAGGACATTAGGCTATGAAAATATGCAAAGTACACCAGTCTAGCCGTATCTGTTAACTGTCTATTGCGTCTAATGGCATGTATCGACGACCTCCGTGGCGCAACGGTTAGGCGCGTTGGAAAGTAAACGGGGGTTGCGGGTTCGATTCCCGCCCCAAGTCTGGGTGTTTATGTATAATATGTATGTATTTACAAAAGAAAAGTATATAAGTAGTATATCAGTTGTCTAATACCCATAACGCAAGCGCTGTGCTGCTTAGTATGGGACTAGATGGCGCTGTGTGAAATGTATAAGTACATTATTATTATTATATTATTATTATATTATATTGCGGAACCGAGCTTATTAGCCAATACCCCGATGTGGTTCGCCCCCCGTAACTTATTATCTACTGATAAAACAATAAAAGTTAAGGAAAACCAAGGTTGACTTTTCAGATCAAATAATAGCTGATGAAAATATCAAAAGCTCTCGCACATTTCGGTGAAAAGAGAATGATGAGGTTTGAAGAGGCGAAAGAAGTATAATATGTGGGGACTATTACCTTTAGGAACACAGCGTGGATATAAGTATGTATCATTTATTTATTGTAGGGAACCCTTCACACACAAGTTGATTTTACAAATCTCATCATCCCTCACACGCATGAATAAATATTATTTAATCATTACGCTAACGAGTAACACTCATATTACCTTATATTGCTAGCATAAGTATACTGCGCTAAATACTTTTATGGCATTTTCTTACTTTATTGTAGGTAACTATAGGTAACAATGATAACAACACCATTCGCAAACACTGTAAGTTCTCGAAGAGCCCGCTATCAATAAATGTCTGCTGCCGCATTAATTACGGAGCTCAGGTGTTCGAACGGACCCTAGACATGCGAACCTTTTGAATAAATAAGTCTACTATTAATCTCGTTGAGTTGCGGTTAAGTTGGTGTGAATGTGACGTCACGCTCAATAGTGATCTTATAATGACCTTGAAAACAAACAATCTCCAAATATAAAACAAATTCGTTAATTACGAGTTCAATTACCACAGAGGGTTTGGTTAGATATTTGTGAAATGGTGAATTTCTAGGGTTATTTTCTAGAAACTTAATAGATCTAGGAATTTCGTTATGTATTATCATTACATGAATATATATCCTCAAGCTGTATCACTAAGGGGGTAGTCAGAAGGGACGGAGCGCGAAATATCGCGGTCTTTACATACTTTTTTCGCCTCCTCTAATCTCATAAATCTCCTTACACACTCGTCGAGGTGTGCCAGTGGTTTTGATTATTTGATCTTCAAAAGACTGCCTTGGTATTCTTTGGCTTCTGGTATCACTCACTTTTGCTCTGTAGACTTTCTTCGTCAATCTTTAATCACTCATTCTTTCTATGTGCCCGAAATGTCTAAGCATTATTTTCTTTACGATAACACTGTCAACCAACCGTGTCATACTACGTTACATATTTTTCCTACATTACTATTAAAGCTTTATATACTCTTTAGGAATAATAAATTTGGAGACGGGGTGGCTTTTCAAGTATCTAATTCTCCTACAAATACTTTATGTTGATTAGTGCAAGAGAATATGTGGGTTAATCAAGTTCTAAGATTTTTTTTTCGGCCAGTAAAACGTCTGTCGGGTTGAGTAGGTCTCTGGATGGTTTAGATTCGCAATTGGACCTGATAAGTGGTACTGCAATCGATTTCTAGGGATTTCGAGTCTGGTAGTTTACAATAAAGACGGGCACGTATTATTTGAAACACAAGATAGCATGAGTAGTTGCTGAAATAAATATTAATTGTGGTAGACAGGCAGACAGACGACGTCGCACTAAGGTTCCTTTTTACCATTTTGTTACAGAACCCTAAAATAAAAAATGGACCGTATCTTTTAAACCATCAAAGATAGAACTGGCATTCGTGTGGTCGAAATACTAGAAATCGATCAGTCTTTTTCTTTTTTCCTTTTTCAATTTTATCATTCTAAAGGTACCTGTTATTGTTAAGGAAATGAAGTCGTCAGTGTACGTAGCAGCGTTTGGATATAAGTATAGTCATTATTCTCTTAAGGCGACGCAGTGATAAACAATCATTTAATCTGAAATAGACCTTCTGTTCTATGGCAACGTGCGCGCGCTAGCATACGAAAAATAGGAAAAAACAGTTATTTTCGTTTATTTTAAAAACTATAATTAATTTTAAAAATCCAATTGTTATTTTGAGGAATGTTTAAAGTAATCTATACAGAAAATTTAGAAATATAAATCGGTCCTGTTGCTCCGAAAAATGTAAATCTCTGTTTTAAAAGAAGCTTTTTTTTGTGAAATTTTTTTTTGTGTTACAAAAGTTAGCCAACCGTGTATCGCAAATGTCAAAATAAATTCAATGAAATGAAGAATCAGGATACAAGATATTACTGTCATATGTTTTGTAATCACTTAAAAAAATTGAGATCCTTGGCGTCAAAATTTCCAATGCGTCACCTTAATAACAAAATACAATTATAAGCAAGGCATCGTCCCTAGGGGGTGTCAACTAATTACGTTACTCCGTTCTCTCTGACTACCCCTTTAAGAATACGGCGTGAGGATATGTACGTGTATATTATAGTTATATTTAATATTGTTATACATTCAATTTTGAAGTCCGCGTATTAGTGGGTGCCTTCTCAGTTCGTTACATTGCAACTTTTACCCTGGGGTTACCAGTTTATTTAATTATATTCTCTTAATGTGTGGTAGGGCCCTGCTGCATTACAGTACGTATTGAGTCAGTACGCCCAGTGAAATACCACCCTCTCATATAATATTGGCGTGAAATAACAGTATCTATTGATATTTTGCTTCGTTCGCTGAGTAAGTATGCCGTTGGCTTATCTCACCCTCCCCCTCCTTTCCTTAAAGACCGGCAACGCACCCGTGATTCCCCGGACGTTGCAAGTGTCCATGAGTGGCGGCGATCACTTTCCATCAGGTGACCCACTTGCTCGTTTGCCCCTTCTTTCAATAAAAAAAAAAAATACATCTGGAAGCATTATGCGATGCAGTTTTAAAGTGATACGTATAAAAACTACAGTCTAATTAAGTTCTCCGAATTTCACAGTGCTCGCTCTAGGCTTGGTGCACTTGGCCTGGATTTATTGTGTGGAATTTAGGTAGGTGACATTAACACGAGCGAAGGCGTGTGAGACACTATCATGGTATCGATATTACAACAATGTTCGGTACCATAATAGTTGTAATGCAGCCCAATTTTCTTGTATTAAAGTATATTACATAATATGGGTTTTTAACAAAATAACCAGTATAAAAATCAGTTATATACCTGATTGAACTTTGTGTCAGTTTTATTTAACAGAGCTTTCTCCCAAAATTATGTGAACCTAAAAAAATCAAGTAATAACTAGCATTTAACACAAGTTCAAATTGTTATTGGGTTATCACTTGTCAGTGTTTAAAATTGATTATACAGAATTTATAAACAAGTTAAATTTAATAGAAAATCATCTAGGCGCATATCGGACACGAATTAACTTAGGGCTTATACGTTAGATATAGGCGACAATATCAAACTTATAACACCTCTCTTTTCGTCGGGAGTTAAAACTTGTCTTCTAATTTAACTTGAACATTTTACATTTTTTTTTTTAAAAAACGCTTCTCTTATCATTGTGTACCAACTTAGCCCCATATATTCATTTAAATATATGCTTGACTTTCAGCAACTCTGAAGCGACATGATATATTGGTTATACCGTAGAGTGATGAACATTGTTTCGCCGGTACTGTATGAGAAAATAACTATTAAGTATGAGTACGAAAAGCAACGCCATTATGTTGATTTAACACGAAAATTCACACGTGTGTTTTGGAGACATCCAAATTTCAGAACCGGTAATATATTTACTATAAGCGCACAACAATTACAATAATAACAAGATTAAACATCTATTATACGCAAGTTCTAGATACGTGCATGAAAGAAGACCGTGAAGTGAAAGGATTGAACATGAATGTGAACAAAACTAAGTGATTGAAAGGGAAGATGTATAAAGTGTGAAATATGGGTAAATGGAAAATTTCTAGAACATACACACATATCTTCACGCCGTATCTCCAACGGGGTAGTCAGAGAGGACGCGCCAAGCATCGCGGTCCTTACATAGTTCTATCCTTCTTCAAACCTCATCATTCTTCTCACACAATTTCGTCTAGGCATGCGAGTGATTTTGACATTTCCATCTCTCCCCTCCCCATCCTTTCCCTAAAGTGTGGCAAAGCACCCAGCACCCGTGATTCCCCTCTAACACTCTGGCTATTTGATCTCAATAAATCAGACTTGATTTCTGTCTTGGTCTTGGTCTCTGCTCTGTAGATTTTCTTCATCAGTCTTTCATTCACTTGTTCTAGACATTTTCCACGTACCCAAATCTCACATTTCGTCTGTACCGTTTCCTTTTTAAATACCAGAACCTTAGTTTTGTTCACTAATATGTATGAAGTACGCCTAGAATAAGTGAATGAAATTGTATAACTGGGGAGTGTGTTTTCGAGAGATGGAAGGTGTGAGTTGGATGTGGAGGGACGGGTAGCAGCTGTCAATAAAGTGAACGGTGCTCTGTCCGCATTAGTAGAGAGTGTGAATATATCTAATTCAGCCGAAAAGGTATTATACGATGCGATGTTGGTTCCAACTTTATTGTGCGGTAGTGAGGCCAGGATATCCCTGAAATCTAGTGAAAGTGAGATAGATGTAGTAGAAATGCGATCTCTTAGAAATATGTGCGGTGTCACCCTTCGGGACAAATAAGCAATGAAGTCATACACAGTATGACAGGGTTGAACTACAGTGTTATTGTAAAAATGAAGAAAAGTATGCTTAGATGGTTCGGGCACATGAAAGAATGAGTGATGAAAGACTGACGAAGAAAATATACGGTGCGAAAGTGAGTAGTAAAAGAAGCCAAGGAAGACCAAGGCTGACTTATGAAGATCAAATAGCCAGAGTGTTAACCGATGCAAATGTTAAAGCACTCGCATACCTAGGCGAAAATGGTTGAGGTGAATGATGAGATTTGAGGAAGCGAAAGAAGTATGTAAGGACCACGACGCTTGGCGCTCCGTTTTCTCTGACTGGGCCGTTAGGGATACAACGTGAAGATATGTATGTATGTTTGCACAAATCGTAACAAAATAGAACTGTAACCCAATAATATATATACATAACATGCTGTATGAAAAAAAAATTACATTATCTTACATTATTGAAACAAATATGAAAAAAAAATTTTCGCGTTATTTATTCGTGAATACTCTTGTAAAATGCAATTACTTAAAGTTCTCTCTGAACCTACGAAAACTAAACGTGCGAAAGTCTACATTTTCATTTTATGTTGTGTCAAAAATTCATGTACTCTAATTCATTTTTGATTACGCAGGAGAAATCTGAACAGATACTCAGCCCCCTGGGGGAGAAACTGGGGTATATGAGGCTTTTACCGACAATTGCTGTAGCGGTGGTCCTCCTAGGTGCTAAATTATTGTTAGTAGTTTGTGAAAATGAGCGAACACCGTGGCGCCACAATCGGTTAATATGATATCCGTGTGGACAGAGTTATTGCATGGAGAGGAGAACATTTGCTTTTGAGGAGCCGTCGAATGCGATCGTCTGACTTCCTTGGCGCGACAAAACTGTCGTTTCGCTCAATGATTTAATTAGTGTCACTATTTCATTATGAAAGTTATTAAAACCCTGATTACCCTTTTAAGTGCGATTGATCTTTTCATTGCGAAGCACATCGACCCAGATCCCGTAACAAAGTCGATGACGGCGGCTCACCTAATACTTAAATTGCCCACAACCCGACATATATAAACTGAGGTAGACCTGTCCTACTCCAAGAAACGAACATTTTTGTGCTATTGTATAGACTCAGGTGTCACCCTGCGGAAATCGATTTCATGTGATGAATTCCTATAATCCCCAGCTATTTTCCACTCAAACTCCAAAAACCACCAATCGACACGCGTTTCGCCTCCCAATGAAGCATCCCCAGGATATATTCAGACTCGGCCAGCCAACCAGCACCGAATAAATTTTTGTGCTATCTTTGACCTAAAATATCGATAATATTACACACACAAACAAATAATATTTATGTAAGTGTAATTTGAAGGCAATATATATGAAAACAAACAGAGCAAAATAGAAAGTAATTTAAGCTTTTTCTAATTTTAAATAATACTTGTCGTAGAACCGCGTGATGTATAACAATAACAATATTTCGCACGCACCAATGTTAATTATGTCTATTTAGCGCTTCAGAATTTGTGTGCAAAACGATCAACCTCAGTTTATATACAAGTCTTTGCTTTAAGATCCTCGCTCACTTCCAAATTCTGTACCCCACTAGTGCAGCCTCTTCTCGTGTAGTTGAGATTTATTATATAGACTCTCTGACCTCTTTGGTTAAGAATTCCAAATTCAAATTTATAAATTCATTTAGCTGGTACATTTGAGTTTTGAAAACAGTCATTCATTTGTTTTTTTCCTCATCATTTTTTTTTGGCGTCGCTTATTACCGCACAATGGAAAACATGAAATATCGGTATATTTACGAGTACGAGTTCTACCGTGGCACCAGTGCTGCAGAAACAGCTCGAAGGATTAATGATGTGTACGGCGCTGGTGTCGCAAAAGAAAACACGGTACGTTTTTGGTTTCAACGTTTTCGTTCTGGAAATTTCGACCTTCAGAACCAACCCCGTGGACGGCCGTAGACCAAAGTCGAAAATGAAGAATTAAAGGCTATTGTGGAAGCGGATCCATCACAAAGCACCTCAGAGATAGCTACAGGCTTCGGGGTAAGCGATAAAACTGTATTAATCCACTTGAAGCAAATCGGGAAAGTAAAAAAACTTGAACGATGGATACCTCACGAATTGAGTGAATCGAACTTGCAAACACGCGTCGACTGCTGTGTTACTTTGCTCAACCGACACAATAATGAAGGGATTTTAAATTGAATCATTACTTGTGATGAAAAGTGGATACTGTACGATAATCGGAAGCGCTCGTCGCAATGGCTGAACCCTGGAGACCCAGCCAAATCCTGCCCTAAACGAAAATTAACTCAGAAAAAGTTACTTGTGAGTGTTTGGTGGACTAACGCCGGTGTCGTTCACTACAGCTTTCTAAAATCTGGCCAAACGATTACGGCAGATATCTATTGTCAGCAACTGCAAACCATGAAGGAAGAACTAGCTGCTAAACAACCGAGATTGGTCAATCGCTCTAGGCCAGTGCTGCTTCACGACAACGCAAGACCACACATAAGACAACTTCTTACAAGGAAAAAAATTCAACTCCGATGCGGCAGTCCAAACCGCCGTCAAAGACTTTATTGATTCTCGGCCCCATGGTTTTTTTACTAAAGGGATCAATGAACTACCTATGAGATGGCAAAAGTGCATAGATAACAACGGTGCATACTTTGATTAATTAAATATATTTTACAAAAAAAAATTGACTTTATATTCCTCCCGTACAAAACGCCAATTTTATATGTAAGGACCCAATATATACGCACATTTAACAACTCCGTATCGTTACTCGGTCGGTTTTCTCGCAGACTGTCCGTTAGCAGAAGGCAAGCGAACTTCTCGGCGACAGCTCGCAATCAACTGAAGCGTCTGGTTGCGAGAGGAGCGCGCGTCATAAGTAATTGATCCACGTGATGTGTTGTATCCAATTCTCGACAATTCATTGATTATGCATCCTCTATTCGCTGAGCTGATCGCGTGACGTACACTAGTTGGTCTGAGATGTCAACTCATCATCATCTAGTTGACAACCCGTTGACAACGGGGTGTTAAATGGCATCAACCTTCATCCAGCCGAATGAGAAATCGCATAAGTTATTATGTATAATTAGCAACGAAAATAGACTAGTTAATTGCAATATCTTAATAAATTATCATTAACCAACTAATAATATGCAATATATCTCAATTAAAGAGCTGTTTGTGCCAGAAACAATAGTACACCAACAAAAGCAAGACATTTATTGTCTTCATGCCTTACCTCACATGTGTTTGATGTTTATTACTCTAATATTTAGCTAATAGAGTGTTAAACGCCACGTGTGAAATATCTAATATAGATTTATTGCCCATAAATTCAAACAAGTTTATTTAAAGATTTCCTATATCTATACTTAACATTATTATAAGAGAGAGAGAAAGCAGATTTTGTAAGTTCGTTTATATGTGGGAGTAATCTCCGGAACTAGTGCACCCATTTGAAAAATTCTTTGACCATTTCAAAGGTATACTATTTCAGATAGACATAGGCTATGTACTATGAATTCCACCGTAGCAAAGTCAGAACGGACTGCTTGTAACTTAAATAAATTTGGATTAAATACTTTTTGGTAAAATTAAATTGAAAACCGAAACTCGAAGTTAAGACATGTAATTGCTTTGTGTTTTTATTTTATAAATCTTAATTTTTATTATAAAAGTAAAGTGAAATGTATTTTACATATATTGAAACAGTTTTAACAAATATTGATGGTGTAGTGTATGTAGGCATATGCAAACACTGTCTCGTATGTTTACATACGAGTCGATACGTCAGTATCACGCGAGCCGGCGGCGAGAGTGGACGTGGTGCGACGTTGTACGTATTGTCAAGCCAATGCTTCTAAGTTAGGGCAGAGAAGACGGACCCCACACGTGGCTCTATTTACAAGCCAGGAAACACACCTTTGCGTATTCTGCGACTGTGGACAATTATTTGATTAGCACTTGCTAAATCTATCTATTGTAAACCAGTACAATGTTATTATTGTCAACCAGTAAATAAACAGATTTTTGATTTTATTTTATTGATTTGATTTCTGCTGTTATAGGTTAGTTGAATACTAAAAAACTGGAAATTTATATACATGACATTACAGTGGTTAAAAATTTTGAATACAGATCTTAAAGAAGCTACTTTAACTTCATCGAGTACATAAGAGTTGGGTTGGGTTGGAATTTCAATAAGGATACAGAGATAGTTAGGTTAGAGGGAGAGCGTTACAAAACACAGAACAATGACATCACAAATTCACAGTGACTACGCCTGGCGTTGGGAGTGACAGAGACAGAACATATCCTTATCTCGTTCCCGCTACTTATTTAAAAGCGAAGAAACCTTATATATTTCATAGTCTGTGAAAATTTATTTTTTCACGGTCAGAAAAAAGCAGAAAAAGCATTTTCGGTTTTTCCAGATTTTTTAAACTTTCTGGGCAACTTTTACAATTTTTTTTCCATATAAACTTTACTTGGAATATTACAAATATAAAAAAATTGTCAAATTGACCCAGACGTTCATAAGTTTTACGGTTAGTAACGGATATTATTTTATTTTTATTTAAGTAGATGATAGTGTGTGAGGAGAATGATGAGATTTGAAGAGGTGAAAGAAGTTTGTAAAGACTGCGAAGCCTAGCACTCCATCCTCTCTGACCACCCCATTACGAATACAGGCTGGGGATATGTATGTATGTATAATATAAATACAGCGTACATACTACGAACCATAAATAAGAGAAAACCTGTTACTTCAGCCTAATTTTTTTGTCGTTATTCGGGCCGAGATTCGAACCTGAGACATTTCAAAAGAAAAACATTTGATAAGAAACTGTATCTGCTTTTTAGTTCCCTTCGATGTCAGCTTTAGCGGTTCCAAATCAAAAATATTCTTTTGTTTAGTGGCTTCATGGTATTTGAGTTATGGCATGTTATGGTTAGTATTTCTTTATGTATTATAATCATTTCGATGTTACATTATATAAGAAAATAAAAAACAAACATTTATGTTAATGCATTCCTTAAATAAATGTAAATAAGGCATCGGATGCTAATGCTGTGCTCAAATGAACCGCGGGAAGTATCTCACATGGCGCAGAGTTGATGGCATCGAGCAGATAGAGCCGGCAAAATCAGATAACTCAGGGGAGTATTTTTTTGCTGATCCATTTCAAATTCTTGGCAAGTTTTGCTTTCGAAGTGTACTTAAGAATAGAATGAAATAACAATTTTTGGACATAAAACTTAGTCTGTTACTTTAAGTAAGATTACGACGATTTCATAGCGCTTTGATTTATTTTCGGATTTATGTCTCGGTTACGTTACAAATATTTTTCTATTCGATAAATTGTTTTATAATAAAGTCACCGGGGAATTCAGAATACCGTTTATTTATTTATTAAAGTTACTGAAAATTACCATTAAAATTCTTAATAACTGTATTATAATTATGCAACAAGTGTTAAATGATATATATGCCTATAGAGAGTCTGTATGTTTGTCATAGCTCATTCTGTCATCATTGCACCTGAGCTGAAATTTGGCACTGAGACGTGAGACACTTGAAATTAAATGAAAGGAATTTTTTAACCATTTTAAGTTTATAAAATAGTTTGTACGAAATTGCTTCGGAACCTTAAGTTAATTCGTATTCGACACTCTCATAGCAGGTTTATTAAAATGTGGACTGTCTGTTACTTTTGTAGCTCTATTCCGGAGCGTCTAGGGCGATAGTCGCTTATTTGCCCCCAATAATTATTTACACATCACAAAAGCCGTTCACAGCCGGCTTTGCTCGACTCTCGTCAGTTACAAGAATTTGAATAAAGGGCTTTGCCGCTGTTGTTCAGATCTCGACCCGTCTAAATGTTCCGAAATGTACATGAATTTGCAGAGGTGAATTGTTTGTAGAAGAGCCGCGTCATGACGCCCCTCTAGATGCTGGCTGTTGAAAGCCTTCCATACAAATGTTGCATTAGTTCATCATTACAGCTACGAAAATCTGAAGGTCTGCTAGTTGTCTACAGTTCTAAGAAGTGGTCGCAAATTTAGAAAGCTTCTACTATTTTTTGCTATTTTAAATAAATCTATCATTTACAAACTACGCGCAGTTTGTCCGAAGATCAAAATGTGGAATCGAATATAGGTTCTACGGCAGGAGCTTTAGGAAGTTCTAATATTGTTTACTACAATATCTACTAAAATTAACATTCAATACTTCTTTCTTTGTATCTATGTGGCATTAGATTACTATCAATTTCAAAGCCTTGCTTGAAAGTTTGGAAAACCTCTGTTACGATTTTCTGCTATCACGAAACCTACAAATCAAACAATAGAGTTACCTCAGATAAAGTTGAGTTGAAATAGATTGTATACAATAGATAAATCTTGTACAAAAAGCATGAAACTTTTTAGTTTTCATGTTTAAAAAGAAAGAGACACAATGTCTATATGAAAAGAGAAGTATCTTGAAATGTGGAACTATTTTCATGTAACACACAGAACAGAATTTTGGATGGTAGCTTTACTTGAATTTGACCAAGAATTAAAAGGATTCTTAAGATTATAAAGAAAAATATTACAAATACAGTATTTGGTTTTGTTTGCTAAACCCATTTTCCTTCAAATCACTTTCGAGTTAAAAGATAAAATCTGTGAAAATGGTACTATGGAATGTAGCATTGTTATAAATAAATAGTCATATAATGTAACATATATTCATAATTATATAGAACTCATACGTTCAATTAGATATATCAATTTGTGGAAAACATTGAGAGTGAAAATCATTTATCATACAGACGAAGCAGTAACAAAAAGTTAGTGAAATGAAAGTAAATCCAAATTAAAATAAGATTTTATTAAATAAATTTTATTACGATTAAAACACTGTCAAAGAATTGGGTTTTTACTTACGTTGAATAACTTGTCACAATTAAAAATTAGAATTTAAGTTGTAAACAGCATATTTGGCATCCCTGCCCAAGCGCCTAGGTTGGAGTAAACGAGGCACGAAATAATGCTTAATTCCGATCCACTTGCTTCTTATTTATCTCAATAATCCGATTAAAATATTCCTTTTGGTAGAAATTTTATGTGGGGCCACAAAAACATTGAGCTAATTACTTTCATTTCAAGTTATGTGGTAGTTAAAAATTGTGTGGTGTTCTTTAACTAAACACTAATTAAAATGTCTTGCTGAATTAATTTATTGTGTTAACGAAGTTAAATAATGTCTAAATATAAATTCAGAAATACGTATATCCTTTGAATTATCTTTATCTTTATATTTTTATGAAGTAGAGAAAAATAATGGAAAAATGAAGGAATTTTTAAAACTTTTGTTTTCGGATGGTTACCTCTCTGAAGACAATTTCAAATTTCGTTATTATTGTAATACAGTGAACAATTTTTTTAAATCGGTTTTTAATTAAATTTTAATTATTATCGAATTTATCGATGCAATCAAAATCGCTAATTTAGTGGCCGCGCCGAGCATCTTTCGAGAGGCGTAAGCTCATTAAGGATGTCGCTAGCAAAGATTGCTTTAATTCCGCAAATGACAGAGCTTTATTCAGCGACTCTGTGCCGCCTGCTGAGTAAATAAAACGTTATACTGTAAGGCAGTGTTGCTTGATTTTCCAACTACAGACACAGTTTTAGGGAATTAAATTCACACGCTATTGTACTACAAAAAAATTGTTACTTTTCCTCTCGTCCTTATAAAATACTAACAAAAATTTTTAAAAATTAAAAAGGAGAGCTATAGCATTTAAGTATCTGTCGATTCTTCTCAATACCGGCCCAAATTAATGGTTTTAAAATATTTCTTTAAAAATATTTTGAATTCGACTTTGAAGACTCCACCAAAAATTAAAAAAATTAAATTATATTATGAATAAATTTTTACAATTTACCTAATATGCATTATCGGGTAACGTCGTATTAGATTACATTTATCGGTATCGAATTCTGTAAAACTGAAGAATTGTCTTATGTCATCGATTTAAACTTCGAGAAAATTATGATGGAAATTTTTGTCTTATCCTAGTAATTGTCATCTCATGACACTTTGCGACACAATTGTGTCTGTGTGCCTCTTCGCTGAGTCGTATAGTATACGGTGATTAGCGACTCCGCATTTGCCTTGACGTGATTATTAAATTTTAATCCGCAATTAAGGAAACTGAGATGTTTTCTTAGGCTAATAGGGTCATTTGTACTGTGAACTAATCAGAACACTTGCTAGTGAGATTATCTACACTACTGAGTACTTATACAATTGGCGTATGATGAGTACTTACATTTTAACTGTTACTTCAGTATTTGATACAATCATCGAGGTTAAGCTACTTTACGTGAGATTCTTCACTGGATTTAGTGGTATCCATATTAAACGTATCTATATTAAACGATGCCTTATAAGGCACGCTAGGTTTGCTAAACAGCAGCAGTCATTAAGTTGTTGGAGGCTTATGCGAGGCTTTGAAATTATTTTCGTTATTTTTTAAAACCTTGTATTTACAGGAAATAGTAGTCTGATTAATTATGAGACCATTTTTGAATTTAATATTAATTTTTCATAACAACTAATTAATTCGTATGTTTGTATAATAGCGTTACTTGATTTATTTGAAATAGAATGTATAAAATATAAAAAGGTTCAAACAGTAAGCTTGTATGCTCCTTTCACTGGCTTTTAAAAAATATGAAGATGCTCTTCGCAACGAATAGAATAACAAATCTTTTATATATAACGATAAAGGCTAATGTAATGATAACAATTTTCAAGAAAGAAAACCTATCGAATACAACAAAGTTAAACATAGAGTTTGGAAAACTGCGACACGCTTTACATAGCTTTCGTCATTCGAGGAATTTACGTAATTCAATAGAAAAGTTTGGAAGGTTGACACCATACACCTTCCTGAAATTGTAAACAAAATTACAAGTTTCGTGTCTCGCGAGTGTGACAAACAAGATCGTACAGGCAAAAACTTGAAGTTTTAAATTTAATTCTGTGAGTGATGAGGAGAAAGATGACAGAAAATTCGAGTATTATAATTACATTTCCATCGATGGTACTGAAGTATTTCGGCAGGTCATTTAAAATATTAAATTCCGTAAAATTAACTGTCGGTTACACTCTTCAACTCTCTTTCTAAAAAATTGTGTCGTTAAAATGTGAATTTTTCAGAATAGTACAAATGTTAAACAGTTTTTGATTTCTTTCAATTCGATTTGATGGGTGTACGAGGGGTACGCCTGTAAAGGTATTTGCTTTCCTTGACGATTGAGGAAAAACGTACGTCCAATCGGAGTAATCTATAAAATGAGTATTTGTTCGAGTAAAATCAAATTGAGCAGTTTGTCACAGAAATTTTAATGTACGAGATGACTTTAAAAACTTAATTTTTAATAAGGTAAAATAAAAAAAATTTAAAAAAAAAGTAGTTAGTTAACTCTTTTCAGATAAAAGTGTTAAATGTCTCACGATAGATTCTAATTTAATTAATAATGTCAAACTATTGAAAAATAAAGGAAATGTTAAAAATTAAAATTTTAGTTTCAAAATAACAACATCAAATAACTTTAGCATCGTATGTTGTCATTAATATTCGTGTCATTAGATCGGACGAAGCACATGTTACAATGTTACACGTATATATTTTTGTGTTAATATTGTTGATATTAAAGCCTAATAACCCTTTTTCATATATTCGTTCTTTTTCATAATGATCGCTTCGGTTGGATTACAGCGATCGTGATCACAGACTGACCGATGAGTTCAAAAAAGCCTTGCAATAAATATTAACACTATATAGACCCGGTTACATTGACTTTGGGCTTTTTGATCTTCATAAATCAGCCTTGGTTTTCCTTGGCTTCTTTTACCACTCGCTTTGTAGATTTTCTTCGTCAGTCTTTCATCAGTCATTCTTTCTATGTGCCCAAACCATCTAAGCATTCCTTTCATCACTTTTATTTTTTATTTCTAATAGAATGCATTTCTACTGCATTTATCATACTTTCACTCGATTTCGGGCATATTCAGGCCTCACTACCGTACAATAAAGTTGGAACCTACACCGCATTGTCGATGGCCATTTTGGCAGTGTTAGTCACGCTGCCTACTAATGCGGACAAAGCACCATTCACTTTATTGCCAGCTGCTACCCGTCTCTCTCCATTCAACTCACATCTTCCATCCCTCGAAAACGCACTCCCCAAATACACAATTTAATTCACTTGTTCTAGACATTTTTCATGTAACCAAATCTCACATTTCGTCTGTACCGCCTCTCTTTCAAACACTAGAACTTTAGTTTTGTTCACATTCATATTCAATCCTTTCACTTCACATTCCTCTTTCATGCACGTGACTAGCCTCTGCAACTATGCTTCTGATGGCGCTATAAGCACAGCATCGTCAGCGTACTATAGGTAGTTTACCACTGTATCATCACATATCATACCACTCATACTACCTTTCAATGTCTGGAGGCAACTGTCCAATTACAGCACGAAAATTTAGGCGGATATCACACAGCCCTGTCTGACACCTGATCAAACTTCGAAACAGGGCGACATGTCACCTTCTATCTTTACACAGGGTTCGATATAATGACCTCACAGTCCGCAGCAAGGGGCCGTCCACGCCATATTCAGGAAGAAGACTACACAGTTTCTTTTGCTTTGTCGAATGCTTTTTCAAGATCTACGAAAGCGCAGAA
The DNA here is from genome assembly GCA_907165235.1 of Zeuzera pyrina. NCBI lineage: Eukaryota > Metazoa > Arthropoda > Insecta > Lepidoptera > Cossidae > Zeuzera > Zeuzera pyrina. Next base: position 26,451,433 of record OU015620.1, on the reverse strand, counting down.
AACTTTCTGACCTATGGCCAGAAACTTCCCCACGATAACGCGAAGCGAGAAAATCTGATCCAAACAACCCCTACCATTCCTAAAACCACCAAAACATTTATTTATAATTTTATGATAAGTTGTGAAAGTTTGAACACATTAATATTAAATATTTACAATACAACATTAATGTAAACTGCGAATTTACTGGTTTCACTTTGACAATTTAAATTTCAATTGTATAAGGGATATAATCCATATTATTTCTTTTAGGAATGTAGTATGTGCAGTATATAAAAGCTAGTTTATAGACTTTAAACTTTTCAGTTCTTTTTTGTTAATGTCTTGAGAGCGACTGTGATACTATGTATCAAAATAATTTTCAGTAATATGTTAGAATATAATGTAAGTGGTAGGTACATGGGAATTTATATAAATATTTAAGAACATTAGGGATGTAGTTTTACTTAAAGTCTCTTCATATTGTGAGTTGTAGTTTTCTGTTTATACACCAGTACAAAATTAAAGTGCAATAACAGCGACACGGAATTTTTCCTTTGAATGAATAGTTATTCAAGTATTCTAATTTGACAAAATTGCTACCGTATTTCCAGGTAGACTAAAAACAAGGATTGCGCATATGTAATTAAATAAACGTCTCTGACGTATACCAAAAGGAAAAGCTCCCTCGAAAAATCATTAACAAAAATCATTTCAAATCTAGCTAATTCCAGATGTTGGTCTAGAAGCAGTCGGTAGAATACTGTGACGTCACGACCGCACTCAATCCGCTAATGGGTCCTCTGTGTGTCCGTGCCGCCTCGTGAATAATGTAGAGGCTGCTGTACCGACCGACACAGTTACGTGCGCCGCTAATTTGTGAAATAACTGTGTATAAAAAGTGGACAAAGCAACGCGCTTGAACGTCGCATGAATAACTGAGAAATGAAGTTTATTATAACTCATTGGTGATAATGAACATCGACGAAACAATAAAACTTCTCTTATGTACTTATTATACGACAGGTAAAGTAATATGATCTGTTTCGACATTAATGCTTGTTTTTAAACTTTCACGACTTGTACACATCTTCTAATACTAACTAAACGGTTGTATGTCCTGTTTACACTTTAAGTTTAAATGCCTTTTTTATTCCGACAGTGCAAAAATCTGCAAACAGCGACAGCTACGCGATCACTACGCGATCGGTGACTAATTTTAATAAAGTGTTGGTATGTATGTATGACGATTGCGTATCTATTATTATATGACCGTAACATGCACTACTTGCGGTATATTTAACGCCACTATACAAATTACATTATGCAAATTCTTGTTTTGACAGCAGATATCGCGCGATATCGGCTGTCGCATGCTGATTGCAAGTTACGTAATAATCGTGCGGATTGGACCAGATCGTGGTCACGGGCAGACTGATAACGTTGAGTGTTGTCTTAGTAGTGTGCGGTTTCTGGCAACTATCCACGTAGTCTAGACGTAGCGTAGACGTCGTTAGTGTAGTGTGTCGAAGTACCGACAGAGACAATTATGAAAAAAAAATGAGATGATTGAGTGTAAGTAGTTTAAGTTATTTAAAGCGGAGTGAAGTTTGAATGTCATTGGTACTCCCTAAATTTGTTGTGTATTAAAGTGAGTTCCGAGTTTAGTTTTGAGCCACAACTGTCGTTGTAGCCAAAAATTTACTATAAGCGCCCGCGCATTGCTTGTACAGTACCATGTGCGATCCCGCTAGCGACCAATAGGGTAGGAATTCATCGATATCATAATAATATCGTTTACTACCTCTCATAACAACACAATTGTCGTTCGGTTTGTTACAACAATACAGACCAAAGTTGTGATCACAATCACGACTGGATGCCGGTCATAATTCTATGTGGTAAATATCACATAATTACTTAGTTTTAAAGGCATAAATAAGTTACCGTAATATTTTCTATCGAGAATACTAAGTTTGAAACAATGTAGTACATTAGTTAAACTTGTTACGTATAATAGATACTGAACTCAGCGGTAGTGGATTGTGACATAATTTATTAATGAAATAAACATATTACTGCGGGAGGTGGTAATAACCGTTATTTTTAGACAGTCTTCTCGTGTTTCAACAACTTTGTAAAACACCGAACTCGATTTTAATGGATTATGACATTGATAAAGGCGTTCAGTTCTTCTCAAACTGAGATGATATACATACATATCTTTACTCCGTATCCCTAACGGGGATACGGAGCGCCGAGCGACGCGGTCCTTACGTACTTCCTTCCTCAAATCTCATCATTCTCCTCACACATTATCACCTAGGTATGCGAGTGCTTTTGACATTTCAGTCGGCTAACACTCTAGCTATTTGATCTTCATAAGTCAGCCTTGGTCTTCCTTGGCTTCTTTTACTACTGAGATGATATGAAGTAGTAAAACTATTTTACTGATCTGTAAGCACGGTAGTTAGGGAATCTATATTCCAAGCAGCAGGTTCCGCCTACGATTTCAGGTTTGGTCAATTAGGGTAACAAATTATGCCAAACTGTCTTGAAGTCTGGGTGTTACCGGGTGCTGCTGTCCCAGTCCGTTGTGTGTTACAAGTACAAACCCAAGTTTAGTTTGGTTCACAGAATTGATATAATTTTCTGCGGTTTTTAGGCTTCCGTACTTCAGAGGAAAAAAGGAACCCTTATAAGGATCACTTCGTTGTTCGTCCAACGGTCTGTCTGTTAAGACCCTTTTTCTCAAGAACGCGTAGAGGTATCAAGTTGAAATTAATATCAAATACTCAAGTTTGCTATTCCTTGTAACTGTGAAAAGATCAAACTTCTAAGTCAACGCAATCAAAAGATACGGCAGTTTATGTTGCATATTTCGATACTCCAGAGGGAGTCAAAACCTGTAGTACTTCCTGTTGATCTACAATCATGAAATTTGACAAGAAGTAATGTCTTATAGCACAAGTAAAGAGAAAAATCCAAAAACTGTAATTTTGTATTTATTTGTCATTACAAACTTACGTTTGCAGTTGGCGAGTATGGGAGAACGTGTCTTTTAACTACAAAATTAAGTTTGTTTTTTAATTTTGAATTCGACATGTTATTTTGGTAAATACACGGTACAAATACATCGTTAGGTGACACAAAACCATCGGTGCGCGAGTACGACTCGAACTTGGCCGGTTTTTTTGTATTTATTATTTTAATTTCTTAGTTTTTCTTCTAAGTAAGTAACAAGTACTCGTAGTCATGATTTAAATCACAGCTTGCTTGGATAGTAGAAGATAATTATTATTATTTACATACTTAAAAACTTTAAATATAACTTCACAAAATCATGTCATAAATCATATCGAATCGTCATCGCAAGTTAAAACCATACGCACTGAATATTTGACTTGTTGTTACTTTCAAAACATTACACCTCAACTAAGATCTCTCCAAAATGAGAATCACCACTCGACACTGACTATTAATTATAGACGTATTATTAATCGAATGTAGAAAATATAAATGCTTATTCAATTTGCGCAAGAGTTCCGTACGATATATACAGAATAGCATAAATTAACTTGGCTATTAAAAGAGACTAGAGGTCGCCCTGTGGTCGAAATTCGACCGTAAGTATAAACTTATGATATAAAACTCTTTGGCGACAATCTCTACTCTGTGCGACTGTTTGATCCAAGGAGGTTACGTGTATATATGTTATCACAAACTATTATGAGTTTCAAATTGACTGTCTTTTTGACATTGGCAGTATGAACGTAAACAATAAGTGATTTATTTAATTTAATGCATTTCTAATGCATATTATACAAAAATATTAGTTTTCCTTGTACTAAATTTCACACTTCTCCGTCTGTGCAATTTTCTTAATAAGGGAACTAAAATTTTCGCTTCACGTATTAATACATAGATAATGCTGCCAGTCTGCTGTCTGTATGGGTTTTCTTTAAATGCGCTTTATTCTTTTTGTTATTTTTATCCTTAAGATAATTCTTGATTCGTTATTTTTATTTCAAGTTTTAGATGTAAACGAGCGTATAGTATAGCATTATGCTTAAAAAAATCAAAATCATAATAAATCAATAAATTGTACACAATCAGAACGCATTATCGTTCCATTACGCTCCAAACTTTGGGGTCTTCCACTCGGCAAAGATCGCTTGTCACTTTTCGAGGCGTTTTATCGTCCGTTCTCCGCACTTGGTCGAAACTTTTTGCCCGGAATAGTCCTCCAATTGTCTGCCACTTTCTGCCACTTTTGTTTTTACCGGCGCCCGATTCAGGGACGAACGATAACTGAATATAAATTAGTTCGGTTGAAATAGGTTTGTAGGTCGCCAATGCCTTTTTGATATTAGTTTTAGAATCGTCGTGGGAAATCTTGTCACCTATGTCACGTTATTGTTTAAGTTTCATCCGATAAATATGATCGTGCTTACTTCTGATTAAGTTTCAAACTCAAACGTGCCAGTTTTGTGATCTTGGACACGTGATATTTTATCAAAATGAAATCGGTATTACTTACGCGTTCGTTCGTCTTTTGCAGATATTCTCAGAAACCATACGATGTAGAAATTTATAATAATACTTCGGACAATTACACAATTTGCATGACCCTGCATTAAGTACTAGGGTCGTACTATGGATACACAACGAACTGGAGAAACTCCTAATAACAGCCAGAGTCCAAGCCAATTTATAAATATTCGTATCCTAACTTCCTAGAACGCTGTCTTGATAGTTAGATGCCTTACCACTGCACCAGTGCAACGGGCCAGTTATTTATGTCTCACACTCTCTCAAAACATCTCTGGTTAAATTTGGTATAAGAAGCACAACAACATGTCCTCATGGTTGCCAAAGCATTCTAAAGTGTTGTCTAGGTCTGGACATTGAAGCTCTATGAGCCATAATGATACATCGGGTGGGCTGTTTGCTCGTTTATTTTTTCATAGCATAAAAAAAATTATCTACCCACATGCTGATATTTTTCAATTTTAAATATTCATGTTTATATTCAAGGAGTTGGCTACAATGTAGCCAATATTATTCGTATGTTTCCAATAGTTTTTCAACCCCTCGGGGGTTAGAGTCACAAGCTAGTTAAAAGTAAATGCAAGGATTGCCGGTTTTACACTCTACTGAACATACAATCATTTCAGTGACAAAGCTTTAAGGAAAAAAATTAAACCGGCTCCAAAAAAAACCACTGAAAAGTACAAGATAACTATCCTTTACTAATCAAAACTCGAATACAATAAATAACTATAAATATGATACACATACCTATATAATTAAATTTGACAGTACTGAAGTCGGTGCTAAACCTACCAAACTAATAAACTTTCTGTTATTGCACATTGATTTGGCACCGAGTTCTATAACTGTCAAATTTAATTAATAGGGGTGTGTTTATTTATAAAGTTATTTTTATTGTACTTGAGTTTTGATTAGTGAGGAATAGTTATTAACTTACTTCAAAAAAAGAGGAGCTTCTCAATTTGGTTGTATATTTTTTATGTCTGTTACCTCAAAACTCCGTCATTTACGAACCGATTTGGAATGTTCTTTTTTTACTTGAAAGAATTCCAGATTAGTTACATTTAAATTTCACTGGTATTGGAGCTTAGGTTTCGAGGATACACCAAATAGCGCTAACTGGTTATAACCTTTATTCATTTTTATTGATGATTCTCTTGTATGTAATTGCTCTGCAGAATTAAAAAAGAAGTTTAATTGTAGACTGCCCTAGATATATATTTAGGCCAAGGTCACTCAAAAGGGAGAATAAAAAAAAATTAATAAAAAAATTAAACTGACTTCAAAAAAGAACACAGAAAAGTATGAAATGACTATCCTTTACTAATCAAAACTTAAGTACGAAAATACTTTATAAACACGGTACATACACATACATACACAAATAAATACACAACTTCACGTTGTATCCCCACGGTACAAAAACCTATATAATTAAATTTGACTGTTATTGAAGTCGGTATCAAATCAATGTGTAACAACAGAAAGTGCATTAATTTAGTAGGCTTGATATTGATTTGAAAGACTTCGTCTTCGAAATCGCTGACATAGTTTTATTACGATACTGGGGTCGCCAGATTTTATTTATCTGTAAAGGGGTTGTGAATTCTAGAAGATTGAAAAACACTACCGCCGCTATATGAACTTGACCAGTCCCACCCTCACCCTTATTTTTAAAACTACTACAACTATCATTTAACAAAAATTAAGAAATTTAAAGCCATAAATGAACTTTTAAGGAAGTATACAATGTTTAGAGGTCTCCAGCAGTTAAGTTTACTATGATGCACTCAATATTTCGACAAATCTTTTTTTGGAGAACCGATTTGAAAATTGATTATTCCATCCAAATTATGTAACATAAATATGAAGGTCATAGTTGATTTGAATGAAATATAAGTTTGCCTATAATTAGTGAGATGCAGCTTCAATTTCATTAGCATATAGCTCAACTGCAGCAAGAACAACACAGAGTTCAACTCATCCCTCTGTTTGTTTTCAAGTTTAGAACTTGTTCCAGTGCGACGTGTGCATATGTAACCTTCGTTATCAATGTTCCAGGATCAATGTTCTTACGACAAGAAGTAATGTGTAGAGTTATTTTGATTTAACTTTATTTGGGTAATTGTAATGTCTGGTTGAATCCAATAGTGGACCAATTTAGTTATTTTTGTTATATAATAATATTTTTAAGTGGATATTATCTATTTTAAAAATTCTCATCTGCTCCAGTAGTTATTCATCTACAACAACAATTTATCAAGACACGATATTCATATTATAAATTTTAGAATAGATCTAATGAATGGTGGTCAATATCTGTGTGACTGTGTGACGCTGTGACCCAAATGGGGTAGTCAGAGAGGACGAAGCGCCAAACGGCGCGGCCTTTACATACTTCTTTCTTTTCTTCAAATCTCATCATTCTCTTCATGATGAATATGTGGCCAATATATGGGCGTATATTTATGAGAATTTCATTGCCAGATTTTTTAAACTACATTATAGTTTGATATATTCAATCAGTAATATAATAATCAATGTTTCAAATTTTCATGACTTTTACTTACATATTATTTTATTATACTTTCAGAAATAAACGGGTCTAAATTATGTTAATTTATAAGGTCAATAGTAATAATATAATATCATTTTATTTTAGAACCAGCTTAGTTATAATTAGTGCGCATGCGTTAATTTTTTACTCATTAAACATGTTTAGATTTTAAGTTTCCTTGACTACGTAACTAAGCAACAAGTTATTTATTTATTTAATTATCACAACTCTTAAATAAAATAACTTATAATTGTAATGCCAACTAACTTGCATTAAAAATTAAATATGATCTTTAAAAATTCTATTACTATCTAGTCACTATATTATTAATTAACTAAATTAATTAAAATGAGTTCTGAAAAATTTGACAGTGAAAAAGTTGAAAGATCGGTACAACTTATGTTACAAGGAGTTTTTATTATGGAAAGGACGAGAATTAATTATTTAATACGTAAGTGACATATGCGATGAATTTAGGCATATGCAAAAAACTTAAAGCATGCGCACTAGATTATTTACACATTTAGAAAGAACGAGAATTAATTATTTAATACGTAAGTGACATATGAGATGAATTTAGGCATGCGCACTAATTTATTTACACATTTAGAAACAACGATAATTTGGCACTTTTGTCCCTGAAAATAGGGCCGAAATACGAACTTGCGATCAAGGTATGATAAAAATACCTTTTTGTCCAGCCGTTTCTACTAGATTGCACCGATCGTGGTCACGGTAGGCACTCTGAAGTTTTAATTATTTTTCTGTTATCTCATATCCTTATATTATGGATCTTTATTCTCAGAGCTCAAACTTTTTTTTATTTGATCTAAGTCTCAGAGAAGTACCTTTAAAAAAAAGTTACTGGTGTTAAGCATGAAGTTTTAATATTATTATACTAAAGGCTGAAAGCCTTCTAAAATCCAAGTTTCTCTTCGCTTATACCCATCTAATTTTCATTAAAAAAGATGTTACGTTTATGCGTTGGCACTTCTGTTATTTAGGTCTAGAAATTTAACTCTGGTGCTGCGAATTTTTTAATGTCTATTTTTCCCTCACTTTCGTCTATAATGTTCACGATCCTGTCACAAAATGTAAATAAATGTCTTACGTCCCAGAACAAGCATTGATACACAGCTTTTTGTAAAGGTACAGCGTATTTTTCCCTTTAAAGCCCTTTAGCGTCGCTAAAATACCTACCAATTTCATTTCGCCGTCTCAATATCGCCTCAAAGATCCTTTTATCAAAATAAACTGTCACCGCAAAGAGAAACGGCTCCCCTTTCTCGGCAGAGTGGGGGACACCATTCATTAGGTGACAATAGAACCTCCGCACCTGTCCCCAGAGGATAACCGAACCACTATGCTTGTGGTTGGTTCTACAATACATTATTTTCATAGATTGTTAACGATGGTAACTTTAAATAATTCTCGTTCTTTTATCGCAACCCCTGTCTTCCTCAATGGGATTTAACAAGTGAAGTAATACAGGCAGCATTGGTATTAGAAAAAAAAATACATTCACTTCTGAATAATTTCGTCTTTGTTTTTATGGCAAAACTCCAGGGTTAGGGTTCCATCCAGGTCGAAACATTTTGTAAAAGAACTTTTCTTAATTGTTTCGTAGTCTGAGTGTTACCGGTCGGTTCAACATTTTTAATGTGTACTCATTTGTTCATTACTCCCTGAGCCATTAGTTTAGAGTCACAATATTAGTGTAATTGTAATGTATTCCTAAAACTTTTACTTATCATCCACTCAAAAGTGCAAACCCACTAATCGACAAGTGTTTTGTCTCCTAACGAAGTATCCCCAGAATATTCCATAGATCAGACTCGGTCAGCTAACTAACACCGACTTTTTAAAGTAATTAACGGCTGCGACTCCAGAAGCTTCATTAGTCGCCTCTTAGGACAGGCAGGGAATACCGTAGTCTTGTTCTTTGGGCCGGGCTACAGGGCTGACGGTCTAGGGCGAACATTGCCACTGCCTCGGCGACGTCGTCAGCAGGCATTTTGGCTAAGACAGATAAAAGACTTTATAGACAGCTTGAAATATCTGATGGTAGCTTTACCACCCATTTCCACTAATCCGAATCACTTCTTTTTTTTTGTGAGAAGAATAATGTGACTAGCATTGGTACTATATTTTATAGACTGACACATGTATAAACACTAAAGCTATTATATCAACTTATATCCAGTTTTGATAACGTGTTTGAGACAAAGCAGATAAACAGTTCCACGGATTACTTGAACGAGATAAATATACTTGACCTTGCACTTAATCTTTTTGTCAGTGAAGGCTTTATAATGTTTATTTCATGCTTGATAACTTCAAACAAACAAACACGGTATCCAAATGAATATTATGAACGACTTCTACGAATTTATTTGGATTATTTAGAAGTCACTGAAAGCGTTCCATCAGAGAGTTAGGCAGCAGCCATATGGTACGGTCTTCAAGTGTAGTATGAGTTCACTCTAATGGCGTGTTTTTGAAAGATTATTATCTATACTATACTGTCTCTTCTACAATATAATATTTTAAAAACGAAAAGTTATTTGTTTGTTCGAAACCTATTGACTTCAAATTTTGTACATAGATTGAGTATACTTCCAGTTGGATGTACACTCTGTTTGGACCAGTCAAAACATAGGCTACTGTTTTATGCTTATTTTTTTAATAATATTCTTAAATTGTACTGATATTTTGAATTCTATTACTCGTTGAAAATAAAAGTTAAAGTCTATTATTATTAATTAAGCAGAACGCTTTCAGATGCATTTTCCGCTTAAATAACAGTTTTACTTAGAGATGAAAGAAAGAATCAGTTTCTGGACTCCATAAATTGCCGATGTATAATTCACCCTCCCTTATGATTTACTATTCTATTAAATATTGTGTACATTGTCATAGATATTCAAAGAGAGGGTAGAACGGTGCTCCACAACTTTATTCGCGGAGTATACGAGGGTATGCAATTTGCTTGGGTTTTGTATCGTTTGATTTTTTAGGGTAAAAGGTATTGCGCCATTGTGCTTTACACAGGTTGAGCATGAAATCGTTCGACAAATCGAAAACAGTAAATTGTCTCGCGATAAACATTTGTCTTGTCGTACAATTAACATAAATATGAATTATCGAAATTACTAAAACATTATTACATAATTCCCGCCCCGAGTCAGGATGTTTATATATAATATGTATTTATTTACAAAAGAAAAGTATATAAGAAGTATATCAGTTGTCTAGTACCCATAACACAAGCGCTGTGCTGATTACTTTGGGACTAGATGGCGCTGTGTGAAGTGTCTGAGTATATTATTATTATCCAAAAAGCATTTGCGATTATTTAATTTTTAATCGACTTCAAAAAAAGGAGGAGGTTCTCAATTATTCGTCTGTATGTTGTTTTTTTTGTATGTTGTTTTTTTTTTGTATGTTTGTTACCTCATAACTCCGTCATTTATGAACCGATTTCGAAAATTCAAATCAATGTGCAACAACAGAAAGTTTATTAGTTTGGTGGGCTTGGCACCAACTTCAATAACTGTAAAATTTAATTATATAGGTATGTGTATCGTATTTGTAAAGTTATTTTAATTGTACTTGGGTTTTGATTAGTAAAGAGTAGTTATTTTATACTTTTCAGTGTCTTTTTGAAGACGGTTTAATTTTTTTATTCACTATGTCATTGCAAGACTCCGTAGTTAAAGAAATGACTAAAATAGAACCCTTATACTCCTAAGTTTGTCTGTCTGTCAGTATGTCATAGGATTTGTACTGCCATCTACGCATTCACGTACTGAGCTGAAATATGTTAAGTTCTGTAAATCTGTAAAGTATGTGATTGTCAAAAAAATTAAATATTCAATATTTTGGATCCATTTTGTTTTTTTCTTAACTTCAACGGTAATTTATTAAATTAAACTGCAGTTTGTCTGAAATAGCTGAACAACACTGAATTAATGGATATTCAACACGCTCTGCTGAGCTAACTAAGATTTACGCCATGGTGCAGTAAAATGTTTCTAATAAGGCCCATAGTGAGAGAACACGTTTCTGTGCCATAAGTCATCACTGGCAACACACACTGGTCGAAAACTTTCGACTTGAGGCATTGAGGTATGTCGGACAAGAAGACGTTACGCAATTTTCCGAACGCTGCCCAGCCGAGTGGGATTCGGCGATTGTCCTCTTTCTTGAAGTCGGACCTACCTAACTGGAGTACTTGTCCTAGGTAGACGTACGAGTCAACGACTTCAAGAACCGAGTTCCCAACTGAAATAGGGGTGGGTACAACATGGGAATTAGACATGACCTTTGTCTTGTCCATGTTCATTTTAAGACCTACCTGTTGAGAGACTCGATTTAGGCCTTCGAGCATCGTACTGAGTTCCTCCATCGACTTTGCCATGACCACGATATCGTCGGCAAACCGAAGGTGAGTGAGGTATTCGCCATTGATGTTGATGCCGAATCCTTTCCATTCCAGGAGCTTAAAGGCGTTCTCCAGAGTAGCAGTAAACAGTTTCGGAGATATTACATCTACCTGTCTTACGCCTCTCTTCAAAGGAATCGCCTTGGAGCTCTCTTCCTGTACTCGGACCGACATAGTGGCGTTATTATACAAACACTTCAAAACTTCGATATACCGATAGTCAATACGGCATCGTTGAAGAGACTCAAGCACAGCCCATGTCTCGACCGAATCAAAGGCTTTCTCATAGTCCACAAACGCTAAGCAAAGTGGCAGGTTATACTCCTGGGTCTTCTGTATAACCTGCTGCAGCGTATGTATGTGGTCCATGGTACTAAAGCCTTTTCGGAAACCGGCTTGTTCGGAAGGCTGGAAGTCATCAAGCCTGTGTTCGAGACGATTCGTAATGACTCTTGAAAACAACTTATAAACATGGCTCAGAAGCGAGATGGGTCTGTAATTCTTCAATAAGGTGTTGTCACCTTTTTTAAAGAATACCACCACCACGCCTCTGTTCCATGCTTCTGGCGTTATGCCCTCGAGGACGACGGTGTTGAAAAGCTTCTGAAGGACTTTAAGTACCGGTTTACCACCCGCTTTCAGAAGCTCTGAAGTGATTCCGTGTCACCCGGCGCCTTGTTGTTCTTAAGTTTGTTCAGGGCCATTCTAGTCTCGTACAGGCTGATGTCCGGGATGTCTTCGGTGAAGTGTCGGGTCAGCTTGGCTCTTGGGTCTTTAGCCGCGCTGTTTACAGGCTTTGCTACCGAGGCGTATAGCTGTCCGTAGAACCTTTCGATCTCCTCCAATACCTCTGCCTTGGTCGACGTTATACTGCCATCTTTTCTCTTCAGCTTTGTCAACTGGCTTTGCCCAATAGACAAATGCCTCGCAAACACTTTTGGAGCCTTTGTTCCGCTCTATAGTCTCTTCAATATGTTTAGTATTAAAGAGACGAATGTCGCACCGCACTGATTTAGAAATTTGTCTATTGAGCCGCCTGTATGACTTTGCATCATCGGAAGACTGCAGTCTTAGCGAGCGTCGTTCGGCCATGAGATTTAGAGTATGATCGGAAAATTTCTGAGGTCTATCTGAACGGCGGGGTCTAAAGAACTTAGAACCCACCGTTTGGACAGCTTGTACGAGCCCGTTATTGATCTCGTCCACCGACGCAAAGTTCTCCAGGCAAGCAAAGCGATTTGAGAGCTCGAGCTGAAAGTTCTCAGGCTTTGATATATGGGCATGAGTAGGTCGGAGCGTAGACTTCATCAGACGGGACCTTTCGAGTTTAACGTTAATATTCAGTTTGCCTCGCACAATTCTGTGATCACTACCGGTTTTTATCCTGTGGATCACGGAGACATCGTTGAATATCCGTTTTTCGCTAGTCATGATGAAGTCTATCTCATTTCTCGTAGAACCGTCGGGGCTCATCCAGGTCCATTTCCTGTGATGTGGCTTCTGGAAGAAAGAGTTCATCATGAAGAGTCCCTCTTTCTCCAGAAAGTCTGCCAGCCTCTGGCGCCTGGGGTTCCGTTGCCCATATCCAAATTGCCCCACTCTCAACTCATCATCGCTTTTTTTGCCCAACTTTGCGTCGAAATCTCCCGTAACATCCGTGAAGCGGATCTTAGACTTATGTATGGCCCGACTTACGTCCTCATACATAGCCTCCACTTCATCATCTGGGTGTGACGAGGTCGGTGCGTATACCTGAATAACCTTCAACGAATATCGTTTAGATATTCTGAGTATTAGGTATACAACCCTGCTCGACACACTTTCGATGGTAATGATGTTGTTAACGAGAGACTTGTGAACGAGAAAGCCGACACCATCTTGGGACCGTTGGTCACCTTCCCGGTAGTAAAGTAGGTTGCCGGATTTCAGGGTTATCGTGTCATCGCCCTCTCTACGGACTTCAGACAACCCCATAATATCCCATCGCAACCTACTCAACTCTTCTTCCAGTTCCGCAATCTTCTCGTCAGTCCTCATATTGCGCACGTTATATGTTGCCAGGGCCAGTTGTCGGGTGGGGTGGCAGCCGGATCTCTTCCGGCGATTCTTAGCACCCCGTGCTCCGCCGTTACCATGACCGCTGCCGGAGCCAGGAATAGCGGAGCTGCCGGGGACTGGGGGCCTGGTCTTATTTTTTCTTATCATTTAGGGGGGTTTTGCCCGTAATTGTCGCGCTGGGCAGGCGTGTTGGCAATCGCAGTGCGTAGCTCTCGCGACGGGGATGCTGCTGCCCATCCCCGCCCTGTTGCACTTGAGCTACGCTGTTTTGGATGGATATACCGCCATCTGTCGGTTCCGTAGTACCTCAGTCGGCTCTTACGACACCTGGTACAAGAGGGGGGTGCTATTCTACTCTGCCGGCAACCCACGGCACTACGGCAGTAGCCCAACGAGCCATGGAGAGGGCTATGCTCGGAGTTTCTCTGCGAGATCGAATCAGAAATGAGGAGATCCGTAGAAGAACCAAGGTTACCGACATAGCCCATCGGATTGGCAGGTTGAAGTGGCAATGGACAGGGCACATAGCGCGGAGGACTGATGACCGATGGGGTCGAAAAGTTCTCGAGTGGAGACCACGTACCGGCAAGCGCAGCGTAGGACGTCCACCCACAAGGTGGACGGACGACCTCATTAAGACCGCAGGATCGCGCTGGATGCAAGCCGCTACCAACCGGTCTTATTGGAGATCTTTAGGGGAGGCCTATGTCCAGCAGTGGACGTCCTATGGCTGAAAGGAGAAAGGAAGGAGGAGGAGGCAGTAAAATGTTACGCGCCAAATAAGTCGCAAAGTGACACTCGCCTCTTGCCAATAAAGGAATACTTAAGTAATTTAATGAAATTACGTGAATAATGCCCATTTGCAAGGAAGTCCATTAAAGAAACACAGTTCCATTACTAATAGATATCACGTTCATATGATCACTATAGTCTCGTTTTGAGAGCCTATGTTTGTCAAATCGGCCTTTGCAGCCTGAAATACTGTAATCTACCATCGCGTGCAATAAAGTCTGTCTCACAAATGTTTACAAAAATTTCTACATTATTTTTCCTTGAAAATTTCAAAAAAAATAAAAATCTTGAAAGTAACAAACAAAAATTTGGTTTGTCATAGGTCTGTCAAATGTAACAGTTGAACAGACTTAAAACATTGCGCATACTGATAGAGACGAAATATGTGTATTCCCATCCCTTTCTATTACAGGCTTACGCCATATATTTCTTCCAGTCTAACAATTCGTAACGTGTGAAAAACGAGATTTATTAGTGGTAAATCTGAGCTTTTAAAGATCGTGCTGTCACTTTTTATCAATATAATAGACAACCAATAAAGAGAGCATGATTTTTAATGGCGCATCAACTTTAAGGTCATGATTAAAGCAATTTGCTGTTAAATTATTTGTTTTTTAGATACATAACTACAAATTACTATGTTATAACGATTATTTCGTTTGTTTTAGTTTGAATTAGTTCCTACTTCTTTTTTATAAAAGAGGAGGCAAACGAGCAAGCTGGTCACTTGGTGTAGAGTGACATCCTCACTCATCGTTAACACACAAACTTTTAATTCCTATACTAATTAAAAGTTTGTATGTTAATTTATTGATGAAATATATATGTATTACTATTTATTTTATGCAACTAAAGAATAATATCATTATTAGATTATTACACACATACGTGATCCTCATTTGTGATTGATAGCGCCAGGGCCCAACAGAGTTACACTTTGATGGTATTTGTAGCAATGTTCAAATCATGTTCAAATAAATATTTTTGGGTTTAGAGGTTTCAGAGAAACCGGATAAGATATCTAGTCCATCGCCTAAACCACTTTCTTTTAATAATTCACATCTCTTGGCAGACATGTATGAAAATAAGCAAGTAAAATGTTTATAAATGTATAATGTTATTAAATATACATTTGTATAAGTTCTATGACGTGGTCGCATGATAGTGTTATTGTAAAAATGAAGAAAGGAATGCTTAGATGGTTCGGGTACATAGAAAGAATGAGTGATGAAAGACTGACGAAGAAAATATACAGAGCGAAAGTGAGTGGTAAAAGATGCCAAGGAAGACCAAGGCTGACTTATGAAGATCAAATAGCCAGAGTATTAGCGGATGGAAATGTCAAAAACTCTCGCCTACCTAGGCGAAAATGTGTGAGGAGAATGATAAAATTTGAGGAAGCGAAAGAACTATGTAACAACCGCGACGCTTGGAGCTCCATCCTCTCTGACTACCCGGTTAGGGATACAGCGTGAGGATATGTATGTATGTATAAGTTTCTTGTTATCCACTGACATGTATACATTATTACTGGACAGGCTTTACGAAGTAAATGACAGCTAATTTAGTGTGTCAATTTGAAGCACCACTTGCTAAACGCGAAGTTCTAGAGGACTAATTTTGATATGCTGCATATGGTTATTTTAGTTCCATATACTCTTATATATGTCGACCATATGTCGACAGCGCCAAACAGGCTTAAATCAAATAGGCACAAATATAGCTTGACAACCGCCAGTGTGGTAATATATGCATATCAGTGTTGTTATCTATTGTCTTTATATATGTAGGTCATCGACCTACAATACTGGCAATGTAAAACTAAAAATTTGTCACCTAAAGAGTATTCAATTGGTTACAACTCATTTAGTCAATCAAATTTAACTATGAGAACAGGTTGTCTGATTTGTGAGCTAAATATTTGAACACTTCATTGAAAAACGCGTTTGTTATGAAATTGCTTATTTAAATTACATCGCGTAAAGTTTATGTGCTTTATTTCAATTATAATAATGAACTTATGATGTCCGATGTGTGACAAAGATATTGTTTGCAGTTGCTTGTCTTGTAGGTCAATGATATTGGTGCCTATGTATCTACTTTTGTCCACAAAGGGACCCAATGCAGTCCACTGACCACTCGGGCTCTATAAACGGACAATTCAATTACAAGCAACGTGAGCCAGAATTTGGGAATGTAGGTCGGTATGGTGAAAGGCCTTTGGCAGCCCCGGTTTTGCGACCTTTTCTTGGAAATCTCTGTTATGTAAAGGCTCCCAAAAAATTCATTGTTTGCTTCTACATACTACGTCATTTTAGGAAATATTATTTTGGTATGGTAAATTAATTTTTCTCGCTGCAGTTGTTGTCGTATAGCGTCTGTAGCGTCTGTCTATAAATAATTTTTTTTTTGTCTAACATTGTGATAAATATTCTTTTTATGACTCACTGACCTCAATTCTACAATTTTTTCAATTTTCGTCGGTCTGTCTGCCTGTATGTCCTTATATAACTCAAGAACGACTAGACCCATCTAGATGAATAGCATATAACAAGAACATGTGATTGCGTAAATAATACGCTAGTATTAGTAGTAGTAGTAGTAGGAGGAAACTTAGTATGGGAAATTTTGAACCGCTGAACAGATTATGATATGGGATGGAGATACTTTGACACCTGAGAATGGTCATAGGCTTCTTTTTTTATCAAAAACCTCTCCCTCAGGGTGTGAAAAGGCGGATGAAACTTTGAAAGGGAAATGTTAAATCGCTGAATCAATTATGATGAAATTTGATACAGAGACAGCACCTGAAGACAGACTTAGGGTTTTTTCCAAAAACAAAAACAACCTTTGTACCTATACAAAGCCTTAAGCCTGTGTACATAGACAAAGTCGCCGGTACAGGTAATCTTTAAATAAATTTAAAATGATACCATGTCATGTTCCGATTGTGTTACAATGGTAACATGGCGTGGGTGCTATCGTTACACAACCTAGGACCCTTGGCAACCTTGTGGCTCTGTAGAAATTAAATTACAAAATATCATATTGTACGAAAAGGACTAATACAGAACTAATACAGAACCATTGAAGATGACATGATGTACTGCTGTAAATTCCTTCTTACCATCTCTTTATTGTATTTTCTCTATCTTTTTGTCTTAGATGGGATTGCCACGTATTTCTTTAGGACCGTAGGCATATTGTGCGCCATTGTAACTTCTTATACAGTTTTCTTGACACTGTTTTAAGAGACTGGGTGATCTTTTATATCTCCAGTCGATGTATACAATGAACCCAGTCGCGTTAAGCGATAAAGTTATCAAAATCTAAAACATGTAATAAGCAATTTGTATGTACTTATATTACATAATGATGTAATTGCCTAACAATATAGAGTGCACCTATAAACACTTTTGTCTCCATAATCTCATCCATTTGAATTTTGATGGGGCAAGTTATGAGGATTTAATTCTTTCACCAACCAGGCATAAAGCTCTGTTGAAAAATATGATACGGAAAACAACAATAGTCTAATATTCGTATTCTACCTGTGGGTTGATGCTCTCTCTCCAGCCACGTCTAGTCCATAGGCACTTTCCAGAAAATGGAGATAAATCCCCATAGTTTGAATAGTTTTGTTTTTATAACGACTCGCGACACATTATAAAAGTCGCTCGGCACTAACCAAATCAAAAACGTTCGTTTGATAGCGGAAAATGCATTCTCAGCGAAACGCTTTTGGTTTTAAACGCTGTTAAAAAAATGCGCTCGGTACGAATTAAATCAAAAACGTTTGACAACTGAAACATGGCGGAAACGATATACTCAAAGAAACGCTTTAGGTTTCAATCGCTGTCAAAAAATTATGCGCGGAACCGTGGAATACTTAGAAATATAACTAATTATTTTTCATAATGCGTAATACAAAAATTTTGAACGCTCACTTTTGGTTTAGTTTTGGTATTATCGTTCAAAATTAGTGCGATTTGCCCCCAGGAGACTCCACAGTTTTTTTTGTACTACGGTAAAATGATTTTTCTAAATCCACAAAACCGGAGAAGATTTCTGATCTATGTTCAGAAACCTTCACGCGATCACGTGGACCGACAAAGTCTTATTCATACTCCTACCATTCCTAAAATCTCCTGGGGCTTTTTATAATTATCTTTCAGAAATACCTTTCATGCGTTCGGTCAATATCTTGGTATATACTTGACTTGCTAAGCTGACCAAGTCGATGGCCCTACAGCACGTACAGTCCAGATGAGAACATTTTCTTAATTTTATAATATGTATTATAAAATTATAAGATTATAAAAACAGTATTCAGAAAGTCAGTATATGCACGTGCAGAGAAGATAATTTTTAAGCTATATGTATGTCATATATGAAGTCGTTTATTTCATAGTATGATTTTTCAGGCACTGTGTGTTAGATAAGAAAAAAGCTTCGTTCCTTTCATTGGACTCATTCAATGCAATTTCTAAGAACCGACTTATTTGTCTCTTGCAATTTATAGTGGATAACTAGTTTATCATGAGCTCGCATTCTCGTACTTAATGTTATTGCGATTCATTTCAAACATATCCATATAATTTCTAATTAGTGTATGTTTTATTTGAAAATATATATTTGCGTAACGCAAGGTGAGTAGGTACATGATATATGGTAGAATACTTTGCGTAGTGTTCATATATTTTTTGCAAAGCCTTTAATAGAACAGGAAAAAATATCTTTGCAATATGTATTTATAGCGTCATAAATATAAGACATTCAATAATATTTATACAGTATCATATGTTTATATGTATATATTATGATACGTTAAATATATATTGACGAAATGAGATATTTGTGTGACAGTCGAAATAAATAGGTATAAATAGGTAATATAAAACTTCGTCGACAAGAAAAACTCCTTTAATTTATATATCTATCTACCTAAGAATATTCAGAGAATATCTTTTGTTTAATATTTGAGAAATATATTCAATGGAATCTTATCGGCTGGTACAACTCGCCTCAAAAGTTGACCACAAAAGGTTTTTCTGTGCGAATAGCCGTCGCACAATGTTCATTAGGTATCTAGCTTTGCGTTTCTTGCGAATCAGTTTTATTCGTTCCGGAGAATAATTGAAGGAAGTATATCTATTCAGAAAATCTTATTTGATTTTTCGTGTAAAGAAATACGCTATACACATATAAGTAAGTATGTATGTGTGTCAATTGAAAAGAAATAGGCAGTTTGTTTTAGAACCATATAATATAATTTAATAATATTATCTTTTTTGTAAAAATATCTTTTAGTTATTTATTTATAGCAAAAAACGAAACTCTGCTTGACTGTCTGCCTTTATGTCACAGCCATGTAACTCTTCAGAGTTACTTGGCTCCAAATTACACCTATACAATGCCTATAGTCTCAGACCATAGGCATTGTATAGGTGAAATTTGGAAGATCGAAGTATTCAATAAATCGTTGCACAATGGTGTAACGAAAATATGAAAAAAATCATAAAGTTAGTATAACGCTATCGTACTACGTTTATAAAACAAATGAAATTAGGGGTGGCACACCACATATGTAACTGAGGGATGAAAAAAATCTTTGGGGTATCTTTGAATAGGTATTTCCATAATACAGAGATTTCAATATGGCTTTTTATTAATGTCAACAGTTTGCTTCTAAAGACATAAAAAGTATGTCCCATCTCTAATTTTTCAACTATGAGCTGGAAAAATCTAAAAAAACGTGAGCTAGTAGAATATAAAGACACTTTCGACAAAAATTTGTTTGAATAATATATATTTTGTACTTTTTTAGATATTTTTATTTTTTCGGAAAACCGTTATGAGATTAAGTGTACAGAATTGTTACTAGAGAGCCAATTAGAGGTCTCCACAAATAGTAACTGAATAAATAGTAAAAACAGTACAGTGTAAACAATACAGTACGAGCAATTATAGATACTCATAGTAGCACTAATGAACTATAATACATTATATATATCATATTCTAGGTAGTATAAAATTATGCAGATCGAAGTTATAAATTCTACCTTTGCTTATTTAAGTGAAAAAGTTCTCACACATTTTATTCTTCACTGTCCCAGCACTTGTATGAAAGTCAAAGACGAAAGATATGGAATATTTTCGGTTACATGCTGAGCAACCACACAAATAACTTTAATACAGAAATAAAAACATTTCTTTCACCGATTAAGAGATTACTGTGAATCCCAAATTGAACCCTTCATTGCTCGTGATCCGACATGTATTTGGCTAGTATTTAGGGTTCCGTACCTCGAAGGAAAAAGGAAACTTTATAGGATTACTTCGCTGTCCGTCTGTCTCTCTGTCTGTCAAGGCCCTTTTCCTCAGGACTGCGTAAAGTTATCAAATTAATGTCAAATATTCAGGTCTATAATCCCTTAGATGTAAAAAAATCAAACTTCTAAGATAAGTCAACGCAATCAAAAGATACGGCCGTTTATGCGGCATATTTTGACACTTGCGCGGGAATCAAAACCTATAGGGTATTTCCCGTTGACCTAGAATCATAAAATTTGTCAAGAAGCAAGGGTTCACAGTGCAAGTAAAAGAAAAAATCGGAAAATCGTTAATTTGTAGTTATTTGCCATTACAAAGTTACGTTTGCAATCAGACAGTATGCGAGAACGTAGCTTTCAACTGCAAAGTTAAGTTTGTTTTTTAATTTACTTATATTTTATTGGGAATACATAACAAATACATTGTGTGGTGGTATGGAACCCTTGATGCGCGAATACGATTTTATAAAGATTACTTTTTTCAAAAACATCTTTTTTGCAAACATCTCGTCTGTAAAAATATCATAGACTTTATAATTCCAGACACTGCCGTACTACGAATTGAGCCAACTAAAATTAAATAAAATGTAGATGTGTGTGCTGTTTGTGTGTGTGTGTAACAAAATGGCGGTCCATCAGCTTATCTTATGATAAATGTGTGTCGTATGTACAGGTGAGTCAACTTACATACATTATTGATTTACCTCACTGTTGCTGCACGGCGTCTAGATTAATTTATAAAATCTAGAAAAAATATTTCTCTTTTTATAACAATACCTTTGGCGGTTAGTGTTTTTGCATTCCAAGTCAGGAGTCCCTGGTTACTGAGGATATATATAAGGATATTCAATCAAAAATAACTTTTCAAATTCTCTTGAATTCTGGGTGTTACAGTACGCTCCCCTGGTTTATCAGCCAGTTTACAGTGTGCGTTGTCTATTTACGTAATGTGGTGGTATCGAGACTATGGTGGTATCAAGGTGATATCGAGGGTGACAACAGGGTTCTAGGTGATGAATACTTATAAGTTAAAGCTATTTTCCGCCCAAACTTCTAGAATTATCAAGCGATACGTGTGTCGCTTCTTAACGAAGCATCCTCAGGATATTCCAGAGTTCAGACTCGGCCAGCTAACCAGCACCGAATCCTTCTTAACGAAGCATCCTCAGGATTGTATCAGAATTGTGATTAAGTGACACGTGTCGACACTTGTGTGAGAACACGTATGATAATTATGAGATTAAAATAGTCAATAATTATAAGTATTAATTAAATAGAATGCTTTTCCGCAAAGTAATACCTGAATCTATACATACATATATACATACATATTTACATACATCCATACATACACACACGCACACACACACACACTTTCTGAATCTAAATTATTATATTATGGGTCTTACAAATCTCCAAAAGTTAAATTTAGAAAGCCAGTTATAAATATCACATAGAACCCTCTGTAGCGTGTTTACCAATTTCGTTCTTTGTTAATAATTTCGTACCCAGTTCTTCAACTGATCGAGAAAAGGTAGATAATAAGTCAATATCGTGACATCCGATACAGCTTCATTTTCTCCATTTTCCTTCAGAGTTAATTAAAAAGCGCGCCGCCAATCGATACTCCTTTTGCACAATTACTCGCTGCGAAATCACACCTTGGAAATCAAACCGCTATAATCTGAATATCACTAGTCTTTGTCTGTGAGTTCACTTGTGAGTATTTAGAAAAAAAAATATAATAGATACTGGGATAATTTATTTCTGTATGGTACTGGAGGTGGATAAAGAATCATCCATTATATTTGATGATACTAAAAGTTGCCTATAAAGTCGATTTTATCCTTTTGGAATATAAGTAACTAAAACATACATTTTCCTCTTTTTTCTATATGTATCTCTCTTTGTATATGACGTTGTGTGTGCAATAAATTGTTAAATAAATAAATATATTGTTACAATACATTGTTACTTTTTTAACGCCATATCAACGACAAGAGTGGTAAAGCCATGGTGCATTGCAATACGAATTGGGCTGGCTCGCCCGGTGAAATACCACCCTCTCACAGAATATCGGCGTGAAATAACAGCATCTATTGCTTTTGTTTCGTTCGGCAAGTGAGAGTGCCGGTGGCTTATTACCCCCTACCTCTCCTTTGCCTCCTTTCCTTATTTCCCTAAAGCCCGACAACGAATCACCTACCCGCTTGCTCGTTTGCCCTCTCTTTTATAAAAAAAAATCCATGTATCTTTACTTTAGCGGGTATTGGGCACCTGGATTTATGCCCACATAAATACAGATGATATGACCTTCCTTATGGTTTTTGTGGTGGGTAAAACCATAGATATATAGATTGAATTAATTGCCCTCCTGTAGTTTTATTGTAGATGGATAAAGTTCACCTTTTGAGTTCGAGCGAGTAAACTATCGAAAAAAAAATTAAGACGACTTTGATAGCACAGTGGTTTATGCGTAGAATCTAAGTACGGAAGATTCTTGCACCGATTTCCAGTTGGATCAATTTGGGGAACGAACTTTTCTGTACTTGTACAGGAAGACACCCCTACTAGTCATCGTCTGGTTTTCATGGCACAGGGAATGCCTTAGTTTGAGGCCAGGTGGTTGGTGTGTATTGTCTGACTCAATTATTGTTATTATTATATTTTCTCCTTGGTTTCTCTTTAAGAGGGTAAGTAAACCCGAATATGTGGTCAATTACACATATAATTTAGATATCTTAAGCCCAAAGCTTTCAAAATTTATTGTATAATCGGCACATGTTTCGTTTCTCAACGAAGCTTTCTCAGGAAATTGCAGTGGTCAGTTTGATCAGCTACTGAAGATAGCATCTAGAAGATAGATCTGCAAATACTGCTTAGAATCCATTTCCGATAGTAACACTTAAGTCTGTACAATATAACCGAATATATTATACAATTAGCAGTGTCTCGTAATAGCGCATGATTTGGTATTAATCCGCTATGAAAATTAGCCTATATTACTCTCTGAAAAGTCCTCTTCTACCAGATAATGAAAGTTCCGTGAAAATTGGTCCAACTGTTTCGAAAATTAGAAATACAAATAAGCAGATAAACAGACAGGCAGACAAAAAATTAAAAAAGCATGTTTGTGTTTTCGTTATCACACACAAACACTTCAGTTTTATTTATACTTATATACTTATAATACTGTAAAGAGGTAAACTTTGATCATTTGTATGTAATGGATAAACTCAAAAACTACTAGACTGATTTAAAAAATTCTTTCATCTATAGAAAGCTACATTATCAGCGAGTAACATGGGTTGTATTTTTTTTTAATTCTACCCATGCGAAGCCAGACCATTTCGCTAGTCCATAGATAATATTATAACCCACTATCCTGAGCTTACAGCAGTGTCGAGTACATATCGAGAAGTTTGCAAAACCTTCAATCGTCATCATTTAAATCGCGCAATGGATAAATACATACGTGAAAATCTAAGGCTGACCGCACATTCTTCTTAAATCATCGCTTCAGCTACTGAGCGGTTGTATATAAAATGCAAGTACTGCTATCTTACCGCTCGGACGTCTATTCTGTCGTTTGAGCGACAGAGCGGTAGCATAAATAGTTATTTTATTTTATTTAAAAAATGCACGTTTTGTGTAATGGAGCAATCCATTACACAAAACGTGCATTTCTTTTATTGACGCCTATTTCTCTAGATGGTTTTGAACACTGTTTGATTTCTTTCGAAAAATAAGCTGTCGAAGTGACACGATCGATCGCAAACGTCTCTGTATAGACGCGATAACTACTACTTAATTGCGCAAACCATAGATGTATTACGTATAGATTGGCAACGCAGCGATTATGGCGAGACTATAAACCAAATACACCAGTGTGCGTGTATCAACAAGCATGTCAACAAGTCGCTATCGAAGTGAGGTTATGAATAGAAGAGTTTACGTATTTGCTATTATTTTAAACTGAGCTCGTAAGTATTTAGTGCAGTAATGTCGTTAATTGCGATAGTTTTGCCTACCTATTTAAGTCCAAAAGTTTTGGACTTAAATAGGACTTGTGATAGTTGCAAAACATTGTAGCAAGACAAAGAAATAAATTTAATAGTACTTCCATGTGAAATATATAATTTTGTCAGTTTTATTCTGTGATGAGTTACATCCGGGCACTGCATACGTTTAATCATAATTAACTTCCTCTAATTAACACAAAATTACGTTGTAACACCTGAGATTTTGCAAATATAAGCGGAATAAATTTCGTTCGTAACTGACGTTGGGTTATTTCGGACTATGGCGTGTACTGTGTACGTGAATGGTCTTGCATATCTCTACCTTTCTGTAACATACCCAATACTATACTCTGTGACTCGTATTTGCCCATCTATGGTAATATTCTAATTCTATGGCTCGAACTATCAGTTGCTCAAGCGACAGTAGTCAATGTGCGGTTAGCCTAAAAGTGTGGTACTTGCAGGTGAGGGCGAGCGGCGACGCGGCGCGGGCGGGGTGTCGCGCGGCATGCGGCGCCGCCCGCTGCTGCCGCTGCTGCTGCTGGCGCTGCTGCGCGCGCACGGCCTGCTCGCCGCGTCCGGAGGTACGTGCCACAGAGTACATTATGTGTACATAGTACGATTTTTTTTTCTATCAACTGCCTAAAACCATAACGCAATTTATGTATTTTCGTTCGATACTTTGTTTTCTGCATTGTGATGCCTTTTTGAGAGATTTTTAAGTCTTTCTCCTAAATTCCTTGAGTAAGTTACATAAAATTGCGGCTAACAGGAAGACAATACAGTTTACTAAATACTGCCTAAAGAATATTTTATTACATGAATTAATGTTCCAGTTATAACGATATAGGTCGCGTTCGGGTGTCGGAGTGTCAGGGCGGGGCCTACGCATGTAACTTTTTTTGAGAGTTTGCTCTTAATGTTCGTTAAAAAACACATTCATGTCGCTGTTCGAAATGTCAACAGCAGTAGGCATACGTAAGGGCGAATTATGTGTTCCTATTAAATTATTGAAAGTTTTTGCCTGAAACTCACATTGTATGGTGATCACTATATGTAATAAATTGCCGGAATATTATAAATTTGAGAGACTGCCACCGTTTAAAAAAAGAGTCTTTCTATTGCTAAAAGAAAAATAATATAATATTCATGAATTTATTAACGATAATATTAAATAAATTATGTTATTAGACAAAACCAATTTTTGTCATGACGAATTTTTGTTTCTTTTTTTCTTGCATTAAATTTGTTTTTGTATATCGTTAAGATTTTGATTATGCATGAGTGCATGACATTCAATAATTATTTTATTGTTTGACATTTAATAAATTTATTTGACATTTTATTTTCTATGTCATTATGACTGATTATGCATGACATGAATTTTTGTGTGACATTTTATAAATTTATTATTAATAAAATATTTGCATGCTATGTTTTTAGCAGAATATGACAAGCCCTACATTTTGTGTACAATACCGACATCAATCTTATACTCATATTCATACAAAAAAAATGATTATTATCATTCTCAATCTAGTGCCATCTAGGCAAACTAGACTAAAACCATGAAGTAATTTTTGTATAAACAACGAAAACACAAAAAATGTTATTACTTGATTAAAAACAAATAGTTATAATTTGTAATCTTCTATGTACATATAATGAAAATAGTTTTTTTGTCACGCAATCACGTGAAAACTACTGAACGCATCGGTACGAGACATTCGGCGCTTAATCGTTTGTAGCGGTTTTAGACTTCTTATTTTTTAAATTCTATAGACACTTCACTAATTTTCAATCAAAATTTACCATTAAGTACGAAAATGTTCGATTACGCTCAGCCAAGCGAGCGAATAACGGACAGTTGACTAATAATGAAATAATAGTTATACATTGCAAAATTCAACAGTTTGAATATAGTTTGAATGTTACACAAAGTTGATCAAACAAGACAGTCACATGCAGCTGAGCTATCACTACATTCAAGATAACAACACGCCCCGGATTTGCACGGGTAGAAATTTTTTAAAAATAAAATACAGCCCATGTTATTCGCTGATAATGTAGCTTTCTACATAGGTGAAATAATTTTTGAAATCCTTTGTGTAGTTTTTGAGTTTATCTATTACTTACAAACGGACAAAGTTTACGTCTTTAGTAATGTTAGTATAGATTAGTATAGATAAAGGACGAAAAAGTTAAATACTTAACATAAAAGACTAGTGGTGGGACTAGACTAGTGGTGACATCTACTTATATTATTATGGTACTACTATGTAGGCCAAAAATTCATAAGATAATTTTTTGTACGGAATGAAATGACCCTGTTTCGTGCATTTACGTGTTTTTTTTTCTTTCTTCATGGCGTGGTACACAGATTAGCGCATTTGCCAATGTCACGTATTATTAAGTAGAATCAACATGAAGCGCGTTCGAAGTAAATTCGTTTTTTCTTCTTATCTAAACTTCCTCCAGTAAAGTGATAGTAGGCTTTACTGAAGTTGTAAAGGACTTCTTAGAAGAGCGCGAGAACTTCAGCTTGTTAAACACATGTAAATAAACACATGTTTATTTAGACCGGCCTTGGTCTCAAGTAAACTGTCGCAGCAAGCTTCACTCCGTGTCCGAGGCAAATTTTATGTCATCAACCCCCGATATTTGTAAATAATTATTAGGGTTCCTACACACAACACTCACGGTGTCCACACACTTACTATATATGCATACTAATACTTACTATAGCTAACTCTTTTACTCGTGGCTATACGCTCAATGAGACAGAAAGAGTTACGAAAGTTCGTTCTACACACGGTGATGGGAGCAGCAAGTCATTATGGCTCCGTCCGTTATATTCGTTGATCCGAGTTCTCAGTACCTAACTATTTTTAACAAAGTATATTACATTTAAGAGACTCCGTAATTAATTGGCAAGTGAAACTTTTTTATATCCAAGTAGGTGTAAATTAAAAGTTGTTGACTTATGGAAATTTATGCTGTGAAAACATTGCCAACGGATTCGAAACTTTGATAAATATTTATGTTTTTGTCGGAATAACAATAATTTTAATATAAATAACACCATTTTTTCTTCGTAAATAGAAACATGATAAATGTTGTTTAGAGGTGTGAACGCATAAGCAGATACATTTTGAAGGTCTCTTAGGATTTTTATAAAAAATAATTTACTGTGGTCTGATCGGTTCGAATGGCTAAACAGATGTCTTTTTTCCATTGCACAAATAATGCGAGATGCAAGTTGAATGTATTACGGTAAATGTGCATTCATTTTCCGTTTCGCAACTCGAGTTGTGAATCGCCACACTTGCGTCGGTTCATTCATACTTAGTATCCGACCCAAACAAGTTTTTTAAACCAAAGCTGAATTTCGGTTTGTTGGCTGTTGAACATCTGACAACATCTACAATAGACTAGATGACTGCTAATAAAACTAATATATTTTATACATTGTATTGAAAAAATTAAAAAATTTACATTGTATTAAAATAAATGAAAATTTTACATACATACATACATATCTTCACGCTGTATCGCTAACGGAATAGTTAGGACGGAGCGACAAGCATCGCGGTCCTTACATACTTCTTTCGCTTCATGAAATCTCTTCACACATTTTCGCTTAGGTATGCGAGTGCTTTTGACATTTCCGTCTGCTAACACTCTGGCTATTTGATCTTCATAATTTAGCCTTGGTCTTCCCTGGCCTCTTTTACCACTCGCTTTCGCTCTGTAGATTTTCTTCCTCAGTCTTTCATCACTCATTCTTTATGTGCCGTATTAAAATTTTTGAATGCAATAATTGTAAAAATTTATAGTGCGACTGCAACGCGACTATTTTCAACTGAAGATATTTACGTGAGACTACGGATCGGATAGTCAGGTGTATATTTAATGCTTACAAGATTTAAATTATGGAAGCAGCTTCGGATTTCACAACTAATAAAACTAAAGAAAACTACGTTTTTGGCCGCAATTTAGAAAATCGATTTTAACACCTGCAATTACGTGAAATTTAGGTATTAACTTAACAATTTGAGGTATGTATATGCGTCGAACTCTATAATTAGAGCACTATTACTAATCCTAGGTTTGCGGGATTCCCATGATATAAAAATGCACTCCATGCTTACCAACACCACAAGTACAGATATTCACCTAGTGATAATTCAGCGGTCTGCTGCATTGTAAACGCTATACTGTTCTGCGCTAACTCTGGGCTATGCTAATCTGCATGGTCAAAACTATATGGTTAAGACCAATTTTGTTCAAACACCGTTAAGACCAAAAGTTAAGACTAATTTTCGTAATCTACCTGTACTACGTAAATCTCAAAAAAAGTGCAATGCAATTTAAGTATACTTTCATTATGCTTGCAATATATTTTTGTAATAACTATGAAATTATACAATTTCTGTAGGTAGATTTTATTTTTTACACAGTTTTGCTCACATCCCGTTATTATAAAAGTATAATTAAGTCCAATAAATCTATTAACGGAACGGAAAAGCTTGAAGGAAATTCCTAAGAAAATTTTTCAATAAAAGTTACCTAAATAATTAAAGTTTGTTCTTTTGTGAGAAAAAACATGATATTCATGTTTACGAGATTGGACTGAAATTGTTCACTTAATTAAAATCGTTGGTTATGAATTTTGCCAATGTTTGTTCAAAAAACATTTTATAAAGGGCATTTGAAAGGTTAGATGCGTTTATTTTTAAAAACGATCTGCTCAGTGTATCGGAGGATATTTCATACGAGTTGAGATGAAACTTATCCTAAGATTGAACCCATCTACGGATATCAAATACACACTATTATTAAAAATTCCTCTCATATTAGCTTCGTTGTGTTTTAATGAATCGCATGTTTACATATTTTATGAATAATATGATAACTTTTCATGTAACCAGCCCAACACTGCCACACTTTGCAATTACTGTTTTTTTTTAATTTAAATTGAACATAAGCCACATACATATATGTAAGCTTCGGTCGAGTGCTAGTCGAGTCTATTAGTGACACATTGAATTAAGTATAAGTATGTAGAAATGCGATCTCTAAGACATATGTGCGGCGTCGTCTTTGTGGACAAAATAAACAAAAAAGAGTTCGCAGTATGACAGGGCTGCACGACAGTGTTATTGTAAAAATGAAGGAAGGAATAGGAATGCTTAGATGCTTCGAGCACATGGAAAGAATGAGTGATGATAAACAGACGAAGAAAATCTACGGAGTGAAAATGAGTGGTAGTAGAAGCCAAAGAAAACCAAGGCTGACTTACGAAGATCAAATGACCAGAGTGTTAGCTAACGGAAATGTCTAAAGCACCCGCATATCTAGGCGAATATACGTGAGGAGAATGACGAGATAGGAGGAGGGGAAAGAAGTATGTAAGGACCGCGAAGCTTGGCACTCCGTTTTCTCTGACTACCCCGTTAGGGATACAGCGTGAAGATATGTATGTATGTTTTCTTCTACTAGCTATTACAAAAAATTTCATTGTTCGCCGTTGGCAGGGAATTCAAAGAAGTTTTCTCTCTTGAACCACTTGAAAGTTCCCTGTTGAGGTTTTCCCAAATATTGTAAGTACTGGAGTTCTTCAAAAAGGGCGCGAAGAAGTTCCTATAGGGTTGCAAATCGCAAGTGATACCTCAGATGATCAGGCGGGTCGTATGATTGATTGCCACCTATGTTATATAAAAAAAAATCTAGAATTCAATTACACTAACACAAAATACATATAGTTACAATAGTGTAGCGATTGCGTGGCAGAACATAATATGCCTTCTAAGCTGGGGTCTCAGGTTCGATCTCCGGTCCGGTCTGGTGTGGTCCGATGCGGTACGGTCTGGTCTGGTCCTTTCCGGTCCGGTTCGGTCCAGTCCGGTCCAGTCCGGTCCGGTCCGGTCCGGCCAATTTTGGAAACTAACTTTTCTGAATTGACTTGATGCAACTGAAAGCTCCCACCGTTCGTTATGTGGTGTCCACAGTACAATCTTAATACTTAGTTATACACAATTTGTGTAATCATTTCAATAATTATTAAGTGTGTTAAAGGTAACAATCCAAGTCTAAGCCCAGTTAGTAGAAACAGACAAGCAGATAAAACTCCCAAAAGTACTTGCAATGTATCTATAGTGATCAAAGTCCTATAATAATCAAAAAGGCACCACCATGTTACTTTTTTTAAATTATATATGCTGTCGGTTATTATCTGACAGAAACATGAAAGAACTGGTATAGGTCGACGAAAGTATATGAGAGTAATGATAAGGTTTGAGATGCGAGAGGTATAAAAGGGATATGGATTGCGATGCTTGGCGCTCTATTCTCTTCGTAGAGAATAGCGCGTCCAAGCATCGCAATCTTGGTTTGACGACAATTTTACGTAGGACATTTACTTTTACAATGTACTTATAGGAACAGGACTTATAAAATTGAAAAAACCTCGAAGAGTAGCAAAATTGTTCCTTGGACAACTGAAAGTATTAGTCTCTGCGACAACCGCTAAAGTAGGGAAAAACATGGAATATTGTAAAAGTTAATTTAATATATTGAAGGGATAAGTATTAGCTTAATGATAAATTTATGTTATGTGTTTTGTGAGTAATTTATACTATTTGTGAGTAGTAATTACGTGACAATAGTGATGAAAAATAACTCATCTACAAGATTACCAAATTCAATTCTATAATGTCTCGATAATATTACTGCTATACGTCCTTTATCATCACGATTTGTGGACTACAATAGAGTATACATTCGTAGCAATTTGGAACAAGTAAACAATTCAATATCATCGACAAAGGGGAAAAAAGAATCACCTCCGAAATTTAGCTACGCGCCTAATGAAGCTTTGTCTTACTTGCTCTTTGTTTTTCATTCAATCGCCAAGTCCCCAGGTTTACAAAGAAGTCCCCACCTTCTCATGTTTGTGTAAATTCGAGCAAGTTAATTAAAAGATAATGAAAATTTTTTATGAGAAAATTTATGCAAATTAGTCGAATGAAATTCGCCCCTTGAAGCAAAAGGATCTTTCCATTTTTGTTCGCATTGTACTTCACAATTTGGTGTTATATTGTAACTTTTTTGTTATAAAAAGATGTGGAGTGATCAACAATACCTCTAAATAGTATAAAACAAAGGTGCAATCCACATTGCCTGTGTATTCGCTTATGAACATTGCTACAGTGAATTGCGTATAACGATTTTTAATATAAATATCCGGAGCCAATACATAATTATTATGTTTGACTAATTATGTAGATGGCTAAATTTATCAACGGGCGTTATAGTACATACTACCATTATCATTCTATTGTCCGTTTTTGGACCACAAAGTAAGCACTAGACTTGTACTACGGAAACCACATAAGTCAGAAGCCACATAGAAAAACAACAACCAGGCTCCAATACAATTTAAAAAGTATGTTTTCTAAAATGACACTAGATTGGAAATCTGATGCTATAAAACTGCACTAACAGGGTAGTTTCAGTAACTATTGTCCATAGTTTATTCATTTTTTGAGTCCAATATTAATGGCATTAGGTCCGTGATGGCACCGTGGCTACATTATTCGATATTAAAAATATCTTCATATTGTTTTATTAGCAGGACAGGCCGTCATCGATTTGGGAAACATAAGAAACCAAATCGATACAGTAAATCAGCTTTCTAAACTAGACCCTACCGGGACTTGAACTGGATCCCCATTAGCTTAGTTTCCAGTGTTATTTATGTTAGGATAAATTGTTTGCGTTTCTGGCAGAAATTTTTCACCAAAATATTTGCTTGCGCGGAGGTTCTGATTCGGGTTGCAACCACTCCTCTTATCGTAATTTATCGCCAAACAGAAATGTCGCGACTGTTATAAAAGGCTCCATTTCCTGCAAAAAGTTTCGAGAATTCGAGAATGTTTCCAAGGATTCTGGTGTAGTATATAATATAAATACTTATAATGATTTGTTTATTATTGCTGTGGAGGTTAGTATGTTTGATTTAGACAACTAATATCTCAAAACCGAAATAGTTTTCGTGGCTATTCATTCTCTGCCTGTTTTTTAAAATTTCGCACCACAAATACTAAAATGGAAGCCTTGTGAAGGCACTCACGCGTCGTATCTACCTGTTTCATGCAGTGAGTTTTTTCAGAAACTGTGTGACTTTTTATATCATCAAGGTGGAAAACATGCTTACGGTCCGTCTAATGGTAAGCAGTTATCGTAGCCTTAGGACGTATACGTCATCAGAGGCATCACTTGCGTGTTGTCTACCCTGTAAGAACCTTTTCACGCCCTTTTTGAAGAACTTCATACTATTGTCATTGGGAAAAACCTTGTCAGGGAGCTCGTTTCATAATTTCATGGTTCGGAGGAGGAAACTCCTTGGTACAACGTCAGTCATTTAGGTTCTGAAGCGTGAGGATGAACTCCTTATCGACGGCGAAAGGTGCAAGATTGGCGCAAAAGGCAAAAAAGATAACGTACTAGAAAGGCATAGTCATTTTTCATTTTGACCAACATATTTTGGACTAAATAACTAATTAAATTAATAAATTTGAGAATTAATGATAGAATAAATTGGGTACATCGACGTGACCATTTCTTCTTTTATTCTCGATGTTATCATAAAATTAAAAAAAATCAATAAAGTTATCTTTTTTTGTGATGAATTCTTGTATTTATTAGCAAATTTCTGCAGATCTCAAGCTTTTTAATCGACATCTATTTCACCTCTCAACGAAGCATTCCCAGAATATTCTAGAGATCATATTCGATCAGCCAAACTATACCGAATCAAAATTGGTTCTTAGGAATGTCCAAGAGATGCTTTGTCGAGAGGCGAAATACTCGTACGTGTCGATTAATGAGTTTGAGATTTCTGCGCTAGAAGATAGTTTATTATTACAATTTCTTATAAATTTAATTAACTTTAGTTAAATTGTATGAGCTTATCGCATGAAATAGATTTACTCAAAGTATCACCTGAATTTATAAAATACTAGCGACCGGACTAAATTTTTTTGAAAATAAAATGCAGCTCACGTTACTCGCTAATAATGTACCTTTCTATAGGTGAGAGACATTTTGAAATCGGTTGAGTACAAACTAAGTTTACCTCTTTGTAATATTGGTACAGATAACTTATCGATGGTTATAAATAAAGCATAGGCTTCTCTATAAAAATTTAGAAGATTCCAAAAAGGGGCACGAATAACTTTAGCTGAAATAACCAGTTCCATTTCGACCAACGATCTGTCTGCAGTGCTGATTCTTGAGCTATGTGCTGAGGTCGAGGGTCAAGTGATCAGCGGTGAGTAGTTTGTGTTCATATTAAAAATTTATTAAATAAACACTTCAGCAAAAGATAAGACTTCAAGTTCATTATCATCAGAACTAAATAAAGACAAAACCTGCTCAGAAAAAATATGGAGTAGAGAACCGGCAAGAAATAATGTTTTCTCAAAAAATTTGAAAAAATCATGTATATTAAGTATATACTGAAGAATATTAAGGAAGTATAGATTGAAGTAAGATATAATTTGAAGAAAATGAAAAACAATCAAAAAGGTTTTACTATTGGTAACAATGGATAGTACAGAACATTAATTTCATACATACAACTCGAAGTTATGTATGAATAGGCGAATAAAATATAAATTTCATAGAAAGAAACATTTTGCTCACGAGACAGCTTTGGCAGTATCTATAGCCTAAATTGATTCTGAATCCCTTCATATGGAAATGAATATGTCCTAATTTAGCGATGACCTCATTACCGTGCGGATTAACAACAGTAAGATGTAACGCTCTGAATAACTTAACTTTAACAAGGTCATAACCGACAATAACTGCGAGTAATACTAAAAATACTCCGAAACAGAGAATAGCTTTGTCTTATAATGGGGAGATGTAAATCTAATACGGAATAATGGTTCTTTGCCGCTAGTTGCAGGAACAACTAGGTTAGAATGTCATTTCTGGCCCAGAGGCCCAGAGCATATTTAGCAAGATATGTTAAAAGGTTTACTAACATCAAGAAGCGGTCTTTTGACTGCTGTATGCCATAAATATATTTCAAAACAACGAGCCCTTACCGTTAATTGTATTCGCTACCGAAAGAACGGCTAGGTCAGCCTCTCGTACCTGGAATCACGTGTGATCTGTGCTGAC
The DNA here is from genome assembly GCA_907165235.1 of Zeuzera pyrina. Lineage (NCBI taxonomy): Eukaryota > Metazoa > Arthropoda > Insecta > Lepidoptera > Cossidae > Zeuzera > Zeuzera pyrina. The sequence continues at coordinate 26,416,501 of OU015620.1, read as the reverse complement.
ACAATATAAGGTGTTATGAAGTCTTCTGTTCTTTCTTTATTAAACTTTGAACTCGATATACGTTGAGGATGACCAACGCCAGAGTTTAAGTGTCTCCAAATCAGGGGTTGGGTACTTTTTGGAAGGTTTCTCCTTCGTTATAAAAAATGCTGCTATGTGTGGCACAAATACTTTCAAGATCCAGAGTTTAATAATATGGGTAAAAATGTCTTCGTTCTTCTTTGCGTTGAGGTTGTGTGGTAATACTGCTCTATTTACACCTTCAAATTTTGAAATATCCTCTGCTACGTATACGGTATTATAAATTTTCTCTGTCTAAATTTTATTCGGGTCCGATAAAGAAAGAAGAATGTACATGTGAGTTGCTTTATCGCGTGCAGGTCAAACAAGTTACTATTTTACCAAGTTTCACTTTACTAGTACTATGGGCTTGTTCTGCTTCTTCCCTTCTAGTTCTGCTTAATTATCTGAAGGCTAAATTCTTATTGCTAATTGCTTATGATGACATCAAGTTATGACTTTCTTGTACGTTGATGTTTTAATCATTGATGTTTTAATGTGTTGTTTTATACCAATATTCGCATCGCATTAGTAAAGTTACTACCGTTCTTTTGTTTTTTGTGTCGGTTTTTAAATTCTGTTCTAGGGGTATGAAGTGAAACAGAATGAGTTTATTTTAAAGTCGCTATGCTTTCACTTTTATACCACACTTATAATACCTTTTCTAGACGTGTATGGATCGCTGCCAGTGCAAATTCTTGCCTGTAAACCGAAGTAGTGTCCAAATTATTTTTAGCAGAGAAAAAAATCAATGTTGAAAACTCTACAATGTATGAGTTTTTATTCAAATTTATGTTTTTTCTTTCGGCCGCTGAGTGGGGAGATTTTGTAGGATTTAGGCCCGGCCGTCCCATTTAGACTGTAGCTCGTAATGTCTCTAAATGAAAATTGTATTTGCATTTATATATTTTAAGAGTAGGGCAAAATAGAATATTCTAATGCAATGTTTTGGTGGATCTTTTCGTAAGTTTTTCTCGTGTTTTTAGAAAAACAAAAAGAAAATAATACGCCCTGACCTTTATCCTAGATAACACAATAACAGAAAACTTTGAGTCATAAAGTTTTTAGAAAGATTTATTTTCCTACGTATTTCGTTATGGCAACTTCAAAGATTTCTAGATATCAACCAAAATAGAAATTACTTTCGCTGTTGTTAAGATCATATTATACTTTCAGCATTATAATATGTAAGTATATGATTCCTGATACAATAATTCTTATAAAAGCCTGTAAAATCAAAATCTGTAACAGAAATGATTCAAAATACTCTTAATATTATCTGACTGTGACAATAATTGATGATACTTGTGTTATAACTAAAATTAAAAATTAAATGAGAATTCTAACTAACATTTATATTAAAAACTTCGAAAATTACAGTTTACAAAAATAAAATTTAAGCAAATAAATTTATATATTCAAGAACTAGAATATCACAGGAAAACACAAACAGACAAACAACGGTGTCGGACTTAAAACATTCTTTATTTCATTCTTTATTTATGAATTACTAAAATCTTTAGCTATTTTCAAGCATCAGGGATCTTTGGTATGTCCTGAGGATGCTTCGTTGAGAGGTGAAACACGTGTCGATTAGTGGTTTTTGGAATTTGAGCGGAAAATAGCTGAAAATTTTAGTAATTCATGACACGAAATTGATTTCTGCAAGGTAACACCTGAGTCTTTAGAATATCCTTCATTTCTTTATTTCTTCGAGGTTAAGAGATAAGTTACTATGGCATCAGACTTAATAATAAATGATTATATTACTTATGCATTTCATTAACAAAGCTCTAAACTTAAACTTTGAAATAATGTAAAAGAAGTTCATTTAATGACAATAGTTTCTTAACAAACTCGCTAACTGTACATCTTCAAACTAAGCACTAAACTACTATGGATGTCTTTTAACAAGTTTTAGTACCTCGTAACGTACGGGGTCTTTACGGGTTGTAAGACTCACACTTGAGAATTCTAATTAAGTTCCTTCAATTGTCAAAACCAATTCAAAATCAACATCAATATGACGTTAGACTTAGTGATAAAATTCAACTTTACATGCCAACCTCTGTAACTATTTTTACGACGCGATGCACTGACTGTTTTTCAATCTGTTATATATTATAAATTATGTTACCAGTGATTAAAAATGAGTACAATTGTGAAAAAAGCTAACAAAACATAACATAACATATCTTTACGTTGTATCCCTAACGGGGTAGTTAGATGGAACGGGGCACCATGCGTCGCGGTCTTCCATACTTCCTTCGCTTCCTCAAATTTCATCATTATCCTCACACATTTTCGCCTTGGTATGCGAGTGTTTTTGACATTCCCGTCGGCTAACACGTTGGCTTTGGCGTGACCAAGGCCACGCCTTGGTCTTCCTTGGCTTCTTTTACCGCTCACTTTCGGTCTGTAAATTTTCTTCGTCAGCATTTCATCACTCATTCTGTCTATGTGCCCGAACCATTTTAGCATTCCTTTCTTCATTTTTACAATAACACTATCGTGCAGCACTGTCATACTGCATATCTCTTCATTGCTTCTCCTGTCCGCAAGAGTGACACTGCAAATTCATTGCATATATGAAGAGCTGACTGACTACACGTTAAGGAATCGAGTACGTGTTATCGAAATTCAACCCTCAGTTCTTTGTACGAAGAGGCACTCGTAAATTATATGATTTCGTAACTTTATTAAACCATTGTGAGGCTGTTTACCTGTGACGACAGCTAATGGAAGTTCAGAATCGTAGAAAATCTTGCCATAGAAGTCATTAGCCTTTCCTGTGCGTTCTTTTGAAGATGCCGGTGCCTCGCGAGAACGCACCGAGGATGACAACTTGGGTTTCAGTATGATAGATAAAAGCCTACATCACCAAATATCACCTTCAGGGGCTGGATACCAATGTTCACCTTTCTCGTGCGTCACCAAAGAAAGAAGTTATATGGACGGATGCATATCATGAAATTGTAATGGTTTTTTCTATTGTCTGTGAAACTCTCAAAAACAAGCGATAGTGAAGCATATTTTTGCAAAACGTGGACATAATATTATGTCGGATGTCATATACGAATTGTTCCCTCACCCCCACCTCAGGGGAATAAACTCGTAGGCAATATTTTGAAAAACTTATTAGTTGAAGATAGCTCGAACGGGGAGTGCGACTTTAATCTTAATCAACTATTAGCGTTTCTCCACTGAATTACAGATTCAAATGTACCCATTTCTAAACTAGGGCCAACATCTCCTTTGTACTGATCAAACTAAGGCAACGCCTCATTGAGTCCACGCATAATGTGCGGGACTTCATCAGAATGCTAATGTTGGCCGCTGGAAAGGGCTGCATAATTCGCTTTCAATGGTTCGACCCGTCCATTGTTTGGGCCACTGTTGGCTCAAACACTGGTGTGCTTGGATTGTTCATATTTTATCAATAATGGGTTAAAATTGAATAGTTTTCAATATCACGCTCTGAATTGCCTTTATTTCGTGAAATTTATAATACAGCTTGAACCTTAAACTCGGATAATTATGCGGTATCGCTTTTGTGATTAGAATACTCGACAAAGATAATATTAGGTATAATATCATATATCTAATGTTACATTCGTAATTAATAAAGTATTGCTATACTACGTATATTATGGGATTGAAAAGTGTTGTGTTGTGTTGAGTACTCGTTCATTGTTTTTATCAACACAAAAGACAAAAAATTAATTGAGGGAGACATAGAATAATGCACGGCGAGAGTACGGCGTGAGTCAATAAACAAAAGACACATTTCATGATGTGTAATGTACGACTAGCCGTTAGTCGCTAGCTCAGACTACCCGGCGTCCCCTCATATCGTTGCAGCCTGTAACCACAGGACGCTCGGTGCAGTGTAACACAGAAGGGCTTATTTTACCCTGCATTTTCGTGGTGACCTGAGAGGAAAAGAAAAAAATATTATTGAAAAAATATCTTATCCCCATGTACAGGCTATAAAACTCTTCCAAGGAATGGGACCTTTTATAACAAACTTCTGTAAGCGACAACCTCGCAACCTGTCATTAAGTGCTTCCGCTTCACCATTTTTTTTTGCTAATGCCGGTCAAAGACATTTGTAATGTAAAGATGTGCAAAAACTATGCGTGGGGCTAAGTAATTTGTGGTTTGCGCCCTTTGGTGTATGCCAAAAACTGACACAGTGATCGCTAATACGTAATATTTTTAGAAAATATATATAAATGGCCATGACACATGGTTTTTGTGCATGTTTTTGCATCTCGTAGTGATCTTCACTGACGTATTGAACAGACTAAAAGTGGCCTCAAGGGATGAAGCGGGAATGTATTGTCTATCCCATATGGGAGATTGCGTGATATTATCATTCCACGTAAAAAAGTACAGTAGATTCGGGCATGAAAAGATTTATTAAAAATGATAGTAGAAGCCGAGGACGAATAAGGCAAATTCTCAAAATAAAGAGTATATGTGGTAACAGATGAGAATATTAAAAGCGCTTTTAAATAACAGTGAAAATTGTTGCGGAGAATCATGAAGTAAATAGCAGAATAAGGAAGTAAAGGAGATTCCTTACGATTATGCTTGATGCTCTATCCTCTTCTAAAATATACAATACTAGCCATAAAAAAAGCGACCTGCTCCGGCTTTGCACGGGCAGAAACTTTTTTGAAAATAAAATACAGCTACATTATCAGCTTACTCTCTGATAATGTAGCTTTATTTAGGTAAAAGAATTTTTGAAATCGGTGGAGTAGTTTTAAGTTTGTCAAAGTGTGATGATCATCGATGAACGATTTTCAATCAGCGTTCATTAATCAAGTGTCGTTAACGGAAACTGTCCATTACTTTATTGTGTGGCAGGTGCGTTCACAGTTGGGACTCACTGTATGTACATTTATCATTTGCGTTTAACACAAAATGACAAATGGATGGAAGCAATTCGTAAATTAGTTTGTACGTGTTTAAACCTTGTCGAGGGTATAATATGTCTTAACTATTAACTCAAACTAACTAACCATTAACTAAAATAGCGTTTTAGTATTTTTATCCTTTTACAACAATTTTGCAACATGTACATTTATGATAATTTTGTAACATTTCAAAGACAAGAATGAATGATAACAATGTCAATGAATAGAATGGGAATAAAATATGTGCTTACGTATTAATGAGACTACATATTTATAAGAGTCGGACTTTAGCCCTTGAAGTAGTTGTCAAATACTCGCCAAGTGTTCGTATACAGTGTAGTCGAATAAAAGTAATTAGAGAAAGTTTGATTTTAATATCCACCATGTGCTGTCATAGAAAAATAGTCTAGTACAATCAGTATTAATATATCTTCAGCTTTGTTACTGTATAAACATAACAGTAGAATGACTTCGTAGAAAGATAGCGTACGTTTTCAGAGTAGTAGAGCCATACTGCACTGCAGCATGAATTGGGCTAGCTCGCCAGGTATAATACCACCCTCTCGCAGAATATCGGCGTAAAATAACAGCTCCATTGCTGTTGTGTTTCGTTTGGTGAGTGAGAGTGCCGTCGGCCTATCGCCCCCTCCCCCACCTTTCCCTATTTCCTTAAAGGCCGGAAACGCACCCGTGATACCTCGGACGTTGCGGTTGTCCATGGTTTTTTTGTTTTTTTTTTGGTTTCTGAGAGGCAAAATGAATTCCCTACAGACGCCCAGCCGGACTCTACGTCGACTGGGTAGTGTCGGACTTGCACCGACTAAACAAAACCCCTCATTGATGTTAGCCCTAGTGGCTTTTACAGCGTCACAGGTCGCATTGGAGCGAGCGCTAAAGGCGCCCTACCAGATGGTCGACCGCCTGAGGGTTCCTCCAGCTGAGGGATACCTCGTATGGAAGGCAGACCTCAGGCTCAAGGCATCGCCAGGGCAGCTTTCCTCACCTGCGTGCATCTTATCGGGCTTCCTAGGGTGTCCATGGGCGGTGGCGGTTACTCTTTATCAGGTCACCGGCTTGCGCGTTTACTCCCTCTTTTTATAAAAAAGAAATGCGGTTTATATCTCTGCACGCTAATACTCACGCGCCGTGGCATGCCCACAGCAGTAATATTTTGGCCGAACATGATAATTATTGTAGCGCCACTCGGGGTCACATGCGACGCAAATATACGATCGTCTCCTTGTCTTTAACTCGTTCTTCATATCGTCGCAATTACAAAAATGTTTAAATCGCATGAACGAATGTATTATAATGTCCTTAGATGCCTAAATAATTTTAGTTATTCGAATCTAGAGCTATCATTATGTTTTTTTCGTGGCTTTCCCGGATTAGGTTAAATTATATGTACATTGTCCATAGTATGTTTAAAGATAAAGAAAGAAAAAAAGTCTACGTCTAGCCTACGTCTGTCTCCGGGCACATACTATCTCTGTACCAAACATCGTAATTGGTTCGGCGGCTAAGCATTTCCTGTTCAAAGTTTTATCCCCTTTTTCACCCTACCCTTAGGGGTAGTTTTTTGATAAGAAAGTAGCCTATGTCCGTTTCCGGGTGTCAAACTATATCCACGCTACATCATAATCAGTTCAGTGGTTTAGCATTTCCTGTACAAAGTTTCATCCCCCTTCCTCCCGTCCCTCTTTTTACAGATTTTTGACAAAGAAACTAGCCCATGTATTTTTTATAAAAAAAGTCCTCATCACGGACCCAAATTTAATGATTACCAAGATTTAGCGTTTCCGATACAAAGTTTCATCCCCCTTTTCACTCTCTCAGGGGTAGATTTTTGATAAAAAAGTAGCCCACTTCCGTACTCTGATGCCAAACTATCTCACCGCCATATTTCATCATAATCGGTTCAGCGGTTTACCATTTCCCATACAAAGTTTCATCCCCCTTTTCACCTCTTCAGGGGTTGATTTTCTAAAAAATAAGTAGCCTTTCATGGGCGCAATCACATGTTCTTACTACGTACGTACTCAATTCCGTTACGCATGACGCGGAAGTTGGCCTTCTTTTCTGTATATTCTCTGGCTTTATCCGCGAACAGTCGTTGTTTAGATATAGTCAAAATTAATGCTTAAAACAGTCATAAGTTTCGTGAACAAAAGATGTGTGTTTTTACTGGCAATACATAAATCACATATTATGAAGTGTCGTTTAGAACATATTGTAGAAAGAAACAAACTATTAATTTATCAAATAACTCGTTCTGTAAAGATAAATACATAATATGTTGCTTATCTAATTGGGTAGACATAGAGGACGGAGTGCCAAGCGTCGCGGTCCTTACATCTTTCGCCTTCTCAAATCTCGTCATTCTCCTTACACAGTTTCACCTATCATTGCTATTGCGTTTGACATTTCCGTCAGCTAACATTCTTTTTAATTTTCATAAGTCAGCTTTAGTCTTCCTTGGTTTCTGCTACCACTCATTTTCGCTCTGCAGGTTTTCTTCGTTGATCTTTTGTCACTCATTCTTTCTATATGCCCACCATCGTGTTCGAACCATCTAAACATACCTTTCTTTATATTTAGGATAACACACATAAGCATGTTATGTTTGCATTTAACTAAAATGATCACTTAATGTACACTGCATACACAATAAGGCAAGGTTGGTTGCCAGTATAGTAAAAAGGCTGGCAACGCACCCGTGATTCCCTGGTCGTTGCGGATGTCCATGGTGAGAGTAAGTGTGTGCATGTAAAGCATGCATGTGCATGCATTAACGACCGCGATGGAGCAGTGGTCAAGACGTTGCATCCAAACGCAGAAGCTTCTGGGTTCGATTCTCGGTCGGGTCAATTAAAGAAACAAACTTTTCTAGATTGTCTAGGGTCTGGGTGTACTGAGAGAGTCCTAGTCGTCTGGTTATCCTATCACAGGGAAGGCCCTAGTTTGAGATCAAATGATTGGCGTGTATTGTCTGGCGCGTTATTATTATTATTGCAAAGTATGTAGGGATCGCGATGCTTGCCACTCCATTCTCTCTGACTATCTCGTCAGGGATACAGCGATATGTATGTATGTAAAATGATATACCACATGTACAAAAAACTAACTTTGAAAGTAAGTTTGGGTCTTAGTTTTAATCGAGACACCACCAAAGTCCCCTAATACTTAGCGAACCCCTAAAAAAAGATAGGGAACCGCTAACGATGATTTTACGTACCACGAAATATTGGGAGCTCTAATATAGTTAAAAGATCCCCTAAAATAAACTCGATTTTCGAACCCATAATACTACGTGACAGTCTTGTGATTTACTTTTTGGTAATATGCAGAATAAATTACTATATTATATAGAAATTTAGAAGTAAAACAATAATATCTGTTCTATCGATAAACTTTTTGAAACGAATAGTCACTATGGAAATATAAAACGCCACATAACTATGTCTGACATTGCCAGGGAACCGTTAGATTGGTGAAAACGGATATTATCTAATAACCGGTTTAAGGGTCCTCTTACTTTAGGTGGTACATAGATATGTGATGATTTAGAATGCGTTGGTGAGGGTACTATCCATCACGCAACTCCTATTTCTAAATTGCTTCGAATGCGAGCTTAAAATTTAAACTGTTTAAATCGGCGCTGTGCTCAGTGGTTAAGAATTTTTCTCTCTGCTCGTCCACTTAATTTAGCTGTAATTATACGCGGTGATATTAGTGCCTCCTGCAATCCGCGAGGTTTATGAGATTAGAGGGGAAACACCATAATTTATGGGAAACGAATGTACTTCAATGGCGTTATTAAAGGAAGAGGGTGGTTCTTAAGCTTCTCAATGAATAGATTTTTAACCTTTAATTAGCGTCGTTGGATAATTATTGTTCTTGAAAATAACTCATCTGAAAAAGAAGGATTAAAAATGGCCTATTAATGCGAGGTCTTTATCTACCTTCTAGACTAATTGTTCCATTTAAGTCTGTAAAATTATTTGAAAAAATATTACGTACCTTTTATTAAAAAGATAGATCTGTTTAAAAGAAAGGTGATATTAATAACATGCCAACCCAAAGTTTTAATATACTTACTCATCATGTTTTTTTTTTTGATGAAATTTGAGGAAGCGAAAGAAGCATGTAAGGACCGCGACGCTTAACGCTCCGTCCTCTCTGACTACCCGGTTAGGGATACGGCGTGAAGATATGTATGTACGTATGTTTTTTTTTTGATAAAACTACGTTTTTACACATATATACATATCTTTACGCTGTATTCCTAACGGGGTAGTCAGAGAGAACGAAACGCCAAGCGTCGCAATCCTTACAACTATGTGAGGAGTATGATGAGCTTTGAGGATGCGAAAGAATTCCATCAGGTGACGAGCTTGCTCGTTTGCTCCCTCTTTTATAAAAAAAGTATGTAAGGCTCGCGACGTTCGTTTTTGTAACATTTCTCTAGAAATCGCTCAAATCATGGAAAATAGATTTTAAATTGAATGAAACGTTCATTTATTGGAAAATGTGGTCAAAAAGTATAGTCTGGAAATAGCCTTCTCTGCACACGCGTTTACAGGCTTTCTGAACGCTATTATTGTATTTTAACGTAAATGATGTTGAAAAAATTTATATCTGACTGAGTTTTTTCTCGATTTTTCCAATGCAGGTTTACTTCCGAATCGATAATAGATTCGACATTAAAAATATCTTGTAATGAGCTTACTTTAATGAATTGATTTAAATTTCAAGCCTCTGTGTGCTTGCACAGTGAGCATGCCAAAAACGCGCTTGACCAATTTTTGTAAGTTGAAGGTCCTCATGAGCAAAACCGAGGTAAGAATATAGCTACTTCTAATTGTCGGCTTAACCGTTATCATAATATTCCGAATATTGTTATTTGTAGCTTTATTTAGATCCAATAAATTTACAATGCGACTTAATGAACTTGGCATCTTCCCCGCCCATAGCTTACCTGCCCCATTCTCACGTAGTCGCCCGCTCTTCTCGCTTCCCTATCCGCGGGTAATTTGCATAATTTTTCCTCAAAATTTCAATTATATCCAAGTTAACTTGCTAGGGTCCTTTAGACTCGTGGAGTGTAAGTGTTTTGGTGTAATTGCAATTAGACATCTAAATAAATTATAGGTGTTATAAGGTAATTTTGTATTTATTTGTTTATTAGAGCTTGCACGTTCTATCTTTGTATACCTTTACGATATCTTTGAAGAAGTAGATAGATAGGACAGAGCTCTAATTGTGACCTAGAACCAAGTATCACAATGGATGGAGTTGTTGCTCTAATAGCGTGTCTATAAAGTGTCTTTTTTGTTGACCAACTTTTCAGATTTTTACTAATGTGCATGACTAGGGAAGGTACAACGTGGTAGGCTTGACACCAACTTCAATTACTGTCAAATTTAATTATATAGGTATGTGTATCGTATTTATAAAGTTATTTTAATTGTACTTGAGTTTTGATTAGTAAAGGATAGTTATTTTATACTTTTCGATTTATGAACTGATTTTGAAAATTCTTTTTTGGTTTCGTAGGTAATACTTCAGAGGTAGTCCCATTTAAATTTCACCGATATTAGAGCTTGAACTTCGAAGATACGCTAAATAACGCGACCTGGTTAAACCTTTATTTATATTGATGATTCTCTTGTATATCGTTGCGCTCCGGAATTAGAAAAAGTTAATTGCAGACCTGCCCTAGATATTTATTTAGGTCGAGTTCACTCAAAAGGGAGAAATAAAAAATTTTTATTAAAAAAAATGAAACCGCCTTCAAAAAAAACACCGAAAAGTATAAAATAACTATCCTTTACTAATCAAAACTCAAGTACAATTAAAATAACTTTATAAATACGATACACATACCTACATAATTAAATTTGACAGTTATTGAAGTCGGTGCTAAATCAATGTGCAACAACAGAAAGTCTATTAGTTTGGTAGGCTTGGCACCGACTTCAGTAACTGTCAAATTTAATTATATAGGTATGTGTATCGTATTTATAAAGTTATTTTAATTGTACTTGAGTTTTTTTATACATTTTTGCTATGAAATCCTAAAAGTGATAAGTATAATCTATACTTTTTTTTAAATTTCTTTAAAGTAAAATGAATATTGTGGTAATATAGTCTATGGTAATTATTAATAAGTTGGCAGTTGGATTAAAAGATTTTATAGTCTGTGAAACAGAGTGTGGCTCGGCATAAATTATAAATTATGTCCTCCTTGGAATATACATTGTTCTGTGATTATCTATACTTCTATACCGAAAGGGGTAAACTTTGTTGTTTTCATGTAATGGATAAACTTAAATACTACACAACCGATTTCAAAAGTTCTTTCACCCATAGAAAGCTATATTATGGGCGAGTAACAAGGGCTGTATTTTATTTTGAAAAACAATGTACCCGTGCGCAGCCGGGGCTGATCGCTAGTGTCTAATAAAAGTGATTTAGTACAATCATCTTTGATTAATAAAAAAAAAAGTTTTTAGAATTTTCTGATTGTTTTTTGTTTAGCAAAAAGGTAACATGGATTTCATGCAGATTTTATTAGTATTTTCGTAGAGTATCTGTTATTACTTGTACCACTATTTATATTGCGTTATAAGATTGGAATAGAGAAGGAAAAATTTGTGATTTGAGGAGGTAATTACAAATTATTTCTTAATATAGGAGGACTAAGTCGCGGTTTAAAACTAGTAAATAAATAAATGTACAGTCTCACATCACATTAATATCGCTTATTTCAATCTCGAAAGTTGAAATAACGCCGTTTTTTACTATTATTCGCTGGGGCATTAACACTAGTTGCTTCCAGTTTATATTCGCAACATTACTACTGAAGTGTTGGTCATAAACGATAATACACGATTTGGGCTAACGAGGCGACGTAAAGCGTGCCCTGTCGTTTTGTAGGGTGGCCATTTTTACAAATTTACGAGGGACAGTTTGTAATCATTGTCGTACGTGCGAAAACCTTCGAAAACTTCGAAAAGTGGTTGGTGTTGAAGTCTGCTTCTGATATACCTAATCGTTCGCGTATGGGGGATATAACTGTTGTAGTGCGTCTCTGTTAATATTTTTAGCGATGAGAGATATCTTGATCGAATTGTATATTATGAAAAATGCTTGGTGTTAGTGTTGGTATTATGAACGGACACAATTTTTGTTTATTTTATGTGTATAAAACGAATATTTGTGTACGTTCGTTTGTATTTTTTTTATTCCAATCGAAATTTGTGACAAGTCGTTTAAAAATATGTACACGAAAAAAGGTTAACATTCTAACATACTTACTGATATTTTTATCCACATTAACTTAATTATTTTCATATTTTCTTCAATGAAGGGTGCGCTTGCACTGTACCATTGAAAATACATACAGAGTAATTACGTTTCAGACAGTTCAACAAAATATAACAAATGTTTTGAGGAACATATTAAGTTTTGAAAAAGTCGTAGAACAAAAATTGTTAGGTATGATGACAGGAATTTTGCACTAAGAGGTTATTAATATTTTTCTATTACCCTGCATAATGCAAGGTAAAAGATATTATTATTTGTGCTTAATAAGTCAACGATGTGTTCCATGTGTTTCGTAGTATATTTTTGTGTTATTTTCTAGACTGTCCTACATTACTCGAAACAACGGTCCCTCTACTAGACTCACGTCGATTATACGGCCATTTTTCGAGAAAGGTTGATGTTTATGATGTAGTAAAATACTTTCTTTAATCGTATTTAGTGGAAACATTTGTTTCACGGTCACTAATAATTGTAGGTTTATTTCAAAATGTCTTTAATGGTTACTATTTTCCTATTTTTTTTATAATAATAATAATAATAATTTATTTACCAAAAACAGATTATTCATGTAGATTAAATACAGCGACCCCCACACTAGGCACAGCCTGTATCGTGAGGATCCGTATACGTTACTCAGATTTGTGCACAATACTACAATCATTACATCAACCAAATTATTACATCAATTAAATCCAAAACATCATTAAATAATAACATCAAATATCATAATTAAATTAAAAATGTTATTATTATTAATTATAGAATAATCTGTATTCAGGTACATGTACTTAGATCTTATTTCTGATACTACAACGATACCTACAGATTATTACGTACTTATACATACACATATTAGATATTAGATAACTAATGCCTTGATGTTTTATCTACTCCGAAAGAGAAGTGGCGAGAAAGAGAAGATAATAATGAACGACAGATTATCTCGGTCCTTTTTCAATACTAGACTTTTACTAAATGGTGCGTGACTAGGGAAGGATTACAATATACGATACACAGCTGAACATGACATGTTTTTATTTTCTGAATAGTATTAGCATAAACACTCAAGATTTGGGTTAGTAAATAATTATTTCAGTAATGTACGTGAAATCGGTCAAGAGCTGACACGAATTACACTGACAATGCGAGGTTGTCATACTTACTATAGCTAACTGTTTTACTCGTGGTTACGCGCAATGAGATAGAAAGAGTCACGAAACTTCGTACGAATCATGGTGATAAGAGAGCCAACTTATTATGACTCCGTCCATTGTTTCTTGGTCCGAGCAATTTATTTATAATAAATGTACTGTATGATAAGATTTTAATAAAGAACATAATAAAAAATCAGTTACTCACTAAAAACTCTACTTGGTGACACAATCAGAACAAAAACGGTAACTAGAAAAATATCTTCACAGAACAATGGAAACTGTTATAATTTTAACTGAATAACTGTCCAGTTGGTAAGATCTCTTTTTCTTTAGGTGTCCATTCGGATAGCTTGAAAGGTGCAGGTCGAGCTACCCTGGTCGTGTTTCAGAGGTAACACAATGGGGACAAACATTAATATCTTTCTTTGTTCATTTTTTATGTAAAAGTCACAAGTTATAAGTAATAGAAGCTTAGAGTTTCGATGTCTGTTGTGTGCCAAAAATGATCAAGACCTATTTTTAGTTTTCTGTCGGCACTATACAGATGAAATTTGAAAGGTAGGAGTACTCTGTGAATCAATATGCAATGGTGTAGTAAAATTACGAAAAAAGTAAAATTAGGGGTGGCACTCAAATCAAATCAAATTAATTTATTCATTCAAGTAAATCCAATTGCAAGCTATTTTTGAACGTCAAATCTAATTTAGTTCGATTCGAAAAAAAGCCCTGGACACAGAAGAACCGACAAGAAACTCAGTCTTTTTTTCAACATCATTCTACAATACTTATTTAAAATAAAATATTCGTAAAGCCAGTAAATATATGTATGTGCGAGAAGATCACTCCCATACTATCGTTGTACCTTCAGTGATTAATAAGTGTACGTTTAACAACAACTTTGAATTTATTTTCCGTTAATTGAGTAATTTCTTGAGGAATTTTATTACCAAAACGAACACAGTTTCCCAAAAATGTCCCACTCGACTTTTGCAATTTAAATTTAGGGACAATTTAGTCTTTTAACTCCATACATGTAACTGAGGGATGAAAAAAAAATGAGCCGCCGCGTGACGCCTGGTAGATGTGAAACATCGATACTATTTTGTATAGAACATATGCATGAAAGGATGGTTTATTAAAGGAAATAAATATGATATAATCAAAAAATATGTCTTAATCAAAAATAAAATATTCAGGTTTTTTTAGGAAAAAAAATACTCTTTATTTAAAAAACACGGGCAGCGTGGTCCAAAGTGAATAACAATTGCGCTATAGATATACGAGCTCAGTACAAGTACGTGACGCCACGTTGACACACAAACAGCCGGTTTGACCCGCCGCATAAGATGTTTCACATCAAATTTCCAGTGTACATAAGCGAGTAGGTTATCTGTAGATAGGTCTTCAAAAATAATATGAGTAGAGGTTTTTAACCGACTTTTTTACATATGTCCTATTATTTATTTACTCTATATTACCTGTTGGAACTGTGGACTGAGGCACATGGATATTTACATCATTAAGGCCAAGAAAGTGCTTAATGTTTAAATTGCATTCATGTATAAATTGGCAACCCTGAGATCTAAGATGTTGTGCCTCTTGTGCCAGAAATACCGACCGACTCACCCTCCACACAAGAACACAACAGCGCAACACTGCTGACTTCCCTACACCCCAGCAACTTGAGTATTCCTCCAATTTTTTCAGTAGCACCTCACAAGCTTTGAATTGAATGCTCGGTTAAGGGTTCAGACACAGTTCTACACAACATAGATTTTTAGGCATAAGAAAATACATTGCGCTATGCAAAAATACTGTTTTAGAGTCAAGAATTCGCTACTTCATTCATTGACAATGTACCGTGAAATCTAGTAATTATTTTATTTTTTATTTTATTTTATTTCTTTATTCAGGTAATCAACAGCCATTACATTAATAACATTAATTTATCACTTTAACATAGATGGTTAGCAAATTTACAGTGCGTATAAAGTATTCATTTTTATTGTCATTGACTATCCTTATTTTCTATTGAAATACACTTCCTGCCATCGGAAGCAAAGCTTTATGGATTGAAATGGATCTGCTTCGGCAAATCATTCATTATAAGTGTGTGGAATGCGAGTCAAAGCTTCATTCTTTGTGTAATTTGTACCTCGTAGAGGGACATACAGCAGATTCGTATGATGTGTACGCCTTCGCGGAGAGCACCAGTTCCCCTACCTAGTCAGGACAGCAAATCACAGCGGATTTC
This sequence comes from Zeuzera pyrina, assembly GCA_907165235.1. Classification (NCBI taxonomy): domain Eukaryota; kingdom Metazoa; phylum Arthropoda; class Insecta; order Lepidoptera; family Cossidae; genus Zeuzera; species Zeuzera pyrina. The sequence continues at coordinate 26,400,779 of OU015620.1, read as the reverse complement.
TATTATTTATATTTCTATTCGTATTCACAATTAATAGTTGATATATCAGTAAAAATAGAACCTACCATGAGAATGCTTTCATAAACCATTTTGAATGAATTTTAATTTGAGTTTTAATATATAAAAAGAGAGTACAAATGAAATTCTATCCTATAAGTTGCCTCGAACAAAATTGTAACTCAGGAAAATTCTCATTTTTCTCCGTCCCTCGCTCCGCTCAGTTAGAAACGTAAACACAAAATAAGAAGCGAAGCCGTTCGGCGTAATTCTGTTTTCTAATAATCCCGGGCAAGGCTCTATTCTTACGGCGCCCTTTAATTAAAACATAAACGACTTTCCGATGGGAAATGTTTTTACTCCCCGAAGAATGGAATTAGAAACGTGAGTTGCAAAATTTTTTTTGTTTATACGCTTTCGTAACTGGGGCACTGGCTGTATAGCTATACTGTCGTTTAGTTACTTTCTGTTTTAGGGTTTCATATCCAAATTGGTAAAAACAGAACCCTCACGAATTCGTTAGGTATATCTACGAGACAAGCAATTGTAAGCGAAAACTTTGTCACACGTCAGACATCACCACAGTAGACATCATAAGCTAATTACTTGGAATAAAGGACACAAATATTGCCCGATATAACTTCAATAAGCGATTTAATAATAAACGCGTTTTTAATGAAGTGTTCAAATATTTAGCTCACAAATCAGGCAACCTGTTCCGATAGTTGCATGCAATTGACTAAATGACCAATTGGCTACTCTTTAGGTGAGCAAATTTTTAGTTCTACATTGCCAGTCTTGTAGGTCCAAGGGTATATTCATAAACTTAGTACATACTGGCGTATAGACGAACATAGAGGTCGTTGACGCGTGACGATCTTTAATTTGTCAATGTCACCTATGAAACGACTGATTCCCTTGATTATTGCGACATGTACTTTAACAATCACATATTGAACACGTAATCATCATTGAAAAATACACTACCTACTTCTTTTAAATAAAACAGAAATAACACAAAATAATAAAATAAATCTACAGCGTTCTCCATAACGTGACGACTTGTGACGACCTGTCATTCAAAAAAGATTATAATAACGTCTGGTTTGCTGTACCTTTCCTGCTCGTGCCACTATCGTAAAAGATTACTTTCTCATTCGCACTCTATGTACGTCTATACGCCAGTATATACCAAGTTTAAGGGTATATCTGTCAGTCCGCCGTATATCACTGGCAATGAATTTTGTCATTATAACACCTACTCAACTGGAATTTGGCACATAGACGTAAATTAGTCACGGAACACTGACATGAGATAAAATTAAACAACGGTATTTTGCACTCATGTTTTTGTTATAATTTCTACTTATCCGCTATTTCTAGGGAAGCCTTAACAAATGCGTGTCTGATACGAATAACCTCGTCGATTTTTTATATTCAAGACTTGTTTTCTCATGCATCAGAACCAAAAAGAGATTATCTATATATCTAAATGTATGAAGGCATTTGGGTATCTATAATACCACCAACATACTGAAAGTTTGATTGGGCTAAAAATATAGCATGGTTACAATCGCTGTAAGTTAAATACCCTATTGCGTTACTATAGGATAATATTATAGCAGTTTTTCTATCAACATAATATCCATATTACATACATACGTATCTTCACGCTGTATCCCTAACAGGGTAGTCAGAGAGGACGGAGCGCCAAGCTCCTGACATACTTCTTTCGCTTCCTCAAATCTCATCTTTCTCCTCACATATTTTCGCCTAAGTATGCGAGTTCTTTTGACATTTCCGTCAGCTAACACTGGCTATTTGATCTTCACAAATCAGTTTATATCCACATTAATATTAGTTTAATGCTTTTAAGAGGGCCGTATTTCGAAAGGAAAAGGGGTACAAGGTTACACGTTCAAGTTATACGTTCATCAGTTTGTCTGTCTGTTACACTCAATTTTCTTCTTTCCTTTTTTAAACAAACTTTTGTTTTTGAGGTGGAAAAAGACTCAAAGATTCAGCTCTTTTTCCACCTCTTAAGAGTTCCATTATAAAAGTCCCTTCTTAGTACTTTCTTACATTATATTGCCTACCTCTTTGTAAAACTATGGACCTAAAGCCTCGAGTTTTATATCCAGCGGCTTTAGCTGCACGACGATTTCGATCAGTTAGACAAATTCTTCTTTTATAAACAGAAGATTAACAAAAATGAAGAGAGGGCATTAGCACCTTGCACATAGACCTCTAAAATTGAGGGGGAACAAGCAGAAACTAGACACGAGTAACACTGCGCTACGCCGCGCATTTGCGCCAACTCCGTTTACTGTGCTGGATGTGTCGACTCACTATTTCCAAATGTATTGTGTATTATGCTGCCTGTGCTAAAAGCAAGCGGGCGCAGAATGCAGCTAGCGCGAGCTTGGCGATTCATTCGGCGCGTAACAATTTTGCGTTAGCTCAAAACGTCGGCACATTGAGATGCGCCTAAGTTATTCAGTTGATGCAAGGATTTGGATTTGAATAATACATGCCTACTGGAAGCTATATGAATAACGTTAACGACAGCATGTGTCATTTCGCTATAATCTATTATATTGATCTGTCTCTTTCACCATTGAGATGAAACAACTTACTGGTATGATAAAGTTAGTGGTATCAGTGTCTATATTTTGAAAATAAACAATGTTCCACCATACCCTATCTAGTCTTTTATGTAATCAAAGCTTATCACTATTATGTGCTCATGGCTTACTCTTTGGCTATGCCCTTAAACTAAAGCTCTAGGGAGAAGATGGCGGGTTTGTCGAACCGAATTTCTTATCGCAGTCAGTTATTGAGGGGCTCGGTGTCAAAAGAGGTCATCTCAAGGTCTAAAACTTTGTCATTCCAAGAACGTGGAAAACAAAATAAGAATTATGAGCCAAGTTTTTGTAAGAAGGTAAGGTGGTAAATGTTTCATAGTTCGACATAAAAAATCTATGTGAAATCAATTAAAACAATCTAGCTTGACCCCCGATAGAATTGAAGGGTAGTTTGACGTCGATGTCTTTGTTTCTCTCTGGGACTATAGCTGTTAAAGGAATGATTTATTTTTGTTAGAAAATACGGGAATGTTCTTAAGTATGTTTGGTGGAAATCGGCTTAACTATATTTTTTGTGAAGGGTTTCATCATGTTTTTAATTCTAGTTATTGTTTATGCTATAATTTTCTGCCAAAGTTTAACACCCTTCATCGACACGTGTTTCAACGCAGCATCCTTAGGGATGTTCGAGGCTTAGACTCGTTTAACTCCGCGGCAGCGAGTGAAAGAATTAATCATTTGAATCAGATACAGAGTAGTTAACCTACCTCTAAACTCTGAACAGTCCTAAGGATCCTTAGTCGAGAAGCGCAACGGCGCAACTAAAGGATTTGAAAATTTTGCATAATAGGGCTAAAAACGTGTAAATACGTAAACTTTAAACAATGTGTGAGATGAATATCTGCTAATTTATACTTTATGTCGCAACGCAAGAGAAACCTTCAAAATGTAATCAACCTCCGAGATTGGCTACAGGAAGCATTAGAGCTTCACTCGCTCTGAGCCGAAGCACGTCTCGAGGTCACGTCGACTGACGATTGAAGTTATAACTCCAACAATGGCAATCCCGAAGATCCCTTTTAGTCACTTATTAAAATAGGTGGAAAATACCGTAACTTTATTTTCCATCTCGGGTTAGAACATAAGGTAATGAACAATTTTTTTTTACGCTCGGGACACCGCTCCGTTTAGTCTTCTTCGAGCGAAATTAGGCATCTCTCGCTCCCGCTCGGCTCCTCCTTCAGGATTATTGTGGCCACATAGAACTTTTCATGATTCTTCGTCTGCCAGCATTTTATTCTTCGAATTAATACATTTTGCTGTTATTTTACTGTACCAGCTTTGATACGTTTTGACTTGTCTATAAGGTGATGATACTGCGTGTGCATTCCATTCTTGCCTTCATTTCTCACTCAAATCAGTTTCAAAAACGAACTATTCGACATTGCCTGTGAGTGTGGGTGTTACTGAATGCTGTCCAGTTTGCTATGAGAAGCAGGGACCATGTGAAAATAAGTTAATCTGATCACGAGCTACAATATAAAGATACACAAAGACAGACAACGGTGTCAAAGTTATAACAATTCCCTTCTCTTTTGGAGGTTAAAAATGATTTACAGATAATGCCCCGAAAACATTTCTGAGTTATAGCATTTCAACGGTTAGGACGTACTTGATATGCTGAAAAGTTTAAGTGCTAGTTCCGAGCTTTGGCCTGCGTCGCTCGGATTTATTTTAAGACCTGGCTCCGAATTTATATTCTGTATACGGCTGTTGGATTGTGGGATCTTTACCCGGACTTAAATATTGTGCACGGTTTAGAATCACGCTGAAAGAACGTGAGTATGTGTTTGAATATTATTTTAGATATGTGTTGATATTGCATATTACGTTTGTGAAGTTTTTACATTTCGTGGGATTTTATGCGCAGTTCTATAAATCGTGAAAAACTGCACGGCTTTTTATGGGTGAATAATAACTAATTGGACTCTCACTTGTTCGTCCGTCTATCCGTCTATAGCTTTGCAGATACTGTGCGATGTAATAAACTTCAAATTTCGTATAATATTGTCTTATTAACAACTTTAAATGTTAATAATAATAAAAGAGGACAAAATGAGTACTTGAACTCGACTTTGCCATTCCCTCCTTAATATATCACAAAATTTGACTTCAAATTAAAAAAAATTAGATTATGAGCATCTGAGAGAAAACTGTGAGAAATACAATTGGGTACCTTTTTTTTAACACTATCTACACTTATTATTACACTATCTATTTATTACCTACAGTTTTTGGAAACGAATATGTGTTTATAGATTCAATTGTTTTAGAGATCAATCTCTGTAAAATGTTCTCGATTTCTGGACATTCATTGAATAAAAAGCAATACACTATGAAATTGAAAAGCTATTGGTATTCGATTTTTAGTCCGTTTTGTGTTATAATACTTATCGTAATACCATTTCAAGATAAGGGCTGAATAACAGTATCAACGCGAAACAAAATATCACCCTTGACGCCACTTAACAATCTAGACATGCGGCAGTGTTTCCGGCCAGTTTGGGAAAAAGCCGAGCAATGCCGCCATTCAAGCCCTTTTTCCCACTCCCCATAACTCTTTCTCGATAGTGTTAGGGACTTTTTCAGATTATTTAGGTCTATAACTGTCAAAATGAAGGTCTAAAAAAATTATTAACTTAACAAAATGGTTGATTTAGATACTGACTTACTGACTAACTTACTCAGCAAAGTACATAAGATAATTCCTGTTGAATTAGAACATTGAAGTTTAACATTAAGGTGGATCTTAAAGTACATATAAAGAAAAGAAGTAAGTAAGTAAAAAAGTAAGTTCTAAGCGGCAACTTTGAGGAAGTCTATTATTTAAGATAATGTGTAGTTATAAGTTTGTAAATATTAACGTATGTATGTACTTTTTGTTAGCTGTCAAGAAAAAAAACTGAAAGGTACAAATATTGCACCAAATGAACTAATAATAATAATAGTTTCCACTAGTGGGCTGTTCCTAACTTCTCTTCGAGGTCATCTAAAAGGGTTAGGACTAACCCGTGAGGCGAGGGTCAGGATGATGGTCATGAGAGATTCATGTCTGTGTCGTCTTGACCTCCAACTCTCCCCTGCCAGAGAGAACTTTCCACAACACTAATCTTAGTGTAATTGGGAAGAATACGTTTTTTATACATGGCGTAAATATGATAATGGAGTCATTCTGGTCATAAGCCGAGGTATTTTTCGTTAAGCTAGTATTGAAATTTGGCATTTAGATCTTGCAGTAGAAGTAAAGGAAAAGAATCTGTAAAGTACAAACATTGCATCAAACAAAAAAAAATAATTATTATAAAGCTCTTTTAATGAAATAATCCATACAGTACCAAATCTTACCAAAGCCTACCAAATCTAGCAAAAAAACTGATGTTCCATCAAAACATAAAATTTAACATAAAAAATAGACCAAGCTCCCATGTGTCATGTGAAAAGGTGTTAAGTTAGGCACTAGATTGTTGCCATATAAATCAATCTGTTGTAACTAAATGCCTTTTGAGCTCTAACTTTGTAACAATTTTCTGTACAGTGTTTTACATAATATCATGAAATTTGTTAGGCATTTAAGAAAACTGCACTGAAGCAGGTGAAAATGCATTTAGTGACAGTATGGCCGTAAAAACAGTCTTACGGAGGACAGATAATAGTGATATACTCATGTGTTATTATGTATCGCTTTCAAATGATTCATGATTATTGTTTTTTGTCGAAGATTTTTTAATTTTATTTGTTTACCATCACTTTCTTGATTTTTCATAAGAAGATGCGAAGGAAGACCACCAAAGCTGACTTATGAAGATCAAATAGCCAGAGTGTTAACAGACAGAAATGTCAAAAGCACTCGCATACCTAGGCAAAAATGTGTGCGAAGAATAAAGAGATTTGAGGAAGTGAAGATGTGAGGACTGCGACGCTTGGCGCTCCGTCCTCTCTGACTACCCCATTAGGGATACAGCGTGAAGATATATGTAAGTAAGATGAAAGGCTAATGAACGCATTTGCAGAAACGATCAATCCAGAATTATATTCTTATCGTGTGTAGTGGATGAAATCGATAATCTTGTTGTAGAATGTTATATCCATCTAATAGTAACTTTAATTTCTTTTTTGACTATTGGATGTACTTCCTGAGTCATTTTTTTAAATGATTCAGTCAATTTTACTACTACATTCATTTGTTCTGGAGATTCTACATTTATCCGTTTATCCATATATGCACATCTTCTCTTTCATACACCAGAATCTTATTTTTGTTGACATTCATTTGCTTTTATACGACGAAGTTGGCAATAAGCATACAACCTATGAATCTGCTACACCAGGATTGTTACTTGCACGTTGCAACCTTTTCACGCCTTTTTTGAAGCACCTCACGCTGTCGTCTCTTGGAAAAACCTTGACAGGGACCTCATCCCATGTTCTCTTCTATGTTGGAGGAAGAAAGCCACTTATATACAACCCTTTCACTTCAAATTCTTCTATACATCCATGTAACTAGGCTCTATAGTTCTGATTCGTTAAAGTTTAAAAGACAGTTTACCACTGTATCATTCTTGTGGGAGATACCATTAATTATCATCATTTAGACAAGTATACCAAACGTGTAGCTCCAAATCACGATAAGAGAACATCTGAGGATAACCAGATACTAAACAAATTTTGGAAAATTATACTAAATTAACATATCCAGATATGAAACCAAAGGTCATTCATTTTACAGATGCATAAGCTTTTGCAGTTCGCACCAATAAATCAGTTAAGCCACTGTTCAAGGACCTTAATTTCATTAGGAAAAGAAATTAAGGTAATTATTTATAAGGAGTTTTTCCTTATAAAAAAATTGGCTCTACGACCATTATATTTTTAAAGTGTCCTCTCACTCCGGAGGCATTTACCTGCGAAAATCAAGGGCTCTTCTCCATTGGCTATCGATGTCTGACGCTTGGCTCTTATAAGAGATAACCCCTTTTTGTTAAGAGCTCTTTAGCGGAGCTTTCCGTAGTCTAACATAAGAGGCGCTTGAAATTTTACTCGTATGGATTGGTACTTTTTATGGTCAATTAAATTATAACATTCTATTTTTATATAAATCGATAACAGATGTTTTTTTTGGGGTTCTGTAGCCGAAACAGCAATAACGGAACCCTTCCGGCGCTGGAAGCCGGAGGCGGCGTATTATCTCTCTGTGAGTCACAGCCGGTTTATTCATTATGTAGGTAGGTATGTATTTATTTACACTTGCTGAACTGAAATTTGGCACAGAGATATAAATTGGTAAATCACTCATCAGAACCCTAAGTTAATGGGTGCCCGATACGTTCTTGACCGTTTTTATCCAATCTGCTGTTTCCACGCCATTAACAAGGCATCTAACCTTTTTTATGACGCAAGAGAAACCTTCAAAAGATACTCAAGAAAATTGTGAGAACGAGTTACGTGGGACTTAAACTCATTGATTTGAAGTATTATCAGACAGAAATGTCAAAAGCGATCGCATAACTGGGTGAAAATGTGTGAAGAGAATAATGATATTTGAAGAAGCGAAAAAAATACGGAAGAAGCGATATACTTGGCGCTTCGTCCTCTCAGACAAATCCTTTTGGTTGTGATAAATTCCTAAAATCTCTAGCTATCTTCCACTCAAACTCTAAAAATCACAAATCGACACGTGTCTGGCCTCTCAACGAAGCATCCTCAGGATATTACCAGAGATATAATTTGGCCACCTAACCTAACCTGATTCGGTGCTGGTTAGGTGGCCGAATCAGGTTAGGTTAGGTGGCCGAATTATATCTCTGGTATATCCTGAGGATGCTTCGTTGAGAGGCGAGACACGTGTCGATTTGTGATTTTTAGAGTTTGAGCGGAAGATAGCTAGAGATTTTAGGAATTTATCACATGCGATGGATTTCCGCAAAGTAACACCTGAATCTATACAAAATCCTTTTGGGATACAGCGTCAAGATAATACGTATGTAAACTCATTTAAACTCCTGCGGGTCGTTCTCTATGTATATAGTCTTTGGTTGGGTTATAAAAAAATTTCGATAGTGATTATTAACTATGCCATCCTCACACGACGTGTGTCTGAAACAGCGCTAAATGGTGATTTTTAATATTCTTTAAAATTTTCATCTACTTTATCCAAAATTGCGAGAAAACCTTCTTTGACGGAACCACATTCTTTATACACCTTCCATATGGTTCTATTACTGATTATAGACACATTGCAAGAAAAAATAACACTTGTATGAGTGTATTGATACTTTTCAGTCAATATTCTTTCCAAAGCAGCGATACTCGTTACTCCTGAAGCATTAAATTCGAGAAACTCAATACATTTAAAATGGAAATTTTCGACGCATATTTCCACTAACTTAACAAATTCTGTAACAAATTCTGACATTTTCCTATAAAAGCTAGTGAAATTAGTGCGCCTAAAATGCATTAAAACTGTACAGGATATCCGCCGTGAGCTGAAACTGTGACCGTAGTATGCGGACAATAATTGAATTACAGTACCTAATTATTATTACCACGGCATATAGCGTATATTCAAACTTACGCTGGCAATATTCGCCGGAGCTGTAATACGATGCGATTAGTACAATCACCGATAGTTATCAGCAGGTTTCAATAATAGGATGTCGTTTGCCGTCACTGTAGGGGAGGAGCTGAAGATTTAGTAGTATGAGAAAATTCGGGTTTTAGATTTCAATGATTTTGGGGTATTTAGTACATAAAAAAGGAATGCTAAGAGGGTTTGGGCACATGGAAAGAATGAGTGATGAAATACTGATGAAGAAAATCTATAGAGCGAAAGTGAGTGGTAAAAGAAGCCAAGGAAGACCAAGGCTGACTTATGAAGATCAAATAGCTGAAGTTGACGCTTGGCGCTCCGTCCTCTCTGACTACCCCGTTGGGGATACAGCGTGAGGATATATGTATGTAAATAGCTAGAGTGTTAGCCAACGGAAATGTTAAAAGCAGTCGCATTCCTAGGTGAAAATGTGTGAGGTGAATGATGTGATTTGAGGATACGAAAGAAGTATGTAATGACCGCGACGTTTGGCGCTCCGTCTTCTCTGACTACCCCGTTAGGGATACGGCGTGAAGATATGTATGTATGTAGTACATAGTTTTAATTATTTTTAGAACAACTTCAATGGCGCAATTATTTAGGTCTTGTATCTAAGCGTGGACAGTTCTGGGCTCGATTCTCGGTCGAGTCAATTTAGGAAACGAACTTTTCTAGATTATCTCAGGTCTGAGTATACTGAAAGACGTCCCTAGTAGTCGTGTCTGGTTCTCATAGCACAGGGCACCTTAGTTTGAAGTCAGATGATTGGTGTGTTTTTTCTGGGCATTCATTTACATATTATTAACAAAATTAATCATATCCTTATTACAATATAAACAATCTTTATTTACATTAACAAAAAGTACATATTACATAATATTTACAAACTTAAAACTACACATTATCTTAAATAATAAACTTCCTCAAAGTTGCCGCTTAGAAAGCTGTCATTGCTCAAGGTACCTAGCAGACTGGCAGCATTGCCTCTTTGAATAGCCAATATCCTTATACATAAATGTCACATAAATTGTATATTATGTCTAATCAGAAATTGTTTTCTTATTCCAATAGACAATACTTTTCATGCTTTACAGTTTTGAAAATTGAAATAACACAAAACGTTCAATAACGTTGTCAGAAGCCTCAGAACGCATTCAATCGAGAATTCAACGATGACTTGGGAGAACAGAGCTTATCTCCGATTCTTACAAAGCTGGCTTGAATATATTGTATGGTATTCTCAAGGAGACAAATGTTGGGCCACGAAACAAGTAATACATTCTTTATATATATTAGGCTATTTACATACATTAGGCCACGAAATTCGCGATTAATAATCTTGTGAAAGGAAAGAAGAAATACAAAATATTTGGTGTTTTTCCATGACAGTAAGTAGTTTAGGTTACTCTCTAAAGTCTAAATAGTCGTTTACTTGTTAAAGAAAGTCACGTCAAAATTGGTTCAAACGTTTCGGAAATTAACCCCGACAAACAAACAGACAAACAGACAAGAAATGTACAAATACATGTTTGGACTTTGGTACCATGCAAATAACCATAATGAGCTTAAGACAAGGTCTAACTTGAAATCGTCACTTCAATTTTATTTGTGTAGATATAGGTTACATACTGATATTTGAAATTTCTTATTTAATTATATGAAATATTTAAATATATGTTCTACTTCTTACTTTTAACGGTATGGTTAAACAGATATAATGGCCACTAAACTACATTATGTAATGAGCATGCTGGTCCGCCCCACTCGGGTGATGTTAGTAAGCTTCGGTCGGATTCGATAACTAGTGTGTGACACAAAATGTAATATGTCTGTTCCGCCCATAAACTTAGTATATACTGGCGTATAGACAAACATAGAGCTCGTTGTCGCGTGACGATTTTTAATTTGTCACTGTTACCTATGAAATGAATGATTCCCTTGATTACTGCGATGTATATCATAATCACGTATAAATCACGTAACCATTATTGAAAAATACAGTACTTCTTTAAAATAAAACAGAAATAACACAAAATTATGATACAAATCAACAGCGTTCTTCACAGCGTGACGACTTGTGACGACCTTTCGCTAAAAAATGGCTACGAAAGCGTCTCGTTTACTGTTCCTTTCGTAGTCGTGCCACTGTCATAAGAGATTACATTCTCACTCTCACTCTTGGTACGTATATACGCCAGTATGTACTAAGTTTATGGTTCTGCCACTCAGAAAATCTCAGTCGCGTTCAGCAACTAACGTATGGCATATGCTATATGTACACATACCTATGTATGTATGTGTATGTATATTACATATAATGTATACTTTTCCATTATTTTAAAGCACGTAGTGAAATTATACAATTAATGACTACATCACATCTCTCTTTCCTCATTCGTAATTTGCAAGACTCAATAAATCTTCTGGAAGTTTCCGAGCAGTATTTCAATACCACAGGCACGTACGTACCTCCAAGTGTTCACATTTCTCGATCCCTTTCAATAAGACCCTAAAGTGAAAATAATAAAGGAGACCAAAAACCCATACCTACCCTTTTTCATGCTCACTGCTCGTTTCAATACCGCCTAGACATCGATACATTCGACGACATTAAAGTATTATGTCAGATTATTGATGGCATCGTTGGGTTTTTACGTAACGTTGAAGTATTTATAGATATCCAATTTTAATTTGCTCGATTGTCGTTTACCTAGACCGTGCTTTTAACCGATAACGACAAGGAAAAAATAATGAAATCAATAAATATTCTAAATAGTTACATCAGTTGTATGACGTACTATTAATACACTATACCGAAAACAGTCTGCGACCAGTAATATCAATACTTCGAGATAATTAGGAAGATGTAGATCTAATACGTTGAACAGGCTGAGAATCAAAACCAGGATCTTCGTTTTGAAAGACATTCACGAACCACCGTGTTAATAGCTGTAGATAGTGTAATTTAATACCAGTGCAGTAAAAAAAAAGTACTACACAGGTTCCAATCTCGGTAAATCTATGGAAGTTACTTCACGTATTTATACGAGAATTAATAATGGGAAAATGTAAAACTCAAACTCGATCTGACCACTTTAAAATAACATTTATTATTATTTAAACTCAAATAAAAAATTAAATGAAATCTTTGAAAAATTTTAAGTTATTTTTTTTTTCTAAATCCCCCTCTTCTTCTGTCTCCGTACGTCCGTATAATTAATCTACTTATTCTAACTTATAGAAGAACAGAAAAGAAACTAGTTAGTAACGATATGGTAATCTAGGCTGTTTCATTGCACACTATTGAGAAGTCTTATTACTTAGATATTGCGATAAATGGACGAAAATATTTTTATACGAAAGCGGTGTCAACCTCTAACTTAATTTAACTGATTACAAAGTCAGCGATAGACATTTTGGTTACATCGCCCAAATTAACTTTTAAACACATTTTTCGCGCGACCAAATTTACCAAAACCACTCAATTTATTTCACCGCTCTTAAGACGAGAACGAAATTGAAAATGGCATCCAGATATTTATCGTAAGCATTTCGTTACAAAAGAATTATGTTGCAATATGAGGTATAATTTGGGAGGAGGGATTAAATTCCTCCCAGAGTCCTCCTTGACAAATAACAAGTATTTTTCCTCCATACGAGTCTTTGATAAATTGTGTTTTTTTAGCAGTCTCAGCGTAAGAGCTCGTGGGTACAGTCAGTGGTACATATATATGCACAAAAATCGGATTGCCTCGTACGATAAAGGAATGTGCCAACATATTTACTTTGAAGACTGTACAACGATGTAGTAACTTCAAGCGTTCTGTAAAATAATTCCACAATATATGGACAAATAACATACTTTTTACTGTTATCAGTAGTCAATATTTATTATTTGCCTTCGTAATCATTAGCAATGACAATACTATTATTTAAGGGTAATCTAAGGTTTTACGGCTGGTAGCACTCTGGGAGAGGTTCATCTAGTCACCCATTCCCAAAATGGGCGATAACGCCCCCCTGTGGGCGCTGCAGGCCTAAAGGGGGGCGGTAAGAGACCCAGAAAAAAAATGGGGGCGTTGTGTAGAGGCCTGGGGGGTGATTTGTAATTTCATTTAGCTAGGAGCCATCTTAGACAACGACTGCATGAGCTCTCGACTCAGTAGACAAAATAAGTTTGGGAACCTAGAATCTAGATGGCTATTACCATCTTACACGCAAATCTCGCAGCCAAACAGAACTGTTTGTACTGTTGTGTTTCGATTTGGAGGAGTGAGACAGCCGGTGAGAATTCTGGTACAAAAGGACAACATCGTAGTCCTCGGGGCTGCGAATTTTTTTTTTTTAATTTTTTGTCAGTTTAGACTGTTTTCTTAGACTGGAAATTACAAATGTCTATGGGCGTCTGTCCGTTCGGTGGACTATTTGTTTATTTTCTCATTTTGATTTTTGATTATGACGTTGCCATTTTCTCAAATTATTTACGTGCCAGGTTTGCACTGAGAAAGTACCTTAAATGCATTCAGAAAGGCAAGTTCTGTTTTATTTTTTAATTAACAATTTGATGCACACAACAAATAGAAGACAGTTTTATATTTACTCCCTTTGCGGTTGAAACTTTGGGACCCTGGGCCCCGAAATCCATCGACTGGTTTCTTATTCTTACAAGCTAGGGGATGATCTGGCTAGCAGCTTCTTCCACCAACGAATCAGATTGGCTATTCAAAGAAGTAATGCTGGCAGTCTGCTGGGCGCCCTAAGCAATGACAACTTTCTAAGTGGTAATTTTGAGGTAATTTATTAGAAATATATATACACAGTGTATAAATATACACAGAAAGAAGAGCAAAAGGTACCGCTTATTTCTATAAGAAATTTTTCTGGCGACAGAAAAGTTTTGTAAAACTTAACTTACTTCCACTTCCACTGTGTGGTTTCTGATAGACTTTTACTTTCACGGGGATATTTGAACGTGGATCATGGGTAAGCAGCTGCTTGTCCTTTTATTCAGGGTCAGATTCAGAACTGTCTCTGTGGAAGTAAGATTTGATTATAAGTGTCATTGGTATAGTAAATTTTAACATTTTTGAACGTTACCAAATATATATGTTATATAGTTATATATATATATATATCTGTGTATGTTACCTGTAGAGTGCAATATTAGAATTTTATATTTTTCTAATTTGATTGAAATGCGATGAATAAGTGTTTGGCCGGCAAAAGGAGCCATTTATGGCTTCAAGTGAATTGCTTCAGCTTCTGCTTAATCGATTTTTAAAAAAGCTCTATTTTTATTATTCTGAGCTTTCTACAAATGAGAATATCTAGCAATAATATCTAGCGATAATCTAGAGAACGATTTTAAAATCTGTGGTGCATTTCACACAAAAATGTTTCATAGCCACATTTTATACTTTCTGTTCATGCAGCGAGATGGATGGCTCATCTGAGAAGCCCGTAAATCTCTCTGGCAACAGTTTGCCAATAAATTCAAAATCAATCTAAATGGTATGCCTAGCCCAGTCTCCCGGGATCTCGACTACTGCACGTATATGAATCACTACTGAACGAATTTATTTTTATTTTGTCTTGGGCATCATTCGATCTTTGAATTTGATTTATGGCATATTGGAATTTTCAATACTTATATTATTTTAAAATAAATATCCTTATCTATGTTGTCCAATACTATAACAGAATTGACTACATATTGAAAAATATTATGAAAAAAAAATTGGAACGTACTGATTCTTCTGACTCTAATACAATTTAAAATATTTTTATAATTTGTTGTGTTATTGTTGTTTTTGTTGGTTTTAGCTTTTAGTAGCAAATTTCAATGCAAATTGAGATTTTTACGAAACTGGGATTCCAAGTTATATAATAGGACAATGTACGATGAGTGTCGTTAGTGACATTGAACTTCGTGACATAATTAAATGTAAAAATATTTTGCAGTAACTAATAGTGCATGTAAATATTGCCCTTTTTGCTACGGCTGTTTCATCACAATGAGCTTATTATCACCTATCCAACCAACTGCCCTGATTTAAAAAACTTCGCAAGCTAATTACCTAAACCTAAAACCTAATTAAACCTAATTTTCCACCTAACGAAACATGAATGCGATATAAATAGTTGTCACCGAAAATAAAGACAATAAAATCAACCAACAACAGCAATATATTATTTAGATAGATATCACTGCAGAATCTGTTATAAATCGTTGTAGAAAGTTTTGAAAGAAAAAGTAAAAAAATGACATCTACCGATTTTAATAGTGATTTTAAATTTGAAAAACATAGAAAATGGTTGAAATAAGTTTCAGTAAAGTGAAAATTCTAAACAATGAAGTCATAAATAACAATACGTAGTAGTGATCGGTTACTCTTATAAAGTTAAAATTTAGAATTTAGCAGCAGAAAGAGATATTGAGATGCGACAATATATTGTTTCGACGGAGAAATACAATTGAATAGTTACTGATAATATCTTTATAAGTAATATGTCTTCAGAACTCAGATTTCAATTTCGTCTACACTTTTAAGATCATTTTTTGTTAGTGTATAATAAAGTGAACCAGACTTTTTAATCAAATGAGAATGGTTTTTAATCAAATGAGACTGGTTGTTCTTGAAATTTTGTTCAATTATTTATTCAATGGAACAATTTGAACGTTAACAAGCCTTCGAACAACTGATAGGGATGTCACTCCATCCTTATTTTGGCTCGCTTCCAATTTGAGAAAACAATTTAGACTACCATCTTATTGTTTTCGTACTTTTCCTTAAAAATATTTTTTTAAATTGGGTCGTTTTATATTTCGTTCGCTTTGGAGCCATTTCTCCCAATTTATTTTAATGAATGACTCTTTTATTGGAATCTTTTTGATTTTGAACCTCTTCGACTTCAGACGCAGTGGTTAGCGACGAGGTTTCGCGCAAAGGATGAATTTATAATACGAATGTTTATCATATATGAAACGAAATTTAAAAGAACAGATTTCATAATCCTGATTTAAAACCAATAACTTTATACACATTGTATAGTAATCGGTGTATTTATTAGATTTGTGATACTTCTGAACGCCTTGATCGATTAGGGTCACATATTAATATATTCGCACAATATAATGTTTATTTATTGTTGAGACAACAGTATGAATGAATATGAACACTATGAATAGGATCTAATAGCGCTGTGGTCAAATCATTAATAAATTCCATATTATTATATGCTGGCGAATCCGGGGGTTACAGCTGGCATGCTAATAACATTAAGTCGTACTGGTTTAAGAGAAAAAAAACCGAATAAGGCAAGTTATAGCTGTGCGGCTAGTGTTCCGTAAGTACTCTTAGTTCAGTTCTGCAGCCCAGGAAGGGTTAAGGTATTCCCGGCCTGTTTTAAGAGCCGAATAAAGGCAAAGGCATCTTCAGGCCCTGGATATCATGTAGCACCTGAGTGCTTGCCAAGACAAATCGAACGAGCCCAAGCACAACGAGTCTATGTTGTTTAGTTCAGAAGTTGCTATGACCACCTACCGTCTCCATCTTCAGACCCTGGATATCATGTAGCACCAGTGTTTGCCAAGACAATTCGTACGAGCCCAAACACGACGAGTCTATGTTGTTCAGTTCAGAAGTTCCTATGACCACCTACCGTCTCCATCTTCAGACCCTGGATATCATGTAGCACCAGAGTGTTTGCCAAGACAAATTGAACGAGCTTGGGCTCGTTCAATTTGTCTTGGAAAACACAAGACAAAACAAATAATCCCAAACTCGATGGGTTTATCTTGTTTAGTTTAGGAGTTCCTAAGGTCACCTTCCGACTTCAACATCAGATCAGCTCCATGGTACCGTATTATTGCATACGCAATATACAAAATTCGAGCCCAATCGAACGTTAGGAAGTGGTTCTAATTTAGCTTCCAAGATTTGACCCACATGAATGTACATACTAACACGGCAAGTTAAATAAAAACTTGAAATAATTGGGAATACAGATTTAATCACTAACTACATTTGTGTCACATTACGTGCTCAGACCATCAATTACTCGGTAGAAAGGTACCTTTTTTATTCGTTAAACAATGTAAAAAAGGGAATTCTCCAGCGAGGCCAATTGGAATAAAAACTGGGCTTAGAAATGATATTATTATGCGAATTATATTTGCGAATTCAAGGAGATCGTGATCCGAATTTGATGCGGCTGTTAAATAGGATTTGCTCATTTTTTCGCTTTCAGTATACCTATTTGTATAAATATCTATAGTATAGTCTTAAACAGATCTAAGATTTTAAAAATTATTTTAAGATATTATCTAATAAACTACCTAATTACAAATCGGGCTAAGGGCTTAACAAAATTACATTATGTACCTGTAGGTAATCATAGGATAGGCTTATGAGAGTATTTAGAATATTATATCTACCACACAAATACACAGACGCACGTGTGTGTGGCATGCAGCCATGCAGCATCACATCACGAATTGTGCCGGCTCGCCCGGTGAAATGCCACCCTCGCACAAAATATTGGCGTGAAATAACAGCATCTGTTCCTGTTGTGTTTCGTTCGGTGCGAGAGTGCTGGTGGCCCATCTGCCCTCTCCCTTTCCTTTCCCTCTTTACCTAAAGGCCGGCAACGTACCCGTCATTCCCCAGATATTGCGGATGTCTATGAGCGGCGGTGGTTACTTTCCACCAGGTGAATAGCTTGCTCGTTTGCGCCCTCTTAAAAAAAACGTCAAGCGTATCACAATACCAGCTTTCCCATGTTATTTTTCTACGGACAGAGTAATAGTGATAAGTGAGCTGAGAAAATTTTACCCCTTTGAGAGAGACGTCATGAGAGATGTTTCTTAACATACAACAAAAATGTCACCAGGTCATCTTTAGCTTTAAGTCTTTAGGTATAATTCGCTTTCGAGGATGTTGTCGCGGTATTTTCTTTCAATTTTTAAACTGGATTTAAATACAAAACATGGAAAATATTTCCAATGTATATTGTTAGTTTTCTGTGAAAATTATAACGATAAAAGTGCTATCGGAAATTCTTTAAATCGCCAATATATAGAATAATCAAATTTACCATTAAATAGAATATTATTACGAACTTCAACATTTGCATGCCTAAAACGCTACGGGTTGTTTTTCCATTAATTTCTTTAATTCGTATCTGAATGTTAAGATTGTAAATATTTTATTTCTATTTCCAATTGTAAAACACTGAATTATTTAAGCCTTTCAATCAATTATATTAATGGTATTATGTATTGACGTCTTTAGAATATCCATCGCTACAAAACAAAAATATCCGAGTAAATTCGAACAATCGTTTCAAACATTCCACGCGAATGCCCATCGTCACGGAACGTATTGTTCTCACGCGAAAAAATGGTAGAAAAAAAACAATACAGAAAAGAACACATTTGGGGCTGAATTAATAAAATGACGTTGCCGTTTCATTATAGAATAACCCGTCATCTTGGCGGACAAAGGCAAAGTGCGGAGTAATGTTCCGGCCTTACGAGTGGAAATAGTGATGTGTCTGCGTTCTCAATGTCACTTTTTATTTTTTTGCATATTATGTATTAGGTGTAGCATAGTGGCGATTCGATGTTTGTTATGATCATTGAAATCAAGCAATGTTTGTGTGGTCACTTCGTATAAAATTCTTATAATGGTATCTACATTGAGCGTCTCCGTGCTTCAAAGTGCAAGTTAATGTTGATTTCAACGATTGCTATATAATCAAAGGTCACGTGCTATCGTTAGTGGCTGCGATTCTACTCCAGGCGACCCCGAAGAGAACAGTTACCGTAATTTCGAGAGAAACGTACTGCGAGAGTACTGGCAACACTGGGAGGCTTTATAGTCCGCAAGATATGCTTCAGCCCAATGATAGAGAAATTCCGGTACTGCTGAATGCAGAGATTCCAGAACTCTGCGACAATCGCAGAGGATGATCTTCACAGGAGTTTTAGTGGAAAAAAACCTCACGTAACTCAGATTTATCCCCGGGGGACTGCGTATATCGCATCACAAAAAAGGTCAAAGGTCGTACAGGAGGCTTGAAAACTTTGCCAGTAGGTTAAAATTTTTAAGCAATCTTTAACCTCTCTTCGAAAATCTCTGTTTTCATTCGTAATTATCACAAATCTATCTAACTCAATGCCTTATTAAAGATTAATACAGTTAATTCCTTTGATAAAGTCACTGTGGAAAATGGTTAATTTGTCTTCAGTATTTCCACAATTTCAGTTACTTTATCTAAATTATAATGTAGATAGTACAGTCTAGCGTGACTGCGGACGGGGAGTCCACGGAATGAGGACGTCATTACGATTTCATCGTCCACACAAAAACCGAGTGTTACCGACAGCCCTCGTAATTGCACGAACGGCGAAGTGCCAAGCCGTTCTTCACATTTTTTGGTGGCTACGATTTCTCTTTTTTCATTTATTTTTGCGTTGGAGAAATATTCATTCCTTACGTAATATCACACGTCCAGAAATATCATGTACATTTCTATATGAAATATAATAAAATTGCGTTATATTCACTATTCAGACAATCCAACGATGTTATTGTATGTTAATTTAGGTTGAAAGGATTCTTCGATGGCTTGAGTACATAAAAAGAACGATCGATGAAAGACCGACGAAAATTTATAGAGCACAAATGAGTGGTAGCAGAAGCCAAGGAAGACCGGCTGACTGTCAAAAGCATAATACTGTCAAAAGCTCTTGCATGCTTGGGACTAATTGCATGAGGAGAATGATGAGATCTGAGGAGGAAAAGAGTCAAAAAAGTATCGGGAATGGAGGATTTGTTTATGGTTCCAAATTCAATTTTTTGTTTTTGTTGTTGTTGTTAGATTGGCACAACTGTTTTCCATTTTAGCGCGGAGTTTGAGTTGCATCTGTTATTTAGATTAAATACAGTGCTGTTTTTAGTTATATCATTCTAGTGTATATTGCGAATTTCATAATGGACGAAAAGATCGAACAAAGAGTTTGTCTTAAATTTTGCATCGCCAATAGAATTTCGTGTTCGGAGTCACTGAAAATGTTACAGAAGGCTTACGGTTAATCGACTTTATCAAAAACACGTGCTTATGAGTGGTACAAAGCGTTCAAAAGCGGTCGAGATGTGATGAAAGATTTACCTCGCTCTAGTAGGCCACCAACGTCTACAACTGAAGTTAACATTGCAAAAGTGAAGGAAATAGTGACTGAAAATGCTCATTCAAGTTTGAGAGAGATAGCTGCCGCATTTTCTGTGTCTCACGAGTCGATCCGTACAATTTTAAATAATCACTTGGGTATAAAACATGTTGCCGCTCGGCTAGTCCCAAAAGACCTGAATTTTCTTCAAAAACACAATCGCATAAGAGTCCCCGAGGACATGCTAGAACGAGTCAATTCCGACCTAACATTCATGAAACGCATTTTTACTGGTGACGAGACGTGGATTTACGAGTTTGACATGCAAACTAGTCAATAAGCTTCGGAGTGGCGCCTTCCAACTGAACCGAAAAAACCACGCCAAAGTCGATCAAAAATCAAAGTCATGTTGACTGTTTTCTTTAACTATCGCGGTGTTGTGCACTCGGAATTCTTGCCGGAAGGTCAAACGGTAAATAAAGAATATTACTTGGGCGTTATGCGGCGTTTAAGGGAGCAAGTTCGATGAAAAGGCCAGATTTGTGGAAAGAAAGTTCTTGGATTTTGCACCACGATAATGCGCCTTCGCACAAGGCCATCATTGTGAACGAATTTTTACCAAAAACTCAACAAATACCATCGATCAACCACCTTATTCACTAAATATGGCTCCAGCCGACTTCTTTCTTTTTCCTAAACTCAAATTACCACTTCGTGGCACCCGTTTTCATTCGGTGGGAGACATAAAGGAGAATTCGCGGCGAGCACTGTTCTCAATCCCAGAAAAAGCGTTTAAAAAATGTTTCGATGATTGAATTATTCGTTGGCGTAAGTGTATCCTTTCTGAAGGAGCATACTTTGAAGGTAATAAAATAAATTTGGATGAATAACTAACAATTCGTGTATTATTGATCTTTTCCCGGTACTTTCTTGACAGAGTAGTAAGACTGTTCTCGACGTTCAATCTTCTTTGAGCACACCATAAGGGATACAGCGTCAGAACATGTTCTGTTATGTCAGTTTAGATCTGAGCTCTCAAGAAAAGAACTAACTATTACAATAAATTATGTAATACGGTTCCATGCTGGTCTTTGAGGCTTTATTTATTTCAGGGTTTCGAATTCATCCTATACATTGAATTATACGTTACATTGGAACAGTAAATCAAAACAAAAATCTGGCCCAAGCGCTGGCAGAGTGTGACTCGGGAACTAGCTCTATCTCCTCTGACACGTGGCGCTTTGTCGTAAGTAAAAGTGAGACAGTGCTATTGCTTCGTCGCTCCGAACGGACAAGTCCAACTCGATTCGTCAATAGACTTGACCACGACATTTCAAATGCGTGTTCATGCATTGTAATATTAAATAGAGCATTAATTTTCTTTATTAGTTACCACAAAAGTATTATACAGGTGTAATATCATTCCATTGTTTATTGATTGATCGTTTTTTTTAATGGCTACGTAGCCAATGCAATGTCTTTTTATGTGAAAGAGGGGACAAAGGAGCAAGCGTGTCATCTGATGGAAAGTGATCACCGCCGCCCCTGAACACCGTCAACGTCCTGGGAATCACGGGTGCGTTGCCGGCCTTTAAAGAAAGGAGCGGAAGGAGTGAGATGCACCACCAGCACTCTCACTCACCGGACGAAACAACAGCAATAGATGCTGCTATTTCACGCCGATATTCTGTGAGAGGGTGGTTGCCAATGCCATGTGTTACAGAGAATACAATCATTCAAGAAATGAAGAAATTAAACACAAATATACGACGTGCATTTAAAATTTTTGCAATATTTAAAAAAAAACGAAGGGTACCTTTGCATTGTTTACTGTATCAACGTCAAAGTGCATGTGAGCTAGGTGTAGTTGTCGAAACTCAGATGAATGAATCATGTGGCGGCTACGGTAATTAAGAAAACTCGGGAGCACGCAAACACACATTTATTCAGGGATACCACACAGGGTCGGGGTTGATCGCCCGTCTAAGGTCCCTGCCTCGCAGCGCAGCACTTCCCTGACTGTCCGCGGTCGGCAGACGAACCGATGCCGGAAGTTGGTGAATGGTGATGCGGCTGGAGTCGCGCGGTTCAGCAGTATACGCCCGACAGAGCAGGCGTCGGGGCACTACTGAACCCATACTAAGGACCCTGGAACGTAGCATCCAGTGCATCAGTTGATGTTCCAAAATTTCTGTTGTTGAACTAGCGCCGCAAGCACAGATCGAAGGAAAGCTAATAAAGTAGGTAAGGTGGCGGTGTTCAACAACTAGACAGGAGGTTACAATTTAAATAAGCAATTAAGCAAATAATACATATATGTGTTTAAATTAAACAAACAAAACAATCGTGAATATTATTACACTTCTAAACTTCTCGTAAATGCATTTAAACATGATTAAAATTGTTCTTCACTTACCCAATTAAATGAGGTGATAAATATATAATAAAATATTGTTGTTCCCACGTAAATTACGTACACGAGAACGAAGACAATAACGATTACGTATTGATTATCACATTTAAATATTTTTAGAACAGCAAAGCGACAATAACAATTTTTGAGCGCCGTCGATCATTTAGTTTGTCGCGCGGAATTGCAAAAACAATGGCGGTAGAACGACTAAGTGCCTAGGCGCATAGCGAGCGAGAAGAAGTACTGTCGCACAGATAGTCGTACTCGTATTTTAGTTCAGAGACAAATTTATGTATTCTATAACAACAAATTTTATATTTGTTTATTATATTTGCTCATTAAAATAAACTTACTTAACTTTTATTATATTCAAATGCAAGATTATATTACTAAAATTAAATTATTAAATAAGATGTACGTTATCTTATAACGTTACAATCATAGTGATGTTTTCAAACATTCAGTCGTGTACTATATCAATATTGGTGATCCCAGTATGTCTATTGTATTATCATTTTGTAGATACAAGGTAGGTCTAGTGTTTTAAAGGATGGTTCCAGACGTATTGTGCAACCAGATTGGAACCAGAACCTCCATTCAAGTACGGCGTCTACGGACTTGCATGGGCTAACCATGACTTCATTATTATAGCTCTTGATGCGTACGCTTCGTGATACGCATTACTCAAACACGTCCCGTTCCACTCCGGCAGCAAACAACTAGTTCCTAATAGCCTGTATCTGTTTACATTTTACAACCATCAGTAGGAACATATCCGAAGAGACGTATCCTTTCGACGTACCCATCTCTATTTTATAGTGTAATATGGAAACCACTTTGTCAGTTTGCGTAAAACGTTACTCGCTCTAATGAAGTTATCTCTATCTTAGTGACTACTAATGGACTATCGACAACAATTAAACAAGTTTTAGGATACATATTGAATGGAATATTGTAGTACAGTTTATACAAGGTAGATGTAGACACGTGTAGAGTATTTTGGTAGAATTAAATATATGTACTGAAAGCGCGGAGAGGGCACAACTGAAGAAAAAAAAATTACGAAGGCATCAGCCAAATAAATTGAGAGTGAAATTTTAATCACCTAATTGTAAATTTTTAACTCTTAAATAAGGAAATTAGATTAAAAATGGCTATCTGGGAAGAACAGTTGCTCCCCGAGGCATGAAATATTGTTTCTAAATTAACAAAATGCTGATCAAAAAGTTGCTACTGGGCATCCTTTAGAAAAGAAACCGCTCAAGTGAGAGCATAAATCGCGTGCACTAGTTTCCGTACGTATATAAAATACATAAAACAGTTAAGTAAACTTACTTTTATGGTATGACTCATGAGTTTTGTTATATTTTTTGCTAGCTTTGCATCGCGGTTTTACTTGTGCTAAATTTGGGATTATTTCGGTATAAAAAATAACTTAGATTACTTCCAGAAAAGTCCTTTATTCATCAATGAAAATCCCGTCAAAATTGGTTTAGTTGTTTTGGAGATTAACCTGGACAAACAAACAATCATGCAGACGATAAATAATTAGCAAACTTTTTCAAATATTAATTAGTGTAAAATACATGGACTGTCAGGGATATAGTTTCTGAAAAAGGCGACAGTGCGAATGTACGAACGAACGGACCTATAAATAATATTATAAGAATTTGTTCACAGTGAAAAAAAATTGCAGTGGACTTCATAACACATCATATGACATGTCGATGGTTCTTCACGCAAGATTAAGAAAACAGGTTTGACTGTGATTGAGGTTTACTGACAAGAGAACACTTGATTTTAAATTACGAATAGGAAATAGGAACAAAATCCGTTGACATTCGTTGACCAATTTTAATGTTAGGTAATGACAGTAACCCTCATATACATATGTGTATGTAACAAAAAAACGTGGTGGTCGGGAAACCTCCGTCAGGAATGAAGTTCCTCAGTTGCAATTTCCATTTCTCAAAACTTAATTGCAATAATGAGACAATAAAACTCACATATGATTTAAAATAAAAACAAAAACTGGCTATTCAAAGAGGCAATGCTGTCAGTCTGCTGGGTACCTTAAGCAATGACAGCTTTCTAAGCGGCAACTTTGAGGAAGTCTATTATTTAAGATAATGTGTAGTTTTAAGTTTGTAAATATTAACGTATGTATGTACTTTTTTGTTACTAATAAAAATAAAACAAAAACATAGCGCTGAACGACGCGGGTCCCGCCCCACTTGGTGCTTTTACCTTCGTGACGATGTCTACCAACTCAAACCTCCCGCAAGGCCCGTTAAAGAACTTTGTTCCAAAAATAAAATAATGATAACGATTTTGAACAAAATTACATTCTTCCTTTTAAAATAGAGGGCCTTAAAAAATTAAAGACTCATAAAACGAGCGCTTAACCAACCACCCGAATAGTTAAAACATCTAGTTGTATTAGACTTCCGGAAAGTTACATAAAGTACCCACTATTTTAGTCCGCTAGAACTTTGGCCATAACACTGGCCAGCAACTTGGTATTCACTTAACTTTTTGTTGGAGATAACGTCGTAATACTAAAAAACTGCGCAACTTCCTTTTCTCTAGCTCCTTTTAATTTTAAAAGCTAGTGTATTTAATCTATTCTTTTAAAGCAAATGTAATTAGTCTTAATGCTCTAACTCTTGGTATGCTCTTGCATGCTAGGTTAAATTATGTAATTAAAATCTAGAATTATTTAAATGAGTCGTATTACAAAATATTAAATACGTCATATTCATTTGTCCGTCAGTGCGTCTTCTGTCTGTATATCACAGCAGAATCATTCCGTCGTCTTTAGACTAACGAACCCATTTAGTACAGTGTTAGCGACACCGATGAATAAAATAAAGAATACGGGTTCCCTCTGGCTTTTCGCGTTTTTGGTTATTATTTGATTTTTTCTGCCATAGATAAACCAAAGTATTACTTGGTGGAAGCAATGATGAGACCAAAAGTTTTAAAATTAGAACAATACGAACATTTTTAAAAGGCTAAGGCCCTAATTTATTTCAAAAAGGCTGAGAAAAATCTAAAATTATGTATTTTATCTGTATTTATTCAAAGAAATAAAATACAATAGAATACTCAAAAGAGTGTCGGATACGCAATAACTAAAGGTCATAAAGCATAATCGGACAAAGGACTATTTAATAAATTGCTTCTAAAAAAGAAATGTATTTTTATCTTATTTTTGGTTGTGGATTACCAATGTATGTTTGTGTCTGTACCAAATTTCAGACCTGTAGGTGTAAAGATTAAGGAATAAGATTGTGATTAACAGGTTCAGCCATATTTAATTTTCATTAAAAATGTGTTTTTCTTAATTATAATAAAAATATCTCAGTTTCGGTTGAACGCTGTGCCTAAAACATTGCTGCCGTCAAAAATTTTCAATATACCAATTTTTATTAGTATGAAAGCTTGTGAAAATTCAATTACCGAACCAATAAAGTTGTCAAATATCAACACGGTGGTGTGAGGGGCGATGGAGGGGGTGACATGATCGACGGTCGTGGGAGTATTTTTAAAAGGAAACATTTTTCGCGCGAAGTTTTAGGGACAAACTTTTTGGGAAGAACTTTTCTTATTTGCAGCTTGCTACCCCTGATTGGATGTGTCTTCGGAAGCCAATCATTCAGTTTTAGCTTCCGTTTGAGAATTTTATCAGTATGCATTGGTGGAAGGCTACTTATGCGAATAATCTCTTTTTATCTCCTGAAAATTTCCAATGGGGAAGAAAACGCAAAGCTATTTGCAGTCGGCGCTACTCACGTTTGACTCATAACAAACAATGTGTTTGAGATTTTGATGTATTTCTTTAAGCGATAGAGTGTTTATTTATTTGAAGATAAAACCAGAAAAAATAATGAAAAACAGAGAGCACAAAAAAAGAAAATAAAGACTTACGTCTGACAAATGCTAAATATATTCTATTTGAGCTGTTTCCGAATTTAAAGCAGAGTTATAATCTCGAGGAGTTTTTCATATGCAACGTAAACATTTATAGTAAACAAAATATTATATGAGTTTTGACAGATGATGACAGTAGATTTGCGTCAAACGATATCAGCGCCTCTAGTGGCGAAGTAGGACAGTTTTCTTTCCAATTGTGAACGTGCAAGCTTGGCACTAGTCTCAACTTTATGAAAATGAGCTTTGCTGAGTAACTATGGGTTTAAGAAAAAATTTCTAGATCCATCCGGTTCCGGTTCTATTCTTAAATTGACATTACCAGAAAAGCAAGAAATCAATATATAAAATTAATATTTTTTAAGTTCTCGTGGTGATAAAAGAATGGAGAGTAATAAGTAGGTCCATGAGGCTTCATGGTAAGAGTTTATGTATACGTTATGTAGGTACTTAATTCTTGCACACTGTGTAACATAATAACTAAAAAAAACTATTCTGTTCAGAATCATTAACGGAATCCGTTTCAACTATTTTTAACTATGTTGTTATTTTTAGTAATTTCATTTTTAAATTAAACCATGGTCACAAGTTGGTGTTTTATATATGTAAATAAACTTTATGTTGGGTGCGATAAAGCGCATTTTTTCTAATAAATTATTGTTATATGAATATTTGACATACGAGTTGTATCGTTGTGTGCTAGCTGTGACCGGGTGTCCACAAATGTCTTATGTAAATAGGATAATGTATAAAATAATTTGAGTTAATAAAGAATGATAATTTAGTTAGGCCATATGATCTAAATTTTCAAATTCGAGATATGATATTAGCAGTGTAATGGCATACGCGCTTATACTTTCAAAGTCAAAGTCAAATCAATTTATTGAAGTAAACCCAAATGCAAGGTATTTTTGAACGTCAAATCTACTTTAGTTCGGTTCAAAAAGGAAACCTGAATACTGAGAAGAACCAATACATTACTACAAAGGCCGTCGCCGTGCTATTTGAAAGATGGTCTAACAGTTCATACTCATGCTACGCCGACCTGGTAGTAACGGCGTGCAGATGAAAAGGCATGGAAGTTGGTGACGGACGGCTCGTGATTGATTTTGAAAGATATGCGTTTGTCCTTTTGAGGCACGGGACTCTAAAAAGGGTTAAAATATTGCTATAAATCTTTTTAGCAACACTGTTTGAAATGGAAGATAATAAAAAATTCAAGTCCGAAAGAGTATTTCATACCGTCAAAAGTGAATTAAAATTTTAAGCTTTTCATTCGCTTGTCTTTGAGTTTACTTAATTGGGCAACAAACTTTAGTTGGACGGCCGGGTCCGGAAGGAGGCTTCGATAAAAGTCGCCGGATATCCGGTCCGTTCCAGGCTCTAACTAGGACCTCTCCAATTTTATTATGAAGTGGACCCGTCCGAATTGTTCAGAATTTTGCTACCCGAAATCCTACTCTTACCTGTTTGTTCGATTGAAACAAAAATTACCTGAGAAAATGACCTTGTGTATTTGATAGAAAAGGTCATGATTCTTGACAATGACATGAGAATAATAAAATGTGAACGTAATATTCCCTGTTATTCCTAAACTATGGAAAGAATGAATGATGAAAGACTGACCGAGAAAATCTACAGAGCGAAAGTGAGTGGTAGTAGAAGCCAAAGAAGACCAAGGCTGAGTTACAAAGATCAAATAGCCAGAGTATTAGCTGACGGAAATGTTAGAAACACCCGTACACTTAGACGAAAATGCGTGAGGAGAATGATGAGATGCGAAGAGGCGAAAGATGCATGTGAGGACCGTGACGCTTGGCGCTCCTCTCCATCCTTTGTGACTACCTCGTTAGGGATACAGTGTAAGATATGTATGTATGTGTTCCTAAACTAGGTTTTAAAACTATACAGAGTTAAGTTAAAAATTCCTGTAATCATATCCAATAACTTTTATTCTACGCCTTTACTCAAAACTTAATACGTTCAACTTAAAACAAAATACGTTCCTCAACAAATATTTGTTAAGGTTTGTTGTACTGTCTGAAACGTAATTACTCTGCGTATTATGCTAATGGTACAGTGCAAGCGCACCGGGCCTTTAGCGACCGGGTAGAGTAACTGCCATTTTCAGAAAAATTTAATGTATGTTTATTTATTTATTAGGGATATATTAGGGATAATGTTAAGAACAAAATAATAAGAGGGTATTAGTATTTTTAAATTAACCCTGTATATACTATATATATATATATATGCTTATAATAAGACTCTCAAACTGACCCAGACCAAACGCTTCTTATTTCGGCTTACTGTGAAGCTAATATAACAGAACTAGTTATGTAGGGTCACTAGTAACTCGCAAGCACTAAAGCGGTGGTTGACTTCGACGAGTTGTCGAGGTACTCCGAGATTTCTTACAAAACGCACCAGAGTCTCTCAGGCATTATGCTCAAGCACGTCTCAATGGGTAATGGCCGCTACGGGCTCTCTCGTAGTGTTGTTACGGCGTGGACCACGTGCGCTGTCATCGTCCTTGGTCGACCGGAACTCCCACTTTGATCAGCCGTGAGTGTGCGCCTTTTAAATCTTTTCTAGTGAAAGACTGAGAACACTACAACTTTATTCTCTGCCCCGGATTGTAGAGCTGGAGGAGATTTGTCATCTAAAACTCAAATAATTACACAGATACATATCTTCACGCTGTTTCCCCAATGGAATAGTCAGAGAGAACGAAGTGCCAAGATTCACGGTTCTTGCATACTTCTTTCGCTTCCTCAAATCTCATCATTTTCCTCACACATTTTTACCTAGGTATACGAGTGATTTTGACACTTCTGTCAGCTAACACTCTGGATTTTTGATCTTCATAAGTTGGCCTTGGTCTTTCTTGACTTCTGCTACCACTCACTTTTGCTCTGTAGATTTTCTTCATCAGTCTTTCATTCATCACTCATTCTTTCCATGTTGCCCGAACCATCTAAACATTCGTTTCTTCATGTTTACAATAACACTCAAATAATTATTCTTAAAAAATTGTAAACGTATGATTTAATTGCGCGCGAATACTCAATTTACCTCGAATGGAATATAGCGTGATGTATCTAATTTATTTAGGTACCAAGAGCTTCATTGGCGGTGCTCGCAACACGCACATCTGCAGTAATTTTATTGAAATTAGGCCGATCTGTCTAAAGTGGCTGTGCTTATCTGGAGTTAAAAGTAACTGCCTGTTGGGCTTAATTCGAAAATTATGTTCACGACTCGCCTAATTAGCTAAAAGGGGAGAAAGGGCGGCGGGAGCCACCGTGGACTACCGGTGTCGTTACTTACTTAAGTCGCCTAAAAGTAAAAGGAAAACTGAACGGTTCAAAGTCAAATCAACTTTTTCAAGTAAATTCAGTTATAATGTTTTCAAGTAAATTCAGTTAAAATTATTATTTAACACATCAAACTACAATCGGTACGGAAAAAACTGCACCGAGAAGAACCAGTAAGAACCTTGGTCTAGTGCATAAACTTACTATGTACTGGCGTAAAGACGTAGAAAAAGTGTGAGCGAGAATGTAATATTTTATGTTAGTGGCACGAGTCGGAAAGGGA
Source organism: Zeuzera pyrina (assembly GCA_907165235.1). Taxonomy (NCBI): domain Eukaryota; kingdom Metazoa; phylum Arthropoda; class Insecta; order Lepidoptera; family Cossidae; genus Zeuzera; species Zeuzera pyrina. Next base: position 26,370,432 of record OU015620.1, on the reverse strand, counting down.
CAGCAAACGAGAGGCTTCTGTAACCCTTTTAGAATGACAGGTCGTCACAAGTCGCCACGTTGTGGAAACCGCTGTTGACATATTTTATTATTTTGTGTTATTTCTGTTTTATTTCAAAGAATAGTATTATATTTTTCAATAATAGTTTCGTGCTCTGTATGTGATGGTGATATTACATATCGCAATAATCAAGGGAATCATTCATTTCATAGGTGACATTGACTAATTAAAGATCGTCACGCGTCAACGAGTTCTATGTTCGTCTATACGCTGGTATATACTAAGTTTATATTAATACAATAAATATTCAGAAAGCAGTAAATGCACGTGGAGAGAAAATTATTTCTAATGTGTAGTTTTGACTTTGATGGAATCGTTTATTTTCGTAGTTTATTTCGTAGCATGATTTCAATCGGTGTAGAGTATGAAAAAAAAATGTAATCTGTTTTACGTTGAATGACTTCTTGAGGAACCTTTTGTGAGTTTCGTGAGTAATACTCCAAAAACGAAAGTCTCGGAAAATGTCATAGATTAAAATGTGCTTTGTGTGCAATTGTATCCTCCAAGCCAGAACACGGCAGTTGGTTCGGGCGCATAGAAGGAATGAGTGATAAACAGTTAAGTAGACCAAGGCTGACTTATATAGCTGACTTTTATACCCAATAGTCCGTCCTTGTCAAGGGGAGTGCTAACCGTTTCTCGTTTCAATAGACGGAAAGACCAAATAGTCAGAATGTTAGTTGTTGTCATTGACAAAAGCACTTGTAAACTTCGCTGAAAGTTGTGAGGAGAATGATGAGATTTGAGGATGCGAAAGAAGTATGCAAGGACCGCGATCCTTAGCACTTCGTCTTTTCTAACTACAGGGATACAGCATGGGAATATGTATGCAACAAAATTCTAAAAATACAAATGAAATGACCTTTTATAGCTTAACCATTAGGTGATGGCATAATAGGCAATTTCATTATTTATTGCAATACAAATTAACCGGTTTTACCAGGATAATTAATATATTATTTGGGTTTCCCGATATTAACATAGATGATATTGCACGCACCTCGATCACGGGTTAACTGGCGAAACTGCAGGTGGATATTTGAGAGCGTTTTACGAGTATTAATTATTTTACTACCTATTGGCTATGAGCTACGAATTCGTTCACGAGGAATTGAAAATACCTAGTCTGTATTCTTTATCTCTTACGTAGTGTTCAACTTGACTCTATACCATCAAGATCAGTTCAGGGATTTAAGCGTAACAGACAGATGCACGAATAGCGACACTCTCGTTCGTATAATGGTAGTATCAGTTATGTTTTGATTTTCGAGAAGTCTAAAAATAATATTCTAACTATATTTTTATAATTCTTCAATATTAAGAAGCAATTTTATTACATTTTTACAATAAAGAAAATTTAAATAACTTCCATAGTGTGAAACTTCATACGATGTACTTGTACCTACATACAGATAAATATATGTACCACGGAAGTAGAGTATGCGCTGTATACGACTGTCAGCCAGTTCCGGCAATAACAGAGGCGAGAGGTAACTGCTTTGTACAATACAAAATGCTGCAGTTAGAATCTATGTATGCCTAGTCTTCGAGAGAAAGGAAAACTTATGTAGATTAAAAAATCAATGTGTGTCTCAACGTAAAGACTACTCAAGCAATTCATCTCATATTTACGAGTTATGTTTATTATTATTAGAAAGGTTTAAAAAGTAGATCGAGCGACTGTCAATTTTAAAAATAGCCAATGAAAGGCGTGGTGGGGTTCAGCTAACAGTGGTCAAGCGCCAGATGGTAATCATAATAATGTCATGTTTAGATTAATAAGTTAAAATGGACATAAAATGTTACGGCGACGCAGTGATAAACGATAAAATTAATCTAAAATAGACCTTCTGTTCTATGCAAACGTGCGCGCACTAGCTCACGAAAAACACGAAAAAACAGTTATTTTCGTTTATTTTAAAAACTATAATCAATTTTAATTAATTAGCTGGCAATTTTAAGAGTGTGTTTAGATTAATCTACACAGAAAATTTAGAAACATAAATCGGTCCCGTAACTCCAAAGAATATACATAAATCTCGGTTCTTTGATATTTTTTTTTCTATAACCAATCCTGTATCGCAACTGACAAAACGAAGTTAATGAAATGAAGAATCGGGTCACACAAATATCACTATCATAATTTTTGTAACACTTAGAAAAATTTAAATTCCTTCCGTCAAAATTTCCAATGCGTCGCCTTAATGCAGCGTTAGTGATAAAAATCATTGTGTGCCAGCGTAGAACTGCATACATATTTCTTTGTGCTCTTACTTCCGGTGGCTTTTTTATACCGTTATTTACAAAGTAACAGCTTAAAATTACTGCCAAAATTAACATTCATAAAGTCATATGAGGGAACGTTTGTGTGCCACTTAACACGTAACGCTTTACGTCTATTTTAACCTGTAACGTTACTCGGTAGGTTGGCTTGCTATATAGAAATATACAAATCAATAACGCATTATGTGTTACAAATACCACACATTATTATACATAGATATTATTCATAGATATGTTATTTGTATTAGTAACACTAGTTACTACTTGTATTAGTAACATTAGTTATTTGTGTTACTAATACAAATAACATATAACATATATATGTTATTTGTATTAGTAACGCATTATGTGTTACAAATACCACACATTATTATACATAGATATTATTCATAGATATGTTATTTGTATTAGTAACACTAGTTACTACTTGTATGAGTAACATTAGTTATTTGTGTTACTAATACAAATAACATATCTACCTTTCCTACCATAACCTACCTAGCTTTCTACATTCCACCTCCATACACATGTAAATTTTAACTATGCCAAATTTTTCACTCGTCCGTGCGCGCAATATGCTTAGAAAAGAGTACAAAGTTTTTTCTTCTCGTGTAAAATATATGTTGATGAAATGGTCTGGCACTTGAAAGTTCAGATAAACGGTCATCGTATAAATAGCAAGCTTGTCAAGACCATTGCGTGTCATTCGATACTATTAATCCTGTAAACCTGTTTCTTCTATGCCAAAAACAAAGTGTCCATTTACTGGATAACTACATTTTATTACATTACAAAACAAAGCTCACGAGCTGAGCTTATTCAAGCGGAGCTTTTGTCGGCTGATTTTACGAAGGCTAAGCTGTCAGGACGCACCCTCTTACGAAACTCATTTACGTCTGATTGAGCGAAGCAAATCTGATTTGGACTGATTCATTCCGGGCATATTTCTTTTGAGATCGCCTCACACCTCGGAAGAGGAATGACTTTTTGCTTTTTGCTTTTTAACAATAGCCTTTCGGCTCGAAGGGCACAGAGATTTCTTCAAGCATTCCTTCTTGATTTGATCAAACGTTATGTCTTACGTTTCATGTAAGGGTTTAACTTACCTTAGTATAAAAAAATTCTTCTATGTTTAACTGCAAGAGAAGGGGAAATAGAATGCATCAGATTGTTACGTTCAAATATATATAAGTTGTAAACGCCGGCCAAGAGATGGACTATGAGAAATGGCCCAAATGCAAGCTGAACTCGTAAGAAAGTTTCTAAGCTTAATTTGGCTTATTTAGGTTATATTTATCCCGTAAATTGTAAGTAAAGACAACTTGTGTACTGTATTATGGTTAAGGTCATTTCAGCTGTTCATTGACCTTGCCTCAAAACCTCAAAACACTTAAGGCAGCAACAAATTTTCTCCAATTAAATCCGTATGGAGGGCCTATGGAGAGTTCCATTAATTAAACGCGGCTCTCGAGACCCTTAGTGCTGAGGGCCAGGCCTCTTCTGCAGGCACCACTTGAGATAATCGCCGGCCAAAATTATTCTCTTTGATTGACTATGAAATCTGCTGCTTTGAATGCTCGGAATTACGAAGAAATATTTAAAGAGGAACAATGGGTTTAGGAAAGCGCTGAAATAAAAGACGATTTGTTCCGTAGGAGCCTTAATTTATGTAGAAATTCGCTTAACAAAGCGAACAATAATCACGTCGTATTTAATGAAAAATATATCCACTTTTTACGTATGATGAGACAAATATGTACATATTATGTATATCTGTGGGTACTTTTATATGCAACTATTAATATGTAATGAATGATATTATATATAAATTAATATATAATATATGTTATTCCATTGATATGATATCAATATATTAATTATATTTATATTAATGTATAACATATATATATATCTTTATGCTTTATCTCTAACGGGGTCGAAGCGCCAAGCGTCGCGGTCTTTACATACTGCTGTCGCTTCCTCAAATCTAATCATCCTCTTCACAAATTTTCTCCTAGTTAAGCGAGTGTTTTTGATATTTAATTAAACATTGACGCAACTAGTAAAATTTTTTAAAGACTTCAACAAGTTTGATGCAGTTTTATGCAGACGTTCTATTTTTTTTCAGAACAAGTTCGCAGCTACATTTATTTCTCTGTTGGAGGGAATTTTCGAAGGCACTTACATTTAAAATGTTTTAAAGGCGATTGTTCAAGCGCTTGCAATTCTTTGCTATCATTTTATAAAGGTTACCTCAAAATAATCCCTTTCTTTGTCACAGCTTCTGTAATAAAAACACGTTGTTCATTAATATTTTGTTTTATTTGATTTTATATCGTAACTTGTATTAATTAGTTGTTATGTCCGTTAAACATTACTCTTTTTCATTTAAGGTCTTCAATTGAATCGTCACTCAAAATTATACAGAACTTCTAAATTAGCGTTCAGTGTCTTAACAAAACAAGTCGTTGGCGAAATTATTTTTCGACAAGTAGCTGCCATTTTTTTAATAAAATATAAAGAAACAGTTAATGCATTATTGAATATATTATAAATAATATCTTACTGTATTAATATACTTTATTCTTTTAATTATTTCATTTCTGCTGTCATATTATTTATAACCATTTAAGATCCTCTAACAATAATTTTAAGGTAGGTAGGTACTCTAACACAACTCTTAAGGCATATTATTTTCGTCCCAATAGTCGTCAACACATCAAATGTTATTTCTAACAAACATTCAACCTATTATTTCAGTTTGGTTATATAATATTTGATTTATTTACTAAAAGCTTACAACAAGAATCTCCGGTTTAGGTAATTACATGTCTCTCTCAGTTTATTTTTTAATTTGATGAAACATTTGGAAATCATAGTACTTTTATATTACTTATTTAAGGATGAATTACAACGTTTACACATAAATTTATACAAGGAATTCAGCTTGGAATGGAAATGTTATATCTTAATATTTTAGTTAATTGATAGAAATAGTCCTTCGTCAATCGATACACCTTGTAATATAATTAACCAAAATTATATCTTCACTTTTATAATCATTGGTGCGTATGTTAGTTATCGTGTAACACCTAATCTACTTGACCAATTGAGAGCATATTCGTACAACGTATTTGTTTTGTCAAGACTATGATTCATAGCTATGTTAGGCGCGTATTCCAAAACGATATTCAAGTGTGAATTTCTGCTTAAGAATAGTTAGAAACACCACTATTCGTCGCATGTAGCGGCATCCCTTTCCAAATGTACAATTAGAAGTTCGCACTTGAATACCGTTCTAGAATATGGCCTTATGCTCGATTTCACCAAAGTCCCTCAATAAGTATTAGGTAACTTTGGTGAAACCGGCGTTAGAGTCCTACAGGCAGCACCATTATCAAATTATTAACGAATACACCATTTAATGCGGGCGAACCCGCGGGCCACAGTAGTAATTAACAAAAGTAATTGTAATGTAAAAGCAATTAACTGAAAGCGATTAATTTGAACGTTTGTTTGAAATTAAATGATTAAATGAATCTTTTCCAACTGTTTCAAATGTGTCATATTTCAATAATCACACATAAACTATTATAACACAAGTTGGTAAAAATGAAAACTAATCTTATGTTATGTGAAATAAAACGCATTTTGTCGCATGGGACTACTATACAATTGTTCACATAAGCAGTGCAAGTGCTATTGTTGTGTTAGTGCCAGGGTTAGCGACCTTTGTCCGTTGTCCACAGAAGTTTTCTATGAATGGAATTTATAATTTACAACATAATTAAAAGTCAATTTATAAAATGAGAACTCCATACGATATTTATACATACAACATATCCTCACACTGAATCAGCGCTGAATGTGTTTCAACGTTTTCATGAAACACGTCTCTACTGAATCAGTAACTCATTTATGGGCCAACTATTCCGTTTCACAATAAACTTCTCAATAGTATTCAACAACTATCAATCTCTATGAAAAAGAATACTACAAAATATCTGACTATTTAGATGATGAACATTATTGGAATTTAAGCGTTTCAACTTCTGGCAGCTTCAATTAAAACACAGAAGTAGACATTCTGACAGATAAAAATAGATTATAAGCGTCAGACCAAGAATCGTATAGGACGGAGTTTTTGCTTTAAGAGCATGTCCATTTTTTGTAGGTGTGTGTTAACCAGCACTAATGCGTGTAACTAGGGAAGGATCACAGTACAACAATACATAAGAACATTACATAATTTTATTTTTGCGAATACTAGTACCAAAATACTTAAAAGTTTAAGAGTACTTACTTTACTTAATGAACTGATACGAATTACACCGACATTGTGACGTTGCCAAACTTACAATAGCTAATTTACTCGTGATTACGCTCAATAAGTTAGAAAGACAGGAAAATTCGTTTGACACAAGGTGATAAAAGCGAAAACTCATTATGGCACCGTTCATATGATTCTTGGTCTGAGTTATAGACAATCCTATTTTGAATAAATGATTTGATTTGATTTGGAATGTAGTTGTGATAGATACATGGATGGACAGACGAATGGACGCTCGAGTGGTCACATAAATTGTTACATAAATAAACCTAATTTGAGAAGTAGTGAAACTTTTCGTCTTGAAACTCCTTTGCACATTTCCCAGTTCTTTTCACGATCGTTCCCAGTACAGGCTGTTTGATTGTGGAACTCCCTATCTATTACTGTGACGTACCAACACCCTTCTCAGTTTTAAACGTCATCTTAAAATTTTATTCTTTCATACTAGCTATTAAATTTATTTATTTATTTAATTTTTCATTTATCTGTGTATGTGTATTCCGTATATATATTATGTATATATATAACATATGTTACATAATATGTAGGTATTTAGAGAGTGTATTGTACATAATTATGAATAATACGTGCGTTTTTTATTTTTTAATGTACATGTCAATACCAATTTTGCACCGCCTACCGTAAATGTACTTCGACGTCTAGCATTCTGTTACCCAAAGATTGCCTAGAAGAGATCGCTTTAGCAATAAGGTCACCCAAATTTTACTATCCTTATTTCTTTTATTCCTATATTTGTAATATACATTTACTGGTGCAATAAAGAGTGTTATATTGTATTGTTACAAACAAGTTTTATTTACAAAATTTTCTGATTGACTTAATTCTCCGAATATTAAATTCAGCGTATATTGATCATCAAATAACTAGGTTCCTTAACCTAGTTAGTTCCTTAACCTTAACTAGCGCCTTAATGTCATGTCAAGTTGTTATAACCAGTGATCGTAATTATAGGTGTAATTACTGTCAATAACATGGATATGACCCAAACTATCCGAGATTTATTATTATTTTTATTTGATTGTTCAGTAAAATATGTTAATTTTCTTTATTTTTGAGAAAAATATATACACCGATTTCCTGTCGTTAATTATAACTGTAATATAGATTTTATAGCGAAAGATTCTGTAAGTATTAGTATCATCCTCGTTCGGAATCCTAGTAATGTATTTACATTTGTTACTAATGCCCGCCACACACCATCCAGTATGCATGATCAAGTCTGTCCAGTATGCATGAAGAGACGGTTCCATCAAGTCATATTGATCGTGTGTGGTGCCGATTTGACTTGATCAGTTATACTTGACGGAAATCGTTTTGCCCATCTTCCGTCAATCCATCAAGCCATCAAGCCATCAAGTCCGTCCTGCATACTTGAACGTGGGTGGGCGCGTCATGCCGTTTCGTCAGTTCGCTCGAAATTTTGGTTAAGGGACAGTTGTGCGAATGTCTTAATTTATTTTATTGAAATATGAATTGATTTATTGGATTATATATCGAAGCGAGTTATGTTTAAGACAAATAAATAATAAATTAATGTTATTACAATACGAGTAAAAATACGATTTGAAAAAAAAATCATATTTCTTTTTACGGTTAGTTGTTAAATATGTATAATATGTATATTTTAAGAAATTATTTGCGCATACACTTATTAGAAATTATTCTAGAAGAAATTATTCGCATTTGGTCGCATATTTAAATAAGTCATTTTCATTCAATTACAGCAATTTATTTGGAGGATTCACATTTTAATCTAAAAAATAGAGAACATCGAGATTTTAAAACGTATTCCGTTCAGAAATATTCTTTTATAAGGTGCGTTTATCAAGGAGAAAAACAATTTTTATAAACTAAAAAATTGTAACTGAATATCAATTATTATACCATACGTACATACATATCTTCACGCTATATCCCTAATGGGGTAGTCAGAGAGAATGGAGCATCAAGTTGTGCGGTATACTTCTGTCGCTTCCTCAAATCTCCTCGCCTTCCTCACCCTCACGCGTTTTCACCTAGGTATGTGAGTGATTTTCGCATATCCGTCAGCTAACACTCTGGCTATTTGATCTTCATTGTTTCGTGGAAGGTCAAATTATTTGTTATTAAATAAATTTTAAATTAAGAAAATAAAAACATTTTAATTCTAAAAAATATAATCGAATTATAATTTGAAGATATGTTATGTTTTTATGTTATTAATTTAATTTTTATTTATCTTGAACATAGCTCGCACTTCGATATATATTTCAGTAAAATAAATAAGATTTTAAAAAGATAATCGTAACAATACATTCGCACAACCGTCCCTTAAATGCTTCATGCAAACTGGACGGCGCGTCAAGTGCTTCATGCATACTGGACGGGATTGACGTCAAGTACAACGGATCGTGTGTGTGCTCTAGGGGCGTCATGCCAAACGCCGCTTCATGCATACTGGACAGACTTGATCAAGCATACTGGATGGTGTATGGCGGGCTTTAAGGTTCCGAATCCCGGGACATCGTGGAAATTTTAGGTCATATCCATACTTTTGATAGTAATCATACCATGATTCCGATCACAGGTTATAATGCTACGAAGATTTTATTTAAAGAAATTGTATGTAGTCTTCAGCAAATATTGCAATAATTTTACAGTGAATGCTCTCGATACATGATGTACAAGCGTTATTTGGCTTCATGAGCCTTTGTAAAATATGACAGTTATAAATCTATATTAGTATTGAAGCCTTGAAATTCCTGCGTGGGAGAGAAGTCTAGGAGAATACATTTATTTTATACATTTTTTAATTTTTTATTAAATCTCTATACAAGTACATAAAATCAAAGCGTCTGTCTGTGATATTGAAGTAAAGCCTTTTTCATAAACTCATATTATGGCTATTTGCACGCCACCGAATTCTGAACTCGCATTTTATAAATTTCGACTATTTGGCAGGGCTAATCTCAGAAACCGCTGAATCGATTTCGATTATCGGCAGGTAGAAGATTTTAGAGAGTACTTTTCAGTCTTGAAAAATATCACGGGACATAAACATAACATAACATAACTTCACGCTGTATCCCCAACGGGGTAGTCAGAGAGGACGGAGCGCCAGGAGTCGCGGTCCTTACACACCTCTTTCGCTTCCTCAAATCTCATCATTCTCCTCACACATTTACGCCTAGGTATGCGAGTGCTTTTGACATTTCCGTCTGCTAACACTCTGGCTATTTGATCTTCATAAGTCAGCCTTGGTCTTCCTTGGCTGCTTTTACCACTCACTTTCGCTCTGTACATTTTCTTCGTCAGTCTTTCATCACTCATTCTTTCCATGTGCCCGAACCATCTAAGCATTCCTTTCTTCATTTTTACAATAACACTGTTGTGCAACCCTGTCATACTGCGTATCACGGGACATAACTGGCTTAAAATGAATATAAAAGGTAATAATACAGATATCGCTGCGATGTCCCAGATAAACTTTTAATTTAAATTATTAATTCTATCGATTAGCTTAAAAGAAATATAACAAATTGGTAATATAAACTTAGACGATGAAAGAAACCGTTTACGACCAAAGCGTCGGTCGCTTATGTTGTACGCGACTGTCGTTTATCGAATGCGACCGTCAACTTACATCTCTAGTCTATGGACACATAATTATTAAATTTTGTATCGTTCATTTGATTTGTTTTATAAATTTTCTAAAATGTTCTTTTTACTGTTGATTTTATAAAAAAAGATTTAAAGTAGAAGGATATTTTAAATTAAAAATTTCGAAATTTAAAATCGCAAAATATGCGACATCACACCAGGTTAGGTCACACAAATGTGACCTCCCCTGTCAAGTAACAAATTTTTTCTTTGTTTAATTATGATATGAATATTTTGATATGAACAATGTGGGTTATCGTGACCTATTACTCTAATTTTAGCTTAATACATCAATTACTGTTAGAGACAAATGTATGTCATGTAAGGATTCTCTTTTACTTTTTAGATGTGATACTCTAAAAGACTTCCTTTTTTGAAGTCGTTTAATAAATTCCATTCCAACGAAATCAAATAAAAAATGTAGTATGAGCTTTTAAACGGAGCTTAACTTGAAACATGAAAGCTAAACACTTATAATTAAGTTTTCCATTTGTAAAGTGTCCAGTAAGCCTTTATCATTCAGACCCGTGTCAGGATATCATAAGCTGACTCCACGTCTGAGGCCTAAACCTCTTGTAATTTATATACGCTAGTGGCTCAAAGAGTTGGTGTTTATTTTACACCACAAGTTATGTTGGCGAGATCCGTTATACTGTATTTATATTAGATGTTGGAAAATTGGCTGTGGCTAATGTTTAGTTTTGTTCTAAATGCCACCACTCAGCAGTTAAGAGCCCTTTACGACTGTAAATGTGTTTGCTTTCAAATAACTAACTGACTAACAATAGACAAATGTTCTTTGAGTTTCGTAGACAATTGAGAACCTATATACAACATTAGTTTTCGTTACGTCTAGGCGTCTCTTTGTCTGTAAGTTGAAGCTCTCTCTTTATCTAATTTCGATTCCCACATGATGTAATGGAACAGAAATGAAGAAATTAAAAAATATGGCCAAATTTTAATTTGATCGCGCATAGAAGATACATACAATATTTTGAAAGCAGTATTTACAGATCTAAATATAACTCCTACAGGCCTAGGTCTTACAGATCTATCACAGATATCTTATAGATCAGAATTAGGTGGATACAATTCCAGAACAATATTCGTGTGAATCTCTGATTGAGCTCAGTTAGAAAGAGACGCCGCTACATACGATGAATAGCCATGTTTCTTTCTGACGATTCTCATGCAGAGATTTACATTTAAGTGTCGTTTAGGAATACGGGTTTTGTACATTTGTTATACCTTTTCTATAAATATTGGGTAAAGCTTCATAATATTCTACATAGTTTTTTATCGTATACGGATTAACAAGGCGTATCAATGTGCCTTCAAGTTTCAATACTTAAATTTTAGTATGTTACACAGAAAATCGACTGTGTCAGATAGAAAGACGTAAGAGTAATCTCATATTAAAGGTTCCTTTCCTTCTTTAAAAGTAGAGAACATTGAAAAGTAAATATTTTGTACACCTTTACCCGTTTTCAAACTATTTCCTCTTTTATTTTATTCGAGAACAGAAGCACATTGCTCGGTCTGTACTCAACTTAACGAATAGATTGTAGTGACATAAAATTCATTCATTCATTCACTCAGTCATGCTTACAGAAGGCCCTATTGTAATTATGTATTAATTGACTTTCATCACTTGAGTCTAAATAATATTATGTACAAATGGATGGTTGGAGACTAGTCAATTTATTATTTTTTATTATCTTTCAAAAAGTAATTAAAAGAATCATATTAAATACATTCATTATACAATTTGGACTAATACAATCGAAATTGGTAATTATGAACTTAAATAGGTACATCTTAACATACATACGTACATATCCTTACGCTGTAACCATAACGGGATAACCAGAGAGGACGGAGTGCAGAGTATCGCGGTCCTTACATACTTCTTTCGCCTTCTCAATCCTCGTCATTCTTCTTACAAACTTTTGCCTAGGTGCTTTTGACATTTCCGTTAGCTAACACTTTGGCTATTTGATCTTAATAAATCAGCCTTAGCCTTCCTTAGCTTCTGCTACTACTCCTCTGTAGATTTTGTTCGTCAATCTTTCATCACTCATTCTTTTTATATGCCCGAACCATGTAAGCATATCTTTTTTCGTTTTAACAATAACACTGTCGTCTAACCCTGTCAATCTGCGTATCTCTTCATTGCTTATTTATATCTTAATAATCTAATATTAGACATTCATAGTAACATGTACACAGATTTTCATAAATCGTTTGTCAATCACATTAATATGTGAGCCAAAAATCCCACTGTTTTTGCAAGGGTACGGACTTGCGCGGGCGTCTTTTTGTTACGCATGACGTCACTCAGTCGGCTTCTCGACGTAGTCGACCCATGTCATTCTGGACGTTTGTTCACGCGTGTTTTTGTTATTATACTGCTCTAGTCAGCGCCTGCTACTTGCTTAACTGTTTTAGGTGTGCAAACATTGAAGAATATCTATTCTTAAACGATTTATGACAGTACAGTGAAAGATTTTTCGGTATGATAGTATTACTTTTTTATGCCAGGAAGTTGTACCCATTTTCCCACGGTATGCGGTTATAGCCTAAAGACGCCACCAACTTGAATGTTAACAACTTTTTACAAAATTTTTTCACACCGTTCTGATGAACCCCTCTGAATTCTATCAAAATCCTTTACTGTCCAAGCGGTTAGATTGTGGAATGCCTTCTCACATTCGGGAAAGCCAGTCTATTGCTTGTTTCTATATTCTGTGTTGTTGCTATATGAAAGATGTACGTTAAACTTTTATTTATTTGCGGTACAGCTTTATGTATATTTATCGGTCTCTTATGAATATATTTATACTTATCTATTGAATATATAGTATATATTATATTTGTGTATAGTATATGTATGTAATATGCTATATGTAATTTAAGTGCTCTGTCCGCATTAGTGGGCAGTGTGAATATATCTAACACAGCCAAAATGGTTCCAATGTTATTGTATTCTAGTGAGGCCTGGATATGCTCGAAATCGAGTGAAAATATGATAAATGCAGTGGAAGTGCGATCTCTTTGCAATATGTGCCGTGTCACCCTTGCGGACAGGATAAACAATGAAGAGATACGCAGTATGACAGATGCTTAGATGACTTGGGCACATAAAAAGAATGAGTGATGAAAGGCTGACGAAAATCTACAGAGCGAAAGCGAGTGGTAAAAGAAGCCAAGTAAGACCAAGGCTGACACTTATGAAAATCAAATAGCCAGAGTGTTAGCCGACGGAAATGTCAAAAGCTATTCGCATACCTAGGCGAAAATGTGTAATGTGTATAATGTGAATTCAATTAAGCACTATACTACTCTGTCAAGAAAGTACCGGGAAAAGATCAATAATACACGAAATGTTAGTTATTCATCCAAATTTATTTTATCACCTTTAAAGTATGCTCCTTCAGAAACGATACACTTACACCAACGAATAATCTATTCATCAGAAAATTAAACGCTTTTTCCGGAATTGCGTTCAGTACTCGCCGCGAATTCTCCTTTATCTCTTCTACCGAATGAAAACAGGTGCCACGAAGTGGTAATTTGAGTTTAGGAAAAAGAAAGAAGTCGGCTGGAGCCATATCTGGTGAATAAGGTGGTTGCTGGATGGTATTTGTTGAGTTTTGGTGATGGCCTTGTGCGAAGGCGTATCATCGTGGTGCAAAATCCAAGAATTTTCTTTCCACAAATCTGGCCTTTTTCGTCGAATTTGCTGTCTTAAACGTCGCATAACGCCCAAATAATATTCTTTATTTACCGTTTGACGTTCCGGCAAGAATTCCGAGTGCACAACACCGCGATAGTTAAAGAAAACAGTCAACATGACTTTGATTTTTGATCAACTTTGGCGTGGTTTTTTCGGTTTCGGTTCAGTTGGAAGGCGCCACTCCGAAGCTTGTTGACTAGTTTGCATGTCAAACTCGTAAACCCACGTCTCGTCACCAGTAACAATGCGTTTTGATGAATGTTGGATCGGAATTGACTCGTTCTAGCATGTCCTCAGCGACTCTTATGCTATTGAGTTTTTGGGGAAAATTCAGGTCTTTTGGGACTAGCCAAGCGGCAACATGTTTCATACCCAAGTGATTATTTATAATGGTACAGATCGACTCGTGAGACACAGAAAGTTCGGCGGCTATCTTTCTCAAACTTGAATGAGGATTTTCAGTCACTATTTCCTTCACTTTTGCGATGTTAACTTCAGTTGCAGATGTTGATGGCCTACCAGAGCGAGGCAAATCTTCCATCACATCTCGACCGCTTTTCAACGCTTTGCTTATCTAAAACATTAAAATAAACGGAGATTCTAATTTTCTGTAAATAAAATAAATACTACTATTTCGTATTCAATATTTCGTTGTAATAATAACGTTACATAGCTTTTTTATTAAATTCGTAATTATATTTTTCAAATATTGCCTGACGATATTATGCCTTATTCTTGTCACTTTCAAAATAATGTAAAAAGCAATGCAAATATGTCATACGAATTATACTTTGTGTTGTGTTGTGTTCCATTCGGTGAGGGAGAGTCGGTGGCCCATCACCTCCTCCCCCTCCTTTCCCTATTTCCCTAAAGGCCGGCAACAACTCTCCCGTGATTCTTTGGATGTTGCGGGGGTCCATGGGCGGTTGGTTACTCTCCATCAGGTGAACCGCTTGTTCGTTTGACCCTTCTTTTATAAAAAAAAAAGAACTATACCCACAAGACGAAAGATTGGATTTTAAATATTTTTTTAACAAACTTGGTGTCAATGTCATGTAAGAATATTTTATAAGCTTTTACAATCTTATACTTTGACAGTAAGATCTACTTTAATTTACGCAACATTGCAGATAATTAATGTAATAACTACATGATATTAGAAATATATATGTCAATTTGGACAATAAATAATTCACTCGGATTTTACAGTGAATCTAGTTTTTTATTTGGGATCGAAGATTAGAGGCTTATACCTAGTCGTATTCATATTGTTAATGTTTCTATTAACATAGCAAGAGATTACCAATCGAGTTTTCTTACATACATACATATCCCCACGCTCATCCTTAAAGGCGTAATTATGACGGAGCGCCAAGTAACGCGGCCAAGTAACGTACATACTTCTTCCGCATCCTCAATCCTCATTCTTCTTACACACTTTCGCCTAGGTTTGCGAGTGTTTTTGACGTTTCCATCAGCTGACGCTCTGACTATTTAATCTTTATAAGTCAGCCTTGGCCTTTCTTGGCTTCTACTACCACGCACTTTCACTTTGTATATTTTCTTCGTCAGTCTTCTTGTAAAAATTATATAATTTTGTAAAAACAGTAAATATAATAAAATGTGAAGTATTCAGGTAAAACTCAAATTAAAACAGCATTTGTGTAGTTGTGCAAATCTAAAGATTTAATGACATCAGGTTTGTAAAAATGTAGTTAATGTATATCAGAAAAGATTGAAGAGCACTCTGTTTTTGGAGTTTCCATTTCATTAGTTCGTACATCTCATCTATCCTTAGCATTTAGCATAACACTGAACCTTGGGCAGTCAAGTAAGAGATGGCCAATATGGACAGGGTTGGATGATCGTTCTGTAGAGGTAGATCAAATGTTCTTGCATCCGAAAACTGTTTATTTAAGCAGAATTAACAAGGTGTTACCAGATAAACAGTAGAATCAAAGATTATGTAGAAAAGAAGGCGAACTCCCGTCTCATGCGTAACAAAATTGCCTATTCTCGGACAGATACATAGGATTGTTGCGTTGGGTGTGATATGCAGAGAGTATCTCTTTTAGTTATACATTTAGTCCATAATAATAAAAAAAAATGCACACGTATAAGTTTTTCGTATTTGTTAAATTTAATTTCTTGTAGTTGTGTTGATGAATACTCTGCATTCGCATAACTAAAATTATTTAGACATTCAAGGACATTATAATGCGTTCGTTTATGCGATTGAGACACTTTCATATTTGGGACGATGTGGAGAACGAATGAAAGACACAGAAATATTCGCATGTTTAGGTCACGTGCGACTCCGACTGGTGTTACAATTATTACCCATATTCGACTAAAATATTGCCGTTGTGTGCGTGCCACGGTGCGTGCGCATTAGTACGCACACATACAAACCGGGTGCGCTTGCTTTCCATGAAGACATCCTACTGTTATGTTTATACTGCGGTAGACTTCTCTATTCTTCTCATTGCTGTATTGTCAAGCTGAAATTTTAATGATTCCTAATATCCAACATATGAAGTTCGGTTACTTGGTTTGTATTAAACTCATTTGGCACTTTGAGATTAATAGTATAGGATTCAATAGACGCTTTGATATAATATTAGATAGAAACTGTAGGACTCGCTACATACTTTTAGGTAGATATTTTGTATCGAACTGAAACACAATATTTTAATTATGATTTGGTTTATTTAACGTTCAGGAGATACTGCCGGTGAGGTCGTGATATCGGTCTTTTGTAGGAACAAATATCTCTTCTCTACAATAAAATAACACGTGCGCACAAACAGCCTACATTACATCGACAACAATATTATTTTATATGTGGGTAGGTTATGCAATACAATAATAATTATATCGACTTGGCAACAATATTATTTTATAGGTAGGTTACACAATGGTTATTTGAATGCTAACAGTTCCATCACGCATAAATCTAATCGTCCATAATTTATAAAATAAATTTGTCTAAATTGGTTAAGAATTTAGTCTACAAAGATTTCGTTCACCTGTATTTTTGAATTCATGAGGCCGTGTATTTTATAGACTGATGTAAACATTAATTGCTAATCACGTATGGGAGCACATTAGGGGCCCAAAGTAGAAGAAAACAACTAGTTAACGAAAAAAAAAACGCATTAAAACAAACATACTGAACTAACTCACATTATCGCTGAACTTAAGGGGCAGTCGTTCGTCTTCATTACTCCCATTAAGGGCTAGTAGACCCAGTGTGGAGAGAGAACTTAATTCCTTCTGTTATTGGTCGTTCAATGCTTAATGAACTCTGTTTAAATATATGAGCCGTGTGAAATTAGTTGTTTTTGGGTTGTTGAAAGTTGGGGTCGGTTTTTTAGTTAAATAAAATTCAAATGCGGTTATTTTTTAGCACTTCTTTCTCCGTCACAACGTATCCTGTCGTGATATCATGTACATTGCACACTACCATATATATATTTCCTGTACTCACCTATACATATAACAAAGCATTAGAAACCGTGTGTCTGTACGTTGAATAAATTTATATAAAAAGAAGTGCCTGGTGATAAAAAAAGAGTAACAAAACACAAAAAATCATTTTCTAAAATTTTTGTCGGTCTATATGTACGCACTAATCTGCGAAACTACTAAACGGTTTTTCTAGCTTTTTTCACAGGTACATTGGCGCAACAAATATGGATGCAACACGCTTTGTTTCATTGAAATCAGATGATAGTGAAAAAAGTTATCGTCATATAAAGATAATTTTAAATTCGCTACTCCCCTGTTACTGGTGCGTAATAAATCCGGCTTTCACGCGGACGAAGTCGCTAGCAACAGCTTGTAATATATTAAGTCCTATAATCATTCGATTTTACTTCACATGTGCATAGAGTAACATTATGTCATTGCAATAACGCAGGCGTTAATTTATGAGTGAAATGACACGTGACACTTGTTTCACATTTTTGTAACATTCATCTCGTTAGAGGGGGAAGAGGGTGCTGAACGCTACACGACTGAACTGCTGGACCGATTTTTAATGAAATTTAGAAAGGAGATAGATTAGACCCTAGGGAAGACAGAGGCTACTTTTTTTAATTCCATACGGATGGAATCATGGACAACAACTAGTTTTACACCTTTCAGGAAATATAGTCCTACCTATTTACACGAAAAATATGACGAGTCTTACAGTGGACGAAATTTGACCGTAAATATACAATGGACGCTTTTTACCTTGACAAAAACTTCACAAACACGAAACAGCTCACAGCTCACACGTTACAATATTCACAGACTCGAAACAGCTCACAGCTCGAAAATGACACAATATTCACAGCTTGAAATTCATTCGGTCAAGCTGTCAGTAATTATTTGTTAGCAACTCTTTAATAATGCTAATGTTCATTCCACCGATAAATATAAGAAATCATTACTATTTTATAAATAACGTACAGACTCGTACTCGTTCTTAATTTCTTTTATACCACTGTGGAATATAAAACAACTAGTTGGAAAACAGCGCAACATATGTTATGTGACGATAGATTGAAAGTGATGAGCGAGGATGTTGAAGAATGTTGGCTGAACCTTAGACACAGTATGATCGAGGCTGCGAAAGAAGTATGTGGAACGAATATGATTGGGAATAGTCAAAAGCGTGATGTGTGGTGGGATGGCGAGGTGAAGGAGTCTGCGTACAAGAAGAAGAACGCATGGCGAGACAACCTTGCTGCCAAAAATAGCTGTAGTATAAAGGAATTGATGAAAGTGAGATATAAACTGCAGAAAGCAGAAACGAAGGCACTAGTGAAAGAGAAGCGTGAAAGGTGTAGGGTATTAGGCGAAAAAACGACAACTTCGAGGATAAATTCCAAATTATTTTGGAAAGAAATACGTAAGTACGGAAGTGGTCCGACTGAGAGCGATCCTGACGAATCGCCACAGTCGGGTCAAGAACTAGAGGAAGTCATTAGCATGAAAAAATATTGAGAAAGCGATAAGAACTCTGAAATGTGGAAAGGCTGCGCGAAATGATGAGATTACTTCTGAAATGATCAAGTATAGATAAATTACATAAACTGTGCAATCTTTGCTGGTAGAAGATAAAGGTTCCGAAGGACTGACGCACTGCAGTCACATTGCTTCTCTATAAAGGAAAAGGTTCCTATTTGGACTGAACGTGCTATAAGGCGATCAGCTTGGTCAGCTTAGCTAGTGAAGTCTTTACCAAGCCTGTGTAAGGATAGACGGTGACATGTCGGCCTGGTTCGAAGTCTGTTCTGGTGTCAGACAGGGCTGCGTGATGTCTGCCTGACTGTTTATGCTGTATTTGGACAGGTGCCTCTAGAGATTGAAAGGTAGTATGAGTGGTATGGGATGTGATGACACAGTGGTAGCACCATCAGAAGCAGAGTTGCAGAGACTAGTCACGTGCATGAAAGAAGATTGCGAAGTCAAAGGATTGAATATGAATGTGAATAAAACTGAAATTCTAGTGTTTGAATGGGAAGCGGTACAAACGAAATGTGATACTTTTGTAAATGGAAAATGTCTAGAACAAGTGATTGAAATTGTGAATCTGGAGAGTGTGTTTTCGTGGAATGGAAGATGTACGTCGAATGTGGAGAGATGAGTAGCAGCCGACAATAAAGTGAACGGTGCTCTATCCGCATTAGTAGGCAGTGTGAATATATCTAACATTGCTAAAAAAGCCACCCACATTGCAGTGTTGGTGCCAACTTTATTGTACGGTAGTGAGGCCTGGATATGCCCGAAATCGAGTGAAAGTATGATAAATGCAGTAGAGATGCTATCTCTCAGTAATATGTGTGGTGTCACTCTTGCGGACATGATAAACAAGGAAGAGATACACAGTATGACAGGGTTGCACAACAGTGTTATTATAAAAATGAAGAAAGAAATGCTTAGTTGGTATGGGCACTTAGAAAGTATGAGTGATGAAAGACTGATGAAGAAAATCTACAGAGCGTAAGTAAGAGATAAAAGAAGCCAAGGAAGACCGAGGCTGACTTATAAAGATCAAATAGCCAGAGTGTTCGCAGAACGGAAATGTTAAAAGCACTCACATACCTAGGCGAAAATGTGTGAGGAGAATGATGAAATTTGAGGAAGCGAAAGAAGTATGTAATGACCGTGACTCCTGGCGTTTCGTCCGTTGGGGATACAGCGTCAATATATGTGTGTATGTGGACAACTTTTTGGCAGGAAAAAAGTTCTATACCCGAGAGGCAGTACAAAATGCCTTTGAAGAGTTTGTTGCCTCCCGTACATCTGACTTCTTCAAAACGGTCATTGAAAAATTACCACTGCACTGGCAGAGATGCATCGACAGAATGGGTGCATACTTTTATTAATAGAAATAAAAAAAATAAAAAAGTACTTCACTTTTTGTTTACTAAACGGCAATTTCATAGGTAAAGACCTAATGTTATTATTATACATTTCTTTACATTTCACACAATTACACATACACATATGCTTTATTTTTAGTTAGCTTCCGCCCAAAGTTTTTAAGTTATTGATCGATACGTGTTTCACTTCTCGTCAAAGTATCTTCTAAGGAAATTTTCCAAAGGAAATTCCAAAGATCAGACTTAGTCAGTTATTCAACACTGAAGTACGAATTTGGTTGACCTTGAAAATCAAGTATAGGGGTAAAAAGAAGTATCATATGGAAAAAAGAGTCCTACGCTCACGTAGTTGTGGGCAACAACTGGAAATAAAAAACCAAATGGTTCGTTTCAGGAAAAAATGCACAATGCTTATGTTTTAGTGCAGTACATTTTTTATCACTGGCAATTTAACACAATGGTCAGCGCAGGTGTGGACATTCCACCGATGTGAAAACTATCCAATTTCACGTTCTGCAAACCACCGTGTGTTGCACCATTGTGTTCACAGATTATTATTATGATGCTTACTTTAGTGGAAGCTCTTTGGAACAGGTAAAACTTAAATTTATAAGAATTGGTTCAAGTATTTTTAAACCTTAAAATGTATTTATAATTATTTATAATCAATTCAAGTTAGCACATGTACTATATATGGAGATTATTCCTGTTGTCCGGGTGACAACAAATTTTTAGCTAATATTAGCTAATGCTAGCTCTTTGGCTTATTAGTTTAAAATCAGCTACTTACATGAAACTAGTTTCCCACCGTAGTTCTACTATCCTGACTCCATTGACTGGTCACTTTTAACCTTTTTTTCGTGACATGGGCGAAACATTTAATACGTGGCGAGCCCCTAAGATGCGAATTTATGTGGGGCTATTATTCACCAATTTTCCTTCAGTATCCTCGTCATTATCAAGGTGCTCCAGGAGTACCTCTTGTACTGTACTGAAGTACGTCTCGGGGAAGTCTTTTGCCACCTGGACATGGTATAATGTCCCGGCTGAAGACGATAGCAGCTTACTACCTTAAAATCTGTCTACCCAAATCTAGTTGCTTGCTAGCACAAATAAGAATATTCTAGCTTTATTTAGTAGTCTCGTTATGCGGGCATACGTAGTCCGTGGCATTATAACGATGTAAGTTGAAATCCACTCAAATAACAATAAAGTTTTAAACTTACCGCACTGGTTTCCGGTTATTAACCGGGCATTATGCAAAATGCGGGTCTTAATAAATTCCCAACGGTCCAAGACAGGGATTACTTTGTCAGGATCAAGATGGTGTTTCTTTCTTCGTCGGGTTTATTGCGTTTTTACTGTTTTATGCTAAATTATTCCATTTAGGAGAATATTGCTTATTTTTATTTAGACTTTTCCGAATCCTTTCAAGAACGTTCAGTGTTTTCATTAAAAATATTTTAAGGTGCTTCTAACTTTATTTGTTTTTAGTATTTTGTTGATAAATTCAATAACTCACGATATTTAAATTATTGATTTTTAGTCACTGTCGTTACATATATCGATATACACATACATCTTTGCGCTGTAGTCTTCCTCTAGCGTCTACAGATAGTTGTAAGGTTTGATATGCTTAGATACTCTTTTCCACTTCGTTATGTGACACTAATAGTAAACATTCAGTACTTAGTTTATAGCCATATTATTGGCGGGATTATTATGTCTACGAAATGCAGTACATGCTTAAAATGATTTTCTAGATTATCCTTGTTAGTAGTGTTTCTGCTTTTCTAATAGTCTTGTGG
Source organism: Zeuzera pyrina (assembly GCA_907165235.1). NCBI lineage: Eukaryota > Metazoa > Arthropoda > Insecta > Lepidoptera > Cossidae > Zeuzera > Zeuzera pyrina. The sequence goes on along the minus strand of OU015620.1, from coordinate 26,348,178 downwards.
TACTCTCTACCAGATAAATTGTGGAAATATACTGTTTCATAGTAAATATGTATTGCCGATTTAATAATTTTTCCATAATTTAAAAATTGATTAGTTTTGCTTCACACCTCGGACCAAGAATTAAAATCGACGGCGCGTTTACTCTGAGAACGTGTCCATTTTTCATTGACCTTTTTTCTAGACATTTATTATTGTGCGTGACTATGGAAGGGATTGTCGTACAACAATATACATTTGAACATGAATTATTTTTGTTTTTGTGAATACTAGTAGCTAAAGCACTTAAGATTAACGAATATTTTCAAAATATTTTTTCATAATTTTTTCATAATTTCATTATTTCAGTGATGTACGTCAAGTCAGTCATGAGCTGACATGAATAATACCGACAGTGCAAGGTTATCGTACTTACTATAGCTGTTGTATATGTTACTTCAAGGTTACTTACTATAGCTATACTATAGCTATACAACACATAGAAAGAGAGATACGAATATTCGTTTGACACACGGTGTTAAGCGGCAACTTATTTTGGCTCCGTTAATTATGTTTTTTGTTTGAGCTTCACATAAATGGATATTTGACAGTATCAATAATAAATTAGAAAATGATTACCACGTAATAGAGATATGTAAACGAGCGAATAAAAAAGCATAAGAAAGAAACTGTTCTTTCTTAGAATTTTAATTAACGATTTTGAAAAAAACAATGTTCGTCATAGACAAAGAAAACGATGACAGATGACATGTGTTCATAATCTCAAACACTTCTCATACAAATCTACGGGTTTGATAGATGATAAAAAGTAACTGATTTTTAATAATTATCGAATACTCGATGGATGTTATTTTCCGGAGTAGCCATTTATTATGAAAAGTATGGTACTCTGTGGTTTCGTCCGCGTTTTTGGTATTCTGATGGGATGAAAAGTTACCCAGATTACTTTCTAAAAATACTTGTTAATGAAAATCTCGTCAAAATCAGTTCAGCGATTTCAAAGATTAGCCTGGACAAACAGAAAAACAAAAATTAAAAAAAAAACGTGTTTGGGTTTTGGTTACTTGTAAATAACTTGTTACTTGTAAATAAGCTTAGAAAGCATTTATTTCGAAATCACAGACAGACACTTCCATTTTATTTATATGTGTAAGATCTGTAGATTATTGTTATTACGCGAAAGACTTTTACATACTTTTGAAGAGTAATACAAAACGATATCATATCATTATTGCAGTAGCTAAGTATAAGTAACTAATTCTAGTTACTTAATACTTAGCCAGCTTAACTAGAAAGTATTAAGGAAAATACGATTATGCTGAATTATTTGCATCGTATTGCAATAATTGTAAATTTTCCAAATCTAATCTAAATCTAAAATCAATAGACAATCCGTTGGTATTATAGAGTGTGCTGATATAATCCTGCTGAAGTGAAAAGCCTCATTTGTTGGCGGGCTGCCAATAATAGAGATACAACTCAATTAGTATAATAATAACAGTAATACGTGACATCTATATATCAGTTTTCGTATTGTAACGAAGAAAACAGTGTTTAAATTGTTCGGTCATATAGAGAATTACTAAAGGATAGTTGACTAATAAAAGTTATACGGCAAAAGTATGAGCTATCAAAAGCCGAAGACGTTCAAGGATCAGATAGCCCAAGTGTCAGTTAATGGGAATGTTAATAATACTCACATGCCTTGCCACAAACATATGAGAATGATGAGGTTTCAGAAGGTGAAAGAGTCTTCGTCGTCATACTAAGCACTCGTACTGTAGGTACCCCATAACGAAATAAGGGAACTCCCAATGACATCTAGACTCCCAAGACAATTTACAAAAGTCCGTTTTCTTCAATTGACTTGACGACCAGGAATCAAACTCAAGATTCTAAGCTAGGAAGCTGCTTTAACCCTTTCTTTTTTTTTTTGCGTCAGGAAATGTTTTATGCATCCCGTCCTGCCGTAGGGGGGTGGCAGGGGGGTATGTGGGACTCCTCGACATTAGGGTGCTAGGCCGAGTGTACCCACTAAAACCTGACGGTGTTTTTCGAGAGCCTTGATGCCGGGGCAACGGGAGCGCGTTGGCATTCTGCCGCGACCCCGGCGGCTATGCCCAGCCTGGGCCGGGCCCTGGGAGGCTCTCCTAGGAGGCGCGCGGGAACACCGCGCGCACCATCTCGAGGCCATTGGTGAGGCGCCTTCCCCAGAAGGACACCCCAGGCCTCCAAAGTGGCGGCTTCCGCACCCCGCCTACAACACGGCAGGGGCGTCAGCACACCCACCTGATTTTTACGTGTTTACTCACGGGTTTTTACAAGTTTTCCTTCTTCCCGCCTCTGATTTTAACGTGTTGTCTCACAGGTTTCATTTCGAGTTTTCCTTCTCTCCACCTCTGGTTTTAACGTGTTTTCTCACGGGTTTCATTTCGAGTTTTCCTTCTCTCCACCTCAAATTTTTACGTGTATCCTCACGGGTTTTTAAAAGTTTTCCTTCTTTCCACCTCCGGGGCCACAATACCCTTCCTGAAAGAGGGGCAAGTGACCCCGACATCTGAGCCCCACCCTCACGCAGAGGACGGGGAACACAACTTGTCCCCATAAATGGAGACATCCCTCCCCGGTCCGGGCCAGGCCCTTTCGGCACTGCAGCCTCATCGGCCCCGACCCGGTACTGAAGGCGCCGCCGAAGCACCACCCTCAGGAGTGTTTATCGACTCTCCAGTCTAGATCCGCAGTGTTCAGTGGAAACAGGGTCACCTCGAGAAGGGTGTAGACATGAAGTCTACGCACTGCGGTCTTGAGGTGGCAGGTTAAGGTTCCACTTAATGGGAGCTATAAGCGCCTGTTGGTCCACCCTCTGTGGCGGCTCACCCACACCACTCGGCCCCTAAGCTGCTTTAATCCTGCGCCAACAGACCAATCATTTATATTCAGTATTTTTATGGGAGGAAAATGAGCTTCTTTTAAGATTTATTTATTAAGAGTAACGCACATATACATATGTGACCAACTTGAACTTGAAGGGCGTACTGATATATTTTGTTAATTAGAATAGAAAGTGTTACACTTATAGTTTATAGAAAAAAGGAAAGGAATGAGAATCCTTGTTTTTATAATATAGGACCTGAAATTAATTTTAGGCATTTACTTAATGCTTTATAAATATTGTATGAAATCTTTTGCAATTCCAACTCGCACTTATCGAGGTTTTTGTTAATGTCATTTTGAGGGCGGCAAGTTTGATTAGGTAGCATCGTCTTGTTAATTTATATACTTACCTATCTATATACCTTCAGTACGTAGTTGAGTCCAGACTATATCAATTTTATCTTACATTAAATAAATCAACTATAATATTGACACTCACTGTTCTATTCTCTTTGCCTTCGTTACAAATGTTTTCCGACTTTTTCCATAGTTCAAAAGTACTGATTAAACTTTCTCGCTTTGTAACTGGGGCCAATGAATATTATAGTTGTATTTTGCTCTGTATTCCGCACACCTCGCACTTATCTGGTTAACCACGAATTAATTATTCATATACTTTGAAGCTTTTTATTAAACTTTAAATACAAAAGTTTGTTTTCAGGAAAACTTTGATTCTACTGTAACAAGTCCTATAGTTTAGTGACACTCGGTGAAATGTAATATTAACGGTGAATGGTTTTGTACATGTGTGATGTCTTGAAACTTTTGCCCAATAGATTTTGTTCCAGGTGTGAGTCAGCAAGAAACAATCAGAATATTGTAGCTGATTGTTTTCTCAACCAGGTCGTATATTATGTTAGTCAAAGGATAACATAAGATAAGCGAAGGTATTATCCACCTGTCGCAAGAGTCGTCTCTTCCGGTGTCATGCCCGATCAGAGTAGGGGTTCCAATCCTCCATGCATCCTCCATGCATCCAATCCAGAGGATGACACCAGCATGTATAATCTACGTTGTCGTGGCACTGCGAGGATGCTGGGAAGAGCGATCTTTGTTCCCTCTAAGATGTATTTAGACACGGTGCGAAAGGGAGAGCTTTGGTGCGTTCTCCAAGATTTCGTAAGAGATACTAGGGTCCCTAGACAGAGCGCGGAAAACATTTACTGTAGAAATTTTTGTGTGTAAAAGTCTCGCTAAATTCAGTTATTTCTTGATGCCTTATCCGTCTTGAATGGGAAATGGTGTGAGGCGATACAATTTAGTAACTGTGTGGATAGTCTGAAAATTCCAACAGTAAGGTGGTCATTTATACAATACAATACACAATACAATATACTTTATTGCATCATAAATATACAAAAAAAACAAATGATCAAAAACATAAAAATATAGTACAAAAGGCGGCCTTATTGCTGAACAGCAATTTTTTCCAGGCAACCTTTGGGTTATAGGATATAGATTATGAAAAGAGGAAGACGACGAAGAGGAATCAAACTATCATAGATACTTTAACTATGCTTTAAATACATATACACAACATATACATATATACATACATACATATAATTACATAGTATTCCCATTGATACATATATATACAATACATACATACATATAAATACAATACACCTACTACATAAATATATTAACAATAAGTACATAGTGCACAGCACATTGTTATAAAAAATATTAGGAAAGTTAATTTTACAGAAAATGTTCCTTCACTCGCTTCTGGAATATATTGAGAGATGAAACACACTTGATGTCATCAGGCAGTGCGTTCCACAAACGAGTAGCTCGCAGAGTAAAGGAATTGGAATAGAAATTAGAAGCGTGAACTGGGATATTAAGAGTGAGCATACGGGAAGGTCGAAGGGTACGATTAGCAGTAGAGGAGTGGAAAACAAAACGGTTTTTCAGATAAGACGGAGTAGTAGGAAGGAATAAGATAGAATATAAAAGAGATAGAACATGACATCATTTATGTATCGCTATGCACTGCAATAGTCGTCTGCACACCCGCCTGTGACTTTCATAGATATATTTAGATCGTTACAACAGTGAGTCAATTCTCAATGATGTTTCAATTATTTAATATCATAATGCGGTCACATTGCGGACTTGGCATTAAGCCAGCCCCACCGTCAATTAACGGCTCGTTGTAGCAATGTCATGAGTCCTGAATGGTCGCTAGTTACCAACGAATTTGATGAATATTGAACAGAATATTTTAGTCTCCATTGTTTTGAATGAAATTGTTATTGACTTACAAATGAATATAATGCTTTTTAATTTTATAAGATTTAGAAGTCATTTAGAGCCCAGCCACGTAGAAAATGTTAATAAAAACATTATATGGTCTAATGTTTTACTGATTTTCAAGTTAAATAACTATCTTGAAAATATATTTACATGCTATGCAAATGTAATATATAATTTGTTGTAACATGTTGCGGGAAAACTTTAAGTCTGAGAATGAATTACACTAAGAAGCGAATTAACATGGGTATTTTACTGGTTCTTCTCAACATAAGATTTTTCTGAACGAGTGATAGATGTCAAGTTCAAGAATGACTTTCAATAAATTGAAATATAAATCATTACATTCCGTTTTCCAAGTAATTAAATTACCAAAGATGCAGTTCTCGACGGACGTGTAAGTCAAAAACCTTAGGGCGCAGTCGACACTCAGACATTTTTACGATGTCTCGCTGCTAACTTTTCACGACCGTTATAAAGATTACGATGACATCCGACGTGGGTGGTCGGAATGGCCACCGTTGACTGAGCGTCTTTATACGGTAGTTAATCGTAATACCGCCTATAAGTGGTGTAATCATTTCTAAAAGCTCCATCGCTTGGTGTATATTGTAAGAATTTGTAATAATTTTATAAAGGGATTTTTTTTTTAGGAAGATCTTATGTAATAGTAACTGTGCTGCATATTATGTATGTTCTGTATACCTAACGTCGACTCCTCAAACCAAGAATGAAAATGAACGAAGCATTGGCCCTAAGAGCGTGTCCGTCTTTTATTTCTAAACTTTTACTAATGTGCGTGACTAGGGAAGAGCCACAGTACATTAATACAGAGCTAAACACGACATATTTTGTTTTTTTGAATACTAATAGTAAAAGCACTTAAGATTTACGAGTATTTTATGAATAATTACACTGATCAACAAATTTTTGTAACAATAACAGTGACTACCAATTTTGCAATACTTACCTATCTTCATTATAACACTGTATTTATTTGTTTCCATCAGTTTTTGTGTTACCTACCCGTAAAATTAAATTTAAACCGTTTTCCCTTAACTTTTCAATTCTGGATGTATTATATTTTAATAAAGTGCTTGTATTATGTGTTTCCGGATTTAAGTGATTATGAAATTATGAAAAGAAAATGTAAAAATAATCCGGACAAGTTTTGTTACATTTGTGGTCCATACCGATTGATCACACTGCTAATATGAAAGAGACGTATGAAACCATGAAATTTATTGTGGATGAAATTCAATATAACGAACATGAATGGAAAATTTGTGGAGATCTAAAAGTTATTATCCCTCTTTTAGGATTACAGCTTGGATATACTAAATGCCGTTGTTTTATTTTTGAATGGTGGTGGGGTGCGATTATGCTATGCTGGTTCTTTAATAAAGGTTTCGATATCTCGAGATAATAAGTGGACTGTATTTTTTAATGTGAACTTAAAAAACCATAGGTGTTTTATAGATAATATAAAAACTGTCTCTGAGCACTTGTGAATTACGTATAGCTGCACAGGTATTGAAACAGAACTGCAAAGCGCTATTTAGGAAGGAAAAACAGTTCTGTAAGGATGGAAGTAATGCACACTTACCTATTCGTAATCCGGTGCTTGCAGCCTTTGTGATCAAGTCCTTGGTCAGGCTCAATTGCCTGCAGTTCTATATAATGTATAATTTGAACGTAGTCACTTGCGATTAAGAAACAGTTTACACAAAATAATATAGTCATGTAGCACGTGCTGTCGTTGATAGTGGTGCGGTAGTTATTTTTACAGGAGTTAACTTGATGAGTTCAAGTTCAAGATTGGCAAATCACACACATAGCACTCGCGTATTATAATATAAACACGAACAGTGTGCATTGTAGGAAAAGGATAGATGCGGAATGGGAAGTACAGTAACGATTTACAAGTGCATTACGTGTCATATATAAAATTATTTACTTTAAATCCACCAAATGGGATACTAGGCACAGAAAAAATCATTAGGTTAAGAAAGACTGCCCCAAATTAAAATAATTTACATCAGGACCAAAAATACAACCTGATAACATATTTTTGCCCCCATCTTTCATATAAAACTTGGTCTTATTAAAAACTTCGTGAAACTCATGAATCGGGATGGCGATGGATATCATACTTAAAATAAAAATATCTAAAATTCAGGAAATTAATGAAAGATGAAATTTTTAAAGAAAAAATTTTTTATCTGGAAAAATCTGCTTGGGGATCTTTCATGAAAGTGATTTCAAATTTTGTCGGATGTCGTTGATCAAATGACTATAAAAGTATTGTCGAGGAGCTTTTAATTTCCTATAAAGCTTTAGGTTTAGGTTGCACTCTCATATGGATTTTTTTCCTAAAAATTTGGGCGCCGTCAGCGATGAGCATGGCGAAAGAATCCACCGGGAGAGTTCTACAATAGAACAACGATATCAGGGCAAGTGGAGCCCCGTAAGCTATCGGATTATTGTTGGACATTACGAGATGTCCCTGAAGCAAAATACCGAAGAAAATCATGAGACACATGGTTTATGTAACACTGCAATAGCATATATATGTTATTTGAGTTCATGAAAACCGTATTTTTGTGCGAATTAAAAAATCTTATTAAAATACATCTATTTGTATACGAAACATTTTAATATCAAGTTAAATATAATTAGTTAACAGTTTTCTTTTTACATACCAAAAGTGGATTCTTATTGAGTAGTGATTATTTCGGTAATGAACATGAAGTTGGTCATGAGCTGACACGAATTACGTCGACTGTGCAAGATTGCCATACTTACTACAGCTATTTAATACGTAGTTACGCTCAATGAGATAGAAAGAGAGACAAGAAAATTCGTTTGACAAACGATAATAAGAGCAATAGAAGCGATAGAAGAAGATGGATATGCCCGAAATTGAGTGAAAGTAATAATAATAATAATTCTTTATTCGTAAGAAATGTGGTTTTGTAAGTAAGACAAATGCAGTAAAAATAGAATGCAGTAGAAAGTAAATGCAGTAGAAGATATGTATGTATGTATAATAAGGATCCTGGCATAACTATGAATCATTACCTCACCTCGACAAATCAAATTTTCTGCATTGTGGTAGTGTGATCTCGGTCGGTCGAACCGTTTGGAGGCTGCACTGCACAGTATTTAAACACGATATGAATACGTTAGATAATAATTATTCTCTACAAGTGCGTCCATCATATGCATATTTAAGCGGTACATTGCATGCACTTTATTTTTTTTTTTTTCGCTCGTGAATGCGCTCGCACGTGATCGATAGATTTTCTTATCCAAAATGCCTTTCTGTTTTTTTATCAATTTTTATCTTTTGTGCCTTTTATGACTTATGACTTTTATATTATATATATTAATGAAGTCTGTATTTATGCTTAGTTTTATTTTTTCATGCATAGACTACTTATCGTTTGTTCCTTTTTATTTTTATTGTAGAAATCTTTAATTGGCCTGTACATTTATGCTACACAACATTGGAAAATGTTTTGGTATATATGGCTGTTGATTTGTCTAAATAAATAAATAAGAGCAGCAACTTCATATGGCTCCATCCATTTTGTTTTTTGGTCCGAGATTGGCTCTGACGTCACACGTTACTTTGCTGTTGACACGTCCGTTCCTTGCAGCGGCCTGCAGCTAAAGAGGCAATTTGTTGGTAATAATTATTCATTTTGCACCCACCGCACGCTCCAATATTGTATGCGGGGGACAACAGAATATTTCTTTCTTTTTCACAATCATATACTACTGTAATAATTATAATATAACTGTTGCAGCGCTGATGTAATTTTTACTGTTGGATTTCAAAATGTGGGCTACATAGGTTTGTTTTCTAGTCAGATTAATTTAGGAATGGCATAGTAACGTACGATGAATGGAGGCAAAGTTAAGTAGTAGTTCTTGGCTATTGATGTATGGAGCTATCACTAATCAAAGTCTTATTGGTAGCGTATAAAAACTCTGTTATTTAAAAAATATATTGTAGTTGTAATATAAAAATAAACTTAGTATATACTGGCGTATAAACGATCATAGAGCTCGGCGACGCGCGACGATTTTTAATTTGTCAATGTCACCTATGAAATGAATGATTCCCTGGATTATTGCGATATGCAATATCACAATCACATACAGAACACCTAACCATTAATTAATAATGCAGTAGTTCTTTGCAATAAAACAGGAACAACACAAAATAATAAAATATGTCAACAGCGTTCTCCACAGCGTGACGACTTGTGTCGACCTACCATCAAAAATAATTACAATAGCTGTTGCTGTCTCTTTCCTACTCGTGCCGCTATGATAAAAGATTACACTCTCACTCGCACTCTTTGAACGTCTATACGCGAGTACATACTAAGTTTATGTAATAACGAAATAAACTGATTTGCAAGATGATTTTGAAAAAATAATATGTAAGTTTTTTTATGCTTGATCATGTCCGTACGTGCTTGATCTTTTCAGTATTATTTAAAATAAATGACTGAAGTAAAATGTAAATTTAGAATTTATATATATATTGGATTCGCTTGGGACCTAATAACTTGTTCAGAAAGATAAATAGTTAACACATTTTATGTTCTTCTTTCTTCTCTAAGCAAGCATGGAAGTAATAAGCTGTCATAGATACAGATCACGTTGCTTGAAATCCTTCCGCCTTTTATGAGCCGCCTATCAGGCGGCGGTACCGCGCAATAGATAATTTGCTATAAAATATTAATCACAAGGGATGATCGGAGCATTCACTTATCACCCCCACCCTTCAACTGCAGTGGTCGAGCTAGAGACATAATAGGTTATTTTACTATTGAAACTGGTATGTTTTTTAAATTACATTAAATAATTAATAATAGAGACAAACAAACACTGTCTACCCTGGCAATTTACTAATTAAATACAGTAAAAAAAAATGATTTCAAAATTCCCGTGCTCACCTCATCTTAATTAAAACGCGACAAGAAAGCGTCACGGCAACCGTTCGCTCGAGAGACAAATTCAAATCGCGGCTCGATTTACACACATTCAAATCTTTTCTAACACTGTTTCGTATAATTACACACGTGCATGTATAGTGCAGCCCTAAACACGCACACAAGTTAATAAAGAGACGGCGTCTGTAGCCAATAACAGCACCGAAAAAAGAAATTGTCAACGGTTTGAATCTTATTATATAGTTATTATGTAATTAGTCATGATGAAGTTTAACGATTAATTTTACTTATTAGAAAAAATAGCATATTATCTTCATAAAAAATGGTTACATGTTTGTTATATGCTATAAACTTTTTTAATGAATGCTGCGAAAGATCAAAAAATGCTTTTTTCTTATTTTAGCGCCCTCTAAACGTTTTTATAATGAAGTTATCTTCCTTGCTTATGGAATATTTAATAGAAACGTACAAAAAAACAACAGATGGCGCTCACCGGCATTCATTTTTAAACAAAATTAGAGTAAATTATATTACAATATGTATTATCTATGGTTAGAGTAAAATTAATGTAGGTTGGTTTAAAGTGTGTTAACTTAATATTTCTTTTTTAACTTTTCTTTTTTGTTGCAGCTTTATAATATAACAAGCAGTAATTTTGCTACCGTTAAAATATTTTTCAAAGTTTTTCCAGTTAATAAATAACGTAAAATTAAATCACATTAACATTTATTACTTACGAATTATAAGTGGCGATTTTAGTGAGTTTCCTTTTTGTCTACCCTACTGAAAATTTCTGTGCACGTCACTGCCAGTGTGGTAGATTACGAAAATAACAAAGGCACTTGCCTAGGCGGAAATGTGTGAGGGGAATGATGAGATTTGAAGAGGTGAAAGAAGTAAAATATGTAAGGACTGCGGAGCTTGGCTCTTTGTCGTCGCTGATTACCCCGTTAGAGAAACAGCGTGGACATATATATGTATGGTACAATTTGGAAGATCATTAAAAAAAGTAAGTTATTGGTTTTTAATTCTATTATTCCAACTTATCCATTGACATGAAAGTGTACTTACCTCCCATTTACTTAGTAAGTAAGTCTTGAATCAATGATTTACTAAACTCTCCAGTGGGAGTCTTTGTCCGGTACCTATAGTAAAGCCTAGGTTTAATTTTGGAATCGCGCAGTTAGTTTTATTCTCTTGAGTACTTAGTATTTGATTATTTTGATTATTATAAGAATGCTTGACATTTCTGAAGTTATAAGCACCATAATCATGAGTGGGCGAGTGACTATTTAAGAACACTAGCATGGCTCGACTGGTTGATATTTGTTATATGGGATTTTTGAACACATACGGTTACTTAGGCCAAATCAACAAGTATGTACCGGCACAGGAACATCTCGCTCACGAGTTATCCATATGCGTGCAGTGAATGAACAAGTCTTTTTGTACGCCAGGAAATGCTATATGCATCCTTGTTCCACTCGAGGGACAGTGGGGAGAGTATGTTGGATTCCTCTATGACTGAGTATACCCATTAAAACCTGACGGTAGTTGCCATCGGCGCTTTGTTGAGGGTCTCCGTGATCTCTTACGGAACGTAACCGGAACTCTTCTCCCGCTGTGCCGAAACACCCTTCTCGAGGGAGGCTGTAACGTACTATATGAAGAATAACGGATGAGAAAACAAGAGAACCAGATACAACCGATTTATTCCGTAGCTACGAAAAGAATGACTAACAAAAGACGTAACAAAAAATTATAAATATTTTAAAATATATTCTAAATAAAAAGTGATATAAGAAAGAAAAGTAACATTAAAAGAGGCGCATCTTACACAGAGGCAGTTGTCTCCCCTGCATCCTCGCAGTACTGCGACGATCGAAGCCCCCACTCTGATCGGCTGCGACTCCGAAGACTCCTTTAATCGTAGCTTACTATTGTTGGGAAATACCGTAGCCTAATTCTCGGGCCTGGTCTATAGGGCTGAAACGAACAAGTCTGCAACAACCAAATATCCATTCGCTAGCAACGCACCGATCGTATGTGGATCATACTCTGCCCATGAATCATTCACGTGAGATTTTGATGACAAATCCTCGACATAACACCCTAAGTAAATAACTATACTATCAAGGTTTACCGAGCTTCGTCGTTTCCTATATTTCAAACTGAATTCAAAAAGTTTCACAATATTAGCCACTTGGCTACTATTAGATACCATTAAACAGGCTTAAGCCTAAACTCTAGTAAAACACTAGTAAATGAGTTACGAATCCCTACCCAATGCAGAGATAAAAGATAAAATGTCATGAACTTTGATATTTATACGCACATTTTACTTTTAATGTAAATTACAAGCTATTTGTTCATGTAAAAGGAAAGTTGTGTATCGATAATGGAAAAATACTTTCATAAACTTGTATGTAAATGAATACAATCGCGCTATTACAAAGGTTAATACAAAAAGCTGAAAATAATGCTCATTATTTTTTAACACTTTATTTATACCTGTAACGATCAATTCCATTTTTGTGTGAAGAAATATGTGATCGAAGGAAGAAATAAATCTGTGGTTTAATAGTAAAAATGCATGAGACAAATGAAACTTCTAACTAGAATTTAAAAAATAAGGAAAACAATTGCGGAATACAATTGGGAATACGCGATTTAAAAAAATAAGGAAGCCTCGTTTGAAGTTTACAGGAAAGATGTGACAAGAGTCCTTGGTCTTAAAAATATGATATTCCTGTAGCTCGAGGCAAGGATTAGACCACGATAGTTCTCATTTGTCGTAAAAAGTCCTTAAGACGTAAGAGGACCTTCGAGGTCACGGCCAGGTGGGTGCTTCAATCTCGCAGTTCATGCGAACCCCAAAGAGTATGGCAGCGCATGTGGTGCGCACTGCTACAACACCGTCAGGGTGCTAAGGAAGCTGCTCAGCTGTTGAGAGCGATATGCTTCAGTATAGTAATTGGCATGGTGTGTTATTATATAGATCTTGGTCTCTCCCGATGCGTAAAGGACGAAAGGACTACCACCACAACTTTAGTGTCTAGAAGTCTCGCGAAACGCAGTCTTACATCCGGGAGACTTGCTACACTTTGACGATTTTTTCCGCGTTTAAAAAGAACCGTTCATTATGAGTTCAAATAGTGCATAGTGGGCTTCGTTCCATGTTTATTAAATGGTAAATTCCTGAACAACATTTCTGATCACAAGACGTTTTCTTTTCCAAGAATTTCATTATACATTTTTCCCGTAGAGATTAGACATTGCTCATTGAAATTTTGAAGTTATAAGTCCTGTAGTTTCTAAGATAAAGGGGCGGGGATTATCAATTCAAATTGGAGTTCACAATTCTCCCCATCTTTAATCCTTCTTTTGAATGTTTTAATATGTTTACTTGTGCAAAATCGGTGGATTAACAAAATGTCAAGTCTGTATGTCACAGTGGCCTGGAAAGTTGACTGTGAGAAACAGATTGACGGACATATGAGTAGTCTTAGGGTTTTCCTTTTTTCTTTTAACATTCAAGAATTTAATCCTCACATGTAGTACTCAACCTATAGAGCTGAAATATTGGACCATCCTACTCACAATTGCTCAATTTTTTGACAGTAACAAATAAATAATAAATAAATATGTAAATAGCTTCCTGTTCTAGTCGGTGGTGTGACAAAATCAGCAAATATCGAACTATAAAACAGACATAACCTTATTTCGTCGGTAAGTAACAGTAAATGTATAATTTTCAAATCGACATTCATTTTATCACTGGTCAAATTAAACTCGACATCAGTTGACGTTTCAATTACGTGTAACTATGCATCTCGCTTTCACCGGTACAACCTTTATTACATTATATCAGTGTATTCATACTCACGTTTAGGTCTTGTAATAGTGTGTGTGAGTGTGTGCGTGCGTGCGTGCGTGCGTGTGTGTGTGTGTGTGTGTGTATGTGTGTGCATGTAGTCAACCAATGTGTGCGCAGTAACCGTAGCGGTGTTTAGACGTAAACTGATTTCAAACAAAATAAATGACATTTCTTCCTTACAGGTTGAGTGCTTCATGAATCCTTATTTGATTAAATATTTTTCAACCGACTTCCAAAAAACGAAGAGGTTCTCAATTCGGTTGTATGTTTTTTTAATGTTTGTTACCTCATAACTCCGTCACTTATGAACTGATTTGGAAAATTATTTTTTTGTTTGAAAGGATACACTTCCAGATTGGTCCCATTGAAATTTCACTGGTATTGAAGCTTAGATTTCAAAGATACATCCAATAACGCGACTTGGTTATAATCTTTATTCATTTATATTGACAATTCTTTTGTATGTCATTTGTTAACTATCGTTGTCCCCACATGGTATGTACATGATAGTAGGGAGACGATCTAAATTGGCTGTAATATAATAGATTCAAACGTAGTAGAGTCAGTCTTGTGGCGGACAGATAATACAGCTGGTGGCTGTCGTCTTCGGATTGTAAGAATACTGCTAGGGTATAATTATGATGTAAACTTAAGTACAAAAATAACTTTATAAATACGATACAAATACCCATATAATTAAATTTGACAGTTATTGACGTTGGTGCCAAATCAATGTTCGACAACAGAAAGTTTATTAGTTTAGTAGGCTTGGCACCGACTTCAGTAACTGTCAAATATAATTTTATGGGTATATGTATCGTATTTATAAAGTTATTTTTGTACTTAAGTTTTTATTAGTAAGAGATAGTTATTTCATACTTTTCAGTATTCTTTTTTTAAGTCGGTTTAATTTTTTTGTAAAAGTTTTTTTTATAAACTCTACCTACCTGGTTAACGCTCTGAGGATTACTAGAGTAGACGGAAATTAAGTGTTCGTAGGTCACAAACGTAGTCAAAATAAGTTCCCGTTAACTCAGTCAAAATAATTAAGACACTTAAATGAGTTCTAAATTAATTTTAGAGTTGGCATTCAATTTGTAGCCGTAGCGAGCATTAAATTGTATCCTTTTGTTTCTAAGAATCAACAGCGGCGGATTGTGTTTACAATAAAACAAAATAATAATGGGGTTCCTTGTTAGTGTATTCATAAACCAACACATAACTCACAACTTGAAGATTTGTTCGAGTTAAATATTTTAATACCAACTTCGTGTTTCGCTTTGATACATGTCGTATGTCTACTTAGTAAAGCAAATACTAAATACTTCATCCAAGTCACAATCGAAATATAATAGGAATTTCTTGAAAGTCAAGGTTACCCACTAATTCGTTGCTCACAGTGAACTCCGTGAGGAATCCCATTTTCAATATTTTATGAGAGAAATTAATTAAAACGTTTGTCAGTCTATTTCCACGTTCCAATAAAAATGATCCATGTCTGAATGTACGGGTCGAAGTCACAGGATAAGGGCATACACTTTGAAAGAGCAAACAGCAAAGAACGAGCAAACAGCACAACTGATGACAGATGGACTGAGCCAATTTATATATATTTATATTGAGGGTGGCTAGGATTTGACAAATCCCTAAAATGCGTTTAAATAGTTGGTGCAAGCCACCCTAAAACTAAAATGCATTTCAGATTATATCTACAGTTGGTAACCCAGTGGATTGAGACTTTGTGTCATTTGTGCCACTTGTGCCAGAAATCTCGCTGGCTGTCTTACCCTACACGCAACAAAACACAACACAACAAACAAACAAACAAACATAACACAACAAACAAACAAAACGTCAAGCGAAAATAAAAGGGAAACGCGTTAATTTCCCGTGTTTTTAGATATTTTATAATGCAAAAGTTTAAAAGTTTATACCCTACAGACAGTTGCGTGCATCCTTCGATCACAAATAAAAAACTAGATACACAATGAACGCTCCAAAAATGTTTACGTTACATACGTAAACATTTTTGGAGTAAAGGTTACATAGCTCTTTTTTATTAAATTCGTAATCATATTTTTAAATATTCCCTGACAATATTTGTCTTTCACTTTCACTTTCACGTAACAAATCAACGTAGCAACATAGCAATGCAAATAGATCACGAATTATATTTTATGCACAAGACGTAAGATTGCATTTTAAATATTTTATTTAACATACTTCGTTTCAATGTCTACTTTAAATTAACATAATATTACCGATAATACTTTACGATATTAAAAATATATACGTCAATTCGGACAATAATTTGTTTAAATTTTATAGGAGATTGTGGATCTAGTTCTTCATTTGTGATCGAAGCGTGCATCCCATATAGGCACAAAGACACTGCCTACCCTGAGAATTTATATGAAAGTTATTTCGATATCTACCATTTATATTTTATAGACAATTTAAAATTAAACAACAATTTAAAAATAGTGCCATCCACCATCCTCGTTTTACCGTGCTTCATCTGTTGGTAATCGTATTTCGTATTCCTAGTAGTATAAAAATACCGGCTTCAAAAAAGAAAACATTGAAAAGTACAAAATAACCATCCTTTACTAATCAAAACACAAGTACAAAAATAATCTTATAAATACTATCAAATATCTATATAATTAAATTTGACAATTATTGAAATCAGAATCAAACCTACCAAACTAGAAGACTTTCTGTTGTTGCACATTGATTTGACATCGACTTCAATAACTGTCAAATTGAATTACATATCTTCATAAAAAAATATCATTTGGTAAATATAGTAATGGGGCCTTCTGCACGTGGATCGAATTTATAATTTGATAAACATTTCTATATAACATTATGAAAATATTATCATGAATGAAGTTATTATCATCTCTTGTTATGTAACATAAGTAGAGTCTAAGAAAAAGAGATCATTAGCACGACGTAGTAAGATTCATTTTTCCATTCCGTATATCTCAGAAGACGCGAAGACCGTTACATGCCCTCAGGCAGACAATCTCTCGTGTTGGTTCGCCCTCTTTTGCTCTAAAGATGCTTACTTACAGGGACACTTTTTAGGATCCACCCTCTGGTATTTAAGAAGCTGAATCTAAGAAAAATTTCGTGAGATTGAGACATCGACGAGATCGCCTTCTGAAAAACGTTATATGATAACAGTAGACAGATTTGGGATTATCTCAGAGTTCCAACGGGCCCATTGGATGCTCTCTTGGTAATAACAAAGTCCTGAAAACTGGTGTTCAATTTATAAAAACGGTCAAGTTGGAGTAGCGCACCGAAGATTCTGTAGCACCATATAAATAATATTAGAAGTTATTATTATTTATTGGGTCAAGTTTCAACTTATAAGCTAAAGGCCGTTTAAGTCATTTTTTATGGAACTTAATAATTTTTTCTTATACATTAATTTATATACATAGAAGCCAAGGAAGACCAAGGCTGACTTATGAAGATCAAATAGGATAAGTGTTAAAAGCACTTGCACACGTATGCAAAAATATATGCGAAGAATGATGAAATTTGAGGAAGCGAAAGAAGTACATAAGAACCAGTGTGTGTGAGTGTGTGTGTGTGTACGAAAGTATATATTATTTTATAAATTCGATAATTACTCATTAACTTGTAAAGCCTACTTAGCCATGATAGATTTCCTTATAATTTCGTTACGTATACTATTGTTACAAATATTTTTCACGTATTCAAAAACAACGATTTAGCTGGTGGGGGAGAGGAGACATGTGACTGAAAAATACCACTTGAAAGCTCAATATTTTGCAAACGGATTCCTGAATCGAATAATGTTACCCCTAATATTTTTGAAGGAGCTATTCAAGGAGCTATTCAAGGACACAGCACACAATGGATTAGACGCATAAAAATAAATTTACAAAATTTAAAAATAACAATTTGCAAATCCGCTTTCGTTAGGCTTTTTATATAATTTAATGACGAAATCTTTTTTTGGTTTAATATAACATTACCTTAGAAAGGAGACAGATAAATTAAGAAGACAGCGGAGCACGTCGCCAGCAGTAATGAGTTATTACGGTGATTATCAGTGTTTTGTGAGAATTCTACGCACAACATTAAGACATATATTATGTTGCAATATGGCACAGCGCAATAACGAGACAGATACTTGTCGCCAATGATCATAGCCAAATAAATCTTCATTCGCGAATTCTATTACGTTTTCGCGTAATACTGTTTACAGTAGGTAGGGAGGTGTACTTAATGTGTTTTGGCGGCGGGCCAACGCACAGCGTGGAATCGCTTGATGGCTGTCTATAGCTATCCGATCAGCTTTCCGTTCGATTTGCGGCTGATTCCACTCGGTGTCTCTATTTTGGATTCGTATTTGGTCTGGATACGTTTTTCAATTGATTTCTGTGTAATTACCTCACAAATATCATGAATATAAGATCAGGAGTAACACGCGCTTAGGTCAGAGTATTTTATTTTATAAAATATGTTAACTGAATCCTGGTACTCGTCGAAGTGGTTATTTTTATATTGAAATCTACTTGAACTATTCTTTAAACATTTCCTATGATGTGTTGAATATAATCCATAAATTTGAGCTCATTCCATTGAGCAGTAATCGGGTTTATAAGGGACATGCAAATAAAATTATTTTTCTGTACATAAATGTGAAGATATATTTTTATAGTTCATTGCTAGGAAACATTATGGTTTAATATTACATTTTCAGAATTTTCCTACCTTTTTGCTCACCTGTTTCAGAGAGAAGGTGATTGAATGGTATAATTTGCAATTTTTCAGAATATCTTTTGAAATATACCTACACACATGGATATGTGTTCGCGGTTCAGCTCTAACAAGGTAGATATGGAGGCGCCAAGTTTTGTGGTCCTTGCACACGGCTTCATTTACTCAAATTTCGTCATTCTCCTCATACGATTTCACTGAGATATGCAAGTGATTTTGGCATTTCTGTAAGCTCATATTCTAGCCTTTGGATCTTCATAAGTCAATCTTGACACTTTCATCCAACCCAGCCATGTTAAGTATCTCTTCGTTGATTTCGGTGTCTGTTGAAATTTTATGTTCTTTTTTTAAATTTAATTAAGAATAATATTTCATAGTGTTAACAGTCACATATATACATGAGTTAATAAGATGTATTACAATATTGTAAAGTGTCTATCTTCGTGTGGTTTCTGAAAAGTGGGATAAATTATGTCACGGATCTGCAGACAATAGGGTCTCTTTAGTACTACGAGATCAATGCTAATATCAAGATGCTGTAGTTGATCCTACAAGCGTTATAGCAAGGGCAATTTTGAAAGGTAACTCCCTTAATGCGCCCAGGAAATTTCGTTTTTAAAAATAAAACTAAATCAGTTTTACGAAGTTGGGTGAAAGATTAAATTTGCTAGAGCAATGTGCGCTCAGGGAAATCACGAAGATGGACTTCTACTGGATGTTAGAAACTTCATTCAAATGCAAATCTATTTGATAACTTCTTACAGGTGAATAACTAAGCTTTTCAGTCAACAGTTCGTTTTTCTTATGAAATTAAAAAAAAGAAAACTATCGTCTACATTTTTTTTATTTTTAATAATAATTTATTTTAGTCTATTGTCTAAGCCTCCTAAGTCTATACTTCGGTGTTACTTCGAGAAAATCTGTCTCAATTGATCAATTACTTAGTACATTTTTTTTGCTCTCGTCTGCCCAATGTTTTAAAAGTATATATTTACACGTGTTTCGCTCTTCAACGAGGCTAATGTTTTCATAAAATTCCAAAGATCATACTCGTTCAGCTATTCAGCACCAGCTGAGTCCATACAATGTATAATTGTCCGTCCTAAAAAGTTTCCTTCAGTCCCAGCCGGTGTAGTCTAACCGATACTCGTCTGAATATGTGTCCATGTACCATGTAAGGCGTACATCGCAGTTATCGTTGGTGATTTCCCTCGAGCTCCCAACGATCACGAGAGTAGATTCCATCCAATTTTTACCATCCACTTACGTATCTGCTTCGGCTTTTTGTTAAATTGCCTTGCGTGTACAGCTCAGAGATACGAAAATAACGATTGTGGATTACCTGTTTCGTTAATTTTTAATATCCCTTTCACGACGATTGCTTCGATGGCAATGGTTCAAAAACATTGTCCACAAAAAATATGTCGCCAGTCCTTACATACTTCTTTCGCTTCCTCAAATCTCATCATAATTCTCACACATTTCTGCCTAGGTATGCGAGTGCTTTTGACATTTCCATTGGCTAATACTCTGGTTATTTGATCTTCATAAGTTAGCCTTGGTCTCATATTTCTCATTTATATGTAAAATACAAATAAAGTCTGTATTCATAAGAAAGCCTAATATTTGAATTGTGTGAGTCTATATCATAAGTAAAAGTTATATTTACTTGCGACATATATAAATGTATCTACAGACAATTTTATTTCATAAAACTTAGCCATTTATATTTTTTCAAAAGACCCTTTTGTCGTAAGTAAAGTCAATAATTAATAAATTAGGTAAAGAAATGTACAAGTTCTAGAATGAGAGGTTCCAGATTGTCTCAAATAAATAAAAATATGTGTCGCCATGTTGCAATTTCGTTTTTCACATAATTCTAGTCAATGTAATGTTTTATTACCTGCTTTGCTAGAGACGCTGAAATCGTTAAGTTGATTGTTGTTTACATAATAGAAGTTACCCAAGATATAGCGTTTTTAAAGACTGTTCATTCCGAATGAATAGCATTAAGATATTATGTATGTGTGTATTAATGAGTACTGGATATGTGAAAACACCAAGGCTTATAGCAAATAAATTAGACATTCATTAAGTGATCGCGTGTAATACAACAGATCGCACGCGTCAAATGGAACACGAAAGCTCATAAATTACACTCAAATTGCATCACTATTTTTATATTCTCGTTTCAATGTGTCCGTAATCAGTATTCTTCACATTAATCCGATTGGGATAGGTGCTCATGCTTTGGGTCCAAGCTTAATCCTGCAAAGAGAAACAAACAAATCCCAAAACACGTAGCGAATCCAAGTTGAAGTTGTAAAACTACATTCAGCGTTCTTGTTGGTAGTTAGTGCAGAATACCGCGATATAGCCTTAATTGTGTACAAGGGTAAAGTTTAATTTAACCCTGTTCCGGCAGTCAATGTATCGGTTAACACCTTAGCTCTGGATGTGTGGTCCTAGTGCTAGCGACAAGCGGTTATCAGATTCTATTGACTTTTAAATTCTGAATGTTTTTAAATAAAAAGTCGATCAATTGCTATTTCGACTCGTTTGGGACGATATTTATGAAATAATAATTTTTATACTCGATTTTCAAAAATCAATGAGAACTAGGTGTTTCATTATATTCGTGTTTAATATGACTTGAATCCGCTATTTAACAACAGGCTAACAAATTATTAGCGTGTTTTTTTGAAACATTGGATTTCAATAGCTCACCTCTGACTTGATCTAATTAAACGCCACTACCTACTCTACAAACGTCTCATCAAAATAGTATACAAAAAAAATTGGAAAAAATTAAACTGACTTCAAAAAAAAACACTGAAAAATACAAAATAACTTCTTCGCTAAAAAATAAAATGATGCCAAATCAATGTGCAACATCGGAAAGTTTACTAGTTTGGTAGGCTTGGCACCAATTTCAGTAACTTCTCATATCTAGGAATTTTTGTCGTATGTTTGTAGTTATTTTTGTTATACTTGAGTTTTCATTAGTACAAAATATTTCGTACTTTACAGTGTTTCTTTTTTGAAGTCGGTTTAATTTCTTCCTAAAGTTTTTTAATTCTCCCTTTTGAGTGACTTTGGCCTAAATAAATATGAAGGGTAGGTTAACAATTAACTCTTTTCTAATTCTGGAGCGGAATGATACACAAAATAATCATCAATATATCATAATATATTGATAAATAAAGCTTATAAGTAGTTAGCGTCATTTGGTGTATCTAGCTTTATTTGATGTATCTTCGAAGTCCAAGCTTCGATATCAGTGAAATTTAAATGGGACCACCTTGGAGATATTCTGTACCCACTGGAAAAGGAATCTATGTTCAGTTAACGAAGTTGTCGGTGAACATACATAAAAAAAACATAGCGATCAACATAGGACCGATCAAACTAGTTACAGTCAATATTCATCCGCTAGCATTGGAGCTGTACTCAAAACGATATTCATTTCGTTTCATCGCACACTGAATTCGTCGGACCACTTCACATCACATACTACAATTAGAGAGATCGTTTTATCGTTATTAAGGTTCTATAATTTCGAACTGTCCATCCACTCGTATACGGCGGGAAGAGTATTCATGTTTTTTCAATTACCCATTGACTGGGGTATCTTCGGATAGATCTACTAATACGCAATTTAAATATTTTTCACCATTTTCACCAATAATTCATTTTCTGCTATAAAGATTAAAATTTTTATGCATGTTCATTATGTATTATTTTAAACATATAAATACGTAATAAAAGAACTAACGTAACGAATTATATTGTGATTATTGTATATTAAATTGTTTTGTACGACGTATGTTTTTTATACACTTTTTCATAGTTATTTTTTGTTTTCTGTCAATAAATTAAATTTTGCGGTTTTAGTTGGTTTTAAGAAGTCCGTTTTATCATTTTCACTATCAGGTAGATATTAATTTGGATACAAGATAAAGGTTAGACTTATAAGTGATTTTCTTGTGAATTATTGTCGTATCAAATAAATATCTTAAAAGAAAAAGAAGAAAGAAAAGTTCTCCGACAGCATCGTCGAAAAGTCACTACGCAAACATTATTTGAAACATTTCTTCTCTTTTTAGCTGATCTATGAAAATTCCATAATAACATCGATGAAAATTTAAATTGCTAAGTACATGCTACAAATACTTCCTATATGTGTTCTATCACTCTTATAATGGATTGTGTTCCGAGGAATTATTAGATGCGATCCTTACAGTTACTTGCTTCCATCGCGCCGCTCGCCGTTGGCAACTATATCGTCTGCACACTTGTATGTTTGTGCGTTTTCACAATGGTTTTCTTTCTCGAACCATCACGTTTGTGGATCGAACTAGCTGTCGAGGTTTCCGTGCTACAGCATGAAGTTCTTCAAAAAGAACGCGAAAAAGTTCTTACTGGGTCGACGACGTGAAAAAAATGCCTCTGGTGTTGCATGCCTCCATAGGCTACACTAACCGTTTATCATCAGGGGGGCCGTATCGTTTATTGTTATCTTTTTGGCATAAAAAAACAATTTAATTTTCTACATTCTGGCTTTAGTATTTCACGCTTGTAATACGATAAGTGATCAGACTCTCATAGGGTAAAAAATATTCAGATACGAAACTTATTCCGGTTTAGACTACCAATTGCTATGATACTGTTCAATGGTTTATTATGCCTTTGGTTTGTTAATTAGTCGATCGAGATAATAAGGAAAACTCTATTTAATTTTATAAGTATCTGTTGCCAAAAGCAAGAATTCTTCAGTGCCGCTAAATTAATTGTCTCTCTATCGAAATGTTAAGTTAATCCTTGGGTGGAATCAATTTTGCTAAATGTCAACATCGTCGATTGTTTTACGTTTGGACGAAGACAGTTTGAAAAACGGATTGAGATGCGAGCATGGGATGAGAGACAGCGTTTCCAACAGTCAAGTCAACAGTAATTCGTTGTTTCGGATTGTTGGAGAGAGCGGGTACAACATA
Organism: Zeuzera pyrina; assembly: GCA_907165235.1. Taxonomy (NCBI): domain Eukaryota; kingdom Metazoa; phylum Arthropoda; class Insecta; order Lepidoptera; family Cossidae; genus Zeuzera; species Zeuzera pyrina. The sequence goes on along the minus strand of OU015620.1, from coordinate 26,324,383 downwards.
TTTGGTATCCATTTTGATCAGACCGATTGTTAAACTTTACATTGTTTCTGTGATTGAGAAGGCTGAATTAAATACTGAACTGTCAATCTACGGTTTTATTTCCATGCTAAACCATGTACGACTAACCATCTGGCTGTGAATTACCTAAGGACGCGACATATACATATATAATATCTAATTAACTATAATGTACTCATAAGATAGCTTTGTTTAGGTGTTCGTCATGATTTATGAGGTCAAACAATGTAGCGCGCAATCATCTATGTACAAACGATACCAAGCGAATGAGCAAAAAATTATCTATGTGTGCGTAATAGTGTATCGATTAAAATACCCGTAATACTTAATGATCTCCATAATTTGGTACTAGATACTTTTTTGAAGTACACTTTTCGTGGCACATTTCGTGAAAAAATAGTGTAATTTCAGCAGATAACGGAAATTACGTCATCGATGTAACACTTGAAGTAAGCGACGAAAGTTGCGCGCGTCGACACAGCATGAAGTTAGCAATGAAAAGAGTTTTTTTTTATATGTGACCAGTTTTAATTTTTTGTTATTCAGTTCAATCTGCCAGTTTTAATTTTATTTATATTATGTATACAATTTGTTTTAATAATTAGTCATTCTTTTGAATGTGCATTTTTAAGTATAACTTCTTACGTGTGTGCACGTGCGCCTTCTTATTCTGTTTTTCTGATATGTTGCTGTATCATTTCACTTCAGACCGTAATTTTTTGTTTTATTGGGGAGAGATGCGATCAACAAGTGCTTGCTAGGTAAACGGAACCATTTATGACTCCAAGTAATTTGCTCCTGTTTCGTGCGCCAACCGTTATTATTTTGAAACTGGCACAGAGATAAAATAAGTATTTTTAGATCACTTTTACAAAAATGTTCTTAATAATTTGCACCCGCAATAATGTTATCTTGAGTGAGTGTTACCCAATTTCTGTAGATTATTTCATTCCCCTGGAGACGAGTGAGTAAATGGAGACCTCCCACCCCGCCCTACTGCGATTATCCCGGCTTCTCGAGAATCCCCTTAATATTGATGAGGCGAAATAACGATTAACGAACTAACGAATCTTCATCTAATATGTCAAACGCAATCATCATTTGAATGGCCAGAGTTTCGCGAACCGGGTTCTTCGTTATAAATATATCTGAGTGGTAAATACTTGGCTGTTATAAGGAATCACTTGTAGAAAAGGTCAAGTGAGACATCTTTATTTCTTTGTCTTAATAATTTATTTGTCTCTAGCAACCCGTGTTGGCTTCGCACGGGTAGATTGAGATATAAATAAATATATAGCTGCTGCCTGCGAATCTGTCCGCGCAGAAGCTTATAAAAATAGCTTGTGTTCTTGCCATTGAGGTATATGTACTACGTACTAGAGAAGCTGTTCTCAACAAAACTGTTGTCCGACTTTTGAAAGAGTTTAAAAGCTAAAGTTCGCTCTAGCGCTGAGGGAATGATTGTGTCATCTAGCCAAACATTTAAGCATGTAGCGCTGAATCGCAAATAGTGTACAGTTTTCTCGCGACGACAAGGTCGTAAGAGCCGTATATTTCATGGAGCTGACGCGTTTAGTCTAACTTAGCGTGACAATATGGCTCAGTTATAGATTTTACATTACAGAACGGACATAATAATTGTTCATTAAATTAAAAATTCGTAAATTTTGGAATACGCGTTTATTCATGATGAAATATGTTTAGATTATTTTAAAAACAAATTAAATAGAAATATTTTGCTGAATAATTGTAAATTCACACTTCGATTTGATTTCTCGTATTTATTAGCACCGCTCGGTACACGTACATAAGTTATATATGACAGTTGAAGCCACACTAAGTAAGGTGTACGGACTGCAGTACAGTTGAGTTGAACAAAGCGAGTGTTCGGACCGCGTAATCGTAGCACATATAGATCAATGGTTCTTGCCCAAGTTAATCTGTCTCTGTGTGAAATTTTTTTTAATCGGATCAATGGTTTAGCCGTTCAAACGTAACAGACAGAGAGAGACACTTTTGCGTTTATAATGTTAACTAACGACTCGCCCCGGCTTCGCACGGGTAAAAACTTTTTTTAAATAAAATCAGCCCATGTTACTTGCTGATGATGTAGCTTTCTATAAGTGAATTGATTATTGAAATTGGTTGGGTAGTTTTTAGTTTATCCATTACATACAAACAATCAAATTTTTTCACTGCATATTATTAGTATAGATATGTAATGCATTTATAATATGTTTATTTATTTATATATTACAATGTAATAATGTATAATTCATTGTTACAATGTTTGTTACTTTTTTTTAAAAATAGACTTCAGTGGGTTTATTATTATCGAAATATTTCTTATATTTCATGCCGATAAATCAAAACGCGTAAATTTTTATCGAAAATTATTGTACATTTAAAAATATAAAATTCAATAATGTAAAAGTTTCAACGAAAAGTTATTCACGTTCCATAACTCAAAATCCTTCACAAAATGTCCCTGGCGTCCAGACTATCACAATATAGTGACTTGAACATGTCTATTACATTTAGCTATTGAATAATAAACGCTATGGCAACCCAGAAGACGTGCCCTGCCCCACACAGGACGTGTGTCGAATGAGAATGGACCTGCCGCTTTACCGGGATAATGCATAAACTTATTCCGAGATAACAACCGAAATTAAACTTTACCATCCAAGCCACAAAGTTCGTTTTTATTAGAATGAAATTTCGAGTTAAGTCGTTTTAGATTTGAAGCAAAGTTTTTTCAAAGCCGGGGTTTTCCCAACTTTCTGGGTAATTTCAGGTTGGGAAACTCCATTGTCAGTCTAAAATGTGTGGTGGAAATAGTCAAATAGGGGCGTAAATTATGACGATTTTAGAAAGGAAATTCTAAACGTTGAGTTTAGGGACCGTGTAGTTGACGGAGCTGGGACATTTTTCATTAAATTTGAATGCGGGAAGATGGACGACATTTTTCAACTCATTTCATTTACACTTCTAAATGTAGATAATATTATATGTTAACAAAAGAGTAACAGACCTACTGCGTCTGTACATTCAAGATATTTATGAAAATAAAGAGATTGTATAATACACTTAGATACAGCCGAGTCAAAAAGTGCTTTTAGGACTACTTACCTACTTCAAAATGAAAAACAATATTATTACAAGATTACTCATGCGTTTGTCTGTTCGTCTTTCACAGTCGATTTTTCAGATACTATGTGATGTACAAACTTGAAATATGGCACAGTGATAAAATATCCTATCCTATCCTAATCCTATCCTAAATATTAATATGAGCAATATTTGTACATTTATAATCGCTTTCTCGAAAACGGTTCTAACGATTGAATACGATACGGTACGATTCTAACGATGGAATATACAATATAGGGGTTTTCCTATACAATGTACCCAGAATCCATAATAAACTAGAACTGGGTGGAAAATATGCAACTTTTCTTGGTTTAACAGTAGATTATAGGTTACAGTGGGCAGACCATATCGGTGTTTTGGCTAATAAACGCAGTTCAGCGATATGTACTATTAGACGCATTAGACAGTTGACAGATGTGACCACGGCTAGGATGGTGTACTTCGCATAATATTTCCATAGTCTTATGTCTTATGGCCTACTACTGTGGGAATCAGCAGCGCATATAAATTCTATCTTTATTTTACAACAGAGGGCAACACTTACCACCTACAGTATAAATGCACGAGAGTCGCTGAGAGACCGTTTTAAAGACATTGATATACTCACCTTACCCTCGTTAAATCATCTTTGAAAACATAATGTACACTAAAAAAAATATAGACATATTTTAAAAGAAATAGATCTATATTTTTGGTGTTATTAATGGTATGGAAACTCGTGGTCGTGATCAGCTAGTTATTCCTAAATTTAAATTACAAAAGTCAAGTGAGTCATTTTTGGGCAACTATGTTCGTTTTTATAATAAAATTCCTCAAGAAATTACTCAATTAACGGTAAAGCAATTTGAACTTGTTATTAAACGCACACAGATTGGAAAAGCTAACAAAAAGTTGGCGATTTCATTGAAGAAAAAACAATAGTCTGGAAATAATCTTCTCTGAACACACGCATTTACTTGGCTTTATGAATTATGAATAGTGTATTTTAAATAACTTGTAGAATGATGTTGAAAAGATAATACCTGACCGAGTTTCTTGTCGGTTCTTCTCAGTGTTCGGGTTTTCTTTTCGAACTAAAATAGATTTGACGTTCAAAAATACCTTGCAATTAGATTTACTTGAATAAATTGATTTGACTTTGACTTTGAAAAATTGATCTAGGTTAGACTTTAATTCTGGGAAAATTCGGTTTCTCCGTGTCGTCTCACACTTAAAATTGGTAATTGGTATTGATTGGTAACATGGCAAGAGAGCTTATCTTCTCATTAGCACAATGGCTAGAGTGTAGGTAAACTGGTTGTTACGAGTACAATTATTAATTACATAAGTCAAATGTTTAATTTTTGGGTAACTGCATTCGTTTTTATAATAAAGTTCCTCAAAAAGTCGCTCAATTAACAGAAATAAGATTTAGATTAGTTACAAAATGTACATTGATTAGACAATCATCTACAAAATAAACTATTTTATTGAAAATAAAATAATAGCCTAGAAAATATTGTATGTTAATAAACCTTTTGTAGAATGATGTTGAAAAAATGATACCTGGTTCCTCTTAGGGTCCAGATTTTCTCTTTGGACCGCACTAAAGCAGATTTGACGTCCAAAACCAAAACCACCACCAGAACCAAAAAGAGGGTAGAATGAAAATGATAAAAATAAACACCAATTTTTTCACTTTGAAAGAATGTTTGTACAAGTAATGACTACATGTTGAAGCAAAATGACGTAAAAATATTTTTAAAGAAATGTAAGTACAAAGTAAATATTGTAGGCGAACGTGACTGTTGAAGTTATAGTTATTGGTATAATTGACACAAGTTGTGTGAACAGAGACGAGAAATACCTTTTTAGTCCAATTTCTGGCCATTACTACAGATCTATCTTCGAATTTTGAATGGGGCTTTCCGGCCCACGGCATGAATAGCTCACAGTTTTATTACAGTGGGACAATTCAGACAACGGTGTAAATTGCACAAGTCTTTTATCAATGGGGCAATTCGGGCCACTATCAAAAGTTTTAAATCTTAGTGCGTTTTGAATATTATTTTGTAATGACGAGTAGAAAAACTAAATAAAGGTGAGGCAACCCTAATATTAGCGTTTTTCCGTCGCTTGCAAACATTTGGAATGTAGGACATTATGATAGGGTTGTACATTTTTTTCTATTAAATTAATGTTTTTTTTTTTTGTATGGAAAACCAAATAAACGTATCCCGTAATTATTATATCTGCAATATAATAGTCAACAGTGACACGTCGGAACCCCGGCAGATTTCTACCCCCTCTCACAATAACCTTGTATATTTCATAATATTTACTAAATAAAACCCTGTATTCTTGTATTATTCTATTTTTATTGTATGAACACGTACTTACTACAGGAATAGCAAAGTGAGTGGGAGAATGCAATAGCGGTGGCTGTGTTGCCACAACAGAATATCAGTTAGTGTTGCTAACAATATTAGCCTAATAATTACTATTATAAAAAGGTATCAAGTAAGAAAAATATAGTGAGGTTGACACTTTACCCATTGAGTTACAAACTTTCATTCTTAGACATAGACCTTACCAGTTGTAGATATTTCACGTCACTCCTCTCAGAATAGGATAGTGACTATCTTATCAGTTATCCGATAGTCAATAGTTATATCATGTGTCAATCATAGACCAGTTATACAAGATGGACGAGACGAGACTAGCACGTGCTTCGATAGATTAGTACCTTTTTCTGACACTAAATATCCCTCGCTATTTTTGTGATAATAATTAAGTCCACCTATGCAGACTTTGGCGTGTTTGGTTACCTAGATCTAGATATCTTAGAAGACTGAGAGTCAGATACTTGAATACATACAACTTAAATTCTTTATCTCGAAATCCTTAAACGTGGCAACATGATTGGATAAAAAAATCTCGATGAAAAAAAATCCAAAAAAACCCCGTTCTACACAAACATTCAGTTGCATCTTCAAAAACCTACGGAATTTTAAAATGATTTTTACTAAAATTGATAGATAATTATAATATATGAAATCTCAATAACCAGTTTTTTAATTGGTAATGTAGTTTTCTTTCAAATTATAATTATGTGTAAAAATAAAAGAGATTTCTCCGCGCTAAAATATGATCAAACCACAACCGCGAAAATCAACTTTATTGCTGTCGCTATAAGGCACGAGAGTAATGAACAAATTTGGTTGCGCTGGACCGCATAGGTGGACTCTTAAGTAATTGCTGTCTTGCGTGTAACTTTCCAATCAAGCAGTTTTATCATAAACTAGCGACCCGTCCCGGCTTCGCACGAGTAGAAATTTTTTTGCAAATAAAATACAGCCCAGTTACTCGCCAATAATGTAGCTTTCTATAAATGAAAGAATTTTCAAAATCTGATCAGTAGTACCGGAGATTACCCCGAACATCCAAACTTTACCTCTTTATAATATTTTAGTATCATAAATATTTTCAAATTTTTTATTTTGTTACAATGCATAAACATATCAGTGTTAAGAATAGTCAAATAGCCTTTTTTCATTATTTATTTCGAATATTTCTCATTTCGTACAACATCCCAGCAGCATTGTTGTGGCTATACTTGCTTATGTTACTCGTAACATGTCGGAAGGATTACATTATTACAAGCGGCTTACGCTTCTCAGTCGACATAACCGATGCAAACAACAAACGTAGTTTGTTGCATCGACTCAATTTGAATGTAAACTGAATATTCCGAAATTGCATACGATAATGTATTATGTATCTGCATGCGGGTAAAAATATCAAAGCGTTTATATTTTTATGTCGCTTTTATTGTAATTATACGTTTATATATATTTTAGATATTTCCATATAGTACATACACACAGGCACACACATACACGCACGAACACATACACACTCACACAGACACATGCATGGGCACACACTCACACAGACACATGCATGGACACGCACACACACTTACACGCATATACATTCATATTGCACATCCTCACGCTGTATCCCTAAAGAAGTACAACGTGATAGGGGTAGTTAGATGAGATGGAGTGCCAAACATCGAGGGCCTAACATATTACATACAGGTAATTATAATTAAAAAAATCTTCCGCCAACGAATCAGTTTGGCTATTCAAAGAGGTAATGCTGCCAGTCTGCTGTGTACCTTAAGCAATGACAGCTTTCTAAGCGGCAACTTTGAGGAAGTCTATTATTTAAGATAATGTGTAGTTTTAAGTTTGTAAATATTAACGTATGTATGTACTTTTTTGTTTTGTTATAAATAAATTAAAAAAAAATACTCGTGAACAAAATATTGTTGGCCACAAGGTTGTTCGCGTGGAATTAGAACTTTCAATTTATTGATTGAGATAGGGTTTGACTTTAAGGGTTCCGTATACTAAAAAGAAAAATGGTAGCATTATAAGATCATTCTTGCGTCCTTGCGTTTATCCGTAGGTATATCACCAGTCGATGTTCTCAGTACGTATGTAACTTACAAAATTTAAATTTGGAATAAGAATACATCTTGTTTTTAAACTCATTCATTGTACTAGGTAATATTTTAATATTCTAATAGCAGTATTAAAGAAAGGGTCAGTGAGTATTCGATCTTGAAATTTGCCCCTTATCTCCGAAAACAGTGTACCTAAAATTATAAAAAACTTCAAGAAAATAGAACCTTATCTAAGATTTAGGGGAAAAATATGAAGAAATTTCTAGGTCTAGAAGATTTGTAGAAGTAAAGTAAAATAAATATACCTATTCATTATAGACCACGACTTTGCATTTTTTTCTCGCTTAGACCAACAAAGAAGCATTTGATAAACTTACCGCAATGTATGGATAGATCAACAGTTTTTTTACTGGTTAGTTATTTTAGTAAATATTTTTTTTCTATTTTTTTAAATAGTTCAATTGTCCCCTGGACAACTGAAAATGTTTTCAGTTGTCCTTCTCAGTCTCAGTTGTCTCTTGGACAACTACTAAAGTAGGGAAAAGTAATGTTAAAAATTACTTTAACGTGTTGATGAGATAGACATTGGTTTTATGATAAATACTATACAGTTATACAGGGTGTATATGAAAACGGGACAGTTACTTTAATGGATGAAAGGGCATAACTTTAGTATGTAGTTACAAAAAGAATTATCGAAAAAAACGTATCCGTTTAAGAGTTGTGACCGTTTTAATTTTCAAGTGTTATCCCCACGATTTCTCGTAAAATTGGGTTGATCGTGTACAGTTACAGATTTTAAATCTTACGTATTTTTTTATTTTGTAATAATTTCATCCGTTACTGAAATACAGCCTGAAAACCCCCATTGGGGTATACGCATTATTTTCGAAAATGGTTTTCAGGCTGTATTTCAGTAACTGTACTGTGTTTCAGTACTGAAATACAGCCTGAAAACCCCCATTGGGGTATACGCATTATTTTCGAAAATGGTTTTCAGGCTGTATTTCAGTAACGGATGAAATTATTACAAAATAAAAAAATACGTAAGATTTAAAATCTGTAACTGTACACGATCAACCCAATTTTACGAGAAATGGTGGGGATAACACTTGAAAATTAAAACGGTCATAACTCTTAAATTGATACGTTTTTTTCGATAATTCTTTTTGTAACTACATACTAAAGTTATGCCCTTTCATCCCTTAAAGTAACTGTCCCGTTTTCATATACACCCTGTATATTCATTTCATTCATTTATTTATTTATTTAATTATTCATTTAGTCATTTTGTGAGGCACAGGTACAAATATGGTGTTAATGTTACAATATGCTATAAGAGCCTCTGTGCTCCGCCTCATGCATGGCGTACAAAAACATTTATAACAAAACAAATAACTCAGATAAATATTATTATTGTCATTAAAATTGGAGTTAAATTTATGTCATTAAATTGGATTTAAAATTTTATTAATTATTATATAGTCATTAGTCATTACATTGCAATCAAAATTATATACGTGTCAATATAAAAATAAAAAAAGTTTTTTAAATATCATCTTTAAAAAATTCGTCAATGGAGTAATACGTCTTTTCTAATAGAAATTTCTTTAATTGTTTTTTGTAAGTATTCAAATTAGTGCTATCTTTTATAAAGTTCGGTAATTTATTATATAATTTACTTACTTACTCATTCTTAGTATGAGATGAATATGAAAAATTTTAAACCACTTTCAATAAAAAAAATCTACCTTTGCAAGAAGGGGAAATTATCGAATTGACTTTTGAATCACATTACTTATCAATCTAATCGACCCTGGATCCGTTACTGGGTTATGGTTACCACTTAGGCAATTGAATTAGAGTTGCAGTCGATGGGTTTATTATATAAAAACCACGTGCTATGTAACAGGTAAAAATAGTGAACAATATAATCTCCATTAAAATTCGCGACAGATTTTTTCGAAAAACACGTGAGAAGTATACCTGAGGGGAAAACACTTCAAATCTCAATTTAACCCAAAAGCGTTGTATACGTATTATATTAAGGAACGAGCACGTTTCAAAGCCGAAAGAAAACTTGAGTGTTATGAAGTAAGATAATACAGTGGAATTGGGTCTTCATACGTAACCGCAAGGTGGGTTCATACGTGACGTAAATCTCTAACTACAATCTTATAAGAGTATGAGGCGGTGTGAGCGCGCGAAAGTACTGTATAAATAAATTCCTTTCAGTCTCAAGTGTTCGTCTTAATATAATTATTGTTTGTTTATAATTTTTTTTAAGCATTCCACATAATAAGTCAAGTCATTATTCTAAAAAGTATTTACTTAGTTCAGTTTATTTTACTGGTACAAGAAATAATATGCAAATATAGAACTTAGAAATCATACTAATAATCAGTACTTCGGCAAAACCACAATCTTAGTTCTTTAAGATAATAAGTTTACAAAATTATGTAGCAAAATGGTCCATTAAAACAGCAAAAAAATACATGTGTCACGGTCAGAATGTTATCAGATAGCTTTTTTCGTGTGTTTTGTATTAAGGAACAAGTATTATTACATTAGAGGGTTGCACAACAGTGTTATTGTAAAAATGAAGAAAGGAATGCTTAGATGGTTCGGGCACATGGAAAGAATGAATGATGAAAGACTGACGAAGAAAATATACACAGCGAAAGTGAGTGGTAAAAGAAGCCAAGGAAGACCAAGGCTGACTTATGAAGATCAAATAGCCAGAGTGTTAGCAGACGGAAATGTCAAAAGCACTCGCATACCTAGGCGAAAATGTGTGAGGAGAATGATGAGATTTGAGGAAGCGAAAGAGGTGTGTAAGGACCGCGACTCCTGGCGCTCCGTCCTCTCTGACTACCCCGTTGGGGATACAGCGTGAAGATATGTTATGTTATTATTACATTTATCATAAAATCCTGTTAGGATATCATTTATATTAAGAGGATTTCAAACAAAGAATTACTTTGTAATCTCAGACATCTACTATATTTTGTTCACTACGCCATATTTTTTTTATTATCCATGTTATTATCATGACGAATTTTTATATTAACTCTATATCTATCTATGATATCTGTATGTGTGATATCTTAGTGGTAGTGTTAACACTTAAACAAATCTCGATCAATTACATGCTTTCCGTTACCGAAATGAATAAGCGAATTAAAAGCGAAATGATTTAGGTTTACTTACATGTATTTGGCATAAAACTGATATTATCGATTATGTTATTATTATATTATAAGAAGGAATTCACAACACGTATCCAGTATAAGATTTGATTTCGGGCTTTTCATATCTCGTAAAATAATTGTGCAACAAACGTTCTCGAAAGAAATACAAGTAAACTGAGAACTTTCAAACGATTTTATGAACTGTAACTTTTAGTTGACTGGATAAAATCCCACCCTATATCCTTTAAAACGTCTAACATCTTGAAACGAGTTGCACCGACCTATAACACGAGTTCGCCTCGAGCTAGGAGCACCGGCCGAGGCAATTTAAGGAAGATTAAAACGCGGGAGCGGCCGAGCATGGCGAATGGCACCGAGGCTGCCCCGATTTGCCTCTGTCTTAAAGTAGATTCGTCTCTCGATTTACTACTTACCTTTATTCGCAGCGAGGGGACGTCGTAGTGCTAAGAATATTTGACAAGATTTTTTGTAAATAGATCTCGAATGTGAAATAAGGTAATTTGAGACGCTTTTTGAAATGTATAATTTCTTTAGCCTTAATAAGTTTCTTACAAGATCAAAAAGTATAAAGTTTTCAACGATATGTTGTTTCTCTGTTTTTAAGTATAAATTCAAATTATGTTTCAAACTTTCGTGCTGCTATACCGTTAACATTTATATGTAGTCTAAGTAAGATTTTGAGATGCAATCTCGATATACTAATAGTATGTATTATAATCCTATCTGAGGGGAGCACCAACTTGAATGCTTTAATATGGCTCTTGGAGAATGCGGGACGTGCACAAAGAGACGTTCCAAGCGAGTATTGTTTGGACACGTCCGACATGCCATCGCATCTGCAGGAATCTTTGAATATATACATGCATATTATATATTTTATGTATATGTACATATTGAAAGGGTTATGACAACACTGTCTATAAACATAATATTTAAGTACATAACATGTCAAATATTAACTTAATACGCTTTGAAACCATTGGTGTAAACTTTACTCATGAAGGATATTGTATGATGTAAAATTACAGAAATTAATTAAATAAAATTCGTCAAAAGGAAGTTAAAGACCTAGTATATTTTGAGTTAAGGGAAAGAAATGGTTGAGTTTCGACACCCAATTTGCTGCCTCTTTTTTCTCATTCGAATACTTTAAAATATTAACATGTTTAAAATCAGTGGCTTATCAAAATCTGTATCGCTAAACAAATTTTTAGCTTCTGTGAAGCATAGTTCTCTAGACAGGCAGAGATACTTGGGCGCCGCTTAGACTTTCGCAACACGGCTTTCGTGCAGGAAATCCTGGAGCTCCTGTATCTGCACTGAGGACAATCACCATTGAACTTTTTGCGGGCATAATCGCACTTAATCTATTTTCAAATTCAAAGGACTGAGTGGAGCCAAATAGGATATATACTATTACAATTTTAAACATGTCTCCCAGATCATTAAAATAAGACTCTTATTCAACGTAGTCTCTAGAAACCTAAATCTAAAACAACCACCGTTGGAAATTTTGTGAGTAAAAATATTCAATGACCCACTGTCATCTCCGAGGCACTGGGTGCTTTTTTGAATGGTTTTCCCACGCCATCAAAAGACAATTAGTGTTCAACATACAATTGGGAAAATCAGTATTTACTCGATTTTAGCTATATACTATATCCAAAAACTTTAGAGGCTATTTCATTAATTTAATATGTATATGCTTGGCGCTTCGTCCTCTCTGACTACCCCGTTAGGGATACAGAGGGAGGATATGTGTGTATGTATGCACATATATGTAAATAGCAATATATTCGTCTGTATAAATATCTGTAGATATTACTATTTCTAATTAGTCAAGGTTTTCTTCTATAACAGACTGAGTTTGTTATCGGTTCTTATCAGTGTCCGAGTTTTCTTTTTAAAACACACTAAAGTACATTTGACGTTCAAAAATACCTTGCATGTGAGTTTACTTGAATAAATCGATTCGACTTTGACTTTGAACGGGCCCTAAAAATTTACTACACGTGAGTATATACTCAATTATGTATAAATCAATAGAGTGGTAGAGCCATGCTGTATTGTAGCACGAATTGGGCCGGCTCGCCCGGTGAAATACCACCCTCTCAGAGAATATCAACGTGAAAGAACAGCATCTATTGCTGTTGTGTTTCGTTCGATGAGTGAGAGTGCCGATTGCCCGTCTCCCCCCCTCCTCCTCCTTTGCCTCTTTCCCTACAGGCCGGCAACGCACCCGTGATTCCCCGCATGTTGGGGGTGTCCATAGGCGGTGGTGATCACTTTCCACCAGGTGACTCGCTTGCTCGTTGCCCCCTATTTCATAAAAAAAAATCACCAGTTCAACATTTATTAATGAAATTTAAAGCCACCAAGAAGACCTCAGACATGACTTATGTTACCACTATAAAGATTCATGCACACTTTAATCAGGACTGCTTTATGAAGCTGAATTTGGTAAACATGATTAAGTGTCACGTTTATTAACATTTGAAATGACATGTACTACAATAATTATACAAAATTCGTCAAAGCACGCGTCCATTGTTATCTTCACGTGACCTTTACGACTCCTCACCATAAAATAAGTACTAAAATGAAACAAAACAGTGAACGTTTACGGGGCGCGTTTTCCCTCAAAGCGATGCTATCTTTAGGTCCGAAATAAATAAACTCTGTATAAAATTATAATTTTATTTAAATGTTGCCGTTGCGGGCTGTAATTGGCGTGCTCCGTAAACGCGCCGGCCTTTTTTATCAGATCATTTTGAATATACTGCGCCTGTTTACACAAATATACAATTTATTGGTGAGTATACAGTAGCATATTTTTTTTTTATTAAAAAGCGACATAAATCTATAAGCAAAAGGTGTAGGCTATTGAGTTTGTTATGTATTAAAAGTATCCTATATAAATTCTAGTGCTATGTATGATTAGACATAATCTTATCGAATGACATCAACATCTGAATAAGAGACTCGCACGAATTAGGGTAGGAGATGGCCTGTATTCTCAGTCGGAAATCGTCTTAATGTCATTTTACAAAACACTTATCGGCCAATTGGCGCAGTGGTAAGATGTCTGTCCTCCAATTTAGAACCCCAGATTCAAATCTTGTTCAAATTTATTTAGGAAACAAACTTATCTAATTTCTATAAGTGTATTTGGATTGGATTAATTGTTATTTATTGAGGTTACCTACATTGTTAAAATGGTTAAACCAGAATATAGAATTAGAATTCAGATTGTAGGTGTTTTGTATCCATCTCTTCATTTTTAAAATTTTGTATTTTTGTATTGAAATTGCTACTGAACCCTAAGTTAATGCTTATTCGACACGCTCTTGCCCTTTTTTTGTAACTAACTATGATTTTTATTTTTTTCAGGTAAGCAATCGATTTTCTTAAAAACAGCTGGAACTCTCTCTTGGTATGTTACTTACAGTTTTTACAAAACTTAGGTAATATAGAGAATGAAGACAACTGCTGGATCGCAGTATTTTCGCTTTAGAATTCCTACGCTTTACCGTTGCCAAGTTGTTGGGCAAAGCGTTTGGATTCTAAAACGAAATAACTGCACGCTACAACGCTACGATGCTGCGATGCTACGCGCTACGGGCGGTGGTACGAAGTCTCTTCAAAGTATTTCCCTTAAAGAGAAAAATAATCTCTTTTGACTATTCTGAGCAAGACATCTAGGGCCCTTGAAAACTTAACAGTACATACATTTTCGGTAATTAGTATGTGCTGATTCGTTACCGAAAAATCTGAGTAACAGTATGCCTAAGGAACAGCCTCAACCATTTTTTTTTACTGAAGCTAATAGATACAATGTGTGTGTCATACATACCCTATCAGATAAGACAAACAATCATCAAAATCAGTGGATAATTGGAGAAAAGATCACTGAACATACAAAAATCGAAAGAGATTGCAATGAATTGTAAACCACCTCCTTTTTCGAAGTCGTTTGAAAGTATATTTTTTGATGAATTCAATTTTTTCCCCAGTTGACGTCTATTTATTTGAATTCAATTTAAAAACTCAGACCAAAAGAGATCTATCTACAAAGATTCATAATATTTATTGTGTAACATAATGCATCCAATGTACGCAAACTAGGAACCCTTAGCACCCTTAAAGACGTAAAACTTTACCGCAGTTCCGTCTGTAACGAGCTCAATAATCCCGACCACAATCGAATGCCATAAAACAGAGCCTTCGTGAGTAATCGAATAGAATCGAATAATCGATTGGTTTAATGCATTCAAATGTCTTGAGAGCTACGGGTTTCAATACCCTTTCACGGTGCATTCGATGGATCGTTACGGGAATTAAAATATTTGAATTTAAAAAGAAGAAACTGCTTTCTATATGCATTTATGTAAGCTGGTTATCTTGATTTTATTATTTATTTTGTAGACGCTTTGCTTTCACCCAAGTAATAAAAGAACTAAGCAGTTTAATGTTTATCCATTTGAACGTATTTTCTAGTTTAAATTTCTTTTTATAAAAACGTGTGTAAAATTAGAATCAGATGGTTTGTAAACAAGTGCACAGATAGTATCATTGTGTCTGTTGAGATAGTATGCGTGCAGTTTATTAAGAGTGTATTTGAGTCTATAACTTGATTGTTTTTAATGGGCAAGATATTAAACTGTTTCTTAAACTGACTGTAAAATCATAGATCATAAACATAAATATATCTTTTTTTAATTTCGTTGTAAATTTAAAATTTAAATTTCTTAAAGTTATTTGACATGTAGTTGGAAGCTCTGTTCTATCACGTCTGTATCTGACATTACGAGTTGGTGACGTTACAGTCAGATAGCGTCATTTGTCGCTAGCTTACTCTCATTACTGTTGTTTATAAGGCAATAACTCCTTTATTTCTTAACGAAATTCAATTATTATTTACAATTATCGTGTATCATCTTACTGGCTGATAATGTAGCTTTCTATGTGTAAAAGAATTTTTGAAATCAGTTAAATGGTTTTTCAGTTTACCCAAGCGGCCCGCCCTGGCTTCGTACGGGTAAAAATTATTTGAAATTAAAATACATCCTATGTTACTTGCCGATAATGTAGCTTGCTATAGGTGAAAGAATTTATGAAATCGGTTAAGGAGTTTTTGAGTTTATTCATTACATACAAACAAACAAAGCTTACCTCTTTATAATATTAGTATAGATAAGTAATAAGTATATAAGTATACTCCTCTTTCCAACACCAACTTTTTTTATAACTCCTTCACCGCACAAGGTGCGTTACTGTGGAATAAACTGCCTTCTAATGTTCGCAACTGTCTTACGGTGTCATCTTTCAAAAAACGACTAAAAGAGTATTATTTATCTGATACAATGCCATAAATTATCGCTTTATGGATGTATGGTATGTATACGTCAATGCGTACTATGTGCGTATATCTAAATGTGTATCTATGTGTATGTATATATGTATATATATAGTATATCTTTGCGTTCACGTAATATTATGTATGTATTTATAAGCTATTTAGGTATTATTTATATGAATGTGTATGAATACAAATTTGTGCAAATACGACTATTTATTAACACGCTTTTGCACATTACTTACGTGTCTAACGTTTTGTGAGGTTGGCTGGAAGAGATCTCTTGCAGAGATAAGCTCGCCTTTGCTCTTTATTTCTTTGTAGTAGTTAATATAACACGTGTGTACAATAAAGATATATATATATATAAGTATAAGTTAAGTATAGACGGCTAAGTGATGTCACTAAACTCGAAACTAACCATAGATGATGGTCTCAATGATTTTTCATAGCTTTTACTGAGTCAGAAATGAGTACATAACCTTAGTTAATGCGAATCCGACACGTTCTCGGACAGTTTTTTCTGTCTCTAACGGATCAGCATCAAAGTAAGTTCTTTCATAAATCAACAAGTATCATATAATAATTTATACCAGTGGTCACCCAGTGGTCGAAATTCGACCGTAAATATGAAATAAATGCTTTTTGCCCTTGACATACATTTATTTTCATCGCAGTTTACAGCTCACAAATCAAGCAAAAACAGCTTGAAACTCACTCAGTTAATCTGACGGTAATTACCTATTTGTTGGCAACATTTTTAAACTCTTTTGTGATAATATTTACTTTTTAGGTCTGTTTGACCACAAACTATCTTTGACATTGACAGTATAACTATTCAGTGTTTGACGTTGGCAATATAAACATAAAAAAATAAATGTTTTATTTTATTTCAGTTTATTTATTTGTAACACATACTATAGATACATTTTACATTACTTCACTCCTTCTCCATATAATCTTTAACTATGCCAAATCTCAAACTCCTCCGTGCACGCAATATGCTTAAAAAGGGGTACGATATTTTCTCTTCTCAAGTTCCTACATCGTTATATAATACCTAAATGTAGCATTTCGGAAATAATAGAATGAAATAATTCCATTGTGTTCTGTTTGCTTCACATTTCGTTAAATTTTCTCACTTCATTTTAGTTTACAAACAAATAATATCCGGTTTATCCGTAAATATCCGGTTTTTCCCGGATATTCGTAGTTTTTATTCGAACTAAAACCCCGCGATCCCTCAATCAGAGAGGATTATATTCGACATAGCATTCACTCCGGTTTCCTGCTAGAGATACAATGACGCACCTACCCAATAATAAATTACGAGTATGTGGTCGTGATATAAGCCAGGTATACGTAGTTTGATCTCATATTTAAACGTAAGAGGAAGATTATTTAATTCAATTATCCCTTTAATATTTAAACATACTATTATTAATTTAATTGCATTTCTAGAGGTCACCCCGTGGTCGATATTCGACCGTAAATATAAATATAACATTATAACGTAAACTCTTTGACAACAATTTCTACTCTGTGCGACTGTTTGATCCAAGGAGGATACATTTGTTACAATTATGTCATTGAGATCGACATTGACAGTTTTTTTGACATTGGCGTTACGAACGAAACTATGCCAAATCTTACACTCCTCCGTGTACACAATGTTATTAAAAAGGGATCCGAAGTTTTCGCTTGGCTTATTAATATAATGATGATATCCGTGTGTATTGGAAAATAACAATACTGAACGGCGTTAAGGTTTCACCGCACATTAAGTATTCATTTAAAAAGTCGTGCAAACATTGCCTGGCTGAACAATTATTCAGAAAAAACAAATAAAACACATTTGAAACATTAACAAAGCGACACAGAACAGACTGAAAGTGACAGGTAGCAGAAGCCAAGGAATACTAAGGCTGCCTTACGAAGATGAAATAGCCAGTGTTAGCTGACGGAAATGTCAAAAGTACTTGCATACCCAGGCGAAATTGTGTGAGGAAAATGATGATATTTGAGGAGGTGAAAGGAGTATGTAAAAACTGCGAAGCTTGGCGTACCTTCCTCTCTGACTACCTCGTCAGGGATACAGCGTGAAGATATGTATGCATGTAATATTTGTGAAATGTTCCTTTGAGCTGGATTATTTGTGTGTAATAAACTTATAAGTAGTTCTAGAAACAAAAATCAGAGCGTTAAACAATATTATTTTATCGAGTGGAATAAGTAAAATATATTCGGAGAAGATATTCGAAATATTAATACGTGTTTAATCAACAGTCTTTTTAACCGGATTCTTTGGTTTGTATCGAACAAACTGTATGCTCTCGAAATGAAAAGCATTTAATTATTGCATATTTCAACTCGACATAAATGAATAAGCGTTATTGTATGAATACGACAGAAGTGCACAAAGTGAAGCAACAAATAAAACAAGTTGCAAACAGAAATGAATTCTAATAAAACGCGTAGAGTTTATTTGCAATAAGTTCATAAAGGTAATGCGAGATTTCAATATTGGCTCCTTTGTTGTGTTTGCTTCACTTTTGCTTTTGTATTTTTTTTTTAATTTCTCATGCACATTCTCCATTATTTTTTTGTTGAATATCCTGTTAATAAAAGTCGGACATTCCGTAATTATTCATTATTACGTAATATTAATCTTTATTAACATTCTTACGGTTCCCTGAGGCAATTTTGTTATATTTTATCTGTCTCACTATATGTCACAGCCTACCGAGTTGAAATTCGTTACTAAGACGTAAACTGGCAACTCAAATACAGACAAGAAAAACAAATTTTGAATCACTATTTTATTTATTTTGAATGTAGCCTTAAATTGTTGAGTTAAACGTCAATTTTATGTGAATTTGCAACAGACAACATGTCAATTAATTTTTATTAATTTTCAACAACCAAGTACCTAAGAAAGAGAATTAATTTAAGTATATAAGCTGTTTCTTTGGAGTTTTATTAACGTAAGGTATTTAGGAAAAAAAAATGCAAGTGTGTACTTATGTATGCACGTAACTTTAATTCTTTAGCGTGAAAAAAGGCCACATAAAATTTAAAATAAGCTCTGGTTTAAAATTAATGTCATAAATAAAATTCACTTTAATTATTTTGAAGTGCCTACAATTTGAAAGAAATACTTTTATATTGTTATGCATTAAATACTTACTGTCGATATTGCTTTATCGAATAAAATACAAATGCTTCGAGTTTTAGAAGAAATCTGAGAAACTAAAAAACAGATGCTTAAGCTAATTTAACTTCAACTTTTTATACGAGCGAACGAACTATATTTTACATGCTTTCTCAGCTTTACTACCCAACTTTTAATGCAAAACATGAGAGGTTTGTTACTAATAAATTCCGTAGGTTGACGACCTCTCCCTTCTCTTTCGGCTAACATAAAATCTGAAAGAGATATTAAACGTAGCACGTAAACTTTATTGGCGTTTACTTTGTCAAGGAGACAGTTTTAGAGATCTGTAAATAAAATATATATTTCTTTCTATTTACATTAAGTTTGTCGTTATTTTCATTTTATAAATACTCAGATACCAAATTTTTGTTTAGACTCAAGTGTCTAAACAAAAAACTCAAAATTCATCACATGAAATGAATTTTCGATTTGAATTTCGATTCTACGATCTTTAACTATTTTCCGCTTAAAACTTCACAAAACACTAATCGATACGTGTTTCGCTTCTCATTTCTCGCATTTGGTTCGTTGAGATGCGAAACATGTGTCGATTGGCACCTTTTGGAGTTTTGAGCAAAAAAATAGCTACAGATTGTAGGAGTTCATCACACCAGATTTTTGTTTTAAATAGTACACAATATACATATATGCTTAAAGGATTATCAAAGTCAAAGTCAAATCAATTTATTCAAGTAAAACCAATTACAAGGTATTTTTGAACGTCAAATTTACTTTCGGATTATAAAATTTAATTAAATAAGATTTAAAGCAGGCATACATATATTGTACATAGGTTTAAACAATTTTTAACTAAACGAAGGAAATAGCACCAGATGGTAAGTGGACTGAGATCTACAAAAATTTCAAAAATCAAGGTTAAAAACCACTTCAGATTGAAAATGCGTTGCAACCCTGATAAAACCGCATGAAATTACGTAACTTGCAGACAGAATGTGACAGCCAAATCTGCTGTCAAAACGAGAATTTGTGTAATGTCATTTGTATAGTGACGCTAAATCTATCGCGAAAAGTGCATTTACGGAAATAGAATAATAGATACGCAATCGTCATACATGATACTAATTTTTTAATTACAATTAGTAAGCAGTCGCGCAGTGATCGCTGCTGCAAATTTTTAGGTAATAACCCCGCCGGTGTGTTTCTTGTACTAGATATTTCATTAGATGTATTACGCTCTACACCGGAATAAAACAATGCAAGTACAGTTGTTTGGCAGCAGGATCATCTAAGATAACAATAAGAATAAGAATAAGAAACAATTCAGATAGACCCTGCACAAGGTCCAATCGCCCGCAATATGGTGCTAGCCTGTATTAGGCCCACTGCGCATGAGCTTGTTCTTACAAATGAGATGAGAGAAAAAATGGTATAAGTTTAGCAAATTACACAAACAAACTACTTCAAAAGAGTGCTTGCTGAAGTGGACTGAGCGAACTAGTTAGCGATGAAACCCGCTCTTATTTCCCAGTTCAATATTGCTAGGAATATTGACCAAAAGTGGTGCCTGTTCGCACGATCTACGCTCCGTTCACAAACAGCTCAATGGTAGTGCATGAACGAAATAGCGCTAGTACAATTACCGATTCGTAAAGTACAGAATAAAAAGGACGAATTAGTTCATAAAGTATTTACAAATTTTGTCGAGTAATCACTTAAGTAAGCTAACTATCACAAGACTAGTGATATTTTCTAGTTTACGTCTATGCATGTCAGAACTATAAGCTGTTCTAAATTGGTACAAACTACTGCCATCTAGTGAAAGCCTGAATCAACAGGTTAATGTGCTTCCGAAGCACGAAAATGCTTTTTATAATTTTGAAGCCGTGGTTGTATAAAAATAATTTGAATGTTCAAACACCACCAAAAACAGTTTCAAGAACTGCACCTTTCCAACTGAAGACTGCAAGCAGATCGGTTTATCCGTTCACCCACAATCGTAACAGTCGAACACATAGACAGAGATAACAGCGTCAAATGTATAAGTCACCGTTTTCAGAGTTAAAAGAACACCTATTCATTTCTACTCTTTCGATGAACATATCAAAGATCCAATTACTTTATAACTGCCTCATTTGAATAAATTTAATTACCCATACGGAACCCAAAGCGTTTCTTTTCATGTTCTTGACCGTTTTATCATGTATAACAAATAATAGGGTGATACAAGGACTTTTTTGCGTTTTATGTCTTCGTCTCGCGTAGTTGCAGCTTATTAACTTTTATAGTTTATTTATGACTTAATAAATTTGGTCTTATTCCAAAAAATGGAAGAAAGTTAAGAGATTAGAAATCTTTGCTGTTAGCTGCTTCAATGGTTTTGATATGCAGACGTTTGTCGACAAATTGATGTTTTTTAAATATCGCAATGCACAGTTTTTATGGGAGTTTTTTTATATAAAAAGAATACTCTTTATTTTCAATATTCATAAATTCAATTTTTTTAGCAATGCACATAGAAATCATATGGGAGGTCAACAATTTTGATGTATGTTTTTGAAAGACATAAGAAAAATTAAATGAGAAAAAGTATAGTCACATGACATGTGACAACATTTTTCATTACAATTTCGTGGTATAACGAGCATTTATAGTACATCCCACACAATTATTCCAAAAAAATATAGTTTAGTTTCTATTTAAGCCCCTAAAACAGCCCCGAAAGTGAAAACTTAGTTTTTGAAGTTAAAGTTAAACAGTAGTAAGTGCTCAAAGAAAGAGTCTTTGAGCACTTACTGCTGTTTTTAATTTCACTGTGAGAAAACAAACTGACCAAACAGTCGACATTGAGGCGACTATGTAAGTTTTCCTTTTTAATTTCGAAATGGAACACTAGAAAATATTGGAAAACCACTTTTTCGCTTTGTAATTTGTAAGCTTATCACGTTAGATCAGATTATCTGATACATCAGATTTTGTTTGCCTTGAATCTTTCTCTATTTATAATAGTCAATGGCGTGAAGATATGTGTATACGTACCTACATGAAATGATTTAATTTAAACATGTATTGTTTAACTTTTTCTTCGACGTCGCGACGTATGTAATTCATTGTTTCCCAAAAGCAAAACGAACCTTGCGTTCCGATGTTAAAACAATAAACCCGCAAGTGTCTGCCCAATAAGTATATATCGTAAAAGTAAGTGTACTATCGCCGCGCTAAAGCCTCCCGAGGGAGATTTGCTCCACTATGCGGTTAATACTTAATGTTTTTTATCGTCCCATTACCGCTACATTGCGTTCGTATTACGCTTACATCATTCTTACTTTTGTTATTTCTATCTGTAGATTTATAGACACGTACAATCAGAGACATATACGTGTATTTGTATAAACTGGAAATGCAGTATTGAGAAATGGCTCACTTTTTCGTGGTCAACTTTTCACATGATGTGATAAAATTCCCAAATTTTTAGCTGTTTTCCGCTCAGACTCCAAAAACCACCAACCAACACGTGTTTCGCCTCTCAATGAAGCATCAGATTTGGTCAGCTAACCAGCACCGAATCATTTAGTCGTTCACGAGCAAGTGATAGAAAATGTCTTCTGCTTAGTAAAGCAAAGATTACAATCGCTGAAAAATATTTTATTAAATGCTAGACTAAAACGTCATTGTAAGTACATAACTAATACATTATGTATTTTGCAAAATAGTTGTTATATTCATTATAAAATGCTAGTGTAAAAACCACTATGAAATGTCATGTCATCTTTCCTGATCACCCCATTAGGGATACAGCTTGAGCATACGTATGTATAAAATAAAAACGGGTACAGCCATTTCGTAGTTCATACTTTTCACTTACTCTTCACTATAATAACGTCAGAAAGAGTAGTGTCACTGCTATCAGTGATATTACTCTATGTCAGACCTGTGACAAGGTTTTAATTTGCAAATATATGTCTATATATAATGTGTCTCTGTGTAGAATGCATTTCTCTATTCTCTCTTTATTCTCTAAACAAGTTGTACTGGATTTCTTCATTTCGAATAAATATTTAACAAACACTCTTCTAACATCGATATAGATAAATACGCGAAAATTTAAAATGCGCACTAGATGTCGTCGGCCACCTAATTCTGGCCCCAAGAGACGGTAGTTAACTACTTAGAACATTAAATAATACAGACCCTAGTAAGAATAATTAGGAGAGAGAAAAATAAATAATTTATTGCAGCTTTTTTCCTGCGCGAGCGTTACAAGTCGGTTTGAATAGGACTTATTACAAACTTCGATACAGGCGGTGAGCGAGGAAGCTGTCACTGATTATGCTTTGCCATCTAGAAGTTAAAAAATGTGTTGCTAGAAATCATTTCAAGAAGTGATTATTTTTTGTTCATTCCTAGTGGGTTTCCAAAAGTAATTCAAATTGTGAAAAATAGTAGGTAAGTTAAATGAAATGCCTTGAATTATATTATTATTCTTCTGTTAAGATTATTTTGTTCTGTATAAAGTGTTAAAACAGCGCTCTGTAAAGTACAAACAGTAAGGCAAAATATTAAACTGAAGATACTAAAAACTAGACATAAACGTAGCAACTTCAACACGTAACTTCCCCGAGAATCGCAGTAACAAACTGCAGTGTTGAATTTTTGCTGGCAAACGCATTTGGCACGCGTTAAACTTGTGTTTACGACTGTGTTACTCGCTATTTTAATGGCAATAACAACAAGTTCGTTGGTGTGAAAGGTCCTTAACATCTGAATGTAACTGCGGACTTTATTGAATCGAAACTTTACACACTTAAAGTGTTGTTTTATAATAATGCACTCTGTTTTGTTGTTATTTATCTAAGTCATTTCAGAATCCTTTAAAATTAAAAAACATATAATACAATTACTGTAAAATATTTCGATGTTTGTTCAAATTCGATGGATACTTTCATACAAGTTTGGGATGAAAATAGAAACACAGTAGAATATACCAACTGATTTTTTCCATTTAAGTGATACGAGTTGCCAAAGGATAGGACTCACTACTAAGAACCTCACAGGCGATATATCGACAACCTTAAATTTACAGTCTCAATATTTATTTATGGTTCTACTTTCCAAGCCTAAAATTCTTACGCCATTAATGGTGGTCAATGTGATTTGGTTGAAGTTTTCATGTGAACCTATGTCATTGCAACGGAAATTAAATTTGCTTTGTATGGTATTAAAGAACAGAATTCATGAAAGGCTGTAAATATTTGTCTAGTTACATGAAAAATGAAGCATTTTTACTGTTTTTTACACTGTACAGTAAACGATATGAATGAGACCAAAAAGACTACTTACGAAATACTGTCCTATTTAAATTTTATTATGCAATGTGATTTTAATTTTTACATTCCTACTATTGGTTAGGCTTTTAATAAACAAGGTGAAAGATGACGTATACTGCTTCATGACACATGACAGACATGACTTCCCAAGTAATAAAATCATGGTTGAGACTTAAGATTATATAACCAGTGTCGTTACATAGCAGTCGCATAAACGTAAATAATGTCCCGAAAAAGGCCCAAATTATATTTCGATCGCATAGCGGTCACGTTATAGTAGCGGTTATAAATTTCAACCGCGTAGTGATCGTGTTACAGTCAAGGTTAAAGAAACACTCCTGCAAAATATAACAGACACAGGTCAGACAATATGTAGAAAAGAAGGCCGACCCCGCCTTATGCGTAACGGAATTGGCTGCTCTAGCTCAGATACGTTGTTGCGTTGTTGGTGTTGTTGGTTGTTGATATGGGTGTGAGAAGCGGAGAGCATCTCGCTTAGATATATTAATTTTGTACATAATAATAACGTAATAATTATAATTTTCAATGCCGTTTTTTCGAAATAGGAGTAGGGGGAAAATGGGGAAGATGCGGTAACTAAAAAAACTTAATATCGCGAATGCTCTCCAGCGTAGATCACTGGCGCAGATATGCGGATATGCTGAGGGAAATTATAATGAAAAGAGATGAAGATGAGAGAGCGAGACAGAGAGAAGAAGTATATTAGGAGAATAAGAGTCTGCATGAAGAAATGCAAGTGCTGTTCCGTGTAGACTTGTAGACGAGGAGGAGGTTTTTTAGTCCGTGCAAGTCGGACACTCCCCACCAACTCCTACTGGCTGGTAGGCGTTCGTAAGGGTTTTTTACTCCTCGATATAAAAAAAAGTACATAATAATAAAAACAATTCACATGGATAATTTTTTCATGTTTGTTAAATTTTATTTCTTGAAGTTATGTTGAAGAATGATAATTATGAATTCTAATAATTACAATTATTAAGCATCATGAGGACATAATAATATATTCGTTTACGCGATTTAGACATTTTTGTATTTACGACGACGTGAAGAACGAATTAAATCAAATGAAAGCGATCGCATATTTGCGTCGCGTGCGAACCCGACTGGCGTTACAATATTTACCCATATTCGCCCAAAATATTTCCGTTGTGTGCGTGCCACGACGCGTACGTATTATAGCGCACATATACAAACCGCATACGCTAGCTTTCTATGAAGACATCCTACCGTTATATATATACCTACTATGCTCAGGTGTTATCGCGTTACTTGCGGAAATCCGTCTCAAATCTGACTGTCCCGTTGGCGCAGTGGCATATGTATGCCATGCAATTTTCTTTTAGAATTAGAGCCATTTAAAGGTTATAAGTGACTTTGCGTAGTGTCGATTCTGCGTTTAATATTATATTTCCACATAAGTTCCATCCAGCGTCCACGTCGAAAATTCATGCGTTAGACTCAATGTTGTAGGTTTATCATAAGTTATAGGTTATAATTAATAACAAACCAACGACAACGGTTTATAACTTATAACAAAAAGACGACATAGGGTCTAACGATGAACTTTCGACATGGGTGTTAATATCTTGCGCAATATTCTTAACTTCTGTGGAAACATAATATTAAACACAGAATCGACACTACGCAAGGTCCGTACGTACGTATTATCGAAAATACGTATTTGGGCACTAACTAAGTTAGACTTTACAAGTACTTTAGCAGATAGTTCTATCACGATTTCAACGTTGTCCAGTTCGAAAGTGAGACAGATGTTGAATAAATTAGTGTTCACAGTAATTATTGTTAGGAACAAATTTTAATCCATTTACGTCAGGGTATCCGAACTATACACTATTTCTATCAGTGTCGTGAACTTATCATATCTAGCATAAAATGCTATTGGCTTTTTCATTATTTTCATGGTTAAAGTTATTAATAGCCGGACATGACAGAAAATTATACTTTTTGATTTTTATTATGTGTGAATTATGATTTTTTTTTTCTTTCTTCATGGCATGGCGCACAGATTAGCGCATTTGCCAATGTCACGTAATCAAATCATGTTCGACGTAAATTCATTTCTTCTTCTTATTGTAAAACTCCTCCAGTAAAGTGATTGTAGGTTTTACTGAAGTTATGAAGGGCTTCTTGGAAGAGCGCGAGAACTTTAGCTAGACATGTTTATTAAGACCTACTCCGATATTTTCAGAACTTACCAGAACTTCAAAATACAAAATACTATTACTTTTGTACGTTGAAACTCTTAAAATTGTAAAAAATAGAAAATCTAATTAAAATGACCAGCTCACTTTCTCGCGTTTCCGCCAAAAACTCCTACTTCTTATTTCGTTTCGTACAAAAATTAAAAAAAAAGTGGGAAATATTGCACCAAATGTTAAATGAAGAGAAATGCTAAGAAGAGTATCTAGTTATCTATGTTTGTAGCCTGAAGTAGCGTCTTGGATCAATATCAGATCTATCATAAGCATCATTATCATATCAACGAGTGAACGAAAGTGAGCAGATTTGGCTTGACGCCAACCTATCGCTTCCTTGCAGATTAGCTTACTTGAAACATGACGGATGAGGTTCGTAATGTTCGTAATGTTATTTGTTGGAACATATATGGTGCGGTTGTATTAGAACAACAAAGCGAAATACTCCTATCATTTATATATGTGACTATTGTGTTTTGGCGAATCATGATATGGAATTTTTGAAGCGTATGGGGTACTTTGTTCTTTATTACTCGAAAAACTGAATCAGGACAGAAAATTCGCAATGAAATGTAACGACAGCACGAAGACTTGATGTCATGATGGTTAGTTATTAAAAATTTGAAAAGGCTCCGGAATATTTTTCACTGCGTTTGTTTTTATGCGAGCATTATTAAGAAATATTTTATTGTATTTTAGGGTTCCTTAATCAAATTATTAAAAACAGAACCCTTTTTCTTTCATCGTGTCTGTGTCTGTGCGTATGCTTGTTTATATGTCACAGCTGGTTAATTCCATCATCTGAAATTTGAAATCAGAAATTAGAAGCGAAATATTCAGTAATGGGTATTTTGACCCAATCCTCTTAAATTTTTTTTATTTAACTTTTATTTCTCTCAAATTGCTGCACAGCCTGGTTTTATATATACATTGATTATATAAGCACTTATACAAGTTAAATTTATTTTATTATTATCGACAAATTTATTTTTAAATTAATTTATTCGAGTAAACATACATAACATACAGGTATTTTTTTACGTCAACTCTCGGTTCGGAAAAACTTGCATTAAGATGAACCGACAAGAAACTCAGCCAGGTGTAATCTATTCAACATCATTTTATATTAATTAGATCGGAATATTCAACGAGCCAGTCAATAATAATGGTCCGGAAATGATTTTCTGTGTACCTACTTGCAGATACACTGGACGCTTAAGAACATTACTTTTTAAATTTCACGTAAAGTCGCACTACTAACGTAAAATGAATGAAATCTGACTTTGTTTCTAGGTAGCTTTTTTCGTGTTTCTCTAAATCAAGTTATTCTTAATTTTAATTAATAGGAATGATTGAATCAAAAGATACTTAGTTATTTATTACCTAAAGTTATTTAAAAAAGAAAATACAGAATTAAATGTAACTAGGTGAAAATTTGTATTCATAAAAGGCGGTCGTTATGATTAACAATTAAAAAGTCGCGCCTTACTTTTTAACATAAATAATTACTACTGGGTCTTACAAGCCCAGTATTGTTTTGAAAATGTTTTTAAATGGTACTTTATATTTTATTCAAGCGTTAATATATTATACTAAATACATAACAATGATACAAACGTATTTAAAAAAAGACCTATTTGTACTTTTTTTCGTTTACGTTTACATATCAGTAAGAACAACAATAAGAATATTATAAAAGCAAATCTAATTATATTTTATCTTGATGATTAATACAATGTTTATACTTACCGATATTGTTTTCATAATGGGAATTGAAAACTAATATTGAGTATTTTTACTATTTATCATCGCAAAGCTAGACTTCACCTTCGACTTGTTTTTTGGTAAACGAAATTTAAAAAAATATTTCTAACGTCTGTAGCAATGAAGTTTTGTATACTAACTCACCAATAAGTAGGCATTGTACAGTATGACCATGGGCTTTAGGAGCAGGAAGTTAAATTTTTTTTAATTTTTGAGGCACAAAAATAGTAAAAATGAACTGATAGCTCATGACTTGGTCAGCTACACCCCTTAGTGACTAATTAAATGTTAAAAGGAATAAATTTGTGTATCACAGAAACTTCAGTTAAAAAATCTCATCTGTATTCTTCTTGTGCACACGTACTTCTTTGCAAGCAGCCTACATTTTAACTTGGTTTCAGTCGTCAGCTGATTGCTGGATGCGGACAAAAGACTAACTCTCGCGGAGTTGGCAGCCCGCCAGACGCTTTGTCAACATAGATTGAAATTTTCACTCGCCACACCTAACCGAAGATGCCGAGTTTGTTTTCGAAAGAAAAAGCTATTAATTATTCTTCAAAGTGATAGTTCTGAATGTTAATGAAATCCATTATATAGAATTACATAATAATAATTACTATATTTACATACACTTATTGAGGGCTTTTTGAATTGCAAATACCTGTTAACAAATTAATAATAACAATATGTAAACAATTACACATACGCCTATCATTTCTCATTTGTATCAAAATAACATCCATTCACAACAAAAGCAAACCTTCACACCTGTAAGTGATTAAAGTTATAAGTTCCGTAGAGAAATCATCAGTAATAAGTTTCTAGGCTATCGCACACATACAGGTAGGCAACGATATGTATGAAGTACCTACCAGTACAGTGTTCAAAACACTCGCTATGTTTCACTTGTCTGCGACTGAGGAACCACGTCTGGCTCACCTTCAATTTAACGCTTGTGCAGTGAACGACGCAGGGATTTCAATTCATTTGTATTTAAAGCACTTATGTAACACTTTTATAATAATTAATTAAAACATCGATGCTCAGTTTAATATTAAATTGCAAAATATAATTTAAAATGGTTTTTAATGAATTTTATTATACGTAAAATCAAAACTTCGTGAGCAGGTTTTGCTGATTCAGAGCGACGTCACAATATCACCGTCACGCGTTATACCTATCTTACGGCGAAGCGATAATTCCCGCGCCCCGCTCTGCCAACACGTTACGCCACGATTATTGTTTTAATGCACTATTTTAGTGTAACTTATAATTAAATGCATAAAGGTTCCTCATACACTTTAACACTTGACCTCTTTCAAAATTTACGCAGGAAAATATGCAGGTGGTACATTCTATAGTTTTCGTTCTTTACTACATCAGCACGGGTGCAGACAATGACACTAATTACATGGCTCCACAGACCAGTAATTTTTTTTTTATGGGAGAGGGGCAAACGAGCAAGCGAGTCACCTGAAGTAAAGTGACCATCGCCGCCCATGGACACCCGCAACGTCCGGGGAATGACGAGTGTGTTACCGGCCCTTAAGGAAAGAGTAGGCTCGTTTCTTGAAGGTCCCTAAGTCATAACTGTCCAGGAATACCACTGGTATTAGCTGGCTCCATACAATTGCCCTAAGTGGTAGAAAATGTAAAAAACGTACAGATGTAGTGGTGGGGATGGAAGGACAGTCGATTGTGTGACGTACGGAATGGAATTGAGCTGCGAACAGTTCCTCAGAACATTCCCCATGATAAATGCGGTAAAGCTACGTCTGCTGAGGAAAGCTACGTCGCTACGCAGGGCCAGAGAGTCGTGCCGATCAGAAAGTACTGGATCTCCTCCTCTTTGAATATTTTTTTAATAAAAGCAAACGTGTTAAAATCCAAGCTAGCGTGACGGCGTGATGATTGGCCACACCGAGATCGGACGTTGGTTATTCGAGAGCGGATAGGCAGAGAGCTGCGAGCGTGGTCGTTTAAGTCATATGTTTCTGTATTCGCAATCGCAGATGTTCTCCTATGTACCAAGCAACATAGTATGTTCAGTTCATCTAAAATTGGAAAATATACTATTTTAACGTCATTTGTATTGATCTGTTGGTCCGCATTATAAGACCATTTTTGGAGCGGTTAACATTTTATGGTCGTAAATCATGTAATGGCGTCTCAAATCAGTTGCCCACTAATGATCCCTATCTCCCATTCATCCAATTACATATTATTTTGATAGTTCATCAGGAATAACGCCGGATACTGTATTTTAAATGTATAAGCGAAACTCTTAAGAGATCGCTAATGACGAACGAAGGTAGATTTTGCGTTCAAAAATACCTTGCACTTGGATTTACAAACTATATGTAACCCTGTAGCCCGGGCCAGTAAATAAGGCCAGGACGTTGCCGCCTGTAATATGAGGTGAATAAAGGTTCTTTCAATAAAATAAATTCGTATTGAAATAAGATTTTACATCACACATTAGATTATAATATTATTTATTGACAGCTGTTACCCGTGACTTCGCCCGCGTGGACTGGTTTGATTTGACTGGGCCCGACTGTCACTAATGGTCATTCTCTTTGAAATTATGTGACGAACAAACTTTAAAAGCCTAGTGGTATATTCTATAGATAACGTAGTCCTCTTCGTTCATACTCAGGTCGTCAGTCGGTCACGTGTGTACGCTGGCGATACTATGGCGTTTAGAGGGTGACGGGGAGCTGTCCCGAACCCAAAATTACTAACTATGCCTAGCCGAGAAACCAATCCAGACCCATTTACATTTATGATATTGCTTTTAGTGTCAACGAGCCAGTCAAAGTAAAGGACGACTTTTTGTTAATATAACGTAAATATATTTAGCAGTTTGAGAAGGAAAATACCTACAAGATTTCTCTGATAAAATCAGTTTTAGTTGAAGAGATCTGTTATTTCTTTAGTTAAAGCTAAAAAATATTCAATATGTAAATAAAGTTATTTTCTCTTCGAGTTTAACATCGACTTAAAAAATCCTGATTACTTAAACGAAAAAAAGTGCAATAACTAAAAAAGCTCAAAAAAACGTCTCCATAATTTCACAAATATCCTCAAAAATAATAAAAGGGCAACATTTTGTTAACGAAACGTCATACCGCAGAGCACGCGGTTAGTGGCACGTTGCTAACGATGCCTATTTGAACCGAGTGCCGCCGACATCGAGGTTACAATGCTGTGTCGTACCTTCTCAAGGCTTTCACGTGTGTTGCGTTGAATTGGGAAAATAATTATGCTGTTCGAGGCGCTCGTAGCTTCGTTGGTTAAAATAATCAAGTTAAGCAGCATCGCAGTTACGTATTCTGTAATATATTCTAGTGACATCTATTGGTATCCCCAAGACTTCCACTAGCACCTCTGGCAGAATCCGAAACTCTGAGAACTAAGAACTACCCTTTTTTGTCAGCTGTCAATGTCGATCTTTGGCTACGATCGCCTTAGAAAAATAACAGTGAAGCAGAGCTAAAATAAATAATCAGAGACAAGATTTTACGCATTTTTTGTAATACACTTGTGTATGCGAATCAATGAAACAAATAATATTACTAATTACTCTCACGTTGACGCATGACAACATGTTACAAGGTGTTAGAAAAAAGTTACACAAAATCTGTTATAAAACCAAGAAACGTAGTCACTATGCATCCCTTTTTAACAGCCTATCAATGTCACAAGTAAAAGTGAAATATGTTGCAGGCGGTCGGGGCACATTGACGTACGATGTTCCGGGGACAACGTCGATAACAATTCCGGGGACAATCTCGTCTACACACTTTCATTGTAAAAATTGCTATCGGGCGACTGTTAGGAGATTCTTAGATTGCGTATTCCTATCGTCATTTTTCTTAGAAATTATGAGTTCCTATAAAAATTAAGAAGAACTCATTCGAAACTTATCTTTTATTGTTTGATGATAAAAAATACAAATATTTCAGCACCAGACATATAACAAAAAAAAAAGAATTTCAATTATAAAATTGTTACAGGTCCATAAGAGTTTATGTTTCTAGAAATTACGAGTGACGCAAATTGACCAAAAATTGTCTCAAGGAATGAATGATATTCATTTGTTTTGTTGAAGCCACAATTTTTACGACACTTCTGATCATAATTATATTTAACCAGCGACCCGCCCAGGCTTCGGAAGGGCAGACATTTTTTTGATAATAAAATACAACCCATGTACTCGCTGATAATGTAGCTTTCTACAGGTGTAAAGAAATTTTTGAAATCGGATGAGTAGTTTTTGAGTATATCCATTACATACAAACAAACTTCAAATTTCTTAATCTGTATCTTATTTAGTGTGTTTATGATGTATTCTGAGGTACTTTTCATTTTGGTATTGCTGTATTATGACTACTTTGTATAACGCAAGCATATTTAATATTGTGTGTATCTTTAATTGGCATACATATTAGTTGTTAAGCGTTTATTAATTTATGTAAGAATGTGTAATGTGTGTGCTGTAGATATGCCTTTTTAAATAAATAAATAAATAAAACAAACGAAGTTTACCTCTGCATAATATTAGTATTGTTAAATATGAAATGTAACGGGAGCACTGATCACTATGAACACGTTATAAATTCTTCATCACAACTATTATGTACTTGACTATTGACGGCTTCTCAACAACTGAACTCTTACGAGACCAAAATCAGGCTTTTAAGCAGCCCCACTACACGCAGGAAATCCATTTTACCCTCGTTCTTATCACTAAAATGTTACAAAATATCACACGTGGGTACTTTATGTGATTAAAATTAATGTGGAACTAACAGTATAGAAAAAGTATTGTAATACTGAGCCAACGTGAGTTGAACCTATACATACATTTTATTTGCTAGTTTGTTTGAAATATGTAATTTTAAATGTCTCATGAAGAAGAACGGCATCCATTTCGAAGCGGTGATGATGTCATACCGTATTAACTTGATATTGCGATTATAATATTATTTTCATGTTATAAAGAGAGATATTTATATTTTACACATATATAACTTAAAATTTTCACATTTATATATGTGCAATGTACATACATATTATTTATGTATCTACATTATAAAAATATTTACAAACAGCATCAAACATTATTGATTGAAATGAGCTTTAAAAACAGTTTACATTTTAAAATTCACAATTATAAACATTTGAGACGTCAAGTGAACTAATTGTAGTCACTCCTGGTGAGAAGTCCTCATCAGATGGCAACACTATTATTTTACGAATCACGAATATTGACAATAGTTGACGAGTACTGTAATTTATTGCAAACATATCTATCGTCCAGGTACCATATTAAGTCAGCTCAATTCAAGTAGCAAGTTTTTTCAATTTGGTTTCGAATTTTTGGCTATCCGTGTAGTTCGTTGAGTGGACCCATAGTACATGTTTAGTTTACTGCTCGGATCCGATTTCCAAGATTATTATTGTTATTACAATATTATAGGCAATAAAGAGAAAATCATCTCGATAGCTAACCATGTTAAAATAGTTCCCTATTATTCGACGTCCACATTGATGGGAGATCATGAAGGAACACACGGCAATTTTCGGAAGGTCGCCAAAAACTGAATCAATCTCACATTACACACGACCCATCGCCGCCGTCTAATGCCTATTATATTTTGCCGGGTTTGTTTGCGACACAAAAAGGACCCATGTATTTTTTCCTCCACACATCGTTATCATCTCATTCTTATTGCGGCAATGGACATTGAACCTTTTGTCCAATGTACCAAAGTAAAATTTTGGGTAAAAATAACCTAACAAAGACACAGGCTTCTTCATTTTCGAGCAGGTTTTTATGTATTCATTAGGCGTGTTTCTGAATTGTGGCGACATGTTGCGTCAAACTGAACGTCGTAAACACGGCGACGTTAATTCAAGATTTCATGAGGTGAATTTTGCGGAAAAGTTTCATTGAAGCGAATTTTATGGCTGCCTCGTAATCAAATCGATGGGAATAACATATTATTTTATATGATATTCTGTACAACATATTTCTTATTAAAAATAGCTACCCGGCAATGCACGGGTCCAATACTATTCAAATTAAATGTAGCCTTTAATAGATATAGACATGGCTAATATTTGTAAAAGAATTTATAAAATCGGTTTAGTAGTTCCAGAGATTACCCACAACATACTAAAAAACACACAATTTTACCTGTTTGCAAAATATAAATATAATATTACTAGCTTGTCTGCAATTTTTAGGTAAGAAGCTCGCAAATTACGTATTTCATTAAGACTTGCTAATACGACGAAATAACTTTGTTTATACTATTGAAAATACAAACGAATAAACGGTCGACCTGATGATAAATGCACTGAGTTGCCCAAAGACATTTATAATATTAAGGCTGAGAAAGCACTACAAATTTCAAATGCGATGACAATCCTGAGGACTGAGATGATGTGCCTCTTGTATTAGAAATTTTACTAGATATTTTACCCTCCACACCGCGACACAATAACACAGGCACTGCTGTTTGGCTAGCAAGTATAATGTTGATGGCAGACGGAGAAATCCAGACAGACACCGCACAAGCACGCGCTTACAAACCTTTTTTTTGCGTCAGGAAATGCTTCATGCATTCCTGTTCCACTCGGGGGGCGGCGGGTATGGTATGCGAGACTCTTTTACAACTGAGTTTACCCACTAAAACCTGATGGTGGTCGCCATCTGCGCGTTGTCGAGGGGCTCCAGGATCTCCTATGGAACGCAGCTCGAATCTTCTTGTGCTGTCCCGAAGCATATTTCTCGGAGGAGGCAGTCACAGAGATCCCCTTGCATTCTCGAAGCACCACGACAACGCGGACCACACGCGCTGTCGTTGAAGGACGATCAGCACGGTTATTACCTAACTTTCGGTCAGCATGCGACAGCCAAATATTGCGTCATATCTGCTGTCAAAACGAGAATTTGTATAATGTAATTTGTGGAGTGACGCTAAATCTACTGCGAAAAGTGCATTTTACGGTTATGGCGCAATAGTCACGCAACCGTCATATATGAAACCAATTTTTTATTGCAATTAGTCACCCACTCCGATCGGCTGCGACCCCGAAGGCTCCCCACCTCTTATGGCCGCCACACACGAACAAGTATGCATGATCAAGCCCGTTCAATTTGCATGAGGCGGAGGTTGGATCAAGAAAATTTAATCGTGTGTGGTATTGTAGGGGCGTCATGCCAAACAACGCTTCATGCCAATTGGACGGGCTTGATCAAGAATATTTGATTGTGTGTGGCGGACATTACGACACGCGGGGAACACCATAGCCTTATTCTCGGACCCAGACTGCAGGGCTAACCCGTCTACAAACCGATAGACAAAATTTGAAAATATTTTGATGCATCTTCATATTGATTTTTAGTTCACTTCGAATCATAAATGGCGTGAAGATTTATGATTGAGAACGTTTAGTCTGTTCGTCATGTAATGCAGTTGCAAAAAAATTTTTTAACAAAATAGGTTGTTGTTTCATGAAACTGTCTAAACAGTAATTACCGTTTAAACAAATTATTCTTAGACAAAATATTATTTCGCAATCAAGCGGTCGTCTTTATGACGGCTTCAAAATACGACATTTCAAATTGAAATAAGGAGAGCATTGCTGGCAACGAGCCAGTCCCCTTACCGCTGAAGAGCGCTTTTGCCAGCCGACCAGCGATGTGCTTACTGCGCTTAAAGATCTAAAAGCTTGACTAAGCTACTTTCGATAGGTTCCATAAAAATACAGAACAAAGAACGACATAAAAATATATAGTACTACCCATTGGTGACATACGCAAGCATAATTAAAAATTTAAAAACTGTAATCTGAAACATATCTAAGAACATTCTCGTGAACTGGAGTTTTCGAACAAAAACCGCATGCAAGGCGGTTGATTTGTTCAAGAATCGCGATTTCAGAGACACAAAGAAAAGCAGACGATTAGACAAGAAGACAATAACGTCAAATTTATAATAACTCGCTTTTCTTCTGGTGTCCTCCTTCTTTTCAAATTGATGAAAAATGTCTCATAATTACCCACGTAAATTTCCAATTAACTCAATAATAAAACATTCGATTCTTAAAATGTAACAAATATTTCTCGCTTTAAAAATAATTAAGTCGTACTGAGATGGGCACGCACTCATTTCACACTACTTCTGAAAGGAGTACGTACGCGTCTTACCTTTATTTTCATATTTGTTAGTTATGCAAGAGAAATCTGCTGTTGCGGGTGTGGATCTAGGTATTAGGTGTTTTTCGTGCGGTCAGCTTTATTTGGCTTTGTTGCGTGTCAGCAATCCTAGGAAACTATGCTTTGATCCCCGACGGCTATACGTCTAATATCGTGTAGAGAGAAGCATTACTTTAAATTAGATAATAAATTAAATAGTAACATATTTCTGCCACCTTCTACTTTCTATTTTCTTATTAATTAAAGATAGACAAATAAATAAGTAATTTTTGCTGTTCCAAAATTCTAGGGACACCAATTAAATGAAGCGCACGCGACCGAAGTCGCGGGCAGTAGCTATAAGAAATAATGTGTGTGATCGTTTTTGAAAATACCAAATACCCCTAAGAAGGTAAAGACGGTGTTTATAAACTAAAGTCCACGCGGACGAAGTCGCGGGTAACAGTTATTAATAAATAATACTGTAATCTAATGTATGTTCTAAAATCTTATTTCGATACGAATTGATTTTATTGAAAGAACCTTTATTCGCCTCTTATTACAGGCGCCAACATCCTAGCCTTATTTACTGGCCCGGGCTACAGGGTTAGCTTATCTAAGGGAAAGGCGCGTCATACCTGTAGATGCGACGAGAATAAATAAATAAATAAGGCTACGGTGATCCCCACTTGTCGTAAAAGACTACTAAGAGAGCTTTAGAGGTCGCGGCCGATCGGAATGAGGGTTCCAATCGTCATTCTACGCGACCTCAAAAAAGACGAAAGCGCGTGTAGTCCGAGCTGTCGAAGCAGTGCGAGCGTACCGAGGGGTCCTGTAGTTGACCCCCTAAGAAGTGCGCTGTCGTAACACGACGAGAGCAAGGGGGGTCAGGTATTGGGAAGGGGCTCAGGGGTGGGGGTTACTGCCCCCTTGAGAAGTGCTTCGACACAGTGCGAGAGTGGAGAGCCTAAGAGATCCGGCGGGATTATTACTAATTGTAATAAAGAATTGGTTTCATGTATGCTGTTTGCGTGTCTATTCCGCCATCACCGTAAAATGCACTTTTCGCGGTAGATTTGGCACCCCTATACAAATTATATTACACAATTTCTCGTTTTAACAGCAGATGTCGCGCAATATTTGGCTGTCCCATACTGTCTGCAAGTTAGGTAAGAGCATGCCGGAGTCCCTCGACAACGCGCCGAGGACTCGCAGGAGTTTCAATGGGCGAAAGCCCCACATAACCCAATCTCTCCCCCAGGAGCTGGGTATCTGCATCTGCTGCGACAGCTCGGACTACACGCGCTTTCGTGTTTTTCGAGGTCGCGTAGAATGACGATTGGAACCCTCATTCCGATCGGCCGCGACCTCTAAAGCTTTCTTAGTAGTCTTTTACGACAAGTGGGGATCACCGTAGCCTTATTTATTTATTTATTCTCGTCGCATCTACAGGTATGACGCGCCTTTCCCTTAGATAAGCTAACCCTGTAGCCCGGGCCAGTAAATAAGGCTAGGATGTTGGCGCCTGTAATAAGAGGCCAATAAAAGTTCTTTCAATAAAATCAATTCGTATCGAAATAAGATTTTAGAACATACATTAGATTATAGTATTATTTATTAATAACTGTTACCCGCGACTTCGTCCGCGTGGACTTTAGTTTATAAACAC
Organism: Zeuzera pyrina; assembly: GCA_907165235.1. NCBI lineage: Eukaryota > Metazoa > Arthropoda > Insecta > Lepidoptera > Cossidae > Zeuzera > Zeuzera pyrina. The sequence continues at coordinate 26,285,810 of OU015620.1, read as the reverse complement.
CGTCTTTACCTTCTTAGGGGTATTTGGTATTTTCAAAAACGATCACACACATTATTTCTTATAGCTACTGCCCGCGACTTCGGTCGCGTGCGCTTCATTTGATAGGAGTCCCTAGAATTTTGGAACAGCAAAAAGTTCTTATTTATTTGTCTATCTTTAATTAATAAGAAAATAGAAAGTAGTAGGTGGCAGAAATAATTTACTATTTAATTTATTATCTAATTTAAAGTAATGCTTCTCTGAGGTCAACTTACAGTAGAAGAGTCAAAATCTCCGACTCTGTCCATTTTTTAACTTTATACTTATTATATTATTTACTTTATACTTTCAATCATCATAGTTTTGCAGACCATAATTATACAGTTAACTAAAGTTTTAGCCAATTCAACTGAACAGTTATTTTATAGTATTTTTATCGAACAAATGTTCGATGTGATTCTTTAAATTGATATAGCTTTTTTATTTATGAACTGATTGAAATAAAACAAACACTAAATTTTAGGTGAAAATTACCACAATACATTAGTGAAAATCGCACTCAAATCGATTAAGCCGTTTCTAAGATTAGCGCGCACAAACGCATAGACAAACAGACAATAGTTCTAACAATAATTGTTTTGGGTTCTATTGCGTTGATAAAGCCCTCCAATAATACTTTTTTTCTCATACATCTTCCATGTACAGACAGCGATCAGTTAAATTTTTATTACATATATAGATTTCATACTTGGATTCCAATATTACAAAGAACAGTTATTATAACTTAAATACCTATGAAAATATTTGAAGGGAAACTACCTAATAATAATGTACTAATTCAACGGATTATTACGTATAATTTTTTGAGAACGAACGTCACAAGACGAATTTCACACAGTCCACCAGTCAAGCGAGATCTCTCTGTGAGCTTACTAACAGCTTTTGATTTTCGCAAATTCGTGGACCTCGGGGGACGTCCAAGTTCTATCTATTTGGTCGCCTAACACAATACCAATGGTACAATAGAAGGAAATAATAATGTATACCTCCAGACAGCTGGTCTGTCTTGATCTGTCTTTTTTCTGGCAGCGCGCCAGTATTAATTCGAAATACGATACCATGCACTATATTTTAGTGTATTCCACAGTTTTTTTACGATACAGAGCATTCTAATTTATAGTGCCGTCAAATAAGATTTGAATTTTAAATATCGAATATTATATGCCCGTGGTATATACCTACGATATAAAGCTATATTATACTTTTTTGTACTAGATAATTGGAATTTATTTTGTCTTTTTTTTCTCTCAAACGAACAAGGAAAGTTAGGACTTCGAAATTGCATAATTAGTACCTACGTAGGAAACTATGAAACCAACAATTTTAACCCGAAATTTCGGTTTCAGACCTTATTTGACTGGACTGGTAGGCTTGGCTTTACTACAATTACCTACAATAACCCCTCCCCCCACTTTGCATACACGTAAACATGACTTTACGCTGTATCCCTAAAAGGGTAGTTAGAGAGGACGGAGGGCCAAGTGTTGCGGTCATTACATACTTCTTTAACTTCTTCGAATCTCGTCAATCTGCTCACACATTTTCGCATAGGAATGCGGGTACTTTTGATATTTCCGTCAGCTAACAATCTAACGAACAATCTTTGTAAGTCAGCCTTGGTCTTCTTTGGCTTCTGCTTTGGTTCTGTGTAGATTATATTTGTCAGTCTTTCATCACCTATTCTTTTCATGTGCTCTTTATTAAATAGATCTGATAGTAAATAAATTTGATTTAAATTGTTAGAGTACTTTCTGTTCCACTTAATTGTGGTGAGATTCCAGTTGATACCTTCAGTTAACAAAGCACTAAATTCATTCGGTGCTAGTTAACTGACCAAATCTGATCTCTGGAATTTCACGAGGATGCTTCTTTGACAGGCAAAATACGTGTCGATAAACAAGTTTGGTCTTTTAGGCGAACGAAAACTAAGAATCAAAAGAGTTCATGTCTTTTGTTACATACATTTAAAGCTCTTTACGTCAAATAGTCTTTGAGGAGTTTTGAGGAGTTGTTTAACTGTAAGCGACATATAGACACACTGACAAATAACAAGATGATTCCATAACTACAAAATAAATAATAATCATAAAGCGGTCTGAAGTACGGAGATACTCAATATGAATGCGATTAGACCAACCATCCAGTGGGTGATTGCGCAAAATTTAAGCATTTTCTCGGCGATCGAGTCAATGTAGTCTGGCCGCTTCTTTGTTTTATTGTATAAGTCTTATTTAAATTGCTAAAGATTTCTGATCTGGATCAAAGTACTTTCGTATCGACAAACGCTTATTACATTACGCATAGCGAATGCCGATGTGGGAATTTTATTATTTTTTCTCATGTGCTGTGCTCACTTGCGTGGAAAACATTCAATTTTCGTGTATGATTTGATATCTATCAGCCGCTTATCAGCTTTAATGTCGTTTGACAATCATAATTCGTTTTATGTAGTGTCAAATCTGTTACGCACGGGGTAAAGATTGGACATGGTATTTGCAAATAAAATTTAATTGCAAAAATTTCATAAAGGTTTCTGGCTTTGACGCCACGCCAAACTCAGAACAATAATAAAAAGAAGGCTTAGGAAGCACATTAGTTTTAATTTTGTTGTTTGAACAGTGTTGAACAATTTCTATCATGAAGTTAGTATATACTGGCGTATGGACGATCATAGAGCTCGTTGACGCGTGACGATTTTTAATTTGTCAATGACTCCTATGAAATGAATGACTCCCTTGATTATTGCGAAGTGTAATATTACAGTCACATGCAGAATACGTAGCCATTATTGAAAAATACAGTACTTCTTTGAAATAAAACAGGAATAACGCAAAATAATAAAATAAGTCCCCACAAGCGTTCCAGCGTGACGACTTGTGACGACCTGTCATTCAATATGGGTTACAATATCGTCCCGTTCGCTGTCCCTTTTCTACTCATAGCACTATCATAAAAAATCACATTCTCACTCACAGTCGTTGTAAATCTATACGCTACTATATACTGAGTTTATGGTTTATATGCTATTTTATTATTCTGAGAGACCAAATATCAAAAATTGACAAAAGAAATTGTCAGCGAAGATTACGTCCGTTTTTGCGCAAAAGATTAATTCCTTTATTTAGAAGTAATCCGTGTAGAAAAAATACCGGATGTAACGATATTTAGCGACATAAACTATTTTGTAAGACTGTTTCATTACCGAACACAATTCAGTCACCGCGTCCATCTCAAATAAAGCTTTCGTCCAGGAGACTTCATTTCGGTCTGTCTCTTTTTATTAACTTCTCTCTATCCTAGATGTAGTGAACGTTTTCCCAACCGAGAGATTGGTCGCGAAAGAATGTAGAGTTCGCATTGTTTTTTACTTGATACGACTCAGTTATCTGCTTCGAACGATATTTATTGCTTTCACAGTATCTTCATAATTCGACGAAGAAATTAAAGGAGACATCTTCGTTGATCAATAAGTAAGCAGTGATTATTTTGCTTCTCGTATCAGAAAAATAATCGGTAAATGCAGAGATATTTCGCGAAGATTTATTGGGAACTCTTGATTTATTATTAATGATACATATCCTGTTTTTATACTGCGAAAATTTTGTTGTATTTTCTTATATTGTGGTATTTCGTTACAAACGTAAGGAATCTATGGATTAAAAAATTTGAAATCTCTTCTCTGTCCTGCCGTTCTACAACCGATTTACTAATTTTTTTTTTTAAATGAAAGGTATCGATGCACGGATTTGTCATAAAGCATTGGAAAGCACTTTACTTTCTCCCTTCTCAAGTTATATTCAAACGCGACTTTCTCCTGTAAATTTCTTATATTTTCACAGCTTTCTTTCTCTATATCTCCGATTCTACTTGAGGTACGCGGTTCGATTTGGTCTAAGAACACTCGCTGGAACATGTTGTTTTATTTGAGATTTTGCCCACATTGGTTGAGTTGGAGGGAAGTTAGGTGTGAATACTTGACTTTCAATTTTTGTATTCAACTTAAGTTAGGTTACAATCACTCGTGATATAATAGCGTTGAATTTTATTAAAGAGATTTTATCGCTAAAACGCTGATTTCATCGTAATTGTGTGATGACAATGTTGAGGTTTAAAAACAAAGTTTTTTTTTTTTTTATAAAAGAAGGGGCAAACGAGCATGCGTGTCACTTCATGGAGAGAGACCAGCGCCACCCATGGACACCCTCAACGTCCGGAGAGTCACGCGTGCGTTGCCGGCCTTTAGAGAAATATGAAAAGGAAGGAAAGGATGGGGAGGGGGTGATGGGCCACCGGTACTCTCACTCACCGAATAAAACACAACAGCAATAGAAGCTGTTATTTCACGCCGATATTCTGTTAGAGGGTGGTATTTCACAGGGCGAGCCGGCTCATTCGTGCTGCAATGCAGCATGGCTCTTCCACTCAGATCTGTAACGAGACCAATAGTTTTGGCGTTTTGTCCTCTCTGTTTTGTTCAACGAGTACATAGACGTGAAACATTTTACTCGTATTTCTTTTTACATTTTATTGAATTACAAACCTACACGTAGGTTCCTCCCAAAACAGTGTTTTTAACTTTCAAAACCTTGATAAAAATAATTTGTATAAATTGTACATAAATTAGAGGTAATTTACACAAACTTAAAAGTGAACGTAAGTGAATCTAGATAAACTTAAGTTAATCTAAGTAAACCAAATGAGCATGCAGTTGAATTTTTGAACTGTAAGCAATCGACACAGATATTCATACATAGTGAGGATGGAGCGTCAAGCAACGCGTTCTTTACATACTTCTATCACCTCCTCAAATCTTATCATTTTTAACACTGGCTATTTATTATTCAGAACTTCATAAGTCAGCCTTGATCTTGGCTTCTGATGACACTCAGAGTGGCTTGTATTTTCTTTCTCAATAGTTCATCACTCTCTATTTCTATGTCTATGCAGTAAATTGTATATAATGAAACACAACCATTATTTTTTGTACTATATGTACCTATATGTACTTCATTAGTGGAAAATAAATCTGGCTTTGCTTTAAAACTAAATAATGTTAACTTATGAAAATAAAATCATGTCAAAGTCAAAGTCAAATAAATTTATTCAAGTAAACCTAATTAAAAAGTGTTTTTAACGTCAAATCTACTTTATGTCGGTTCTAAGAGAAAACCCGGACACAGAAGAACCGACAAGAAACTCGGTCATGTATTGTTTATTCAACATAATTTTACAAAAAGTTTATTAATACATATACAATATTCAGAAAACCAGTAAATGCATTCATACATGTCAAGTAATACAGCTACATTTGTAAGCAATCACTTTTGGTATTCCGACATTGTGCATGGTTCTTCCAAAGGGTCTGATCGTCTTTTCCATTTAAGTATATAGACAATATTCGTTACAGTCTGAATATTTCTCACAATCACAAAAAATAATAAGCAAATCTCCAGCAACGAAGAAGGAACGTTACCGCATTGTAACATAGATACAAAACAATCGGTTAAGGCCGAACAAAGGAATCATTCTGAAGCAGATCGAGACTTGTCTTTGCATTGTTTGCGCTGTAATCCCTATTCGATAGCGATGTGCTTGAAGAAAAATATTAGAATCCCTACCCTATTATAAATAGGGCTTCAAATCGGACGGACATCCATAATCCGAGTGACCAAATATCCTTGCTAGATTGAGTACATTTCTTCTCATAAATATGTAGATGGACGATCGGCTGAGTTGGTTATTGTTTAGTTAATGGTTCTGTTTGGGTAATAGCTCGGAAATGTTGGTTGTTTGCTTTTTTTAATGTTCTGTGAACATCATACCGGGTTATGTTTGAGTTTATTCAACGGTACCATTTCTTAATAAATATGTATGGACCGTTTATAAATCGTTTGAAACGTAATTTATCGGAAAAATCAATAAAACGCTGAGTAAATATTATAGTCATAAATAAAGAAAATGTGTGATACGTTAGAAGTTGTGTACTCGATTTATGGCTCCGAATCGAAGCCTAAGATACAATATATGTATATCCTATTTTACTTAGTTTTGTCCATAATATAAACAAATATGCTGACTATGGCACTTATAAGACAACTAGAGATGGGCTAGTTCGAAAATGATTGACTCAGTTGTCATAGTAGTTATTAGTAAAACAAACATTTCTATTTGTCTGTTTGTGTGTTTGTGCTTCAATCAAAGCACCAATTAAAAGAATAATAAATGTCATGACAAGTATAAAAATTCGTAGTTTTAAAAAACACTTGAAAATAAAGAATTATTATTACTATTCGGACATCGCAAACGATAATATTGTCCTGTTATTTTTCTGTTTTACATTTTTCTTATTTTTCTGTTTCCCCTAACGTGTGTAATGGAAGAGTCTTTGTCCATCTGTTTTCTTTCCATCTGTCATCTTTCTTTTATACTTATTCTAGGTACATCCATCCTCTTTCGTTTTCCCTACTCTTCATTTCCTATCAATTTTCTTTATCTATCCTTATTATAATCATTCTGCATTTTTCTCATCTATTACATCCTTATACCTATTACAATTTTCGCTTACATTTAATCACTGTTTTACGTTTCGAATGAATCGTTTCACTCACATATTAGAGTGAACTGATTTGCGATACTATTCTGATTAAGGTACATAGGCAACCTTCAGGTGACACACAGAATAAAAACCAAATCGCTTGACAAATAACCTAAATTTTTTCAATGACATTAGATAATATTTAGTGTTATTTGTGAATATTTTATAGTTTCGTATATATAGCCGAAAAGCAGTGTTATTAGACTGCTATGTGTAATACGTCGGACCAGCGAACGGTGAAAATTTAGCGTAATTTTGGTTAGTTTCTTCTTTGTTTACAATGAGATCAAAATAAAAAAATAAAATATACTACAGTCAAGACAATACTGAAGATACTACAGTCAGGTATGGAGAAATCTAATCAGATAAAGACATCGTGCATCAAGTCATACCTCGTACGATAGAAGTGATGAGATGTAATGAAGAACGGCGTTTAGAGATAGGGGTTGCAGTTGCGATGTTTTAAACCCAGCGGGACACTTGCAGGGTTCAATGGTGATTCCGCGAAATCTCACTGGATCCCGCAAAGGTTATTAATAGTAAAAGAAATTCAATAAGCCCAAAGTTCATTTATTTTATTAAACGGACTTATTATAAAATGGACTAAGGACAGTATTTAAATTAACAAAATTATACAGGTAGTTACATAATTAATTATTGGGCCTTATTCCTTAAGTTGTTATAATAAAAAAATATTACTCATTGTCACCGTAAAGAGTATAAAATAAAAATTTGCGAATACATGATAAATGTAAATGAAATTTGACGACCTTCATGGCGCAGTGGTTTAGACATTGCATCCAAGCGCGGGAGGTTCCAGGTTTGATTTCCGTTCGTGTCAATTTAAGAAAAGAACTTTTCTAGATTGTCTCGTGTCTGGATGTCCTGGGAGACGCCTCAGCAGTCATCGTCTGGTTCTCATAGCACAGGGAGGGAATGCCTTAGTTCGATATCAAATGATTGGTGTCTAATGTCTGGCACTTTACTATTATTATAGGTACTAAATAGCTACATTTCACATTTGGTCATGTGTATGCGAATCTACATAATATCTGGTGAGGTATTTAACAGGTCTTAAAATATTCGGGGATCCATTTAAGGCCGTGAGATCCCACTTTGCGGGTTTGCAAAAGTGATAGTGTTATTAATGGGAATGCCTCGAGCCTCATGTTTGTTCAACATTTTGAATTACGTCAACACTAACAAACGAAAGATTAAAAAACCGTTCGCACATATGTATAATAATATGAAGAAATAAAGTTAGCAAGAGCTTCTTATCCTTATAAAGTTAATTTAATCAAAAATTACCTGAGGTAATCATAGACTGCGGCTTCGGCTTTATTAAGCTTAAAAAGTTAAACCACCGACAATTGGCGTCCGAGAGAACTTTCTGACGTATTTTCCGAGATCTGTCATTAAAACAAGTTGCCAAGTTACGTGATTTAATTTCAAGTTTGTCTTTTTCTAAGAATTTACGACACATTTTTACATTTTGTGTTTAGAAATTGTTTTTGCGTGGCCATAAACTAAAATTAATCCTAAGTATTTATATTATTACGATAAGTAAGGAATAGGCTTTTTCGACACTTGGGTAGTGACTTCATCAGCATGCATTCGACGTGTGCATATTTAGTAGGTACCATTTAACTTTTTGTGTGATAGAGCCATGCTGCATTCTGTATTGCAGCACGATTGGGCCGGCTCGCCCGGTGAAATACCACCCTCTCGCAGAATATCGGCAAGAAATAACAACGTCTAATGTTATTTCGTTCGGTGACTGAGACTGCTGGCGGCCAACTCCGTCCCCCTCCTTTCCTTAAAGGCCGGTAACGCACCCGTGATTCCCCGGACGTTGGGGCGTCCGTGGGCGGCGGTGATCTTTTCATCAGGTGACTCGCTTGCTCGTTTGCCCCTCCACCATAAAATGTATAAATTTTCTATTCGTAAATATATATAACACGTATTTGTACAAGCTGCATAAAAGTGATGGATATACTATGAGTGAACCAGCGCTGGATACATCTATGCTGAGTTTCTAGGTGGTTTTGTTTCGATGATTTACTACTCAAAAATATACATCCAATTCTGTCGGCGTCCATAAATAAATACAGTCCAAAACTCCAACAATATGTGTGTTTTAGAAAAAAAAATATACTCACTTCAACCTGTCTGATGGCGTAAAGTAAAAATCGTTTTTTGCCGAAAAACAGCGCGCCAAATATCGGGTGTCGGGCGCAGATATCGGTTCAGAGTGCACTTGAACGATAGAGCTTTTTATCGGACTTTTTCTCTATTGGAAATGTTTCTGATTTTGCGTCAAATTTTATGCATCTAATAGCGTATTAGCACTGAAGTGACCGAATGAGTATTTGTAACATAAACAAACGGCTTACAGCGTGTTGAGCATTAACTTAGGGTTCTGAAGTAATTTCAGTTAAAAAAAGTTAAATAATTAAGAAAAAAGAAGTAAAAAAATTAACAAGAATACTAGATTAAAATACCTATTAAGTAAGTTTTCTGAGTCTGGATTACTAATTTACATCGTCGTATCAAATACAGCTCAGTGGATCTAAAAATGTCAGAATAAATCGACCGACATATTTTATGTACAGACAGACAAACATACAGACGGACAGATAGACACGACGTAACTAGATAAAAAGGTTCCGTTTTAGCCATTCATCTTTGGCATCCATGGCATCCTTATTAATCTCCTAGTTGGCTACAGGACTCTTTTCAGAGTAAATGAGATAAGAACACAGATATAACAGTTCTATTAAACTTATGCAATATTTATATTGAAAAATACTCACCATATGTAGATTTTTACAATTACGAAAGTCGAAATTCAGTTTGTACATAATAATATTCAAACGTCAAATCCAGCTCGCTCATTAGTCTTGTTCCAACACAGATAGCGTAGTTCCGGTCATTTCACGCGACTTTTTAATTACACCGCGAGTCCCGGATAACCGGTTTGCGTTCGGATGTTGCCCATCCGGTTTTTAATTTTTGGGTTGAGTTTTTATGCACGATATAATTTTTACCAAATTACTACATTGACTTAATATAATTAGTTTACTGTATAATATATTCGCTAACATATTAATTATGATGTAAATAAAAAGTCTACACGAAGAGAGAGAGCAAATTCTATGAGTTTGTGTGTATATCAGTGGAGGTTAATTGGAATGAACCTTTATATGGGAAATGCTAAATCGCTGAACCAACTACGATTAAGTGCCATGATAGCCTTTTTTTATCAAAAATCTACCACGAGACAAAGGGAGTGAAAAGGGGGATGAAACTTTATATGGAAATGTGAACCGCTGAACTAGTATTGGGTCCTTACATATGAAATTGGCGTTTTGTACGAGAGGAATATAAAGTCAATTTTTTTTTTGTAAAATATATTTAATTAATCAAAGTATGCACCATTGTTATCTATGCACTTTTGCCATCTCACAGGTAGTTCATTGATCCCTTTACTAAAAAAACCATGGGGGCGAGAATCAATAAACTCTTTGAAGGTGGTTTGGACTGCCGCATCGGAGTTGAATTTTTTTCCTTGTAAGAAGTTGTCCAAATTCCGGAAAAAATGGTAATCTGTTGTAGCAAGGTCCGGGGAGTACGGTGGATGTCGCAGACATTCCAATTGTAGCTCATCTAACTTAGTGGTTGTTTGTTGTGCAGTGTGTGGTCTTGCGTTGTCGTGAAGCAGCAGTGGCCTAGAGCGATTGACCAATCTCGGTTGTTTAGCAGCTAGTTCTTCCTTCATGGTTTGCAGTTGCTGACAATAAATATCTGCCGTAATCGTTTGACCAGATTTTAGAAAGCTGTAGTGAACGACACCGGCGCTAGTCCACCAAACACTCACAAGTAACTTTTTCTGAGTCAATTTTCGTTTAGGGCAGGATTTGGCTGGGTCTCCAGCCATTGCGACCAGCGCTTCCGATAATCGTACAGTATCCACTTTTCATTACAAGTAATGATTCGATTTAAAATCCCTTCATTATTGTGTCGGTTGAGCAAAGTAACACAGCAGTCGACGCGTGTTTGCAAGTTCGATTCACTCAATTCATGAGGTACCCATCGTTCAAGTTTTTTTACTTTCCCGATTTGCTTCAAGTGGATTAATACAGTTTTGTCACTTACCCCGAAGCCTGCAGCTATCTCTGAAGTGCTTTGTGATGGATCCGCATCCACAATAGCCTTTAATTCTTCATTTTCCACTTTGGTCTCCGGCCGTCTACGGGGTTGGTTCTGAAGGTCGAAATTTCCAGAACGAAAACGTTGAAACCAAAAACGTACCGTGCTTTCTTTTGCGACACCAGCACCGTACACATCATTAATCCAGCTGTTTCTGCAGCACTGGTGCCACGGTAGAACTCGTACTCGTAAATATACCGATATTTCATGTTTTCCATTGTGCGGTAATAAGCGACGCCAAGAAAAAATAATGAGGAAAAAACAAATGAATGACTGTTTTCAAAACTCAAATATACCAGCTAAATGAATTTATAAATTTGAATTTGGAATTCTTAACCAAAGAGGAGATATTTCAGATTAAAGTGGTCAGTACGACAAAACGCTAATTTCATATGTAAGGACCCAATATTTCTTCGTTCAAGACCTCCAAAGATTTGTGTCCCAGGTGCTCGAATCTTCGAACGCCTACGATTAAGAGTCCGCTATGCAGCTCAGTGTAAGCGAATTCGTGTATTACCCCCGCGCCCTATGACGATAGTAATAAAGTTGATTTTCGCGGTTGCGATTTGATCATATTTTAGCGCGGAGAAATCTCAACATTTGTTTTTGCATGTTTTTGCACGTAACTGTAATTTACAAGAAAACTACATTACCAATAAAAAAACTGGTTTTAGAGATTTGAGATATTATAATTACTTATCCACTCAAGTAAAAATTATTTTACAATTCTGTAGGATTTCGGAGATGCAATTGGATCTAAATACAAAACAGGATTTTTTTCTGAATATTTTTTATCGAGATTTTTTTTCTCGTAATGTTTCCACGTTTAGATTTTAAAATAAAAAGTTGAAGTTGTATGTATTCAAATATCTAACTCCTAAGTCTTCTTATATATTAAAATCCATGTCGCAAAACACACCAAAGTCTGTATAAACAGACTCATAGCTATTGAAATAAAGTATAAGAACAATAACAATCAACAAATAATAACATTGTTTGGATTAGCTCAAAGCATAATTGTCAAACTAAATATAATGTGGATCGAACTATAATAATCTAACTATAATGTGAATGTCATACAACTTAGAAACTACTCATTAATAGCCAGATGGCTATTTTACAATGGTTATCTGTTATTTTTTATTGATCATCATCATCACCATCGTCAGCCCGTGTTCGTCCACTGCTGGACATGGCCTTTCCAATATTGTGCCACCATATTTATTATTACGTACATTTAATGGAAACAAATGAAAATCATGAACACAACACTAAAACAGTATTTTATTTGTTTTTTAATTTATCGAAAAATATAAGAGTTATGGGCTTCTACACTCCAATAGAGGCAACTTTGAGAGAATAAGTCAGAGAAATCAAGTTCGAAAAGTCGATTTGCCCATTTTTTAATGCCCCTATTGGATATTATTTTGAGATGTTAGCTAGCTCCTGGTATGTGAGTTAACAAAATTTAATATAACAATTAAAATTTCAAGTTCGCACATTATTTTTTCTGAAGAAATTGACAGGGACACTCGTGTACATGGATAGATAGATTTACATTTTTTAACCTTCCCTCTGTGCTTCTTAACGCTTCCGAACTATGACGATAGTTTTGCCAATATGGAATATTCTTTGGTACAGACTTACCAATAGTCACGAGTTGATCGAAGCACATGGAAACAGTGTAGTATGTATAGAGGTAGAAATTGAGAACTTTGAAGTTGAGATATCTACTAGAAGAGAAATATTAGTATTATATTTGATAGTATATACATAGATAGATAGACAATAAAGTGAACGGTGCTCTGTCAGCACTCGCATACCTAGGCGAAAATGTGTGAGGAGAATGATGACATTTGAGGAAGCGAAATAAGTGTGTAAGGATCGCGACGCTTGGCGCTCCGTCCTTTCTAACTACCACGTTAGGGATACGGCGTGAAGATTTGTATGTATGTATATTTGATAGTATTAATTTTAACGAATTTAGATAAATAAGGCAAATGAGTTTACTGTTATAAATTGACTTAGATTACCAAGTACTTTGACTTTGATTACCAAGTGGTAAAACAGACATTGACAGAGGTTATTGCCACATTATTCTCACTACTCGAGTTTAAAAGCCAATTACTTGTTTATTTATCAATATATTTTGAATATCTTTAGAACGTATTTAACAAACTTATTTTTCAGTTGGTTCTTAACTAATTGTCTAATGACATGTTCAAAATTACGTTTCTCAAATTAGAAAACATATTAACTTTTACACCAATCGGCAAACAAAGAATACGTTTAAGGTGTTTATTCAGAAAATTGCTAAAAAAGTGGAACTTACATCGTCAAAGATTTCATTCTACGCTAATAAAATACAGATGCACGCAATATTGCGTGCGATTGCCTTACAATCGGCACTTAAAAGCCTAACAAGACGGTCGCACGCGACCATTTGACACTTACGAGTAGGGCCACAGAAATAGATAGAACAACTGTTATTTCTGTTATACATTCCGTCGTTTCTATTGTCAAAATCTATTGAATTCATTTTCTTCAATGAGTCTAAAAAGTCAAATTGATATTCGTTATAAGAAAATGGAAATTAAGGCAATTAACCCGCTGGTTAAGCTACTTGCGGTTATAACTAAATTGATAAACTTCACATAGATAAGCACTGTTTCAGATCAAAGCAAGATTTGTAATTCTTTAAAAAACCGTTCAAAATAGTAAAAAAAGAAATTCATTTTGTTTTGTAAAAAATTTTTTCAATAAAATTTGAGTTAGTTTATGAAAAGGAAAGAATAAAAAGACAGAAATCCTAAAAAAACAGTTAACAGGTTGTCTGACGCACATATAACCTTAAGGTTTCGTAGCAATTTCAGACAAACACGAATTAAATTTAAAAAAATTCCTTTAAGAAAAAATGTCCGAAGTTCTCGTTTTTATTTTTTCATTTTTCACTGCATAAATTATATTTAAAATTTACGAATCTGTATGGTTAGATTCAGTATTACATTGTAAGGATCACAAAAGAAATCGACTGTGACGTATGGCCAAACAAACACACAACCATGACGAGAGGCGAAAGAAAAAAAATTAAAATCGCTACTTATATCAATCAATATACTTAGTACTACATAAATTTAAAGGAGTTTTACTCTATTTATTCGCTGTATCCTTTTGTTTTGTTGCCCCACCATTATCCACGCAAAACCATCGCAGTGTGTACATAGATTGAATGAATGAAAGAATGAACTCGTTGCTGTAATAGTTCAGACGAGTGTGTTTTACGACGTTATTTGCACAGATATTTCGTATTTTTATATTTTTTTGCAAACAGGAACTTGTGCTTGTGTAAGTAAAGAATATGTGTTTGCTTGGCCTTTGTTTGATTTCTTTACACTGTTCTTTATTGCATTATTGGTTTTATACTTTATAGAGCAATAAACTATTACCCACAAATGTAAGCCAATAGAAAATCATCCTTTAAATAATTGTTTTGTAATGAAAACAAATGTATCAAAATCTTGTGTCAAAAACAAATTAATGTGTCAAAAAAAAGTGGGACAGAGTTGTTGCATTGAAGGCGAAAGAAGTATGTAAGGACCGTGATGATTGACGAAGTGTCAATCCTCTCTGACTATTTCGTTGGAGATTCAGCGCGAGGATGTGTTTATTATGTTATAAATTAAACAAGAACCTAAAAGCAATTGGACTAAGAATATCAAAAGTCTCAGAGAGTATAAAGCATTTCCTAGTCTGCGAGAAAAATATAAGTAAAGCCTAGGTCTTTCCTATTACATACATACATATCTTCACACTGTATCCCTATCCTCGTCTTTCCTATTATTCTCCAAAAATTACGTTTAGAACGATTTTATTTATGGAACCCTCTGCTAACGGGTCAAATTCACACTTGACCGCTTTTTAATAAGTTTACACCGATCAGATTCTATGAAATGTTGTTTTGCAATTTGAGAACTTTTCCCAAAGGAAATTGAATTCATGTATAAATTAGTTGTTACCAAAGGATCCGTATTTTTCCGAAGATTTGCCCTTAATGGACGTCCATGTCTCTTCTTGTTTTAATTTGATTAAAACTTGTAATTAGTGTATCCAATTAGCTTAATTACAATTAGGGACGGAACCATCCCAGTGACGTTGCCATGACATCTGCGAGGTGGATAGTAATTAATATTTTCTTAATGACCACCGTATTTTATTACATAATGAGTGGAAAAATCAGTCTGGGATCGATAATGGATGAAATCGAAAAAGTTATTGCCTTCGAAAGACTCCAGCAACGATTTTTTGACAGCAATTATAATCTATTAGAGTATTACATTCGTAACACGTCTGAATTTGGATTTTTCCTTGTCTAAATTCTGTAGTATCACGACTTCTTTCGATTCGTTTGTACGCGTATTTGTGAATTGACTTTAGACTTCATTATGCTTGTTTAAATCCGTTCATACAATTTCACGAGAATATTTATAATCATCGTTTCTTCGCGCAAATCGTCGATTCTACACTGAAATATAATACGTGAGAGATATTTTGTTTCTTTTTTATTTGTTTGCAATACCAAGAGCTTGCAAGAATGTAATAACTTGAATTGTTTACTTGAATAAATTGATTTGGCTTTGACTTTGTCTTTGGCAAGCTATTATGAGATAGACACTGACAGTCCTTTTGACATTTCCAATATGAATGTATCACTATGCCAAATTGCACACTCCCCCAACGTACTCTGTGACTCCTCTGTGCGCGCAATATTCTTAAAAAGGATCCGAAGTTTTCGCTTCACGTATTAACATAACTGTTTTCAAATACTTTTCATTAATAACGCAAAAGCTCCGTCAATACCTACTAAAAAAAACGAAAATCGGTTGACAAACACAGAAAAAAAGGTACTGATCTCTTTTGTCTTTACTTATTTATATATAGATTTCTCCACGCAGATCGTCTTTGGATATACCAACAAAATGTTATTAAAATCTTATACGATCTCCGCAAGAATTATGCTCCATAAGGTAAAATGATACGTATATCCAGCCGAAAGAGCGCTTACCCTCGCAAAATGTAATTTGGAAATTGCTTACGATCTATCGAATATTCCTCCATTTTAATATTATACGGTTCATCCACATGATAACGATTGGGCGTATACAAAGCCTCGATCTGAAACACACTTTATGCTAATGCTTATAAGAGTTATAATGAGATGGCAGCGCCGAAGGGAAAGGTCCACATATCCGTATTCTGGAAACATGACTTGAATCCAGATGAAAGTTTTTCTTTTTGGTTAGATTTTCTTAAAGTATTAATGGAATCCAGAGATGTGATTTATTCGAAATATATCTATTTACAATGCAAATACAAAATGCAAAATACCTATTTTTATTTTGAATTGTACTTTTTTATGTACTTTTTTGGAAACTAAATATTTGCATTTTGTATTTAAATACTTTTCTGATGGAATCATACAATAAGTTAGTTGTTTGTAGATGCATATGATAAGTAGATTTAGTTATTACGAATGGGATAAATAAGAATTTACGATGAAATTACAAATGGTAGGAATATTGAACGGCCTTACAACTTTCATGATTCTTCTTTATCATATATGTAAGCCCTCACAGACTTATTAATAAAAGTAGTGCAGACGTATCTTTGTTGAGTCTTGATATTAAGTTTACCTCAAAGGAGGAATGGCGTGAATATATACATAGATATGTATACATATAGAAATTTGTACCATTGAACATATATAAAAAGGGAGAGATTTATGCTCACGAAACTATTCGTTTTCACTATATTTGGTCAAAGCGGTTCGTCTCTACTTCGCACAGGGGCTTCATTACGAATCATCAACATTTCCCTACTTATATGTGAATGAATGTGAATTTGTTATACGTAATTAACTTTTATTGTTAATGTTCTACATGATGGCGAAAACCGCATTGAAATCCACTTTTAAGTTTAAAACTCACAAACGCACAGACAAACGCGACAATTTGAGACTTTGTTGAACGCTGTTCAGAGATACTGTTAAGGCTTAAAGATAGTCTAGAAGGCTGGAGGTAGACAAACACACGATCAATTCCTTAGTACATATTGCAACAGTGATTTACTAGACCGATTGAAGTCATGTAGCCTTGAAACATTCTTCTCGCCTTGAT
Organism: Zeuzera pyrina; assembly: GCA_907165235.1. NCBI lineage: Eukaryota > Metazoa > Arthropoda > Insecta > Lepidoptera > Cossidae > Zeuzera > Zeuzera pyrina. The sequence goes on along the minus strand of OU015620.1, from coordinate 26,268,794 downwards.
ATTTCTTACTAAATAGGTACTTTCTGGATTGGTGTGATTAACTTTCAACTCCATTGTTACGTTTTATATGGCATTATTAATGTGAAAGGCTGTTCAGTCTATAGCATGTTGGCTTTCTGTCAAGTACAAAGTTCAAAATATAAAAGTTTAAACGTGATGGTATAGTGTACGTTAAGGTTCTACACAAATGTAAAAGAATTTGAAAACTTAAATAAAAATATGCAACTGAAATTTTTGCTGTCTTCCGGTTTGCGGTTCTTTTTAGCCATGCCATTAGACACATTTCATCACCCGGTTCCCGACTCACCGTTGAAGAAATCCTGCATCACAGAATAAGAACGTGTGGGTCAGCGTTTCAGTAACGATAGACTATGACACAGTATTATGTAGATACGAAATATTAGTATTATCAACTACGGAATTTATGGATTATTGGATTCATAGATTCCGGATTTGAGATGAGCTGGTTCTGACGTTATAAATTTTTCCTTTATATTCTGAAAAAACGTCATGCTCTTGGGGTAAATTGATTAGGTTACTTTTATTTATTACTTTCAACAGATAATAGATATTATTTTAAAAATGAAACTCTTTTTAAGATTTTGTACCTATCTATCTGTCGGTCTTTACTATTTTTTCAGAAATATTGCGACTTTAACACGTCCAGTGCGGGCCCAATTTTAGAGAACTTTCAGCCAGTGCGGTTGAGGTCGAGTTAGCCCAAATCTGAACTCTTTTACAGTGCGGTTGAGGCTTTATCTGCCTCAAGTTTCAATGGTTTGATAAATGTGTCATAATTTGACCAGGAACGTAATAAGATGTTTAGCGTTGTGCTCAAATCACTTATGTGTTAATGTTTTTACTAAACCTGGCTTCCCCCGGGGTTCTGACACTTGGTTTAAGAGAAAACATCTAAAATATGATTGAGATCGTTTTAGACCTCAAAACGCACCAAATTGAGGTAGCACTAGTGACGGGAATGAATTTCTTTGCTTTAGTATTGATGAATGTCGAAGTCAGTGTTATAGTTCCTTTATTATTTGTATATTGTGGTATATAGAACAGCACCCTATCTATTTGTTATACGATAAACTAAAATATTTTTTAATTTAGCCTAAATTACTGGATGGGTGAGATCGGTTCACTATATCATTCTACATCTATAAAAACAAGACAAGACTAACAATTAGAAGAAAAATAATATCCAATGAAAAGAATTATCACCCATAAAAGAACCAATAATTCTGAAATTTTAAAATTAAACATTAATATGGTTGCATTAGAAACTCATATTAACAATACAACCATGAATCAACAATATCAAATTTTAACTATGCCATCGAATAATAATAATGGATCAGAAAAAGAAGTTAACGTAGATGTAACGGTAGAAGAAAGAGGTTAAACATCTGAATCTGTAAGTCAAATTTTACGTAGTGACATTGACAACGAAAATGGATCAACTGAAATTTGCTCTTCATCATCGTCAGAAACTGATGGCGAATCGTGAATCGAAAAAACAATAACACACATTAATTAACGCGTTTGTAATATAGGTGGGGCTCCTGCATAAAAGACGCGTGCTCCGTTATCGACTATGGTAGCGGCACTAAAGTAGACAATATACTTCCACGTCACCCGCGTCCTGCACGACTTGAGGTCTAAATAGGCCTCAACCTGCACGGTATGAAATATAAAAACAATTTTAAGGTACTCAGTGCGTTTGAGGCTTATTTTGACCTCAAATATTTTTTTTATACCAACGAGTCGAGGCTTCGAAGACATAAAGAAAACTATATTTGCCGCCTTTCTCATACGTCTTACGGTTGAGCGTAGACAGCTCCCGCACGAGAGAGAAAACATGAGTTTTGCGCGCCGCACCAGCTTAAAGTCTACCTTGAGGCAGTTTTGACCTCAAGCCTCAGTTAACGTGTTAATTCTGCACGTTAATATATTTTATTAAACTGCATATTGTGCATTCGTCAACATTGTAATTTTCATAAGGGTATCAAAAGATAGCATATTATTTCTTTGAGCTCAACTCTACCACATTTAGGGCGGCTTGCAGCAACTGTTTAAACTCGATTTAATGAACTGACATCTCACTTGCACCAATTATTAAATAATTGGTGCAAGAGAGATGTAAATCCTTAAATCGAGCTTAACCAGTTGGTGCAAACCACTCTCACAATTTAAAAAATTTCAAAGAGAGTTTACTTGATATTTACATAAACAATGTAACGAGTCCTAGACTCTTATAGATAGAGATTTATCATCGTGTGAATATGATATGATATGATCCTTCGCTAATTCTCAAAAAACTTCGTAAATAATACCCAACATATTATGACAACTACAAGTAATTTCATTCAATTTAAGTAACAGTAATACCCGAAAAAGTTTAAATATAAACGGAACTGTCTGGAGCGAGATTATAGCTTTCAAAAGTTAATTATCCCAGTGCCGGATGCCGGGCGAACCCGAAATACGGGTTCCGTGACCACCCATTACAATCAGCCAAACTTTTTGACCTTCGCGAATCTATGGGCGTGTAGTGTACCGCAAAAATTGTCTCGTCATTTAGCGGTTTTAAAAGTTAATTATGTAAGGCACTCGTGTGAACATTTTTCCACTTGAAATATTAGATAGGACTTTAAATTATTATATTTAAAGATTAAAAATGCTCACAGAGCAAAATCTCAATTTAAAATAATTCGAATGAACCCTAGACAGGATATCATTTTGAATTAAATATTATTGAACCCGTGAATTGATAAGAATGAGTTCACTGAATCAAACAATATTTTTAAGGTTATATATCTTACTTATAAGGAAACACTCCTTATTATAAGGCCCCAATAAAATACGTCCGACTGTCGCAACCGATTTTTTCAGAAACATAAATATTGCTAACGCATACGTGTTTTCATTTCAAAATACACGTTAAGCAATATTTTTTTAGAGTTACATATTTTATAAGGAAAGACCCCTTATTAGAAGGAGTCCTTATAAGATCCTTCCGCCTATCACAGCCAATTTTGTCAGAAACATAAATATTGTTAACGTACACAAATTGTACTAAATATCATTTCGAAATACATATAAAAATATATAAGGTAAAGATATCCAAACTCGAATGACCCTTATATCTGAAACTCATGGAATTAAAATTTTCAGATCTTTAGTAGGTATAAACAATGTACCCTTAGACTTTATAAATAACTCCAGACGTCGTGCCCGAGCAGCAACGGCGAGGTAGATAAGCTGATTGATCTGTACACACGACACACATTGGTAACAGATTACCTGATCGGCCGGCATTTTAATAGAAAACAGCACCCACACAACTACATTTTATTTCATTTTATTTGTCCCACTTCGTAGTATGGGACAGGCTGTAGTTATGAAGTCTATGGTTTTACTTAAAGTTTCAGTCTTAGAACGTCCTAAGTCTTAGAAATCTACAGAAATCAAGTTAAGGAATTTGCAATTTTATAAACGTCATACACACGGAGCTCTCTGTGGGTGAGTAGAAATTGCTTTTACCAATTTTAAAGCAATTTTAAAATCATCTCGCAATCTAAAAATCTACAAGTTACGTAATTTCTCAGTTTCACTGAAAAAAAAACAGACTGGCTAACATCGTGTCAAACTTGCACTAAGTTACGAGTTTCGTAAAAATATTGGACAAGATGAAGTTAAATTTGAATATAAATAAAATAACATAGTTTTGTATTCGGTGATGAGTATTGTTAAGTGTTCCATTAAAAGTAAGTACAGTGTAACCTGGTTACGTGGGGTCTAGATATGTGAGAAACCTCCACTACTGGCAATGAGATCCCGACATTTAAATTGAAATACCTGTTACGGGGAATTTTTAAGCCTTCTTAATTGAGATTTGATTCATTAGATTTTCTCGATGTTTACCTATATAATTGGGATTTTGTACCTCAATAGCCTGTATAAGTAAGACAATTTATCAGATTTGGACAGGTTGTAACGCGTTTATTTACAAACAATCGAATTGCTTCCGCCGATAGTTTGAAGTTTGTTGTTGGATTATGATAGTAGAAAGAGCGATTAGCGGGACCCTCGGTAAAGACGACAGCCATTTTAAACCTCCCTATTTGGGAAACTAGGTAAATGGTAAGCCTCTATAAGTAATATAAAATCCTAAGTCCCTTGAGATCCCAGTTATACAGGTTGCACTGTAATACATTTCATTACGTCATGTCGAACATCATTTCCATTTATTCTTATCCACTGTAATCACAGGATCAACAGACTAAACAAAAAAGAATAGCAAACAAAAACATTTCAAAGATTTACAATGAAAAATCACCCCGACAATATTGACATGTCGCTTGTGCGGTGATAACCTTGTGATAACGTAAAAAACCGGGCGAAACCGGCTGATTCTATCACGCTGTGTTACCCGATATGTCTTTTGTCATTTCATATCCGGCGCGCACCCGGCCCGCGCCCTTCGCCCCGCGCCCGCTCCTTCACCGCCTGTTGACATAATTACGGGTTTTAGCCGCACCCGGGGAAAAATGTGTTGGATTTCTCGATGTTATACTTTTATGATGTGTTTACGAACTAATTTAACGATCAATTAATAGTATCAATTTAGCACTGAATTATAGTAACTGGAAAAAATATTGCAAAAAGTAACCGATCAAAATATGATCATAGCGCGAGAGGGTAAAGTGATCCAATCGGGCATCCGGATGTAATCGACTTTTAGAGTAGTATAAACAAAACAAACGCGTCAATGCTCGTCTGTCCGTCTGTCTCAGCCGATTTCCCATAAATCTTGCAACATAGAACTTTAGCCCTAGAGCCGCACCCAACCATACTGACAAGAACACGAACAGTGACTAGGGATATGACTTATGTTTATAATTGTAACATTATTTTTAAACAATAACAGTATCACTTTTAAATATAGTTTCAGCAGATTTTTTTGGTGCTCGTTACAAATAATGTCCACAGTGTATGCTCAATCAAGCCAATTGGTATTAAGCGTTGTTTGGCATGACGCCCCTAGAGCACACACACGATCTGTTTTACTTGACGCGCTATCAGTTCACACAATTTCTGTCTACAGGATTCTCGTCTTGCGCGCTGTTTTAAAATGTCAAGGGATAATGACATAGCAATAACTAGCCTTAAAGCTCAAAAAATCCATACCAACTCCATCTCATCCATTTGTCCATTTATACAGAAAGCTATTTATGGCTGTCAGTCATTTATTTACAATTTGTAGGAGATAGGTACTGTTAAATATGAAATGTAACAGAAGCACTGATCACTATGAACACGCTATCAATTCTTCATCACAACTATTATGTACTTGACTATTCGACGGCTTCTCAACAACTGAACTCTTACAAGACCAAAATGAGGCTTTTATGCAGCCCCACTACACTCAGGAAATCCATTCTATCCTCTTTCTTGTTACCAAAATGTTACATAATATCACATGTGGGTAATTTATGTGATTAAAATTAATGTGGAACTAACACTCGGCCTTTCTGACAATGCAAATTAAGTCCTCCTAATAGTTTTTCTTGCGTACAATCTCGTACAATATTATAATTTTTATGCCCAAGAGATTTATAACATTCGAATCAAAATATTACACGATTAAAATTAATAAAGGTAACAATATGTTTATCATAAACTGTGGATATACAACAACCGTCCTAAACATCTGTTAGGGTGAACACTATTGAGAATAAATGTCAGCACACGATTAATAAAAATATGAAAATTCCCGTTAAAACAATTAACCCTTTTAGCATCGGCCTTCCTGATTACTATTTACGCCCTCGTAATACAATGATTGGGTACATTTGCCATTTGGTTCCAGTATAAGTTTTTTTATGAATCTTATGTCCTTCGAGTCGAGTCGAAGTTGACACTCACATAGTAATGTTCATGTATGGTCATTGGCACAAACCCAGGTCACAACTAAAACACTGTTTTTTTTACACTGATAAACCTTCGTCACCATTGTCACTTTAAACAATGTGATGATAAGCAGAATAACCGCTCATTAGGCAAGTGGTAAAATCACAATTCTGATATGTTAAATATGAAATGTAACGGGAGCACTGATCACTATGAACACTCTATCAATTCTTCATCACAACTATTATGTACTTGACTATTCGACGGCTTCTAAACAACTGAACTCTTATAAGACCAAAATCAGGCTTTTATGCAGCTCCACTACACGCAGGAAATCCATTCTACCCTCTTTCTTGTTACCAAAATGTTAATTTATTTGATTAAAATTAATGTGGAACTAACACTACATACCTCTTATAATCTAGATAGTAGTGAAAACCATACATACGCACATATCTACCGATTAGCCCAGTAAAGTTACGATATCATCAGACATATAGTGTGGTGAATGCAAAAATTCTGTAATAGCTACGTACTTCATTGTTTTCTGAAATGTCAAATTAGTTGTTATTAAATATATTTAAAATTAAGTAAATAAAAATATTTTAATTCTTAAAAAATATAATTTTTTTAATCGATTTCATTGATTGACTTAATTTTTTTCATTGATTTAATTTCTTATCAATTCATAATCGATAATAATCAATTGATAATTTTTTAGCTTATAAAAATAGTTTTTCTCCTTGATAAACACACTTGATTAAAGAATATTTCTGAACGGAATACGTTTGAAAAACTCGATGTTATATTTTTTTGAGATTAAAATGCGAATCCACCAAATAAAACGTTGTAACTGAATGAAAATAACCTATTTAAATATGTGACTATATGTCTGGGTGTATTCGAACATTTTTTTAAATTACATATTAGACATAACATTATAGCAACTATAAAAAGAAATACAAATTTTTTTTCGAATCGTATTTTAATAGGCTATATTGTGATAACATTAATCTATTCTTTAATTATCTTAAACATAATTCGCTTCAATGTATATTTCAATAAATCAATGCATATTTCAATAAAATAAACACGATTTGAAAAAGATAATTCGTAATAAGAAAAGCATTGCTGAGACATAACGCAATCGTCGCTAACCGAAATTTTGAGAGAATTGACGAAATGGCATGAAGTCGCCACACACGTTCAAGTTCGCAGGACTTTCGTGGCTTGATCAAGCTGGCAGAAGCCAAAAACGATTTGATTCAAGTAAAACTGATTCAAATTAACTTGATGCAACCTCCGCTCTATGCAAATTGGACTTCATGAAAAATGCATGCATACTTGATCGTATGTGGCGGGCATAAGTTGTTCTTTTTATGTTATTTTTTTACAAGCTTTTATTTAACTTGCTGTGTTGGTATGTTTGTGTAAGTCAAATGTTGGAAGCTAAATTAAAACCACTTCAACGTTCGATTGGGTTCAAATTTAGTATACTGGTCTGATGATGGATTCGGAAGGTGGCCATAGGAACTCCTAAACTACACAAAGTAAACCCATCGAGTTTGGGCTCATTTGTTTTGTATTTGCAAACACTCTGGTGCTTCATAATATGTCTGAAGATGTGACGGTAGGTGGTTATAGGAACTTCTGAACTAAACAAGACAGACCCCTCATGTTTGGGCTCGTTTGATTTGTCTTAGCAAGCATTCTGGTTCTACATGATATCCAGGAGCTTAAAATGGAGCTGGAAGCTGGTCAAAGGAACTCTGTAAAAAAACCACGCATCCTTATCGTGTTTATGGTCATTTATTTTGTCTTGGCAAACATTTGGGTCTTATATGATATCTAGGTTCTGAGTGCGGTCCTAAACTTTTCGCCGCTGGTTAAGCTTATGTTGCCCTTAGTCGAATAAAATATTTAGTAGGATTCCTAATCAAGGAATTAGATAGTTTGAAATTAACAGGAAAAAGCCTTGCAATAATGATGCATTACTAAAAATGCACAGGTTAAGACAAGACTAAAAAGTTGAAAATAAAATTATTAATGAAAAAAAACAAATTTTTTTTAAAAACAAGCTTTTATTCAAAAATTTAGTTGTACTAAAACGAAAACAATAATTTTATACAAGGGTTGTGCTGATGAATGTTATTTATATAGATGAATATAATAAAATAGATCAATCGAAATTCTGCATTAAAACTATCTACTTATATAAACACTATGTTAGAATAATCACTGAAAAAATAAATATCCATAATTGTACCTAATACATCAAATATTTCCAAAACTTTTGAATTTTTTTGAATAAAAGCTTGTTTTTAAAATAGTTTTTTTTAATTAATAATTTTTTCGTTTGTACCTTAGGATACGGTTCTTGGGTTAAAATTCAGTAATCATAATATTTTAAACATAAAGTGAACCTTTAAGCTTTTATTAACATAATGAAATTAAAGTCAGGGGTTATGACGCCTGAAGTTTGCGTATCATACAAATCTTTAAAAAATATTTCATACATTAACAATTTTATAAATGTATGGAACCCTTTGTAGGCGAGTCGACATCGTACTTGACCTTTTTGTAATTATACAGAGAATCTCATACGTGACGAGATTGCGGGTGGCTGAGGTGCGAGGGACGGTCCACGGTCCGGTGATTTGTTACCTGCCGACTAGGCTCTGTGAAGCGAATGGATTTTCGTCCAAAACATATTGGCTTACACTTTTAACTACTAAGCCATTTCTTAGTGAGCTAATTCTGCATTGATGTTAAGGAAGTCTGATACTCCGTCGTCTTTAAACTGTAATGTCGTTTTAAAACATCTAGTCGATTTTGACGTTATTGTATTGAAGGATTGAAAATGAATGTGAACAAAACTAAGGTTCTGGTGTTTGAAAGAGAAGCGGTACAAACGAAATGTGTGATTTGTGTAAATGGAAAATGTCTAAAACAGGTGAATGAAATTGTGTACCTGGGGAGTGCGTTTTCGAGGGATGGAAGATATGACTTGGATGTGGAGAGACGGGTAGCAGCTGGCAATAAAGTGAACGGTGCTCTGTCCGCATTAGTGGGTAGTGTGAATATATCTAACACTGTTAAAATGGCCATCCACAATGCGGTGTTGGTGCCAACTTTGTTGTACGGTAGTGAGGCCTGGATATGCCCAAAATCGAGTGAAAGTATGTTAAATGCTGTGGAGATGCGGTCTCTCAGAAATATGTGCGGTGTCACGCTTGCTGACAGGATAAGCAATGATGAGATACGCAGTATGACAGGGTTGCACAACAGTGTTATTGTAAAAATGAAGAAAGGAATGCTTAGATGGTTCGGGCACATGGAAAGAATGAGTGATGAAAGACTGACGAAGAAAATATACAGAGCGAAAGTGAGTGGTAAAAGAAGCCAAGGAAGACCAAGGCTGACTTATGAAGATCAAATAGCCAGAGTGTTAGCAGACGGAAATGTCAAAAGCACCCGCATACCTAGGCGAAAATGTGTGAGGAGAATGATGAGATTTGAGGAAGCGAAAGAGGTGTGTAAGGACCGCAACTCCTGGCGCTCCGTCCTCTCTGACTACCCCGTTGGGGATACAGCGTGAAGTTATGTTATGTTATGTTATGTTATGTATTCTATGGAGAAGACAATCGAGCCTAAACGTTTATAGTACAATATCAGAGGTTACCAAAAATGCACTTCAGATGCAAATTCGTTGGAATCTCTGAAAAACGTGATATTGTGACTCCTGTGTCAGCAAATTTACCGACTGTCTAACCATCCACACTAGAACACAAAGGTACAAACACTGCTGTTTCGTGGCAGGAATTGTGAGTGGAATGGGGGTAGTGATTCGAACGGACCCAGCACAAGGTACTACTTTGGTAATCCGCTAGATTATGACTTTCTTTTAGACTACGTAGAAGACAAACCAGCTAATAATTATTTCAAACTGCAAATGCGTTGGCCACCCTGAAGACTAACATTAAATTTATTATCTGCTTTGGTAATCTGCTAGATTAGACTACCTCCGTGGCGCAACGGCTTAGCGCGTCGCAAAGTAAACGGGGGTTGCGGGTTCGATTCCCGCCCCAAGTCTGGGTGTTTATGTATAATATGTATTCATTTACAAAAGAAAAGTATATAAGTAGTATATCAGTTGTCTAGTACCCATAACACTACTTACTTTGGGACTAGATGGCGCTGTGTGAAATGTCTGAGTTCATTATTATTATTATTATTATTAGATTATGACTTTCTTTTAGACTACGTAGAAGACAAACCAGCAAATAATCATTTTAAACTGCAAATGCGTTGGCCACCCTGAAGACTAAAATATTGTGATTCTTGTGCCAGCAATTTCACCGACTGTCTTACGCTCGACACCGGAACACAATAGCGCAAACACTGCTGTATGGTAGCAGGATTAGCAAGTAGCGATCTGAAGGGATTCTGCGCTGGGTCCTACCACCCGCTAAAATATTCAAGACTCAGGTGTTACCTTGCAGAAATCCATTTCATGTGATAAATTCCTACAATCTTTGGCTTTATTCCGCTCAAAACTCTAAAAGACACGTGTTTCGCTTCTCAACGAAGCATCCTCATGACATTTCAGAGATCAGACTCGATCAGCTCGGTCAGTACTGAAATTTTGATTGATCGTTTTTAGAGTTTCGAGCGGAAGAAAATATTGTAGAAATTTGTCACACTCGCTAAAATTTCTTGACATAAAAAAATATTTATCAATATCTCTAAGTAATATTTTCATAGCCTTTTTGCAAATCTTATATTATTTTCCGTTTTATAACAAATAAACTCAAAACGCAATTCTTATTGACATTATATTCAACTTAAGGGCGGCAGTATATTAAAGAGTAGAGTCCGGCTTCGCATTCAGGTCCACGGATCTACATATGACTTTCATAACCTCAGCCCTGTACGGAATCGATTAAAGAGTAATTCATTATGCTTTAGGTTTAAGGTGCGCGTGATTCATGTCACGCATTCATTCACATGTGTACCATTCGACTCCATTGAGTAGGTGTTCGACAATTGGATGTTAATCCATAAATACCACAACGGATACATGTTCGTGGAGATATGTCTATCTGCACCAACCCAAACCAGTCTCGAAAAGAAAGTGTAACAAATGTTGTGTAATCCCAATGAACTCACTATCAACTGTCCATATATCAACAATCAGAACATTGTATTCTATATTTAATTGTAGTATAACGTCATCTAACAATTATTGTAATTTGAAAATTAAAAGAGGTACAATTTGAATGTTTCATCGTAGTGAAAATTGCGAACAATAATTTTACAACAACAGACATTAATATTTATGAGTGGGGACATGACAAACGGAGTAGTCGTTTGATGTGAACGTCTCAAAATTATCCCAAAGACAGCAATTTTTAACTTCACTAGACACATTTATTTTATGTTTACAAGGAAGTAGCGAAAAAACAAATTACTTTCGTGACTTGCCAGCTAAACACATCCCCTTTTTATTTCCAACTGAAAATGCCTAGATTTTATGTATTCTAGAGAGAACTCGTTATTGAGTTAAAAATACTTGCCTCGTCCTGTCATACGACTATAAATTAACAAATTAGCAATGTAACTAAACTGTTGTACTTCGCGCAACTGCCACTAAAACTGCGCGGCGGGTAAAATAATTTAAATCCCTCCGCTTTTGCGGTTCAAACCGGTTAAAACTGGTTCGAATCTGCGCGGTACGCGTGAGCGGGAGTCACGTCCCTGCATTTAATTAATAATTTTAACACGCTCAGAACACGCGAGCGGCGAATCGTAATTATATTACAGAACGCACCTCGTAACGGATTTAAATCGGAAACTGGCGGACGAATACGATTTTTTGATGATTAATGTCGGGCGTTAGGGTGAAGTTCACTGTTTGAAATTTCATTGTAATATTGTAACGATAACAACATCTTGTTTTTTATTTTCTACGAGTTATTTATTTTGCCCATTTATTTTTATGGCAATAATAATGTTCCGTTCCAAAATCGAGAAACGAACACTCACGGAATCGCCTCAGAGTCTATCGCAGCCGTTTTTCTCGGAGACTATTCGACCGTAAATAACCGAAATTTGGAACAGTTAAAGTAGGTACTTAAGCAATCGTTTCAGTCCTGTAGCCTGGGCTAGAGAATATGGCTACGGTGGTTCCTCGCCTATCGTAAGAGGCAATTAAAGGAGCCTTCGGGGTCGCGGCCGATCGAAATGGGTGCTTCGGTCGTCAATCTAGGACGATAGCGCGTGTGGTACGTGCTATCGTGGCGCTGCAAGGGAATAGGGAACTCTGTTACTGCCCCAGTGCCAAGTGTTTAAGGCTGAAATGTATAGAGCGTACTTACACTTATCTTGGACTTTCCTATTCACGCAGTTTGCTGAGTTCCTGCTTAGTTTAAACTTGCCTTTCAAATTTATAGTCGTATACGAGCTATGTAAATGCTCAGCTAAAGCTTAGCTTATATGAAACTTTTGATCTGATCTATAGACGTTCCATTGTATGAAGTCATTGATTTTATTTTCATTGGAGTTAATGAAGTGATTTTCTTATTTTAAAACTATGCATCAATTACCTACTAATTATCAGAAAAAAATAAGAAATTCAAATTGTACAGTAATTTGTACTCAGAAACGATTTTCTACAATTATTACATGAAGTCATTGCTTAAAAGGGAACGCACTGTGGTCAAACTGTGGACTGGCCCCTTGGCGCAGTGGCATATCCATCTCCTTTCCAAGTTAGCGTTCCGGGTTCGATCCCCGGTCAGGTCAATTTAGGAAACGAACTTTTCTAAATTGGCTTGGAGTCTGGGTGTTACTGGGAACTCCCCCAGAGTTGGTTGTATGGTACCCATAGTACAAGCTTACTGCTTAGTTTGGGATCACACAATCTGTGTAATTGAAGAAAAAAAATGCAGAACGCAGAGTACGATCTGTAACCTTACTCTTTTCTAGTATCTTTTTAGTCAGTCAATACCTAAGTTTTTCGTAAGTCATCGATATTGACAACTTTGCCTTTGCTAAGCTTAAGCATATCGCGAAGTTGTACTTAACGGACTATAAATTAGATTTTTGTCCAAGTTCAACTTCACTGTAAAGGTAAGCCGTAGTAAAGGAAAAGTACACTGTACAAATCTCAACCTTAGTGAACAGCTTTAGCGCAGCATGAGATCGGTTTCGGTTTTGATGGGTAAAAGCCCCGTACACCCGTGTGTCTCTCCTAGGAGGCTAGGTTTTTTTGTACAGTGTGCAGATTTCTCCTACGTAACCAAAAAAAAGGTCTATGATGTTATTCTTTCCTTTTTATGGCCACTGACTCCACCAGTAAATTGAAAAAATTACAGTTAATTTCTTGTTTGCAAGTTTTAGTTAAATAAATACGTTGTTAGGTTTTATGTTTATAACTTTTTCATAACCAGGACGATCGAGTCGAGTCAGTTGATACTTTCCTTGTATCGACAAGAACGTATCGGTACGAAATTGAATTACTACCCTTCCTTTAGTTAGCTATATAAGCTTCATTTTGTTCGTTCAATTGTATCAATATTGGACATCGTAACCTGATTTCCGAACTGAGTGCTGTCAAATCACAATTGACGTCGGTCGACAAAATGGCGGATGGAACTTTTTTAAGTTTTGTTCGCAAATGTTGGCTGTTGCTAATATTTGTGATCAAAAGTTATACAATCATAATCACTAATACTGCCGTCATATGGAGAAAAGTTGTAACACCTCGGTTTTAATTCTGAGTAAATTGAAGTTTTGTCTGAAATGATGTTTCAACCATTGTTGCAGCATTTTGTGATTATTACTTATTTTTTAATCCTTAAAAAATACACATTTTTAGTTGCGATCTATGATATTTTCGTATAGTATTCACATTTGTTCAAACTATAGATTTTCCCTTTCATTTTTGTAAAAAAACAATTTTAATTATATAATCATAAGTAGAAATGACTAAACTTTACAGTTACGGCTTCTCTTGTTAAAAAAGTTAGCAGTGTCTCTTCATGCTGGGAACTAAAGTTTTCACTTCTTAAACAATAATAGAATAGCTGTAATTGCGACGTGCTTTGTCATTGGAAAATTTACATGACTTATCTTTACAAAATTCAGGCAAAAGGGTAAAAGTCCAAATTAAAACAATTTAAAGTAATTGCAATAAGTCATATTTAATAAATAATAAATTAATCAGTCTTCGTTTTTCAGGCTCAAAGCAAACTTAAAATAGATAACAATGACATTGACAATATAAAGCAGGAAGTTATTTTTTAAAATTAATAAGACTAAACAGCTTTATTATTAATAATAGCCTTTTAAATAATAGCCCAATAAAGTTACAACATCGTTATGTATGTTTAAATACATAAATTATATAAACAAATAAAAGTATTTTAGTTCTTAGAAATAATAATTATAATAAATAGTACATGAATTGAATAATTTTTAGTTTGCTATACCATTATTATTACGTGACGTTGTCAAATGCGCTAATCTGTGCGCCATGCCATAAAGAAAGAAAAAAAACTTTGATAATTTTATTTTAAATTTAACTTTAATAGTAAGCTATTCATTTGCAATTTGCACCCTAAGCAATGACAGTTTTCTAAGCGGCAACCTTGAGGAAGTCTATTATTTAAGATATTGTTCAGTTTTAAGTTTGTTAATATTAATGTTAAGATATACGGGTTAATGTCACTTTTATAGCTTACTGCGCTTAAACAAAGAACAGGGTAATAGCATGAAGTCTTTATCAGTTGTCCATAGATCTTTTTCCCTTTTATGTATGAGATTAAACTGTTAATTCACCAAATAAATCCTTGTATTACATAAATATAACGCTTCTAGTTATGCAGCCAAATATTTAATGATTGTGAAAATTAATGTCCTATTTCAATTTTTTTTTTTTCAAATCGTAATTTTACTGGGCTATAAATGAATTTGAGATCGAACGCCTAAAATCATCTAACTTAAACGAACTATGTTACACATACTAAGTACTAAGTTAGTACCGACTGGGTTAGAACCAAACGGTAAAAATTTATAAAAAATAATAATTAGTCTTCGTAAACACATGTTAAATTTGCAGCATTATTATTTACATGCAAATTTTCCCAAAACATTTTTCTATATCGATGGTATCAACGACCTTAAGTTTTGTAAATTATTAATTTTACATTCATTTGTTATGTCTTTTGGCTCTGTTTTTTGAAAGGGCGCCGTATATCCTTTTTCTAAGGTAGTCTTTTTTAAACAGTCAATTGTATATAGTCTGAGCTATCCAAATTGCTTTTATAAAACATAGATTTACTACCTCTTTAAAGGTGGTTCCGTTCATGTAGCGTAAATATGCACGTGCATTGGATTGTTGAATTTTAATGTTGGAGATATCGTCTGCCAGCTTCTGCGATATCCTCAAAATCTGTATATTTTTTTTAAACTCATTTACTTCTAATATTCTTTTCTTGATATTCACCAAAGTTTTTTTACCCTAACTAGCTTTACACAGGACTGTCATCAACCAATAGGATGCATTAATAGTTTTTCTTCTTTCATGCATAACCCCAAATGACGAATTGTATCGCCATCGCGCATTCGAACTTGCATATTATGAATTATTCTAAAATAAATACGTATCTAAAACGCAGTTTTACACTTTGTAAAGTATCCTGTTACCTATGTGAATAAAGTATAAGCTTACTGACGGGGTGAGTGGAGGTGTGGGAGAGTATGCGCTTGCTGCGCACTCTTAACCCGACCGCCGAGGTGAGCAAGCGCTACGATAAACTCACGTGTGTTATTAAAACTTGTACACACTTTATTCTCACAATACAAGATTGAACTTAATAGATAAGTACCTTCTTAGGTCGTTGTTGTGTACTGTTGTAAAAGATTAATGATTTTTATTTTATTCGTGTGACTTAAATTACCTAACAAAAATAGCACATTTAAATTCAAAGACAATGATTCAGTTGAAATTTATTTTTAAGTGTATAATTATTTTAATAATTTAATAGAATTTTAATTATTTTGTCAACCTCTACGATATCTATTAATTAGCAAGTCGATTTTTAAGAGGTTAGGATTTGAATATAATTTTACAACTGACAGTTCTTTGCATTTACTTACCCAAACATTTACGCACGGTCCCAATTTTGTAATTTTCGAATTAATCAAGTAAACAAACAATTAATACTTATCTACTTATTGAAATGATGGTCACTATAAATTATACTTGTGCTTCATCCTCGAGTTTAGCACTTGACACATGTAGTATTACATACGGTGCCGTCATTCTCGCACTATAGTTGAGGGTAATAGTAAAAATAAAATTTGACGTTACACAACCTCTCGACTGCATTGCCCCGCGATTATCATTCACGTTCTAGTGCTCTATCACTCCGCATGCATAAAATTTTCATTGTTCATAAAGTGCTCAAATATTCTTATAATAATTACGACTACAATGTGAAAAAGCAAAAGAAGTTGGAAACAAAATTGAAACATGGCAAGAGGAAACGTAATAAAAAAGATTCCAGTTCATCATTTTATCGTCTTCTAATGATGTCTCACCGATAAACCAACGGTAAAATTAAATGGATTTGGGGTAACTCTATGGGAGTTGCACTATCCTCCATTAGTTTTGCGAGCAATTGTAAGGATTGTTACTTAATAATAATACTGATGTCTTACGATACTTAATAAATACATCAATAAAAGATTTGCCGTAAAAAATTATTGTATTGCGGTCAGTCACTAGGTCTGTCACTTTACAGAAACTTGGAATTGTACTACCCGCAATTAGTTTTGCGAGCAATCACAAGGATTGTTACTAACTATAATACTCATGTCTTATGATTCCGTTAGTCGAATAATGCCATCTTTGTATATTATTACTATGGTTGTCGGCAATTCTATGGAAGCCCTGATATCTTATCACGGGATTCACAGCCAGTGATAAGGTGATGACTCTTATGCAAAGAAAGCGTGTGACGAAGCATCATTACCAATGGTTTGACCAGAGAACAGTGCCAAGAACTACACAAGGCACAAATATAGACAAGTTCGATTTAAGTTTTCCGAAACCTGCAAAAAAATTATTAGTCAGGCTATGGCTATGATTTACGATTAATTATTATTTATAAAGTATTATATTACCTAGTACTCGCAAATTCTTAGAATTCAAAGAATTCAATTCGGCTTACCTAATGAAAAAAAAGAAATTTAAATAAAAATACAATTAGGTATGAACCAACATTTTTAAAAATAATACTGTGTAAAAGATGAGACCACTAGTTTGGTGAGACTACTTAGTTCGGCTTACCCACCAATAAAATATGGTTATGGTTTTATATACCTAATCACAAGGCTTCGAAAGACATAGGTAATTTTGAAAAATATATGAACGTAATATCATCATTACATCCAGATTTGCTATACCTAGTGAGTTATAACACAATTCCTTTAGGAATTTAACATTTTGTAAGCAACTTTAAAATACTATAACTATAACCTAAAAATTTTCACTTATGCCTCAACTAAGGGGTGCGCAGATGCGTGTAGTACCGAAATATATCGAACAAATCACCCGAATAAATCATCCAAAAAAATCGGATGTGAGGTATCCACATTCAACACACTAAGTAACATGCGAGTTATGGCAATGTTGTGAGCACCAAAAAATAATAGTGCTGCTTCATATATGCGGTCTGCTGACAATGATGTCGCGGATGTGGAATAAAAACTTATCCATCCTGACATTTAGTGGACTGCTCTGAGATTTTGCATGATAAAAAAGAAAAAAAAAGAAGAATACTATGACAAGTAAAAAATATATACCTACCATGTGATCTCGAGAATTGTCAGAATGTTCTGAGCTTGGGATAAAGTTCCAGAAATTTTCATCATTAACGTATTCACTGTTTCATGCTCAAACTTTCACTTTTATGTCTTTCCTCCTTTTTAGATCATTCCCAAAATTTAGAAGGATAGTTATTATCGATGAAGCTCGAAGTATATTAGTGATAACACTGTACCCGACACAGTTGTGGTTCCCTTTTTAAAAAGATTTTTTTAGAAATGAACCATTAATGTTGACACCAAGCGATGGTTTCATTATATCTCATTTCACCCGCAGCATACATCGCCGGATTACCCGCGGTTGTTAAATGTTATCAAGACAGCCTTATTTAATGGAAGTGTTCTACCCTCTTCTATCTATATTATTATAGCTTCACTTGTAGAAAGCTCATTAAAATAGTAGTATAAAATAATAAAATAGTGGCCTACGTAAAGTGGTCCTTCCGACAGCTCGAATATCTAAGGTCCAAAAAGCTGTTATACTCCGCACAACAGGGATCACGCGTCGACCCAATAGTGGGGTAGTATGTTGCCGAATAAAGGACCGTACTATCGGATCAATCTCAATAAGGTGATTTAATTAATAATAATAATAATGATTATAATAATAAAAAATTGTTACGAATCCTATTCTCAGAGATATTGTAGACATGAGTCATGAATACCGCTAATTATATATTATACTTTTTCACAGAGTTTTTTAAATCGAGTGCTCTGTATGTGCCTTATGTTGTAGCAGGTCTACTTTTTCATACTTCTTTGTATTAGACCGACAAATAGGAAATGATGGTCGAATTAAACGATTTTATATACGAGTCTATAGAATGTGTCAGCTTCCTCGAATCACAGAGAATGAGTTTCCTTTCAAAATTTTTAAACTTTTTATCAACACAGCCTAAAAATTTTGCTGAAATTTATATTGATAACTTAAATTACACCGCAATGAATCATATATCTACATAAATTTCTGATCTCACGAAACTTAATGCATTGGTTCTTCACTACCAATTCTTATTCTGCCTTTTTTAGAGAAAGACCTGAAATATGTGCTACAAATACTTCACGTGTTTCAAATCAAACAACTATTAATGTGAATAAAATTCTGTTCATTATTCATAAGAAGCTTATAAACTTGGTTATTCGTCATTGGGAAAACGGTTTTTTCGTTACATTATCGTTATTTATTAATCGGAACTACTTTTAAAAATAGTAGGAAAATTGTGGCTCACAATTTTGGTAGTGACAATATCTTATTTATAAGATAAAGTAGCTTTAGATACAACAACAAAACTCAAAAACTCATTTATAATTAATAACATATTACATCTGTAGGACTAGCCAAAATAACAACTGCAGGTACATGTAATTTCTCCTTTATTTGCTTCCAACACAATACACACGGTATCACTCTTAATGTCTCAGCCCGAACAACGCCCCGATCAACCAAATGCATGCACTTTTATATCTACCTTCCGTATCACCCATTTTTTCCTAGCGCGTCAGAGCACCACCTGATGTGTTTTGCAAAACTGTGATCATTTTCCAACTGTTATTGCGGATTTATCAATTATTCAAAATTTGTTAGAATTAAAGTATTTTATAATAAAAGATACCATTTTTAGAAATATTTAATTAGATTTTTAGTTAATATAATCAGATTTTTATAGTTTAAAGTTACTGATTGGACTAAAATATTTAACTTCCTTTATATGATAGCTAATACACTTTCCGTACTGAATACTGTTTTTATTATAAACGGGGTAATTTTTTAAAATAACAGTATTTATCACTCAAACAAGTCATTTTCAATTTATTTGACCTTACACATCAATGTTACTCAATAATTAAATATAACTTTAATCAAAGCCGTTAGCTAGTTGTAATCGTTGGGCGAATCGCGCAAACTCGACGCCGCGTCTAGAAAGTCCAGAATGTCTAGATCACATAGGTTGAGTGTTAATTTATATCTCAAAATAGAACACTTAACACTTTTGTTTCTTATGCGAAAAATGTAATAAGAAATATTAGTAATTTTAACAAATTAGCTGTTATGCAATTGTGTACACTATAAATGAAAATACATGTCAATTTACATATAAGTTTACCTAACGGTAATCACATAATATGCCGTTAATTACTATTTCGCATTTAAATATCTCTCAAAATCTACATGTGTCAATTGCTAATCTCGAGGATGAAGCACAAGTATAATTCATGATTAATGAAACTTACCTGTGAGTGTAGTTCTATCATAATTATACGAAGAGCTTCGTCCGAAGAGATTAGCAACCCTCCCTCCCTAAACAAAATATTTATTCGATCCTTCTCTTTGAACAAAATGATAATCGCCGGGCAATGCAGTCGAGAGGTTGTCGGTAACGTCAAATTTTACTTTTGCTATTACCCTCAACTATAGTGCGAGAGTGACGGCACCGTATGTGATAATATTTTTTTTTATACTTTTATTTCGTAGGTAAATTGAATTACACTTGAAATATGTCATCGTAAGAAAATATAGGTATTTTGTCATACACAAAGCTAATTTATGAAAAACTAGTCATTTAAAATGACATTTATAGAATTCAATTATTTGTTCATTATTATTAATTCAAATGTGTCACTTGCAACTACATGTGTCAATTGCTCTTCGCACGAAGCCCTTCGTATAATTATGATAGAACTTCACTCACAGATAAGTTCGTTTAATCATAAATTAAACTACACACATGCGCAGCACTGTCGTGGTGTTAACAAGTAAACCCTGCATAATCTCTCGCGCGCACTGATCTGATCTGAACTGATCTAGTAAAAAAGCTCTCTCCTACACTTTAAAAAGTGCGAAAATGAAAAGCCATAATTGGACATTACGGCTCTTTGAATATGGATATCGACGTGATGATTTAAGTACTTCACTAATTTGAAAAAGCTTAAAATAAATTATGCCTTTTGAAATGACATCTTTAAAATGAAAGGGAATCTTTAAGATAAAAGATAATAAGGCCTTTCATTTTAGAAATCAACACGCATTTAGTAAAGTTACGCCCATTTACCTAAAGGTAACTTTAGATTGAAAATACTTTGAATTTTATTAGATAGACAGAAAGATTCATTTTTTTTTTTGCTAATTCTGAATCTTTATTTAACTATTTTTTACAAAAATGATAGTTACGGCCTTTCTCCATATGACGGCAGAAGAATAAATATCGTGTGAGAGTGTTGCTACTTTTTGACAGTTGGTATTTTTGAACAGCAGTTTAAAAAAATTATCAATCGATAATTACTCGAGCTAGCAAAAGCCCGTCTTTTTATTATATATACGAGTATAGTTAGCCTACATTTCTATTTACGTCAATATCCCAGAAGAACGCAAAGCGTATCTAGAATTGAGTTTGATTTCGTCTCAGAATTACGCTTCATGCACTAAACAAAGACTGTTTGAAAAGTTTTGACCGACACAATTAAAAGATATAGGTTTAGTAACCATGTATATAACTGCAAGAAATTATTCTAAATCGAATCAAAAATGTAAGAGTTATTCGCTTTTAAACCGCGTCAAGATCATAAAGTTAAGATACCTAGCGGAATAGAGGAACAGACATGAGCTGTCAAATGAAATTGTAATTGAATTGCGCTTGAGTACGTCCAATTTGGCTGTGAGTGAGTGTTTTTAGAGATGTCTTAACACTATCGACATTATATCGATGGGTAGCAAGCAATCATACTCAAAATGGTGTGGACGAACAGCCATTAACAGCCATAATATTAGCTTAATTAATTTAGTGTAGCATGTAATAGCATCACCTAGCATTACTTCCTTTTTAGTGTGATGGCGAAAGAAAGCTTTTTAAAGTTGTTATGGAATTTGGGTAAATTTTTTTTTTTCACAAGTTTACATACGATGCGATTTCACGGTGCATACATACGACTGCGTGTTAGTGAAACGTGCTTTACAAATGCGGTCAAGATAAAGTGTTCTACTGACGTTGGGCGTACACTTTTAAATTTATCTTTGGATCGTAGACCACGCTGGATAATAAGTTCTGAAGATATTATAAAATAAAGTAATTTCTGACTACCACCACTTCATTAACCAGTACTCTTTTGACATGCACGTTAAACATAACGCACTATCGATTTTATAAACTTCTAAGGTACAATCAATAATACATTATTGTGCAAGGGACAAACACAAGCATGATTTAATTGTACTAAACATTTTTTTAAGACGATAGTGATGTGAAACAACAACATTGTCCCCAAAAAAGAATAATATTATTATAATTTTATAATAAACGTTTTTATTTATTTTTAAATTATTAATTTCACTTTATTTTTTATTTTATTTCTTATGTTTAGCTGCTTCATCTTGATCTTTCATTTTAATTGTGAACATTATTTGTTAATCTTCTGTGTCAGCGGTAATGATTTCGGTTGTGATGTCGAAAAGTTTTGCGAATCCTCTCTGTAAATATACGATGCTACGGGTCAGCCGAGGGATGATGTTTACTTCCACCTGTAACAATAAATAATTATTAACACATCATAACACCCTGTAGACATCAAATCCACTCTTGGACAAAGGCCTGCTCTATAAGGAGGAAATCGTTGTATTCACCACGCTTCGAAGAAATGGGGTAATAATTCCTTAGCGGTAGCGACTAGAATTTTCCACAAGGAAAATTCACCAAAAGAAAAGTATTATGGCCTCAGAAATAATTTCAAATGAATTACTATTGTAAATATTAGGTACTGTAATACATATAAACAAATACCAACCAGGACTAATTCTGTAAACATAGATTCTTCCTTCAGAATACGTCTGTTATTTCTTTGGATGAAACAGTTATGCTTGAAATGTCTGCTACATGCCAATGAATTTTTGTGAGGCTTCCAGTCTATTCAATATAGCATTCATATCTATTTTTATCGAAGAACTGCAAATATTTATTTATGTTATGAAAATAAGATTAATGAAACCGGTACTGAGAATTTTGTATTTATCTGGGAAACGTATCTTTGTTTGGGTTATTGTTGTAAGCTACATCACAATTTAACACAGAACATGATATCGTTACTATTTTTTTGTTTTTGCAATTAAATTTAGGATAATTGCGAAAAAAAAATCACGAAATACTAGTTATAATTTCACAGGAGACTAATTGAGACTAAACAGCTTTCAAAGTTGTCGTTGAACTTTTTGTTTCTGCCTCTTTCTTGCACGCATCTTTTGCCATAAGGAGCGATTTGCTGTCGCACACTTTGTTCATCTATTACGCTAGTGTACTATGTTTATGGTCAGGATATGTTCCGTCTCTATCACTTCGAGCACTGGGCAATGACGCTGCAAGTTTGTGACGTCACAGCTCTCTAACGCCATCTCCCTCTTGCTCATCCCTGCTCTGTCCCTATTGAAATTTAAAACCTAATAACTACATACTATTTTTAATAAAGAAATAGTAAGTCACTATTTTTTGAAAATATTTACTTATTACTCGTAAGGTGTACATTTTATCACTTTTAAGAGCACCCTTTTTATATACCCTCTTTAAGTCAATTTTTTCTTCTAATCAGCTTATTTGGTTCATGTCTAATCTAGTTAAATTTTACGGAAGTTTATTTCTTTATCCTTTTGCTGTGAAAATCTGTATTAATTATGCATATAATGTAGCTACACTGTTTAAATTGTTCTCAACGTCTTTTATTATCAATTAAGCGAGAATAAAACTCGCGCTATTTTCTTTCGTTTCTTTCCATTTGTTTCCATGAATCTTAAAAAAATCACGACGTACACCCAGAAAGTTGCGACACAACAAAGACCCTCTGTTGTTTAGAGCTGTCCTCATTTCACAGGGCCACTTGCCGAATTGTTTTTTTCTGTCTCCAACTGTTTCTAATTAAAATTAATTGCATTCGCATTTAGGGTTAATTGTAGTACGGAAATGGGTCCTCTTATATTAAGCGGGCTTCAACTCAAATGCAGCGGACAAAGATTTGTTTGCGTGTAAGTCTATTAATTTACCAAGGGAATGCTTGTGAAATATTGCACTATGATTATGATCTTCTGTAGTTTTTAAGATACTTCAAGAAAAAGTGGACAAATAACAACCTTTACTAACAACAACTTGGGGTCTATATCTAGTCATAGTTATAAATATTACTAATCCATTGTTATGGTTTTCAATCCCTGACACAAAAATGCTGTTTGTTTGCACATTTGTTTGTGTTATCGTATCTTCAGTTCTCAAGAATGTCGTAAGCTGAATATACATATCCTTACGCTATATCCCTAAAGGGGCAGTTAGAAAGCGCGGAGCGCCAAGCATCGTGTTCCTTACATTCTTCTTTCACGTTCTTAAATCTCATCATTCTTCTCCACGGTCTTGAATTATCTAGACACGTAATTGCAAACCTAACTTTTGTTACAATACAAACCACAAAGTTACAGCGTAGGTACAAGGAGTGGGAATAGGAGAATGCCATACGGTGTAGCGAAGTGTAAGTGAGAAGGATACATTACAGGAACGACAGGACTGTGCCTGTTTTTATTTTATTATCAATGTCCAGTACTTTATTGTAAAATATGGAATAAATAAGTAAACAATGTTCATTTTAAAAATGAGATGACGATTTTTATTGCTCGCTTGAGTTCAACTAAGTTAATTATTGCCAATTGGCTTCAAATTATGAGTAATTTTTCAGTGCCGCAATGCTAGTCCATGTAAAATATATAAATAAATTAATAAATAATGTTCTAATATGTCTCTTAACCTGGGCTGTTACAGGTCGTAATAATGTATATGATACATCTATATAAAAAACTAGCGACACGCCTTTGGTTTCGCACGGGTAACAATTTTTTGAAAATAAAATATAGCTTAGTTACTCGCTGATAACGTAGCTTTCTATAGGTGTAAGGATTTTTGAAATTAATCGTAGTATTTTTGTGTTTATCCAATACAAACAAACAATCAAATTTTTTCTCTTTGTAATGTTAAAAGTATAGATATATATAGAGATATATTATGTATCATGAGGTATGTCACGTAATATATTATGTACGTATGTGAATAATTGAAATTGTCACATCACTGTTGTAATGAATTACAGTTTACAACCGTTATTACCAAGTAATTACATATATAATAACGACAAAACGTATTTGCAATTCATACATCGTTTGTGATACTAGACGTTAAATGCGACGTGAAACGAGTGAGCCTAGTATAATATGAGTGGTATGAATTTTACAACACTGAATTCGTTATGATGTAGACGAATAGTTTTACATTTAACTTACATGTATGTACCTTTACACTAACATTTGACATTTAACTTACATGTATGTACCGCAACGCTTGGCGCTCCGTCGTCTCTGACTACCCCGTTAAGGATACGGCGTGAAGATATGTATGTATGTACCTACTTGGTACTCTGTACATATTATAAATAGTTTTCTTGCGATCTTAGAATAATAATGCTGAGAATGAATGATTTACGAACAAGTAACACGGAATAAGGAAAAAGTTATACATACATACATACGTACACACACATCATCACGCTGTATCCCAAACGGGGTAGTCAGAGAGGACGGAGCGCCAAGCGTCGCGGTCCTTACATACTTCTTTCGCTTCCTCGAATCTCATCATTCTCCTTACACGAGTATGCGAGTGCTATTGATATGTCAGTCGGGTAACACTGGCTATTTGATCTTCATAAGGCAGCCTTGGTCTTCTTTTGCTTCTTTTACCACTCGTTCTGTAGATTATATAAAAGTTATACATGTGTGCACTAACAGCGTTTTGATTGAAATATAACACTTAGATACTGTGGATTACAATAACAGGAACTATTCTATGTTTATATATAACATGTCTTTTAGGGTTATTTCATTTTACACTTCGAAAATATGCTTTAATAACTGCTGTCCCATTAGCCTTTACCTTC
The DNA here is from genome assembly GCA_907165235.1 of Zeuzera pyrina. Classification (NCBI taxonomy): domain Eukaryota; kingdom Metazoa; phylum Arthropoda; class Insecta; order Lepidoptera; family Cossidae; genus Zeuzera; species Zeuzera pyrina. Next base: position 26,243,039 of record OU015620.1, on the reverse strand, counting down.
AAGAATGTCGTACACGAAATTTGAAGAGCATCATTAAAATTGGGCATACGTTGTGTATCAAAAGATAATTATCAAGATGGCATTATATTAGACCAGTGATTCTCAACCACTGTGCCACGGCACTGTTGTGTGCCGCCAAATTGTTAAAGTGTGCCGTATTAAATTTTAGAAATGTATACAGTAAAAACTGTAATGCTTCTTTTTATTACTTGTAATTAATCCCTTAATAAACGTACTGTTGTTTTTGTAGCACATATTATTTTATTTTACATTCAAAATTATTAAATATCATAAACTATTGTGTATTTTAAGTAAGTTTTGAACTTATTTTTTTCTTTGTGTGCCGCCAAATTTTGAAATCGTTAAAGTGTGCCGCGACAAAAAAAGGTTGAGAATCTCTGTATTACACACAGCATAACATATCTTCACTCTGATTTATAATGGTGCAGTCAGAGACGATGGAGAGCTTGGAGTGGAACTTTTTTTGACTCCTCACATACGTATTAGATACATTTTGTATGTGGAAAAAAGTTCCAAGGTATTTTTTATAAAGCTAGTTGTGGAAGTATGGAACACAAATATTTAACTGGACCGTTGGCATGGTGGCAGAGCATCTGTCTTCCAAGCTGGGATCCCGGGTGCGTACCCCGCGGGTTATTACCTAAAAATTTGCAGACTGCGACAGCCACGCGATCACTGCGCGACCGGTGACTATTGTTATAAAAAATTGGTATCATGTGTGACGATTGCGTGTCTATTGCACCATGACCGTAAAATGGAGTTTTTGCGGCAGATTTAGCGTCACTATGCATATTACATTATACAAATTCTCGTTTTGACAGCAGATATGGCGCGATATTTGGCTATCGCATGCTGACTCCAAGTTAGGCAATGAGTGTGCCAGTCAATTCAATTGAGGGAACCAACCTTCTTATGTGGCGTGTGTTCTGGGTGTTATTGGTAGCTACCACAGTTAGTTGTGTGGTACACAAAGCCTAGTGTTTCGTTTGGCGTCACACTATTTGTGTAATAGACGACTACTCTTGAAACTAATGTATTTCATAAATTGTTTTGAAGTAATTAAAAATTTTGAATATCATTGTGAAAAATCTATTCTAAATTGAAAGACTGAAATTGAGTCACTGGGTTTTGAGTTATGGTAGTAGGAACAGACAGGGCATAAGCTAGAAGAAGTTAGCATTACATAGTTGTGACGTCACAATAATCCGGAGACAATGCGCAGCGTAATGAGTGATTTTGTATATTTTGTGTGTATTTTTCATTGTATTTCCAATATTATTTCACAGTTTTGTTAATGATAATTGAACCAATATTTTAGTTAGGGTATTAAAAAATAGTTATCCAAACTATTGCAATTTCTTGGAGTATTATTATTTCATTTATATTATCGACGATGACGAAGAAAATCTATAGAGCGAAAGTGAGTGGTAAAATACCTCAGGACTTCAACATTTATAAATCGATTCGAAAAAATCTTTTTTTATTTGAAATTCAGATTAGTCTCAATTAAATTTTACATGTATTGGAGCTTGGACTTCCATGATACACCAAATAACGCGAACTGCTTATAAGTTTCATTTAAATTGATGTTTGTCTTGTATGTCATTGCGCTACAGAATTAGAAAAGAAGTTAATTATAGATCTCTACCCTAGATATTTATTTAGGCCAGCCATTCCCAAAGTGGGCGATAACGCCCCCTTGTGGGCGCTGCAGGCATAAAGGGGGGCGGTAAGAGACCCAGAAAAAAATGGGGGAGTTGTGTAGAGGCCTGGGGGGTGATTTGTAATTTCATTTAGCTAGGAGGCATCTTAGACAACGACTGCATGAGCTCTCGACTCAGTAGACAAAATAAGTTTGGGAACCAATGATCTAAGCATTACTTTCTTCATTTTTACAATAACAATGTCGTGCAACTCTGTCATACTGCGTATCTCTTCATGCTTATCCTGTCCAAAAAGGTGACACCGTACATATTTCTATGATATCGCATTTCTACTGCATTTATCTTACTTTCACCTGATTTCGGACATATCCAGGCCTCTCTAGCGTACAATAAATAATTCAATAAAATAATACAATAAATAAATGCGCTAGATAATACATACTGATCATCTGCTGTCCAAATAGGGCATTCCCTGTGCTATGAGAACTAGACGACGACGACTACTTGGGGCGTACACCCAGACCAGAAACAATCTAGAAAAATTCGTTTCCTAAATTGACCCGGCCGGGAATCGAACCTGGATCCTTTCGAGTTTAGAGACACCGCCTAAACCACTGCACCATCGAGGTCATCAAATATATTTGTATATACATAACATAACATAATTAACAAACGAATGTTTTTTATTTTTGTGCAATATTTTTGATAATATTAATAACATAACATAACATATCTTCACGCCGTATCCCCAACGAGGTAGTCAGAGAGGACGGAGCGTCAAGCGTCGCGATCCTTACATACTTCTTTCGCTTCCTGAAATCTCATCATTCTTCTAACACATTTTCGCCTAGGTAACACTGTAGCTATTTGATCTTCATAAGGGGCGTTATCGCCCACTTTGGGAATGGCTGGCTTAGATGGTTCGGGCACATGGGAAGTATGAGTGACGAAAGACTGACGAAGAAAATCTACAGAACGAAAGTGAGATTAAATAGCCAGACTGTTAGGTTAGGTTAGTTAGGAAATGTCAAAAGCCCTCTTTGACGAGCTCCGTGGCGCAACGGCTAAGCGCGTCGGAAAGTAAACGGGGGTTGCGGGTTCGATTCCCGCCCCGAGTCTGGGTGTTTATGTATAATATGTATTTATTTACAAAAGAAAAGTATATAAGTAGTATATCAGTTGTCTAGTACCCATAACACAAGCGCCGTGCTGCTTACTTTGGGACTAGATGGCGCTGTGTGAAATGTCTAAGTATATTATATTATTATACCTTGACGAAAATGTATGAAGAGAATGATTAGAATTGAGTGGGCGAAGTAAGTATGTAAGGACTGCGAAGCTTGGCGCTCCGTCCTGTCTGACTACCCCGTTAGGGTAACAGCGTGAAGATATGTATGTATGTATGTATTATCAATAACACATTCCTTGAATCAATTTTCGATTTTTCAACTATATTTGATTTTTTTACCTATGAGAAGGGACTCTCATAAGTAAAAAGAAACTCGTAGCGTAGAGAGATAGAACATATCCCTCACTACTTCGGTTCAAAATCCATTAACCTCTATGTTTTTCAGTGAATTACAAAATTTTCCACAGATATGTTCATGAATAACTTATTCAGTTTTCTATTGTTTTAATCATCTCTCTATACAGTTCGTCTTTCATTATTCATTATTCTGTCGAGAAGCGAAATGAAATTTAAGTAGTGCGATGAAATTTTAAAATGACAATCAAAATAAAGAAAAGGAATATTTTTTATTTTTACAATTGTTGTTTATTCTCCTCGAATATTCAAGTGGATTATCAGCTCAATATTGAACAGTAAAAAGTAAGCAATACTTTCAAAATATTTCTTGGAAATCGAAGCAAATTTTTCGGCGTCGTCGATTCTGGAGTGTTCGACAGCGTAATTGTTCAATATTGTATAAAGGTTTATTCTTTGTATATTAGATTATATTATGAAAGATAAGCTTTAAGATTTTTTATTAGCATTTAGATCAATGTACTTTTATTATTTTTCGATCTAAGCATATAAAGTAAATATTATATTTTGAGTACTTACAATTTTAATAAAAGATGAAAGAATGGAGAAATTGTGTAAAAGTAAGTTAACGAAGCAGTCAGAAAATCACATCAATCACTTACAACCAAACCAAGTACAGACCTTTTACCATAGTTGCAATGCAACGTCTGAGGGTAAACCCAATAAAAACCCAGATTCTAAATTTGTTGAAAATTTAACTTTAAACTTATTCGAAAGGCAAAAGTGTTAAGAAAATTGTTTCATGACGAAATTTTTTTGAGTGATATTACATACATAATTCGTAAGGTATTATGAGTTATTTTTGTACATGAGATTTGATTAAAATATAATAAATATTGTGTTGTGGTTTTCAATGCTTTTAATATGAAGTCGGTTTACTTTTTTTATAAATATTTATTTTTCCATTTTAATGGTTTCGTCATAATTAAATATCTAGGGTAGGTCTACGACTAAGCTTTTGTCAATTATAGAGCAGAACATTAAATATTGGTTATATTGCCAAGCCTACTAAACTAACAGACTTTCTGTTATTGCACATTGATTTAGCTCCGACATCAATAACTGTCAAATTTAATAAGCTAGATGAGTATTTCTTAACGAACGAGTTAAAAGATAGTTTTAGTAATCATAAGCAAAACTGAGAAAAAATATTTGAAATACAATGAAAACATAGGAAATATTCACTTTTAAACTTTAATAGTGGGAACAGAGTGGGGATAAATTCCGTCACTGTCTCTCCTAGCACTGTGCAATGTCATCGCGACTTTGTGACGTCACGGCTATGTAATGCTATCTCGCTCTAGCTCATCCCCGCCCTGCTTTCACTACAGAAGTTTAAAACCCAATAATTCAGTTTCTGTAAGTGAATTTCAATTTGTTTTTTCTCAATCGTGGTCAAAATGTTTGATTATTTTAATACGTGGTATAAAATGCAGCACATTTAAGAGCAATCATCTAGCCTATTATATAGGTATTTGTGTCGTATGTATAAAGTTACTTTGGACTTGCGTTTTCATTAGTAAATGGTAGTTTACGAATATAGAGAGAGATGGAGAAGTATCGTAAAAGCCGCAACCAACCTAGCAAACGATCCATGACCACGAGTACTCCACATTGAATGTACGACTAAGAAGAAGAAGATTCTCAGTCTCCATGAGACGACCATTTGATGGCTACTTGACAATTACTTTACACAAAGGTTAAAGACAGACTTCTATATACAGCGCCATTAACACGTAGGCATTCTGTTTTATCACCTCTCCTGATATTATTTAAAATCATAAAATTATCACAGGCTGTGGACACAACTGACGATGTGGAATACTAATGGGAAATACTATTTAAATTTGCAATAGAATTAGTAATTCAAACTACAACTGATATAGCTTTCATTATAGATTTACGAATTCGTACTTTAATGATATGCAATTTCAAAATAATAGTTCCCACAGTAACGTTGTTATTAACCATTGCATAACTATTGCTAACTTTAAAATTAATAGTTAAACAATTTTTTTTATTTAAACCACACAATCGACGGTCAACAGTCATTGTAAGGCTGACTGTAGAAATTATTTGTAAAATATTGTTTTTAAGATAGTAATTTAATAGTAGGTACCTACGATGAGTTATTGGGATATACATAATATAACAACAGAATTAGCAAGTCGAACTACAAGTTATCTTATTTAAAACTGATTATTAAAAGTTTTCATAATAAGTTTATAACTTTTATCCACTAAATATTGTATACATTAAAATTATCCATTTTCTTAATAAATTTTGTTTTTAACTTTAATCGCTTTAAACGAGCGTCTTGACAGTTCGAATTTATCTGCTATAATTGTAGAATACGGTAAATCTTCTATCCATGAACGAATTCTGGTGATCAGGTCAGAAATATGAGGTAATCGCGATGCATAGCAGAGCGATCGCTTTATAGACTTCGTTGTTAGGTTAGGTTTTTTTAACAAAAACTTCTCTCAAAAATTTAATTCTATCAGTAGCAGCTAAGTCTGACTTGTTGCGAGACATTCTTAAATTTTGTTGCAGATGTCATTGTCAGGATGACATTTTGTCAGTTTGTCGCGTTTATTCATCCATTTGTAGGGAATTTATTAATTTTATAGCACAATTTAATATTTTTAAATAATACTATATTTTTTATTGGCCACGATTATTTTATAGCGTCTATAATTTGTTATGATTTTTAAAGCAGTAGTTTGATATAATTGTACTGGATTATATTCAATACAACCCGACCATACAAATTAATTCTGTTTACTACTAATTAATTTTACTGGCAACATTAAAATGTAAATTTTATTTTTTCTACTCTGGCAATTTTTTCCTCCTTCTTCTTCTCTGCAAGTGCTCCTATGAGACACTATTTTTTGTAATATAATTTTAACATCAATAACTGTTATAAAACGAAACGCATTTAATTTTATACAGATTACATTTTTTAAATTCAAATTCGTCCACTTGGTTTCATATTTTAGCATATATACACATATATGGGAATAACTCAATAGTAGTTAACTATAAATAGAAGTCAATGAATGAAATTGTTATGCTTTGTTGTTCTGTCCACCCCAAATCGGGTATGAAGTTGTAGACTGGCAAAGAGCAAAGTACTTCGATTTTTCTAAACATGTTTTTGTAGTTTCTAATTATATCTTCTGCAATGACAAATGTCTCGCGTTGTCTATTATTATAAGAGAAATATGAGTACTTACTACGACCAGAATTAAAACCTGTGTGTCTATATTTAGATAACATTTATATTTCCATTCATAGAGTTTCGAAACGAAAATAGTTAAAATATAACCTTCGCAGTTTCACCTCTGTCTGTCCGTCACGTGTCACAGTTAATTTGTTCCATCGTGACAACTATCAAGCTGATAGGCAAAGAAAAAAATCAGTAACGTAAAGCCAAAAGTTAAAGTCAAAAGGTAAAATAATGGGGTTTCGATTTCAAAATAGATAACATATTATTTGAATTATTTTTTTATTGTGTACTAGCTGAGCCGACAGACGTTGTACTGTCCGAATTCAAATAAATAATAATACTGTAAAGAAAACTTTCAGTTTTTGCCGAATTTTCCCATTTTCTGGTCAATTTTTATTGCTTTTACTTGCCTAAAAAAACTTATTCGATTATTATGAAAAAAAAATTAAAGCCGTCACGAGACGCCTGGCAGATGTTAAATATCGAAACTACTATGTATAAAATATGCATGAAAGGATGGTTTATTAAGGAAATAAATATGGCATAATCAAAAACAAAATACACAGATTTAAAAAAAAGAGTTATTCTTTTTTTAAAAAACATAGGAAACGTGTCCGAAGTGAATATGTACGCTACGCTACTCATATACGCTATAGGCTAATAGCATACGCTATAGATATACGAGTTCATTATAAGCGCATGGCGACGCGACGCCACATCACCACGCCAACAACCGGTCTGACCCGCTGCATAAGATGTTTCACATCAAAAAGTAAAGCAATTCGATTCAGCTGTTCTCAAGTGATGCTCTTACCAACGAACACCTTTTAATTTATATAGATGGATAATAATCTAGAACCATGGAGCACTAAGTGCTCTATCTCTAAAACGTAATTTTCATGAGTAGAGTTTTTCATTTCAATGTGTCAAATGTTTTAGATTTCCGCCGTAGTTTGTATTGATAGACCATACACAGATGTAGCGTGAAGATATTGTTCGTTAAATCCCACCGACATATTTGAAATCTGCGGTTTATATGCTAACTTAATCTTTGTCGGCCCAACCAAATCACTTCCGGTCCTATATTAATGGAACCACGAACCTACGACCCGCTCTAAACCTACAATTAATTGAGTCAGCGAGACTTCTTAGATATGACCTCCGTATTGCGGGTGCCAAGACTGAGTGGTTGGTTGATTAGGATTGGCACAATTTATTGCTTGGTCCGTTTAAATAGAATGGGGACTCTTTATTTGAACAGTATATTTTTGTTAGTCGGAAATAAAACTGACAGATAAACCTTATTAACATATAATGTTTTAAGACCAACCGACGATTTCCATAGAATTAAATATGTTAGATACCTCTAGGAATTGAACACCCAAAAACCTTACTTCGATTACGCTCAAAACTTCGATAAAAATAAATTTTTCTATTTAAACATTTCGTGCTGCAATCGTAAAGGGAATAGCAAAAAAAAAAACAATGACCCGCTCGAGTGTTGAACTGACTTCAAAAAAAGGAGGAGGTTTGTAGAGGAGGTGTTTGTTGTTTTTTTTTGTGTTTGTTACCTCAGGACTTCAACATTTATAAATCGATTCGAAAAAATCTTTTTTTATTTGAAATTCAGATTAGTCTCAATTAAATTTTACATATATTGGAGCTTGGACTTCGATGATACACCAAATAACGCGAACTACTTATAAGTTTCATTTAAATTGATGTTTGTCTTGTATGTCATTGCGCTACAGAAGTAGAAAAGAAGTGAATTATAGATCTCTACCCTAGATATTTATTTAGGCCAGCCATTCCCAAAGTGGGCGATAACGCCCCCTTGTGGGCGCTGCAGGCCTAAAGGGGGGCGGTAAGAGACCCAGAAAAAAATGGGGGCGTTGTGTAGAGGCCTGGGGGTGATTTGTAATTTCATTTAGCTAGGAGGCATCTTAGACAACGACTGCATGAGCTCTCGACTCAGTAGACAAAATAAGTTTGGGAACCAGTGATTTAGGCGAAGGTCACTCAAAAAGGAGAAATAAAATTAATAAAAAAATTAAACCGACTACGATACAAATACATAATTAATCGGCCTTATTGTGATTGCCTATTATTTCTCTAATAACTACCATATTAAATATAGACAAATATATCTTAAGTCGGGTATGTCCAAAGTAAAGGAAACATAATGTACTGCAGTCCTAAGCACATGCAAGCCAACAATATACACCGGCTAGGCAGTTGATAGTTCGCGGAACGAGGTTATTTCAGGGGTCTACAATATTCAGAGCGCGCTATGACAGTTGAGTAGTAATTGTCTGTATTAAGGAACGCACCTTAGCACGTAAGAGTTATTGAATAAAACTGCTGACGCACGAGTCGTGCGCGTAATGGAACCATTGCCACTGGGGCATTTAGTCTTCTTTCTTCCTGTAAAATCACACCTGAATACCAATATTCTCGATAACAGTGACAGTACAGATATGTACAGATATGGACAGATTGATATGGATTGCATGTTACAATTTAGATTTCATCTAGGTAACAAAAATATGAACTCCAGTGCATACAATATATTGACATCAGAGGGTATAGCTGGGTTGTAATTCTATCGCTATCAGGGACTGTTTTCTATCAAGCTGAAAAGTTCGATTCTGAGCGGAATTCAACAATTCAGACCCGGTAAACTTACAAGGGCAGTTAGGTGTTGAGTGTTGATGTAAATGGTGTACAAATGCTTTGGAAGTTGCTGTCCAATTCTTATTCATGTTCTCATGCTTACAATAATAGCGTCACGATATGAGCGAATCGCTCGTTCATTGTACTACCACGCATCATCTTACTTGATCCCTGCCTTTAGACTACAAGAACACTGCCTTCTGACTTTTCAAATACTGCCTCTATTTAGCGCCCTGGCTTCAATTGCATTGCATGGCTTTATGCATTAAGGAGCCTACTTTGTATATTCAGGACCTTCCTAGTGAAAAATTTGTTATAGTCTCGCTTGCCTCTTGTTCGATTTCTTTCAAATCAAACCTCACGGGAAATCCAACCACGCAGAACGAATAGACAATGTCTGAGGCTTCTCCCATTTTTTTTTGTTGCCCTTAGTCAATTGTTGCAGTAAAATTAGCATTGAACTGACTCGAGCTCGACCGTTATCAATATTCTGTTACGTTGATTTTTCTATGTAAGTATATGGGGTTATTTATATTATAGAAATATATAATTATATTAATAAGTTAAAAAGTAAGAAATCACTAAGAGTTATTATTGAACTCTGCCACCGTGTACCCCGCTAGAAGATTTAAAAACAACAGAGATGGCGCAATGTGTGAGTCACTGCGACCGCGTCCAAGCTCTGTAGCTCGCGCCCGAGAATAAGTGATTCCTTCCTGTCGTAATAGGCGACTAAAGAGACTCTGCTCTGGCTCTGCTACTGCCAAGAGAAGTGAAATGTGTTTCATCACTGTAAGAGATACTTCCGTGCATTCCATATTAGATTCTAAAGTCTCCCTAAAATGCGCCGAGGATAATCACCGCATGAGTTGTGGTGGCTAAAAGCCCGACACAGCCAATTACGTCCAGAGGGCTGGGTACCTGCATTCAGTTTTGTTCTACGTTACCAAAGAAGGGGCACCTATCGGCAAGGGCCATTGCCCTGGAGCCGTTTCTCCGTTCCCGTGAGCGGTCGAGATAACAGTCTAAGTGAAAGTTGCTTTTTTGGAAATGAACATGTACGATATCGTACTCTGTACTAACTTTTAACAACAATAAAACATTCAACGATAATATCATATATAGAAATACCCTGCATCTAGCTGATAGTCCTATTATTTCACATACTGACGTAAAGATAAACAGACGGACCTTCATTCAAAATCAGAATATTAATCACGGTCCGACATCTGTACTAAACCATTTGCATTTTGTTTACGTAGTGCAGGCCACTTATCACGACATTCTGTATTGAATGACGTCATTTGGCAGGCTATTGTCGCTGCCGGTGTTCCAGCAGTCTTAGAGCCTGTTGGTATTGTGCATGACGACGGCAGGAGACTTGGTAGAAATGGTTTGACGCTCATTTTGTGAAAATTTGGAAGACCTATTACGCCCCATGCGTCGATACACTTGCTTTTTCTCATGTCACGGCGACTTCTAAGTCAGCAAATGCTGCGGCCAACACATCCGAGAACTCAAAGCGGCGTAAGTACGCGATTCTCTCCGAAAGTTTCATATTTACGTCCTTTGCTGTCGAAACTTTGGGACCTTGGGGCCCCGAAACCTATAGACGGGTTGCTGAAATTTATAAGCGACTTGTCGAAGCTTTAGAACATTGTCGCACCGTCAGCTTCTTCCGCCAGCAAATTAGCTTGGCTATTCAAAGAAGTAAATTATTCCTGCCAGTCTCCTAGCGACTAAGCGTCAACGACTTTTTGAACAGTGACTTCGAGGAAGTATGTTATTTAAGATTATACTTAGTTTTAAGTTCGTAAATGTGTAAAGTTGACTTAGGAGCCCTATTTATTAATCCGATAAATAAACACTATTTTATTTTTACTCGAAGTAGCGACACCACCGCACCGCAACTCACATCCACTATCGTCCACACTATTCGTTATGTCCATGGAATTTTGGATTTTGTGACGACTTTATTGCACAGATGTAAATAATTGAATATTGAAATCTTTTTCAAAAACATGGTTTATTACTTTCTATATGTATTACAGAAATTCTCTCCACATCTAGCCAGGCTTATTTGTCATGAATGGAGTAATTCGTTCGTTCATTTTTCTCTGCAGCGATTTCTTTCAATTATGTGACGACTTCAGTGTTTTATTGTGTTTAAGTATTAAAAAAATCAGGGTTTAATTTTATTTTTTACAGGTAAATCTGATTGCGCTTTGCTATCTGTAAGCCCAATGACGTTTCAGTACGACCTTGTTGTTTTTAATTCTCTGTTTATACTGAATAAGAAATTTTGTTGTGTATATGAAAAACAACATTCTTTATATCGTTAATGTTGCCGATTTAATATTATAGGTTATCTGACTTTCCGATAAAAATATGAGTACAATAACAGCAGAGCGTAAAGCAGTACTCAAAGGGATCGCGAACTCTTATCACTTACTCCATTTTCTCATTACGGTGAAGGAAGAAAGTTAAATATTAACTCGAATTCAATAAGAAGAAAGTTTTCTCCCTTTTTCCTCCGTTTTTAATTTCATTTGCCATCTATATACGTATACTTTAAATATACGTATTTGCTAAAATAGAATTAATTCGTCTCATACGTAATTAGTTTTTTTATGAAAAATCTTTACAAATCAACTAATCCTTACAACACTTTATAAACTGAAAGAAAAAATTTTAAGTTGGTTTCGCAATACGTTCGACTTTTTTCTACTGAAAGCTACGTTATGTTGATGGATAGGCATAATATAATGTTATTTGTTCGAATTAACGGATTTCTATGCAAATTGTGTTGTACTCGTATGAGTTGCTTAATACGTTAATTATAACGGTATATTATTTTATCAAAATTAAATAAAATCGGATATAATGATCTATAAAATTTAAATCCTTAAAATGTAAATGTTGAACCGAAAAAGATCGGTCTCGCCTCCTGGCTGTTTCTGAAAAGGAGTCAGGACACTGGTTGAAACTAATACCTTCAAAAACTTAGGAACCATAATTGACAATATCACACTTTCTCTCATAGTATCCCTTCATCTGGGGGCCAGGGCTAACTTTCCTAACCGTCGCTGTGGTGATTTCGTCGATGTACTAGGTCACCACGGTTTATCCTGTTTACATAGTGCGGGCCGCATGTCACGGCATGCTGCCTTGAATGACGTCGTTCGGCGGGCCCTTGTCGCCACTGGCGTTACTGCAGTCTTAGAGCCTGTAGGTATTGCGTGCAGCAACGGCGGGAGACCGGATGGTCATTCCTTGGAAACTTCGACGATCGCTGGTGTGGGACGCCACTTGTGTAGATACACTTGCTGTTTCTCATGTACCGGCGACTTCCGGCGAAATCAGCAGGTGCCGCGGCCAGCACTGCCGAGAACTTGAAGCGGCGTAAGTATGCGACTCTCTCTGAGAGTTTCATATTTACGCCCTTTGCAATCGAAACTTCTAGTCCCTGGGGCTCCGTAGGGCATCAACTGGTTTCTGAGATTTGTAAGAGACTAGTCAAGGCTTCGGAAGACCACCGGGCTAGCAGCTTCTTCCGCCAACGAATCAGTTTGGCTATGCAAAGAGGCAATACTGCCAGTCTGCCAGTCTATTATTTAAGTTTATGTGTAGTTTTAAGTTTGTAAATAATAACGTATGTATGTACTTTTTTGTTATTAATAATAATCCTTAAAATACTCGAGGGCGTTAAATAAGTAAAATTGATAGTAGTTTTTATATTATTACATACCATTACTTTAAAATTAAATATTACGAACTGCGTCGTTACATTAAATGTAAGTAAGTACATGAGAAAAAAATTAAACCATCTTCAAAAAATACACTGAAATGTATAAAATAACTAACCTTTACTAATCAAAACTCAAGTACAATTAAAATAACTTTATAAATACGATACTAATACTATATAATTAAATTTGTCAGTTACTGAAGTTGGTGCCAAGCCCACCAAACTAATAGACTTTATGTTGTTGCACATTGATTTGGCATCGACTTCAATAACTGTCAAATTTAATTATATAGGTATGTGTATCGTATTTATAAAGTTATTTTAATTGTACTTGGGTTTTGATTAGTAAAGGTTAGTTATTTTATACTTTTCAGTGCTTTCTTGAAGGCAGTTTAATTTTTTTTAATAAAAATTTCTCCCTTTTGAGTGATCTTGACCTAAATAAATATCTAGGGCAGGTCTGCAATTAACTTCATTCTAATTCCGGAGCGCAACGATATACAAGAGAATCGTCAATATAAATAAAGGTTATAACCAGGTCATGTTATCTAGTGTATCTTCGAAGTCCAAGTTCCAATATCAGTAAAATTTAAATGGCACCCCCTCTAAAGTATTACCTACCAAAAAAAAAAAGAATTTCCAAAATCAGTTTATAAATGACGAAGTCATGAGATAACAAACATACAAAAAAAAAACAGACGAATTGAGATTGAGAGACGAATATTTTTTTGAAGTCGGTTAAAAATACACGAGAGTGTTAATAAAACTAATAGAAGCCAAAACATGACACGTCGACGAATAAAAAGATAATAAGACTTTTTCGATTATGGGAACGTAAATAATATATAATAATAATGCGATATAGGTCCCTAAGCATATTTTACCGGATCTATCAGGGGAATGTTCTAAGGAATTGTTCGGAGTACTACCTGCTGCTGAATTCCATTACTGTACGTCACGCAATCGACTGTCCCTCCATCCTCAATACGTTGATGGATGGCGGTATACAACATTGCGCTTTTTGCGACATTTTCTACCATGTACGGCAATTTTGTGGAACCAACTTATAGCGGCGGTATTCCCGGACCGTTACGACTTAGAAACCTTCAAGAAACGGGCCCACTGTTTCCTTAAAGGCCGGCAACGCACCCGTGATTCCCTGGATGTTGCGGGTGTCCATGGGCGGCGGTGATCACTTTCCATCCGGTGACTCGCTTGCTCGTTTGCTCCCTCCGATTTCAAAAAAAAGGTATGAGGTCATCCGATAACATAAAAACAAGTCTTTTAACTATAATGGGCGTAGGTTTGATCCAATTTTGTTTGATGGAAAGCAATGACATGGCCGAATTTTAATCATTTGTTAAGAGAAGAAAAGAAAATATCTTTTCAGTATACATTTGTATTATAATATGGTTTTGTTTTATAGAAATTTCTTTTATAAAACAAAATTATATTATTATATAAACGAAATTAATATAATTAATAAGTTTTAACTCATGGTACTCTGGCGGTGTTTACATCATTGTTATCTATAAATATTCTATCTCATATTGTAGATTAAATGCTCTGGTTGTATGAGTGAACAAACATCAACTGTTTCATTTTAATAAGTCTACGAACACAATAAATATACGTAGAGAAACATATGTTTACGTTTCGAACTCTAACTCTACATACTCATATGTGGACGTCCAAGCAAAAAGGATACAGTAGTGGGGGTATTGAGTTAAGACTAGACTCGGAATTTAGAATAGTCAATTGATAATAAGGATTAAAAACATATTTGGAAACTGGCATATTTTTTTTTATCAGACATTTAAAGTTGAAACTCTGAAAAAGCTTGTTTTGAGATTTTTAAAGAAAAGAAAGCATTTTTAAAGTTTGATTCATAAAATATTTTTTATGAATCAAACTACTACTTGTTTAAATGTCCTGAGGATGCTTCGTTGAGAAGCGAAACACGTGTCGATTGGTGGGTTTTGGAGTTTTGAGCGGAAATAGCTAAAGATTGAATAAATTACATGAAATAGATTTCTGCAAGGTAGCACCTGAGTCTATACGGTACACCTAGAATTCAAAAAAATTTAGAGAATGAAATGTTAACTGAATTTTGCAGGAGAGACATAATGAAAATTGAAATATTAAATTAATAATAAAACACTGTATGCAACAAATACTCTCACTGGACGAATTATTTTTCTTCTTCCAAAGAGGAAATAAGTATTTGGAAACATGAACAGAATCTAACAATACGTTCAATGAAACGAAATGAACACACGCGGTCATTTCGTTCAACGAGTTGATATGTTGACGTTGTAAAGTAATTGAAAAAATTACTTGTTTTCAACTAGTTGACGATTGAAAACAATTGCGTTTCCTTAAAAGTAATAAAATAGCAAATTGAAGCAACTAGCCATGCATGTTGTATTTCACGCAAAAATGAGGTGTCGTGTTTCCAGACTTGTACAGACACAATGCATATACTTTCGGGGATTTGGTTCTGAAATAAATTTCGTTACTTGCACGATTCAATTTGCAGAATATTTTTTATCACAGGATCAGTAACGAAAGTATACGGTGTAAGGCAGCAGGCAGAGAAAATATAACTTTCCTGGAAGTCGATAAAATGTTACCTGACTGAGTTTATTATCGACACTTCTTAGTGCCCGTTTTCCTTTCAAACTGATAATACTCGTAGATATTACATTCAAACATATCTTGTTTTACTGGAATTAATCGATTTGTCCGAAATTCCGTTTACAACAGGTGTCCCAAAATTCACGCAAGAAGTAATTTTGATGGAAAATACAAGTTTTTAATAAAATTGTAATTTTTTCAATTGTTTCATAAAGTACACTATATAGAGTTATGGTATGGTATGGAGTAACACATCGGGTTTCCACGCCTTTGTTAACATACGCACTTTTCGTTGATACAGCACTCAATTTCCTCCTTCGAGATTAGGGTGAACTGGTTGGCATAAACCTTAGACTTCAAAAAATTCCAGAGAAAAGCCTAAAGGCTCTCCCTGAATTATTCAAATAATTCTTCACAGATGATGGTGAGACCAAATTTTCCGACTATACTTTATGCCAAAATTGCGAACAGTTGATGGCAAAGCTTTAATATTTTTAAAATATTGTTCAAGAATGAAAATGCACCGCCCTTTCTTATAGCGTTCCATTTTTAATAGCCCTGAACAGTCAGCTGTCACGCTGTCTTTTTTTTTGTTGGCAACACTTTGCCGTAACAAGGGCGCAAAATTCAAATCTTTCATGAATTTTGGGACACCTTATATGTCTTAATTGCAGTCATTCAATAATAACAAGAAGACTCAAGTACAAAATCTTCCTTGACGTTGCCAGTGTTGTTGCGTATCAGTCATATAAACGTCTATACAACCCGAAAAGTGCCTATAAATAAAATAATACTTCAGTCGAATTGTGGTCGTATTATAGTCACGGTTACATATTTCTGTCACATAGTGGTCATTTTATGGTCGCGATTACAAAACACTGTATAATAATTAAAACTTCTAAGATCATATGAAACCGATACAAATATATGTATACTCGTATAAATTATGGTTCCGTAGATAAAAGGAAAAATGAATCTCTTATGACATACGTTTACTGGCTGAAGGAAAATATTGTATTTTAATAAACCTTTTGTAAAATGAAGTTGAAAAAATGATACCTGACTGAGTTTCTTGTAGGTTCTTCTCAGTGTCCAGGTTTTCTATTTGAACCGAACTAAAGTAGATTTGACGTTCAAAAATACCTTGTAATTGGATTTACTTGAATAAATTAATTAGACTGACTTTGATTTTGACATCACTCGTAATCTGTAACTACGTCTGTCCATCTGTTACAGTTGTAACCTCATAAACTATGTAAAGTTTGGCGTAGTGATGCACGTCCATACTATTCATGCACTAGTTAGGAGATAGCGTCAAGGAATTCTTATTGCGCCCTGATACTTTGCCCGCCTGAAATAAGAAACGGTGTGAAGATATATGTATTCTTCGTTAGTCTAGGTATTACTATGTACATCTTTAAGATTAAGCTTAATTGAAGACATAAAGTTCATGTTTCAATTTCAATTCAATTTGGCAAGAAGATAAATAACATTACGGGATTATAATAATTAAACAAGAAATGTTAAAATACATGGAATACTTTTCGATATAAAATATTAACTCATTTCTTGCATTATACAAGCGACCTGGCGCGTCTTCGCTCAGATCGGAGCTATAATAATATACCTAGACAGAAACCTTCCGGAAGATATTCTCTAAATGATGGTTAAAATCGTATTAAAATCTTTAGCGTAGTTTAAAATAACTAAACGCACAAACAGACAGACAGAAATAGCGACATCGTTTTATACCATTTACAGAAGAGATGTACTCAGATGTATACTTAGTAATTACTGAATTTTCAATTACAATTTATATAAACATTATCTTATTTTTATTATTATTTTATTTTGTAACACTTATTGTGTTTGTGTGAGACTTAAAATTATTATTTATTATTTTGTGTTTGTATGAGACTTCAATAAATTTTTTTCCTTTTTTTATTTTCTTTAAACGTACTACGTACACGGATTATACACGTAGTACGTTTGTCAGAGCACATAATAAGAATGAGTGATCAGAACGATTGTCAAAGAAAATTTACAGAGCGAAAATGAATGGTAGCAGATGCCTAGGAAAAATAATCTTCACTTTAAAGATCAATTAGACAGAGTTTTTACAGACGAAAATGCGAAAAGTACTCGCATAACTTGATGAAAATAAGTGAGGAAAATAGTGAGATTTGAGGAAGCGAAATCATGTGTGGTAGAGCCATGCTGCATTGCAGCACGAATTGGACCAGCTCGCCTGGCGCAATACCACCCTCTCACAGAATATCGACGTGAAATAACAGCATCTATTGCTGTTGTGTTTCGTTCGGTAAGTGAGAATGCCGGTGGCCCATCTCTCCCCATTCGCCCTTTTCCTTAAAGGTGGGCAACACACCCGTGATTCCTCAGACGTTGCGGGTGTTCATTGGGCACGGTGATCACTTTCCATCAGGTGACTTGCTTGCTCGTGTGCCGAGTCGAGTATTGATAGTGTTTGTAGAAACGCTAGAATAACGTTAGGAATCTCTATGCCTTTGTATTCTAAATTGTAAGAGATGTTGGTGAAACGTAACAAATGTAACAGCGTTTCAAGTTCAAATCGCTCCGCTCTTATTACTTATACCATAATATTTATAAAGTGAACTCGTAGACTGTGCTCACTTATTGTGTCATAAAAGCTAACGGCAGCGTTTTCAGCATGATGTTGTTTTAAGTACGTAATTGTTACCGTGTTAGGCGGATATTACTGTGCAATATAGGTCTGGATCTTAGTGCTGAGTGAGGTTTACAACCATGATTTAAACGGTAGATTTTACCAACATATTATATATGCAGAGCGCATATTTGATTATTTTTAACTAATTATAGATTTTTAACTGTTTATGGATTTATCTTCATGATTTTAAACCTAAAAATCGTTGCTAGTTTCGACAATTGATCATAGTTACTTTTTTAATTAATTTTTGAAAGGTAAGTATTAAATTTTTGGCATTTAAAATTTTTAAAAACGACTTCTGGCGATTAGGTTAAAAGTCTAAGGCAACTAGAGTGTTAGATTTCTTTTAACTACTCAAACGTCTTCTATGAATAAGTGAATTCTGGCATGAACACTTCAGTAAGACACCTCATTAAATATCAAAACATGTAAATCATAGAGCACTGTTTCAAATCTCGTTCGAATTTGAAGTCGCCGATAATCTGTAACAAAATAAAAAATTAAGTGATCGGTAGAAGAAAACGTGTAACCGAATGATTCTGAAGGTTTGTCAACCGAAGTAGCAACGAGCAGGCTACAAAGCACAATAACACTGGGGAATTAAGGTTCTCTCGTGGCGATAACGAACTGGCAGAACGGAAAGCCTTCTCAGGACAGTCTCGCAAGAGAACAAATGATCTAATCAAAGTTGTGTGAAATCGATGCGTTCAAATGGTACAGGTCTACGAGCTCTAAAAACATTGAAGACACAATATTATGTCGTGCGAGTCTTGGATTCAGTAGCAGACGTCTTCTGACTGAGAAGATATTCTGTGAATACTTCACCGTACCGTCTATCCGGCACCGGATGCATCTTCACTGACTGTCCACAAAGTCCATTGCTTTCAGTGATCTATTCCGAAGGCCTGATATATAATCACTCGTCTAATTGTCCAGCCCCTTTATACTGGAGCGAGAACTTGATTATTTTGTGTAAAAATAAATAAAATGTGGAGCGTAGCTATCAAGGACCTTATCGAGTTCAACCGCTGAGGAGTGAAAAGAGACAGAAATATTTCAAGTGGTTACCATTATAATAAATTTGTTATACTATTATTTTTTATGTTTGAAACACCGCAGAATTCAAAACGGGCCAAGTGCGAGTCCGACCACTTACAGTTAAGAGCTCCGTTCTCGCATATCTCGGAGAAGTATCTGGACAATGATGAGATTTGAGGAGGCGAAAGAAGTACGTAAGGACCGCGATATTTAGTGCTTTATCCTCTCTGACTATCCGTTGTATATTTTTTCATGGAACATGGAACCCAAAGTTAATGCATGTCCGACAAAGCCTTAGCCGACTTCTGTAATTTTATTTTAATGCATGGTCTTGATTACATTTCCATTAAAATACGTAATAATTGTATTTGTCACATAAATGTTTTTTGTGTCCTTTAGTCTCTGTTCAAGCATCACCTAACGAGTTAATTATAACAACAATGGCTGTATCCACGCAGCCGCAGCTCGTGAATGAAAAAGAAAACGAAATGTCATTATACGTGAAACCCATTGTGAAGGTGCCATAGCCACCATGGCAATTATTTTAAGCTACAACAGAATCAAAAGGGTGGCGATTACCGTCAGGCATCATAATATATATAATGTATGGCAATAGTATCAACCAGTATAATTATCTATACATAAATACGTGAACAGACTTTTTATCCCTTTTAAGCATATTGCGCACACGAGTATGAGATTTAGCATAGTTAAACTTTATATTGCGAAGGAGTACAGAAAGCCAAAATTTATGTATAATATGTGATACGAATACATTAAATTAAATAAAACATTCAATGTTTACGCCCAATGTAAACATTGTTACCAATGTTGTCAATGTAAACATCAATGTTGCGTTCAATACAGAGTAAAATAAGCAATGACGAGACAAGGTTGCACGACAGTGTAATTGTAAAAATGAAGAAAGGAATGCTTAGATGGTTCGGGCACATAGAAAGAATGAGGGATGAAAGACTGACGAAAAAATCTACAGAACGAAAGTAAGTGAGTAAAAGAAGCCAAGGAAGACCAAGGGTGATATGAAGATCAAATAGCCAGAGTGTTAGCTGATTGAAAAGTCAAAAGTACTCGCATATCTAGGCGAAAATATGTCAGGAGAATGATGAGATTTGAAGAAGCGAAATAAGTATGTAAGGACTGGCTTGGCTCGCTGTCCTTTTTGACTACCCCGTCAGGGATACAGCGTGAAGATATGTATGTTCATACTGCCAATGTCAAACACAATGATTACACCTACTCTCAATATGGAACACATAATGATTGTGGTCAAACAGTCGCACAAAGTAGAGATTATCACCAAAGAATTTTAAAATGTTGTCAACAAAGCCAGATTTACTGACAAACAGACTAAACGAGTTTCAAGCTGTGAGTTTTTAGTAAATTGTGAGCGGTGAACTGTTTCGTGTCCGTGGATTGTATTTCATGAGAAAAAAGCGTTTTTTTATATTTGCCATCGAATTTCGAGCGCAAAAATTACATCGATTATGTAACCCCAAACAAAGCACTAAAAGAAGAACTAGAATCCTGGGGTATCGCCCTGTAATGTCCATTTGAAGAGATGAACAATCTACCAATGTATGGACCGCAAAGTTTCAATCTTCATCCTTTCATCCTACCCTAATAGATATACAGCGTGAAGACACGTACCTGCGTACGTATTACGTAATATTTTTAAATGAAAATTATCGTATTACATCGTGAAGTAATCTTTTACGAGCACCTAAAATGGATTTGAAAATTAAATTTACTTACATGTTCTCAAAAGGTTCATTTGAATAAAATGTTATAATAATAACATTTGGTATTTAGCTGGATTATATCCGATTGCTCTTAAAAGCATCTATTTTTGTTTCAGAAGCCGATTACACACTGGACGACTCATTTTGGAATGAAGAAAGCCCAGTTGGTGAGTTTAAACGTTTTCATTTATTATACGTATTCTCTACAAGCACATTATGTCAAATTCTGATTAAATATTACTTAATACCAGCGGCAGAGGATACGCAGTGATTCAGGGTTCCGAAGAAAGTTCGAACAAAGTAATACTATAACATGTATGCTACATAGTAAACGGGAGTAATTTATGAAATTTATTTATTGACAATAATAATAATATTCCAGAGTCCAAACAATTGCACAGATTGTGTGAGCAGCACACTCAGACCCAGACTCTTAAGGTGGCTTGCACCAACTGACATCTCGCTTACACCAATTATTAAATAGTTGGTGCAAGTGAGATGTCAGTTCCTTAAATCAAGTGTAAATAGTTTGTGCGAGCGACCCTAAGCCAATTTAGAAAAGCTTGTTCACTAAATTGACCTGATAGTGGATCGGATCTGGGCCTCCGGCTTTTGAAAGCTATTCGTTTTTCTAGGACGTTGACATGGATGGAATCGTAGGATATATTGAGATATAATTAAAAGACCTAGTCACGTCCATGAAAGAAGATTGTGAAGTAAAAGGATTGAAAATGAATGTGAACAAAACTAAGGTTCTGGTGTTTAAAAGAGAAGCGGTACAAACGAAATGTGTGATTTGTGTAAATGGAAAATGTCTAGAACAAGTGAATGAAATTGTGTATCTGGGGTGTGCGTTTTCGAGGGATGGAAGATGTGAGTTGGATGTGGAGAGACGGGTAGCAGCTGGCAATAAAGTGAACGGTACTCTGTCTGCATTAGTGG
The DNA here is from genome assembly GCA_907165235.1 of Zeuzera pyrina. Classification (NCBI taxonomy): domain Eukaryota; kingdom Metazoa; phylum Arthropoda; class Insecta; order Lepidoptera; family Cossidae; genus Zeuzera; species Zeuzera pyrina. The sequence goes on along the minus strand of OU015620.1, from coordinate 26,221,074 downwards.
GTAGTGTGAATATATCTAGTACTGCTAAAATGGCCATCCACAATGCGGTGTTGGTGCCAACTTTATTGTACGGTAGTGAGGCCTGGATATGTCCGAAATCGAGTAAAATTATGATAAATGTTGTGAAAATGCGGAAATGTGTATATCCTGAGGATGCTTCGTTGAGAGGCGAAACACGTGTCGATTTTTGATTTTTAGAGTTTGAGCGGAAGATAGCTAAAGATTTTAGGAATTTATCACATGCGATGGATTTCCGCAAAGTAACACCTGAATCTATACAATATATTAAGATTTTGTTTAACAGTAATAAAAATTATTTGAAATAAGAATAGTGATTGACAAAAAAATGATTTTATTGTAAAAAGCGTGATGTGCATGATATCAATTCTTAAAAATATTTTATTGGTAGCTATTGATAAAAGTGGAGTTATTAAAAAAATATAGTAAAAAGCATACAAAAAAAGTGTGATAACACTGAAGAGATAATGATATGAAGCACATATGAAGAACCCGATAAGTACTAGCAATTTATATTCATCTGGGCTCGGAGTACATTATAGTAAAGGAGGCCACGATACTAAATAGGGATTTAGTCGAATGTCGCATTGTGGAGAATCAAAGCCTGTTTCGAATCGTAAATCCGTAACTATTTCATTTCTAATAGACTAGTTAGACTTTTCAAATTTGACGAATTACGATTAACGAAGGTATCGGTGAACATTCATAAAAAAAACATACGTAGACGAGTACATTGTTATTTATATAGAAAGCGCGCATTAGTACTTTATGCCGCCTATATAATAACGTGTTTCGATTAATTAGTTTTTTTCGATAAAAAGATTGACACGTACGAAAACAAGTGTCAAGTCTTAATTACTATCAAGCTAAACAATTCTTTTATCGAACTAAACTAATTAATCGAAACACGTTACAGGCGAACATAGAACCTCCTCCTTTTTCTGAAGACGTTTAAAAACGACGTTTTAACAGAATAGTGTACGATTATAAGTTTCTGATGAGTAGAATAAGCACACGTAGTGTATTAGTTGAACTCCGGGTTCTAAAATGAGTTCCTTTACTTTCAAAAGATATAGAGTATCTTCGTCAATTTCCTTCACAATTTTGATATACGGTTTTCTAATACTAAGTATAAAGTAGAGTATGAAATATTGACGACCTTCGTGGCGCAACGGCTAAGCGCGTTGGAAAGTAAACGGGGGTTGCGGATTCGATTCCCGCCCTGAGTCTGTATGTTTATGTATAATATGTATTTATTTACAAAAGAAAAGTAGTATATCAGTTGTCTAGTACCCATAACACAAACTGTGTTATGGGTACTAACTGATATACGCTGTGTGTAATGTCTGAGTATATTGTTATATTATTATTATTATATATCGTCGTTTTTTATAATCTTTATTACGGGCAACGAATTCGCAACTCAAATTCGTTGATTACGGGATTTTTGCGCAACTTCCGAATGCTGGCCAATAGGAAGCACTGCTATTTGCTTAATGATATGAATGTGCTGTCTCCGTGAATTAATTTTTTTTGAATTGAAGATGGCATACAGTACCAATCATATTTACTCACTTACATTCAAGCACTTTCCAAAGTGGAACTGCCAAATTCTTGATCATCTGTCATAATACTTGAAGATAAAGCTTGCAGAATTATGTAAAATCGTTTAATCAACAGGAGTGAATGTAGATTCACTCACATTGTAAATGTGATCAAATCCACTGTAATTAACATAGTATTTTTTTATTTTTTGCTTGATATTGAAGAGTCGTTATTAGACATCAAAAGAAGACGAACGAAAAAGCTATGTAGATCGTATTGCGAGATCGGTAAAGATACGGAATATCTAAATCCAACCAATTATTATTTTCTCTTGAAAATAAATGTTTTTTGCGTGATGTTTCTGACTATCGCTCATTAAACGAAAGAATAATAAGCCTCTGAATATCACTGATGACGAAACATACTAAAGACTATTACAACATGTAAAATTACTACGTATTATAAACACTCCTATGTTTTCTTCAGAAAGTTGATAATTTTCTTCTAAAAATGTCGACAGCCCGTCAACAGTTTTTCCTTCATCAATATATAAAACTATTAATTCACGTTTAGAAAACATCATTGTTTAGAACAGTTAAAATCAGACATTTTCAAAAGTTGGAAACGTTACGCAAATACAAACAATTTAAAAGTTTAATTACCACTGTAAATTTTTCATATTGGAATAAATTTATCACAACTCTTTACATATTATTTAAAAAATAAGGGTAATGTGCATTACGTTAGAGAACAATTCACACGCAAAATGAGTGCAAAAATAATTGCTAAATGATACAAAAATGTATCACAAACTACTTATAGGAATGGTCTAGTTTGAAATCGCAACAGATAGCTTTCTTTCAGACTCTTGTCATACTTTTCCAAAAAACTTCGGAAATATCAGATATTCGCATCTATTTTTTTTAAATGTTTTTAAGATATACCTAAGCTACACATTAGCGTTAAATTTAAATCATGGGAAAACGTGAGTAACTGTTAAAAGTCTCGATGAACTGAAAAAATTGACATTTATTCTTTATTTTTATTATTCAAATATTTACACATACGTAACCAAATAAGGTCAAAAACTAGAAAATCGTGGAATCTATATAAGCTATTCATTCATAAAATGAGCTATTCAGAAATGTATAACACAGTATACTTATTTATAAAATTTAACAAAAATTAACTTTGAAATTGATGAATTAAAAGTCCTGACTTAGCCACAGACCTGTAAGATAATAAACATCTGTCATTAAAAAAACATACATTCATAATGTGAAATAACTACGCTGTTACTTCGTTTGACGTAATATTGGGTCCTTACATATGAAATTGGCGTTTTGTACGGGAGGAATATAAAGTCAATTTTTTTTTTGTACAATATATTTAATTAATCAAAGTATGCACCGTTGTTATCTATGCACTTTTGCCATCTCATAGGTAGTTCATTGATCCCTTTACTAAAAAAACCATGGGGGCGAGAATCAGTAAACTCTTTGAAGGCGGTTTGGACTGCCGCATCGGAGTTGATTTTTTTTCCTTGTAAGAAGTTGTCCAAATTCCGGAGAAAATGGTAATCTGTTGGAGCAAGGTCCGGGGAGTACGGTGGATGTCGCAGACATTCCAATTGTAGCTCATCTAACTTAGTGGTTGTTTGTTGTGCAGTGTGTGGTCTTGCGTTGTCGTGAAGCAGCAGTGGCCTAAAGCGATTGACCAATCTCGGTTGTTTAGCAGCTAGTTCTTCCTTCATGGTTTGCAGTTGCTGACAATAGATATCTGCCGTAATCGTTTGGCCAGATTTTAGAAAGCTGTAGTGAACGACACCGGCGCTAGTCCACCAAACACTCACAAGTAACTTTTTCTGAGTCAATTTTCGTTTAGGGCAGGATTTGGCTGGGTCTCCAGGGTTCAGCCATTGCGACGAGCGCTTCCGATTATCGTACAGTATCCACTTTTCATCACAAGTAATGATTCGATTTAAAATTCCTTCATTATTGTGTCGGTTGAGCAAAGTAACACAGCAGTCGACGCGTGTTTGCAACTTCGATTCACTCAATTCATGAGGTACCCATCGTTCAAGTTTTTTTACTTTCCCAATTTGCTTCAAGTGGATTAATACAGTTTTGTCACTTACCCCGAAGCCTGCAGCTATCTCTGAAGTGCTTTGTGATGGATCCGCTTCCACAATAGCCTTTACTTCTTCATTTTCTACTTTGGTCTCCGGCCGTCCATGGAGTTGGTTCTGAAGGTCGAAATTTCCAGAACGAAAACGTTGAAACCAAAAACGTACCGTGCTTTCTTTTGCGATACCAGCGCCGTACACATCATTAATCCTTCGAGCTGTTTCTGCAGCACTGGTGCCACGGTAGAACTCGTTCTGGTAAATACACCGATATTTCATGTTTTCCATTGTGCGGTAATAAGCGACGCCAAAGAAAAAATAATGAGGAAAAAAACAAATGAATGACTGTTTTCAAAACTCAAATGTACCAGCTAAATGAATTTATAAATTTGAATTTGGAATTCTTAACCAAAGAGGAGATATTTCAGATCAAAGTGGTCAGTACGACAAAACGCTAATTTCATATGTAAGGACCCAATATTTTGACGTTGGCTTTAAAATTATTAAATACAATTTTTTTAATTAAATCTATTCACTGGTGTGAGAAGTGTCTACAGGCTTTTAAAATTATAAAAAACAGTCACATGGAAATACTCGAGCGCGCCAGATATCAATAGTGTATATGCCCCACGTGTGTCCGGTGACGGTACGTTACGGTTTGCATGGCGGAGGTGGCCGTACGGAAGGGTACAAAATGGAAAAGAAAATTACTCGAGCGCGTCAGATATTCAGAGGGGAACTGAGTGAACCCGAACGAAGCTCCCAATCAAAAGACTGATGACTCGGATGTGACGCAAGCTCGTGGCGTCTTTTTGAAAAAGCAAAAAAGTCGTCATTTTGAAATACTTGAACGCGTCAGATTTTCATACAACGGGTCAGCTTGATGTCCTGGTCATGCTGATCCATAATCTGACAATTATTTGGAGGAATTTCTTAATCCGACGATTTGAAAAAAAAAAAATTGTTTAAATCGTTTTCACCAATTTCTAGTACTGCACGTCTCGCTAATTATAATCGATATTGATAGAGTTGAATCTTAGGCGGTACGTCTTTATTTTGTTCTTTGTGTTGGTTAAGCTGATTGTTTTATTGTTTTAAACTTTCAAAACAATCTTGAATTAGGAATCGAAGTATAGTGTGACGACGGCGCGAGAGAGTGACAGATAGAGAAACAGTGAAAGGGAGAGAGAGGCGCGGAGTGGAGAATACATGCTTAGCTGCAGCTAAAAGCGCTAAATTTTATCGACGATTTTAGTTACTTCAGCTTATCGAAAACGGTAGATTATTTTTCCCCGTTATCCTTAAATTATTGTCTTTAAAATAAATAAATATTCGAGCGCACTCGAGAATGTTGAGGTGACTTTTTTTGCAAGTTTGTGACCCTCCCACTCTCTTATGTCACGCTCAAGTCGTCAGATTATTGAAACGCCCACTTTTTAGCACGTAATCATCCTTAATCTGACGCGCTCGAGTTTTTCCGCCTATCCTGATCGGCTGCCCTACACGTGCGGCCCTACTATATAGAAAGTTTGGATATGGTGGAAGCACTCAATACGGTGCAAGGTATCCCCCATATCTTAATCTGTCGCGCTTAAATAATCCCAAAATCCCTTATTAAGGTCCCCTATTATTATGATGTACTGTTAAGAACCAAAAATAACTAGGTATTTCAATTTAATTTATTCTGGCATTTTTTTCATGGTAATTACAGTTCTCCTATATCGTGCTTTTCCTGCTAATAACTCTGTAACGTGACAGTTTAGGACATAATGAGCAATTTTAGTAATCTTTTGTTCGCATGAATGTGCCGAATCGATACAATAAATTATTAATATGTTAGATCATTCGCCGTCACTATCGAAAAAAGTGTATATGGCCGCTGATGAGTATGCCAAATACTTCAATCCCCTTTCAATACAGTCACAAATCACGTACAGTTTATTCTAAAATATAATTATTATGTCACATAGTCAAAAAATTCTTTTAAAAGTGTAAATGACTCGCATAAGGATCTCAGAATGGGAGGACGTTCTCCCCATATATTATAATGACGTCGGAAGAAGAAGTAATAACCATTGCCGCTACCAGACATTACTGATATGAATGAGTATTTTTATTACGACCTTGGCTGCCAGTACCCCAGGTTTTGTGATGTATCATTATGCCTTTTATCTCGACTCTTTGAAGTAAAAAGAAATAACTGAGCAATATTAATAACGCAGTTATATTTTTAGGGTACCGTATCACAAAAGGGAAAACAGAACCCTTATACACTGGAATCTCTTCATTCTCTGTCCGTGTGTCTGTCTGTCTGACCATCCCAAGAATGGTAGAGGTATCAAGTTGAAATTTACATCAAACATTGAGATTTTTGGTCTCTTAGAAATGTAAAAAATTCAAGCGTTTAAGTCAACGCAATCAAAAGATACGGTCATTTATGTGTTAAAACAACAATCTAGAGTACCTTCCGTTGGCATAGAATCATGACATTTGGCAAGAAGCAAAGTCTCACAGCACACCAAATGAGAAAAATACAAAATTGCGAATTTGTAATTATATCAGGCTTTTTTGCTATTATATACATATGCATTTGGAGAGCATGGGAGACCGTATCTTTCAAGTTTAAACCGCGAAGTTATGTTTTTGAGTCGGACTTGTATTTTTTACTTCCTGTTATATCTTTCTCTTTTGTAGAGATTGTACTATAGAGGTAGAGTACAAATTTTAATCGCCTTTCGTTTTACAAAAAAGTCTTAGTTTTTCATGTAGGTACATACACATTACATACATACATATTTTCATATATTTCATGTAGGTAAAATAAAAAAATTAACACTGCAAATTGAAACATTTTTCAATTAGTCACATGACAAGATCAACATTTGACAGGTAATAATTAATAACTCAATGCTACAGGAAATACCAAGAGTAATAATGTATACTCAACGTCGCCTACTACAAAAGCGAAGCATTCTAATTAAGCCGATCCATCTGCAAACCCGAGTTGTATTTACTTAAATAAGTCGATCGGCTGCCAATTCACTAGAAATAGCGCAGTATAAAATAATATAACCATACTTGCGGCGCTGCTTTATTACAAAATAGAGTTGATAGAATGGCTTATTTGACATTAATAAGTGTCGATGGGCCAATTTACTACGTTTGAGTCACTTTCTTGTCATGTCTATGGTAAAAACCCTTTACACGTATGAAAACCGTTAGTAAGTAAATAAATTCGTTTCGTTCGAAACACTCCATTTGTTCATAAGTTTAAATTTAACCACGTTTTTAGAAAACTTTTACTCATTGAATAAACTAAATTACAAAGGAATTCCGCCCTCACTAAAACTCATTCCAATTTGTTACAAACTAAAATTTCATGTCGCCACATCAAAGCATTGTGCAGTTTTGATTTGAAACTAGTTTGAACCTGTTTGAGGCGGTTACGAATCCGGTTTACGTGAGTTAGCTTCGCTTGTAATAAACCTTCCGTTTTAGTAATTCTGATGTATATTATGTATACTTTATACATGTTTAAATGTAACGACAATAGAATTTAAAAAACTTTGAAACCTGTTTATATAATTATGGGCTGATCAATTTCAAAATCTTTATAAAATTGAAGTGTTTTTTTTTAATTAAATAGATATATTGTGGAATTTATCCACTTGTGAACTATATGTCACTTTTTTAAAGTTTATTTTATCAACTATTGTTGACATATGTCCTAAATCAAAGGAAATTAAATTGAATGTCGTGTATGAATACAATCTCTCAGATATATGTGATGTCGTCCTAAAGTAAACAATAAAGAGGTACGTTTAGCAGAGTTGTTTAAATTTTTGTTGTTAAACCAAAGAAAATTGTGTAGTGCTTGTATGGTTCGGTCTTTTAAAATAAAAGTAATGAACGATAGAACGATTGACGAAGAAAATCTACAGAGCGAATGTGAGTGCTAGCAAAGAGAAGGAAGACTAAGGCTGACTTATGAAGATCGAATAGCCAGAATTTTAGCTGAAAGAAATGTCAAAAGCATTCGTAAATTTTTACGAAAGTGTGTAAGAAGACAGATAAGATTTTAGTAGAAGAAGGTGTATGTTAGGTCCGCGATGCTTGTCTGTCCGTCCTACTCCGTTAGGGGTACAATGTAAAGATATGTTTGTATCGAATCCATAAAAAGTTATATCTGTATTTTTAGTTAGAAATTAATGAATAAGTAGCTACGTCAGAATTTTAGGAATTTAGCCTATCAAGGGGTTAAACAGGGAACGAATATTTGTATGAGAATTGCGTTGTTTTTTTGTTTTAACACCACGAAAATTGGTTTTAGTGTTTTGGTTTGGAAACGAAATACATTTCTCAGATCTTTTATGTAATAATGTCCTAAAGTGATAATATAGTAGGGAATAGAGAGTACTAAATATTTCTTTTATGTTTTCAATTTCTATTTCTATTTAATTAAAATTTCACGCGGACGAAGTTATAATCAACAAGCATGTAAATGTACAAGAAACATACACGTACATGTATATCTTCATGCTGCGTCCCTAATGGGGTAGTCAGACAAGACGGCGCGCCAAGCGTTGCGGTCTTTACATACTTCTTTCGCTTCCTCAAATCTCATCATTCTTCTCACAAGTTTCTGCCTAGGTATGCAAGTGCTTTTGACATTTCTGTCAGCTAACACATTGACTACTTGATCTTCATAAGTTATCCTTGGTCTTTCTTGGCTTCTGCCACCACTTTAGCTCTGTAGATTTCGTTAGTCTTTCTTCACTTATTTTTTGTAGGTACACAAACCATCTAAGCATTCCTTTCTTCATTACAATATTTATAGTGAAATCCTGTCATATTACGTATTTCTTCATTGCTTATTTTGTTAACAAGAGCGACTCTGCACATATTTAAACAACATATGATCTACGCAATGTGTGACATGAGCGACATGATATAGACTCCAGGTCTACATAAGTTTATCATACCACCATGTAAGGTATCGAACAGCATAACACTGGTTCTAACCCTGGTACATTTGCATGTCAATGTATTCGACATGCAAATTCTAACGTACACGGTTCGCGAGTTGAGACGTGACTCGTCGCCTAATCGATTCCAAATCGAATCGGGATAAGCATGTAACGGTTCACAGATTTGTCGATTATTATTGATAACATTGGAGGGTTTTGCATTTTTTAAATTCCTTTTTTTTATTTGAGCTAAATATTTTAATGTGTATACTAGAGACAATTTTGTTGATTGTTATTATTAACGTTGGAGGACTTCTTACTATTTCATTTTTTTTTTAATGTGAACACTGGAGACAATTTTATCGATTTACTATTAATAATGTTGGAGGATTTCTTACTTTTTTTTTTAATTTGAGCTAAAATATTAACATGAATACTGGAGACAATTTTGTCGATTGTTATTAATAACTTTAGAGAATTTCACATCTTCTTTTTTTAATTGAGCTAAAAATATTAATGCGAATACTGGAGACAATTTTCTTGATTATTCATTATTGATAACGATGGGAATTATTTCATTTTTTAATTTTTTTTTTTAATTTGAGCTAATAACATAACCGAATAACCGAAGGAAAGCCGGAGCGGGTTGCTAGTGTATTATAAAAACAAAGAAAATATTCTTGTAGGACACGCATTACCTTGAGTTTACTTAGCAATTTCGAACAAAATGAAAGTTAAATTATAAGGTCCGAAATCCTTATTTTGTAATATTTTGTTTTTTGGTTACCTATTTACGTCCATGCAGTATAACTCGTAAGTAAAAAGGAGACAGATTAAATCGGCTGCGACATACGGACATACAAACAGACTAATATAGAAATGAACAAACACAGTTAACTATACTAGCGTTTTAGATGACATTTCTGTGGCGCCATCTCTTCCTCGATTTACGTAAATTTTGTAAAAAAGAAATGTATTGAATATGTACAATATATTTATTTCAAAGCCAGAGATTCAAAGTGAAACAAAATAAATATACCTGCAAAGGTTTTAAAGCAAAAGAGTGTTGTCGCTACTGGACAGACAGACGGACAGATAAACGTGATGAAACCACAAGGTTTCCATTTTTAGCTCTTTGCCCACGGATCCCAGAAAATGGCCTTTTTTATATATTGGAGAAAACGAAATAAATAAAAATTGATTTAATAACAATGTACAAGTAATATTTCATTCGGGCCATCTATTACAGGTTAATTTGCTTTCAATCGACTTCTTTGAATTTCTGTACAGGTTTATTTATAGCAATCGCAATGAATAGTAAAATATATTGATTAATTAAAATATGTGATGTATGTAGTAAACAAACACGCATGTAATGTATTACCAAAAGCAGACCAATTTTCAGTGCAAACAAAACAAAATCTGACAACATTTCATTTTGAAATGAAGTCTTCTTGTTTGTAAATTGTACTCAATTCTCTTGCGAAACAATTTCAAGTGTAACAAGGTACATTCTACAATAAAATTGGTGAGTATTTGCTTACAGCACATACCTATAGACTCGCGTGTGGTATAAGTTATGAGATACATTTGATTGAGTTATAACAGTTAAAAATGAATGTAATAACGTATGTCGACGTTTAAATTTCAGTAATTCGATTGCTTTACTCGCTTAAAGTTTAATTTTAGCAATTAACATAGTAAGAATCATTATACTAAATGTTTGACAATATTTGGCAACCACTTGCCTGTAATTTTGTCACAACAAAATAAACGAACACGAAATTTCTTTGACTTTAAGTTTACTTTTTGCCCCAATGTTTCCTGATGTAAAATAAAGTAAATAACAACATAAGATACTTAATAAGCGAGCGAGAATATCATAATCCTTAAGGGAGTTACAAACAACATTACTAAACCAATTACTTATGTCCCATTACAAAAGTTAAAGTAAAGTCTCAAATAAAAACCTTAGAATAAAGTAAAGATTTTAATTCGTACGATCGAGTAACTTGGTGCATTGAATTGCATCTTGTCGGCTGACCATCGTAATTCCAATATATCTAGTTTAATGATGACGTCACATTTTAAATTTCCTACTAGCTTATCATGATTCTAATAATATTGTGAAAGTTATGTGTTCATACGCACATATGACAACTTCCTTTAACTTTACTGAAATTGGTTAAAGACGCAAATAAAATTGTTAAAAAAAGTAGTTCGAACAACCAACCGCCAGCGCCAATGCGTTTGGACCATACGTTTATTTGTTGTGTAGTGTATTGGAATGTGTCATGACGAACGTGTCGTGCATGCAAACGACTTCATTCGGCTTGCTCGCGTTTGTCGCTGGAGGCATTGACTCGTAAAACCATGTCGCACGCAATAACTACAACAGACACCTATTCAATGAGCACTTTTACGTTTGAGATTGAGTTAGCAGATTAGCATTTCGTATATATTCTAAAACGAAAAAATAGCTGAATATAGCCGTATATATTATATTCTTTTCAGTACAGTTTCCTTATGAAAAGGCCGACTGACGACCAACTAATTTCACGATCAAAAATGCCTCGCAATGAAGGGTTTCACTCAAAAACATATTGACATAGACTCATAAACGCAAATGAAAAATCCATCACATATACTGAGTGGTAGAAGAAGTTAAGTAAGACCTAGGCTGATTTACGAAGATCGAATGGCCTGAGTATTAACTGATGGAAATGTCAAATGCACTCGCATACCTAGGCGAAAATGTGTGAAAGGAATGATGAGATTTGAGGAAGCAAAAGAAGTATGTAAGAACCACGAGGCTTGGAACTTCGTTCTGTCTGACTACCTCGTTAGGGATATAGCGTTAAGATATAGGTATTATAAATATAATGTAATATAAATAGAACACGTCTTTTATCAATCATTCGTGAACGTACAAGCCATTTTTCAATGCTGCATTTCCTGTCTATATGAACGTATGTCTCTGGATTCACTTTTATAAATTGTTTTGAATTTTGTTTTTTACAGTTTTAACATGTAAGTATGCTATTATTTAACAAAAAGTCGTGTCTGAATATTTGGATGTTAAACATATTTTCAAAAAAAAAGGTTTAGTATTCTCCGAATCTACATATTTCATACTACAGTATCATACTATTATATACGTACTACGATATTATAGGACTAACGCGGTTGTATTTGAACACTAGACTGCTAGAGATATCCTTAAAATTTGAAAGAAACATTTTTAGAATTTTGATCTATAATCTATGTATATGTTAATACGTGAAGCGAAAACTTTAGTTGCCTTTTTTAGAAAATTGCGATAACGGAGGAGTGTAAAATTTGGTACACTTAAAGTTTATATGGAGAAGGATAGGAGAAAGCTAATATTTTTTATATAACATGCATTAATACATTAAATAAAATAAAATTAATCACTCATTGTTTACGTTCATACTGCCAATGTCAAAAAGACTGTCAATTTTAAACTCATAATAGTTTGTGATGACATATACGTAACCTCCTTGGATCAAACAGTCGCATGAGATTGTCGCCAAAGAGTTTATAAGTTTATATTTACGGTCAAATTTTCTACTACAAGGCGACCTATAGAAATTAGAAATACTATAGTAATTATAATTAATCTATGCAATAGAAACAGCATCCGAAACAAATAAAGTTACAGTAATGAAAATAATAAACCTCTTTCAGGGTTCCAAATAATTTTAAGACACCGTTGAAAATGTATAAATTCAACTGTTTTCTTAAAGCTCAGAGACGGGGGAAAATATTCAAAATGTCGTACCTGACGTGTCACGGCTGTTCCAGGTGCTAGGTACTCATAAAATAAAGTTACATACGTGCTTGGCTCATATGCTCCTCAACTCCGCTACGGGTCGCTGAACAGACTGACAACACAGAACGAATTATACTGATGTACTAAAATAATTTTACATTTCATTTTTAACGAGCTTTTTTATTTACTATAATACATATCGTGTATATGAAATACAAAAAACAGGGTGCCAATATCAAATATTTCTGATAGTGATAAATACTGTATTGTGTTTGGTCTTTAGGTGGTTTATTTTGTTAAATTATTCATAATATGACGACATAATATAATGAACTCAGACCAAAAATCACATCTCACGGAGACATAATACGTTGGTGCTCTTGTCACCGCGTAGCAAACGAAATTTTCGTATCTCTCTATTTCTCTATCTCTCTATTTAATTACTACTGAAACAGCTAGCCATAGTAAGTTTGGCAACCTTGCACTGTCCGTGTAATTCGTGTCAGCTCATGATCGGCTCGACGGTCAAAACATTGTAACACTAAAATAAATAATTATTTGCAAAATACTAGTAAATAAGATGGTTCGGGCACATGGAAAGAATGAGTAATGAAAGACTGACGAAGAAAATCTATAGAGCAAAAGTGAGTGGTAAATGAAGCCAAGGAAGACCAAGGCTGACTTATGAAGATTAAATTACTAGAGTGTTAGCCGACGGAAATGTCAAAAACATTCGCATACCTAGGCGAAAATTTGTGAGAAGAGTGATGAGATTTAAGGAAACGTAAGGACCGCGATGCTTGGCGCGCCGTCCTCTCTGACCACACCGTTAGGGATACGGCGTGAAGATAATGTATGTATTAGTAAATCTTAAGGGTTTTGACCTCTAGTATTCACAAAAATAAAAATATGTCACGTTGAGCTGTGTTTTGTTGTACTTGTACTGCAACCCTTCCCTAGTCACGCACACTAATACACTCCTAGAACCTTACACCAACAAAAAACGGACATGCTCTCAGAGTAAAAGCTCCGTCAATTATTATTTCCGAGAGTATGAGTGTACTGAATTTGGAAGATATTCAACATGGTGATTGTTTTTGTTCGCTCCAATGTTATTGGCACGAGTGTATTGAAGTTGGAAATGCAGCGTCGTGATTCGTTAAGAAATAACTCGTTATTAAAGCGTGCGACGCTTCGACGAAGTTTGCATTAGAGGATCTCCAATTAGTTTGATAACGAATGGTTATTAACGGGGAGCTATGACTGGTTTGTGAAAACATAATATTATCGCCGTGTTTGGTTCATGGAGAGAAAAATAAAGATGAGAAAACAAGTTGAGATAAAAGGCACTAAAGTGGGAGTACGTTATTATTAACTAATAATTTATTAAGTAATTTCAGTATAATTTATAGGATATGTACAAATTGTTTGTTTGTTATTTTATACATACATACATACATATCTTCACGCTGTATCTCTAATGGAGTAGTCAGAGAGGACGGCGCGATAAGCGTCGCGGTCCTTACTTCTTTCGCTTCCTCAAATCTAATCATACTTCTCACACATTTTCGCTTAGGTATGCGAGTGCTTTTGACATTTCCGTCGGCTAACACTCTGGCTATTTGATCTTCATAAGTTAGCCTTGGTCTTCCTTGGCTTCTTTTACCACTCACTTTGGCTTATAGATTTTCTTTTTCAGTCTTTCATCACTCATTGTTTCTATGTGCCCGAACCATCTAAGCATTCCTTTCTTCATTTTTACAATAACACTGCTGTGCAATTCTGACATACTGCGTACTCGTTACTTTATAATTTTGTATAATGACCTAACCTTGTCAAAATACTGAAAATCTAAAAATCGAATCTAAGGATTGAGTCTGTACATCCATTACAGGATTCCGTTGGGAATATCAAAGACAATAACTATGGTCTGAAAATGATTTTCTCTGCACAGTGAATATGCTTTTGAGAACTTTCTGAATATTGTATTACTGTGAAATGAAAATGATGTTCAGCAATATCTGAAGTGCACTTTGCGAAAAGGCCGAGAAGCGATAAACCTGGGACGCAGGTTTTGTGATAGATTTGACGTCTAAAAATGCCTCGTAACTAGATTTACGTAAATAAAATGTTTTAACTTTGAAGTACTTCAGTATGACATAATTCCCTCCATATCAAGTTACTGTGGATAGTTCCTGTTGTCGTCCGGACAGAATGACCAGGGCTTGTTGTGAATGAAAATATCAAGGGATAGGTATTTACCTTCGAACTGAGGTCCTTAGCACAACACTGTTTTCGTTACTTATGATCACTAATTTTATCAATTTTGCAATGTATTTTAAGTAAAAGTATAATACTAAATTAACATTTTTTTTAAATTGCGCGTGCCATATTTTTTTTCAATATTTTTTACACAGAAGGGGAGCGGATACGGAAGGAAAGTGCGAGGTGTTGCTAATATATTAGCATTAGTATGAGTATTCGACGGAACAAATGAATGATTATTTTAGAATATAAAAATGTTATTAGCGTAGACAGTTCCCATAACAAACGTACAATTGAATGAGCTATTACAATGTATATAATTATTTTGTCGGGATATTTTTGTGATAATAAGACATGACACGTCTCATTAAACTCTAAAGTATGAAATATCTAATATGCATACGCGGTATCGTCATGCTTGCGTATGACGTCACATTACCGTCAGACGAGGTTATTTACATTCACCAAGCAACACAGTTATTGCCTACGTATCTAGATAATATATGATAATGATCTATAATCTCCAGGCAACAAGCTAAATATATTAAGATTTTAGCCTAAGCAAGCTCATGCCTGATTCCAACTTGCGTAGAATTAATTTTTTATCTCGATAGTCAGTTTTTAAATTCGGTCAAACCTGTGTCTATTTTTTATGTAAAAAAATCTTCATATAAAGTTTTGGGTTATTAAACATTTTTTTTACTTGTTTACTGAATTAATCACCCCTTTCCAAAGGGTCTAATTTTAAAAATCCTTTCATAATACTTACCTTCATTGTATACGGAACCTGAGCAAAATTTCTAAATTCTAGATGAAAGTTGAATTGATTATGTCTCTGCCAGTTTCTTCTTCTATAAGCAACATATTACATACAGATAGACTAGCGACATACCCCGGCTTCGTTCAAGTGACTAAATAATTTCTAGCAACGGCGACTGTTGCTAGAAACATAGTCCGCGTGGAAATTAATTTGTTCCATGTAACTTCAAAATCCGTTTTAGCGTAGTTTTGACGTTACTGAAAACAGTTCAAATTCGTTTGACAGTAATAGAAGAAACCTGTGTGATTAGTTCGCAGTCATACATTTGCACTTGTTATTAAACACAAACTGATTGGAAAAACATACTACAAAATTAGCGATTTCATTGGTGACAAAACGATAGTCCGGGAATAATCCTCTTTACACTTGCATTTACGGCCTGTATGATGGTATTTTAAATAACTATTACAATGATATTGAAAAAATGATACCTGACTGAATTTCTCGTCAGTTCTACTCTGTGTCCAGGTTTTCTTTTTGAACCGAACTAAACTAGATTGGACGTCCAAAAACAGCTTTTTTAAATTTAATTATACATATTTATAACACACATTTACAAGAAACAAATAGAAATGATGATACCCTCTGAAGTGTATCTGTGGGAATGAGTGTGAGTGTATGTGTGTCTGTGTGGGTGTATGTGTGTCTGTGTGCGTGTATGTGTGTGTGTGTGTGTGTATGTGTGTGCATTTTTTTCATAGCATGGCGCACAGATTAGGGCATTTGCCAATGTCACGTATTGTAGAATCGTTATCGTAAAACTCCCCCAGTAAAGTGTTGGTAGATTTTACTGAAGCTTTATAGTACTTCTTGGAAAAACGTGAGAATTTAAGCTACACATGCTTATTTAGACCTACTCCATTCTTTTCACATATACAGAACTTTAAAACACAACATACTATTACTTTTGTACTTTAAAACTCCCAAAAATTTAAAAAATAAAAAATCTAAATAAAATGACAACCTCACTTCTCCCATTCGCGCCAAAAAGTATGTGTGTTTCTATGTTTGTATGTGTGCGTATGTGTAATGTAAAGTAAAACCTTGCAATTGGGTTTACTTGAATAAGTTGATTTAACTTTGACAATTAGAATATATATATTTTTCTATTATATGGGAAGGTCTGATTTTCTGACAGGGCAATGGACAGGACACGTTTCTCCCGAATTGAATAGCAGTTTAGTTATCACTAGACATTTCGCTAGTTCGTTGAATAATATCCATTACGCAGGTTAGTCTGGAATCACGTGTAGAGAATCTGAATACTATCGTTAATATTGTTGAACTCAATCATTCGTCTTCAAGATTTCGATTGAATTTGAGCGATCTAAGCTTTCACGAATTGTACTGGTTTTAGCTGAAAATAAAAAAGCTTTTAACCGTTTAAATTTTACTCCACTCTCAAACCAAGTCTTACACTTACCTAATACATCACGATGAATCTGTGCCATTTTCCATATATTTCCGAAATGGAGATGTATGTAGTAGCTCTACGCCGTAGCAGCTCTACAGCGTAGCCAGCCTACGCTCGAAGCGTTATTGATTTGGGTACGCCCCCCATTCACATGCAAATACTGGCTCGTGAAACATGGCACAGTTAACAAGAGCACGGGCAAATTACACTTAGTATATGAGCTAGTAATTATATACTCATATCAATTTATCGAGCAAGTGCTTTGTATTATAATACAATGTCAGATTATTTTACTTAACAATTACGATAACATTTTTTTGCTTTCACAAATAATAATTACGAATCAATGCGAATTTTACAAAATATTTCCCACAAATTTGACGTATTTGAAACTGTGTTTTCTAATCTAGAAATCATCTCGGGTCGGAAATTAGAGAACATTTTTGAAATTAGAGTGAGGTGTTTTGACAATGCCTTCAAAAGCATCTTGAGACTAAAGGAGTGAAATAAAAAAAATTGGTAAATATTTTTTTCTAATTTGGAACATATACCTTCATAATAAGTAGCTATTAAGTACCTTTAAGCTTTCATCTATTTTCTAAAAAATTCTCATTATTTTTGTTTCTGTATCATAAAACTGCGTACACAGGAGGAGGTGACTGTGACGAACAGACAGACGAGAAACCGAAACAACACTAATTCTTAATTACTAAAAATTGCTACACATCTTGAAATAACTAAGAAATTGTCAAGAGTACGACGTCGCGTCATAAGAAATTAAAAAACCCGTCTAAGATCGTGTCCAACACGTGTTAACTGAGGGTTCTGCAGGAACTTCAAGCAAAGTAGAAATTTATTTAAAAAACAAACAAAGTTGAGTCCAAAATACTCGTTATTTAATTTTGTCATTTCTTACCAAACAAATCAGTGGATGTAAAAATGGCAGTTTAAGTCAGATTTTGCAAACGGACGGACAAACAGATAAGCAGTCATGTCAAAACCATAAGCCTGTAGCTACAATTGCATTTTAGCAAATAGATAATAATAAAATAATAATGGATTATTTATAACAGATTTCAAATCACTTATTCTAAGAAATACTTGCAAATTACGGGCAGTAAATAGAATTTCATTTTCCGTTCATTTTGAACGCTAAATTATTTATTACACAAGGATTAATTTACATTCGAGAAATGTTTAATAAAGCTAAATGGCTTATATTGCTAATCCCTTAGTCCTAAATCAACTACCCTTTTATTAACCTTGTATAGTTACATATATCGCAGCGGGTGCAAAGGGGTGCAGGCATGGCCCTTGACCATTCGCTTTGTTTCAGCGGTCCGGGACACAAAGGCTCTTTCGACTCAGTAGCCAAGCTTTGAATACTACGAGTATGTAACGTGCTTTGCCAATCCTACTTACTAGCGTTCGTTATTTTGAACAATCTTTGGGAATTTGCTTTGTGATATTAAGTAGGATATTTTGATTAAAATAATGCACCGTTAACAAGTAGTACTAATAATCAATACAAGGTATATTTTAGGGTAAATTACATCAAAGAGTCTATCCAGACTAGACCTATATAAACTGACGTAGACGCACCTAACATACTAAATTCTGAGGCATTACATAGATGTCAATTTTTTTTTAAATACGGCAGACAATACCCACCAATCATCTGGTCTCAAACTAATTAGAAAAATCTCAAATTACCTTCTCTTTTCCTTCTTTTGCTTTTATATTTATTGCTTTTTAATTACACTTACATAAATGTCATTTCTTTGTGTGAGTAATATTATCAATATTTCAAATCGAAGAATGCATAAATTCATTTCTTAGAGTATAAGGCGAAGTCGACCTCGGTTAATAAAGTCTTTGGTTTAAACTGATTTAGTTACCCCGTACAGAAAAACTGAGCGTAGCCGCGTCTAAATTAGAAGCTTTTTCGAGGATGTGTATTAAATTAAATAAATTGCAATTTCGGTGAATTATGTCTAGCTAAAGAAAAAATTATAAATTAATCTTTTTTTTTATTCATATATAATTAAAAGATATATATTCTTAAAAAGTTTTGAACATAAATTCAATCCAAATCATATACACATAGATAAGTTTAAATTAATGGGTAACAAAACAAAACAAAATCTTATCAGAATAGGTATAAAAAATAAAAGTAGTACAAAACAGTAAATAGTTAAATGTTCTGGAAGATTAAAAACAAATCCAGTATGGAGGTTTGCGTAATTTTTTTTTTATTATATTCCTAAATACAACGTGACTGGGATCGAACATGTCCAGACAATCATAATCTTGTGTGTATTATAAAAATTGAAGTTTGTATATTATACATAATCGTTAAACTCCAACTCTGATAACCATGAAAATTGCATATTTGTAGTTTTTCGTGGAAGTTTTTATGCTATCCCCTTTGTTGTAAGCCGCCACCACGCGACAAATTCGCGGGCAAAGCTAGTAATGTATACATGAACAGAACTGTACTACTTTTAAATATCGTTTTACAGCAGGTATATTTAAATTACAATAAATTATCAAAAAGCCAGTAACGTACAGAGAAGATTATATTATTTATTTCGAGGCCATTGTTTTGTCTTCTATGAAATCATTTATTTTATGGTATGATTTTTATACAATGTACCTACCTTTTATAACAAATCTAAATAGATTTTCCGTTAATTGAGTAACTTCTTGAGCTTTAGATAGCTTTTTTAATTGGAAGCGCTCATTAAATGAAGTACCGATTTGTTTACCTCTTTGAATGTTCTGTAAATATTTTAAATTTAACTGTTGCAACTATGCGGCGGAAAATCTGAGAAAATCGACTGGCAAACGGAGAGACGAACGAACGTGTGAATTTACGTGAGCTGCTTCCTGTCTTTTGAGGTATGGAACCCGAAAAATAACTAAATTAAACAACTACCTAATTTATTTTTTTATTTTGTAGCGAAAACACATACATAATAATTAATTTTGTGGGTTTATGGAAACAGCTCTCTAAATAATGTTGACTGAAACGAACATTTTACATATTTTATTTTAAAAACCTTGACTGGAAGCTGATAGAAACTTAAAAGCATTCGCATACTATGGCAAAACTGTGTGAGGAGATTGGTGAGATTTGAGGAGACGACAGAAGTATGTAAGGACCGCGACGCTTGGCGCTCCGTCATCCCTGGCTACCGCGTTAGGGATACGTTAGGGATACAGCGTGAAGATATGTGTATATGAATATCGTGCTCGTACAATACCTCCGTATTGCCTTTTGAGGTATGAAACCCTAAAAATAACTAAATTAAATGTCTAAGTAATATATTTTAGAATTATGAAACTATAAATTTTAATGTAAAGAAGTAATTTTGTGCGTTAACGAAACCACCCGCTAAATAATGTACGCTGAAGAGGACATTTTAAATATTTTTATTCGAAAAGGACTGTTTACTTTTAAACTTTCCCAGATTAAGTTTTTTTTAAAGGACGACGAAATGAGTTTGGGATTGTGGAGTGAGTCACATTAATATAGACCCAACTTAATAAACAGTTTATTAACTAAATTATGAGTTTATATAAGTCCAACCGCAAATCTTTTTACTGTCCATTTAAAAATTGGAATACTTTAGAATTTAAAAATTGGAATTGAATGAAAAGAAAAAACAAAATCCATATAAGATAACTCAGCTCACAGCTCAGAAATCGCACAAAATTCGCATCTTGAAACTCATTCAGTCAATTTGTCAGAAATTATTTATTGGCAACATTTTAAAATTCTTTGGCGACACTACTTTATGCGACTGTTTCACCCTCGGACCATAATAAGTTGTCAGTCTTACCACCGCGTGTCAAACGAATTTTCCTGTCTCTTTCTATCTCATTGAAGTGTAAACACGAGTACAACAGCTATAGCACAGTACAAGTAAGCAAACAGTATTCTATCTCGGCAGTGTCCTAGAGATAATTACCTACGGTCGTTCGGTACATAAACACGCAATAGGGCTACCGACTTGGACTGAATGTTTTTCTTGGGTTACGTATTTGATAAAAGGTACTATATTAAATTGTCATATTATCTTTTCATTTTATATTATTGCAAATTTAATACGTTTTTATTTATATAATTCTACTAGTATTTTATATCTAGTTTCAAAAGTTTGTGAGTAAGTATGGTGGAAATGGACAAAAAAAAAATGCATTTTGTGTGCAGTATAGTTAAAAATCAGCAATAAATTAACTAGATCAACAACAGAGAACAGAGAGCAACAGAGAAATATTTCCGATTTCGATATAGATGTATTCAAACATCCATACACTGAACATGATGCTCGTAAACTTGATTGACATAATATTTAGTCAATAAATGCGCGGGAGCGTCTCACACCGTCCGATGACAACCGCGGCGCACTCGCGACTGTCGTATGCCGAGAAATGCCGAGATTTCCAGCGCGTCGTCTGGGAGCGTTTATATGAAGATATAATACTGTATGCTAACTTTTACTGTGGCTATAGTAACTATGGTAGCCTCACACTGGCAATGCATTTCGGGTCAGCTTATGAATCGCTTATGAAATAATTATATTAAATAAAGAATGAAATGAGTGATTTTCTGAGGATCTTTATATATGTAATTCTTCTGTACGTGTGTATGTCACTGAACTCCTAAACGGCTCGACCAGTTTCGATGAAATTTTGTGTGTTTGAGTGGATCCCTGAATGGTTTACATTTGGACCCGGAAGGTGGCGTTGCAATCGAGTTCTAGGTTTTTTTTTTATTTACATTCTCAGTCTTATTATAACAGTCTTTTTATAAAAATGAAAGCAATTAGCTAAAATTGAACTACTTGTCTTCAAAATTTTATATAATTTCAAAGACAAAGTCAAATCAATTTGATCAAATAAACCCAATCACAAGGTATTTTTGAACGTCAAATCTACTTTAGTTCGGTTCAAAGAGAAGAGAGAAAAAAACCTGGACACTGAGAAGAACCAACAAGAAACTCAGTCAGGTATAATTTTTTCAACAGTAAATTCATGTGCAGAGAAAATCATTTCCAGACTATTGTTTTATCTTCAACGAAATCGTTTATTTTATAGTATGATTGTCTAATCAATGTACGTTTTATAACTAATCTAAATATATTTTCTGTTAATTGAGTGACTTCTTGAGGAACTATATTATAAAAACGAACGCAGTTACCCAAAAATGAAACATTTGACTTATGTAATTTAAATTTTGGAACAACCAATTTATCACGACCTCGGGTTTTCATACCACCAATATCGCCTTTTTTTGTAAATCGATCTATATTATTCCACGTATACATAATAATTTCAAAGATGTATAAGGACGGCAAGGTCAGTACATCAATGTCTTTAAAACGATCTCTTAGTGATTCTCGTGCATTCATACTGTAAATAGCACGTATCGCTCTTTATTGTAAAATAAAAATCGAGTTAATATGCGCCGCTGATCCCCACAGCAAAAGGCCATAGGACATTAGGCTATGAAAATATGCGAAGTACACCAGCCTAGCCGTATCCGCATCCGTCAATTGCCTAATGCGTCTAATGGCATATATTGCGGAACCGAGCTTACTAGCCAATGCCCCGATATGATCCGCCCATTGCAATTTACTATCTACTGTTAAACCAAGAAAACTGGCAGACCTAACAAATTCTAACTGTTTCCCACCCAATTCTATTTTATCATGGATTCTGGGTACATTAGAAAGGGAAAATTTAATGTATTTGGTTTTTTGTGCATTCAGTAGTAAATTATTAACAGCAAACCACCCCGAGACGTCCGCCAGGATCCCGTTCACCCAGGTAATATCTAAGTTCTTTCTGTCCAGTTTAAATAGCAATGAAGTGTCATCAGCAAATAATACTATTTCGCATAAGTTCCTGAGCATAAATGGGAGATCATTAATGTAGACTAGAAACAGAAAAGGTCCCAAAATTGATCCTTAGGGAACGCCCATTCTTAACCTTGAACCAACAGACAAAACCCCATTGACACTCACTTTTAGCTCCCAGCCAGACAAATATGAGACCACGAGATCGAGAGCGTTACCACGAATTCCATAGTAAAAATTTAGTTTTAATCTTGAAATAACCAGTTTGCTTCGAGCATCAATCGCCTATCTTACTTCACTTGTACATTTCAGAGAGGAAATGGCGTGGTATTAAATAGTATGTTTAACCTGGCCGTTAGCGCGGTGGTAGATCATCTGCTTTCCACCTGTGTTTGATTCCCAGTCAGGTCAACGTAGAAAACGAACTTATCTGGCTTGAAGTCTGGGTTTTACAGACACTTAGCATTAATACGTGGTACCCGTAATAAAAACCTAGTGCTTGGATCGAGGTTAGCACCCACATATTCAAATTAAATTCATAAAGTCGCTAGTACCCTCGACACAGGGTATCCTAGTGAGGGGACTAGAGCAATAGATACTCAATTACACGTTGTGCATTTTCATTTTATTTACATGTAAATGTTTTCATTGTATAATTAGCAACCAATCTCCTACCAAGATGATTTCAGTGTTGCTTCAGTGGGAGGCTAGGTTCTTGTGTATCGTATAGCACACGTATTAATTTTTTTCTTGCCGTATCTAATACAATTCAAAGGTAATTGAAAGAAAGTCATGATAAAAGAAACACATTAATTGACTAATTCTCTGGATGTCAATGTTGCGATAATCATATTCTATTACTATAATTGTAAAATTTCATTTGACGTTAAAATATTAATAATTAGTAATTTGAATTTGTTTTTCAAATACTAATTAATTTAAAACATAGTTGCTATATATTAATATTCGCATGTAATACTTTATGTGTTGACAGTGACAAACTACAATCTGAATAATATTATTTACTTGTGTTAGTTTTATAACGCAAATGTTAGTTTGTAACTCTTAACACAGAAAGTATTACATACGAATATTAATGTGTTGCAATTATGCTTTTAATTAATTAGTGTTTGTAAATAAAATCAAATTACTAATTATAAATATTAAACATCAAATTGAATCATATACGTCATGTCCGATTTACTTCTAATAAATTAAGTGTTCATTATCAAGAATGATACTGAATACTTGGTACATAGATATTTCGTTTTCAGTCATTATATATATATGTATTCATGTGTGAAATACAGCTAAGACTTTCCTAATACGAGGAGAACTGACTTGAACTAAGTATTAAGTAAGAACCGGCGTGACAAGAACACGGCGGGCTACCTCAATCTTAACTTTGAACAGACCAAGTTTAAACACGCCGCAACGAGCGAGTTAGGAATTTCTTTTTATTGTTCTTGCCCCTTAATTTAGTAAAAGAGTTATGTAAGATTTATTTAAAGTAACTTGTTTTTAAAGAACGTTTCAGACATTGGCAATTGTGCGAATGGCAACTTTTTAAACTTTAATATTAAACTATCTGTAAGTTCGAGTCACATACACAAGGTCTCGCACAATTTTTGTAAAGTATTAAAGTACTTAATTTAATTTCTGGAGATGTCTCCTAAATTTAACCTATTTAATTTTTGTTATAATTTTCCAGTAATTTCAAAATTCGAATTTATATTAATCTCGGAAATAAAGGCTTATTGGTCAAGTAATTAAACTATAGAGAGATAAAACTACGGACTGCAGCGTCATAAATTCATTGTATACAAAGGAAGGTAGAAAAAATGTTATTGTAATAATATATTTAGTTTCCGGATGCAAGGATTTGTACATACAGTTTGAAGATGATTCTTGTCCTTACACCTCCAGAGCGATAAATACAAACACAAACGCGTCACAATTGTGCCAAAAAATACAATAATTGTAAGGTCCGCGTAGACCGGTTCGAATAAATAATTAATTATATATTTTACATTAACTAAATTTCAGTCTTTTTATAAACGACATATACACAGAACCCATTTGTGCATGTGTCGAACTCGCTCTGACCAATTTTTTAACTGTTTACACTGCTTTATCTTTTATCATTTCAAAACATAATTATAATGTTCCCTACATTGTGCGATTTCAAAGTCCCTATTGTCTAACAATGAGTGTGTACGAATGCATATGAATAACAATATCGTATTTCACGTATATGTATCATAATGCAAGCGTGCACCGCAACCCGCTGTGTCCCACTATCGCTAAATGCAGCCCATGCATAATGCACGCGTCATCTGCTCGATGCTTCGGGCGTGTTAGAATGGTAGGTTGCTGTTTAGAGCGGGGTAGAAAGCAGAGCGGGTAGCGATTTTGTTTTGTTTCTGTCAGTGACAAAACACTTTGAAGGACTTTTTGGCGGGAACGGGAGGAGCGAAGTTGTCATTTTATTTGGATTTTCTATTTTTTAATTTTTGGGAGTTTTAAAGTACAAAAGTGATTATTATATTATGTTTTAACTCTGTTTATGTGAAAAGAATGAAGTAGGTTTAAATAAACATGTGTAGCCGAAGTTCTCGCGCTCTTCCAAAAAGTTCTTTATAACTTTAATAAAGCCTATTATCACTTTACTGAAGGAGTTTTACGATAAGAAGAAAAAACGAATTTACTTCGAACGTGCTTCATGTCGATTCTACCATGCCATGAAGAATGAAAAGAAAAACACTATGTAATACTGAATCATTCAATTTTGAATCATTAAGGCCAAACGCTCAATCACATGTCAAGGTTGCATCAAAGGACCACAGTCCATTAAAACAAAAATGAGTCAAAGCGTAGATCTTGATCCAAAATGAGTCCATAGCATGATAATTTAACATTTTTGTTCATTTCTAGTGTCGACTTACCAGTTTATGTTCCTGAACCAAACTTCGACTCCTAGGTGTAAAACTGAAGGAATAAATTAGGTGTGACCTATAGACAGATATGATCATAGTATTCTATAAGGGTTCTAATTTTGTAATTTTGGCTATGGAAACCTAAGCAGTCAAAATGATAATTTATAAATCTGTAAGTTATACTATACGCACCAGCAGTTACGCAGTGAAAAAGATCATGAAAAAATGAAGGCCAAGAAGATGAAGAACATTTTCATTTAGAAACCTTTACAAATGGTTTGACTTGAATACTAGATTTATTTTGGACAGCGGTTTCAAAGAGCAAAATCGCTATAATGATAAATAAAGCACGTTAAGATACAGAAGAATATCTGTGAACGGTTTACTTTGATTGTTATTTCTAAAATTTTTTTTAGAATGGTAATGTCCGTTAGCTTTTGCGTTAGTTGACGAAAATATCAACGATGCTTTCACATATCTTGGCGAAAGTTTGCGAAGAGAACGATGAAATTTGAAGAGGCAAAAGAAGTATATAAGACCGCCATGCTTGGCTCTCCATCCTCTTGACTACATCGTTAGGAATACAGCGTGAAGATAAGTGCATGTATGTATGTTATCTCCGTTTATTATAGGTACTTATTTATAGTTAATATAGGGACCACACACAGAATATCTATGCGCAAAGCTTTTGTAGCCCGCAGCGCTTGGTCCAATCTTGACATTTTACGAGAGATTCGCGAATTTATAACACTATTTAGGTATGACGTTAAATTCTTGTTTCATGATAGTTAGATCAATTAATGGTTACATTACCATTATATTATATTATATTAACGCTTAGTCCCGCCCCGTTAATAATCATCCCAGTTTTATTGACTATATAATACTGCCAAAAAATGACTAGAACCTTCAATTAGGCATTAACTTTAATTGCTATTCCTGCAACTAGATATTAGAAACTAGAAGGTTTTAAAACCTCCCACACCGGAACCTTTATACAATACCTGCAGCGCGATAGGTTCTTTAATAGAAAAATAAAAAAAATTTTGCTTAACTAATGTTATGCCATCCTCCTAGATACGAATTAACATTAAGAATGAACAAGACTCAATGAATGCAATTAATGATAACATAACAAAAGTACTCGTATACCTAGGCGAAAATGTGTGAGGAGAAAGATGAGATTTGAGTAAGCGAAGAAGGTATGCAAAGGCCGCATAGATTGGCGCTCCGTCTACTCTAACGAACCCGTTAGGGATACAGCGTTAATATATGTACCAGTGAAAGATCAAAAATGACGGAAATGTCAAAAGCAATCACACACCTAAGTCAAAGTGTGTGAAGAGGGTAATGAAATTTGAAGAGGCGAAAGATTTTTTTTTATGGCGGAGGGGGAAACGAGCAAGCGACTCACCTGATGGAAAGTGATCACCACCGCCCATGGACAAGGTGAATCACGGGTGCGCTGCCGGCCTTTAAGGAAAGAGTAGGCTCGTTTCTTGAAGGTCCCTAAGTCGTATCGGTCCGGGAATACCGCCGCTATAAGCCAGTTCCACAAAATTGCCATACGTGGTAGGTAATGTCAAAAGATGTAAGCAAGGTCATTCATAACATACATCCATTCGTTACACATCCAATAAAGATGTATGCAAGGACCGTGATGCTTGGCACTCATGCTTTCTGACTACCCCTTTAGAGATACAGCGTTAGGTTACGTATGCATGTATGTGATAGCTTTTCGCTTTCCTATATTCTGAATAAATGTGTTTTATTTTTTATTTTTCTGGGTCGTTTTTTTGACGATGAAGTGGAGCGATAGGGACATTGACGCTATTATTTTCGAATATGTTTAAAAAAATATAAAATCGTAGCTTAAAACACATACTTTTATAACCCATAAGGAGATCCTAAAAAATTGTATTTTTGAGTTCTAATTACCCAAGATCCCAAAACCTACTTTCTAAAAAAAACCTAGTTTTTGAAGTTAACGTGTACCCTTAGTGCCTCTGACTACCCCTTCGAGGATACCTAAGCAAATTATGTGAAGAGAATAATGAGATTCGAGAAAGCGAAAGAAGTATGTAAGGACCCCAACGCTTGGCGCTCCGTCCTCTCTGACTACCCCTTCGAGGATGCAGCGTGAAGATATGTATGTATGTATAAAACCCCAAAAATAATTTAAAGTATTATTATCTTTATTAAAAGTTCTGGACATCAATGTAAGTCATAATATTATGTGTGTATATCTATCTATTTAATACATTTGTTTCAGCGCTTATTTCATCTGAGCCATAATGCGTGAAATTATATTATACCTACGCATTAACGACAAAAATAATTTGGCAACTCCAGAGAATTTTCTCTTAACTAACGTTGCCTACATCGTATCGTTAATTAAGCAATTCATCAAAACTCACGTTTGCCAACAAAACCCATAGTAAGTTTTGGAACGTACCTATGAAATCCGACCAGATAATCTCGAACCGCGCCTCCCTTACCGTCGTAAAAAACATATGTGCTCATAGAAGGGTTACACGGTTTAGCCAAGTGTTTCGTTAGACTGGTCATGTCGTACCACAAAGCCTTCCAACCTAAGCTGACTTGATGTATGTATTTTTGGAGCTGGCTTCGCCATCTGTTTAAAGTTAATTACTCGATCGAAAGTATTTTAGTTGCAGTTTGTTATAAAAAGTTCTTTATTTCGTTCATCACAAGCCAGAAACGATTATTAACTTAGAAATAATAAGTGATGAAAGACTGACGAAGAAAATCTACAGAGCGAAAGTGAGAGGTACAAGAAGCCAAGGAAGATCAAGGCTAACTTATGAAGATCAAATAACCCGAGTGTTAGCCGACGGAAATGTCAAAAGCACTGGCAAACCTAGGCGAAAATGTGTGTGTGTGTGTGTGTGTATGTGTGTGTGTGTGTGTGTGTGTGAGTGTGTGTGTAAGTATGTACTTCTTTCGCTTCCTCAAATCTCACCATTGTCGTCACACGTTTTCACCTAGGTATACCTTGATATTTATAAACGCTATTAATAAAAAAATGACATATTTTAGACGGCTTACTCCAATAAAGCGATGAATAAACGAACAACAAGGTACCATTATACTCGTATACATATCGTTTTCTAAGAAATACATTAAACGATAATAAATAATAGTTTGCGCTATTAAAATATAGCTCGATATTATACACAATTTTTTACAATTCGATTGCTGCTGTAGTTTTGACAATTATGTTTGGCCGTGCTTTACAAAATGTATTATTTAGAAAAAAAATTGTGCAAAAACTATTAATTTTAGAGATTACAATAGATAACAGTTAAAAGTGGAAAGTATTTAAGTCGAAAAAAGTAAATTTATAGCGAAAGTATTAATGTTTTGTTATAATCGTAGTTTGAATTACACTTCTGTTATTCGTTTATAATATATTTTCCTTTTATGAGTAATGTCTTCGATAAAAAAAACATTTTCTAGTATCTCAAGCGAGTAAAGAAAAGTAATCCGTCATCTTGAAACATCCGCCATATTATATTTATGATGACGTCATTTTCTCTCACAACTCTCACGTTCCAAATGATACCTTGTTCGCTCAAAGCGTCGGAATTTAGCCTGTAGGTTGTAACATACAAACCCAGATTACACATAGCCTGGTGAAGAACCGTAACTATAGGATAATAAATAAAATAATATTCAACCCACGAACGACCGGTTCTGTACAATAAAATTAATTTTCGGGAAATCTAGTTTGGGATCTAGATATTAGATCTCTCATTTCAAAAACCTCAAGTAAACGTATTATATACATAGTAAATGCTTTTTTCATAATTTAATTGCAGTTGTTTGTAGAGACGAATGTTTGAGTTGAATTCGAGTTAAAAATTTGTCGTCTTTGTAACTCCTACTTGTATTAATATTTTAAAGTTATAATTAGCGCAAAATACATATGATAAGACGCAATTTTCAAGTTCTATTTAACATGTTTATTGAGAAAATCGACTGTGATCAAAGGGAAGGCATCGAGAAACACATGAATGGTTTCATGAGTATTTGTTTTCATAGTTCCGTAATTTAAAAGGAAAAATTGAATATCTATAACATCACTAAAGCGTCTATTCGTTGTTCATCTCCATCATATTATGAAATTTGGTTAGTATTAATCATAGGTCTTGATAAGTCACATGTGTATGTTACACTAGTCAGCATTTTTAACCGACTTCAAAAATACGAGGAGGTTCTCAATTCGATTGTATTTTTTTTTCTTCCTTGTGTTTGTACCTCAGAACTCCATTGTTTATGAACCGATTTGGAAAATTCTTTTTTTTATTTGAAGTCTACATTTTCTGATTGGTCCCATTAAAATTTCACTGGTATTATAACTTGGATCTCGAAGTTACACCAAATAACGCGAACTTCTTATAAAGATTTATTTATTTATATTGATGATTCTCTTGTGTCATCGCGCTCCGGAATTAGAAAAAAAATGTATTGTAGACCTAACCCAGATATTTATTTTGACCTCGGTCACTCAAAAGGAAGAAATAAAAAAAAATATTAAAAAAATTAAACCGGCTTAAAAAAATCATTGAGAATTACGAAATAAATACCCTTAACTAATCAAAACTCAAGTACAAAAATAACTTCATAAATACAATATAAATACCGATATAATTAAATTTGACAGTTATTGAAATCGGTGCCAAATCAATGTGACAACAGAAACAACAAAAAGTCTATTAATTCGTAGGCTTTGCATGGACTTTCTATAACTGTCAAATTTAATTATGTACATAGGTATTTGTATCGTATTTATAAACTTATTTTTGTTCTTGAGTTTTGATTAGTAAAGATAGGTTATTTCATACTTTTCAGTGATTTTTTTTTAATAATAATGGGAGAATTAAAGAAGACACAAACTGCCCACAGTTTTCTGTGACATTTACTGTAGGTACTGTTAAAAGCACTGCACAGTGCGCAATTTTTCGCAATGACTTTTTGGCGGGAACGAGAGAAATGAGATTGACATTTTGTTAAGATTTTTTGTTTTTTACATTTGTGGGAGTTTTAAAGTACAAAAACGATAGTATAATTTGTTTTAAAGTTCTGTATAAGTGAAAAGAGTGGAGTAGGTATAAATAATCATGTGTAGCTGAAGTTCTCGCTATCTTCCAAGAAGTTCTTTATAACTTCAGTAAAACCTACTATGACTTTACTGGAGGAGTTTTACGATAAGAAAAAACGAATTTACTTGTGATTCTACTTATTAATACGTGACATTGGCGCTAAACTGTGCGCCATGCCATAAAGAAAGAAAAAAAAATTTTTTCTCAACTTAAATTTATACTCTGTCGATAGCGAGTACGCCGTTAAAGTCATGGCATTAAACCTTATTGGATCTAGAATTTTAAAAATTTCTTTGATTCGAAAAATCGAAAGGTAATTTATTGAGGTTATACTTTCGGCGCGTTTGAAAAAACGGATCACAGTGTAGTTTCAGCATGTAGCGAAAATTACGTCATCGGTATAACACATAATTTATTATTTTTTATTTCATTGAGTAGTAGTAGTTGTACGATTCTCCTTTAGGAGAGAAGGCAAAGGAATCTTAGCCCATACAACCGATGTCTTCAGAAATAAATAGATAAATCCTTCATATTATTTCATTAAAATATCAGCGTAATACATTTTAATTGTTTTTTGGTATTTCTGGCGATAAACATATAGAGGCGGTCTTTCTAGTACAATCCGCTGAGGCCGACTAAGCCACTAAAAAAATCTCAACGTCACACTGCTATATAAGCATCTATTTTAACAATTTCACATAATAGTACAACAGCGTAGGTACTTGGGAGGCAAAACTACGCCAATTTTACACCACAATATCCACTAGAAACCACGCAAATAATTAAAATAAACGCCTAACCGCTCCCCGTAAAATCCCGCCAAAAACTCCCTTATTTCATTGATTTCAAGCGGCCAGTTTTATTTTTTTATATGTGGTCAATGTCGTTTTTTATATGTGACCAGATTTGTTTAAAAACGTCAAAGAGTATAACCTCTTACGTGCGGACATGAGTACACACATAGTTTTTTATATTGATGGGATAGATAATTATGATAAATTTAATATTAATTTATGTATGAAATGAATAAGTATCATGTATTGTCTTAGCAATCTTTGTCAGGAATTCAAGGACAGTAGTGAGACATTACATTGATCTCGCAGGTTTAAAAATTGTGGTTGAAAATATCGAACAGAACCCTCTGCGCTAGTCAAACTCACTCTTGACCAATTTTACCATTTCAAATACTGTACCCTAAAAATGCCATTCATACATTGTTCCTAACACCGGCATAGCACAGCAGAAAAGTTAACAATTTACTCACAAATTACATGACAGAACAGCTTCTTACATTGCACACTTTTGCTTGTGTAAAGTATGCATATTCATAACTCGTTACCACAAATGATTTATTGTCGCAATTTATAACGTGAGGGGCGGCATTATTATATATTAATTACGTCACCACCTCCGCCGGAGTGCGTACCACTTTGTTTCGGAAATTACGCGCCGATGAATAGCTGGAATCCGCCTCGCGCCGGTTGGAACAGGATTTTTCGTTAATACATTATAAAAGGTATTATGGATGAATGAATAGTCACTTTGTTAAACGTGACAGCTTGTAAATAGTTTGGTGGAGTTTCAATTTTGTTGTGCGATTTTTGATTGTAATGCTCTTTGTTGTAGACACTCTAGCTTTATTCATTGTACAGACACAGTTACTACATTATACCTACTTATAATATACTAATACGCTTTTAATACTTCTATCCTTTATAGTCAAAGCAGAGTGAATTTGAATTCTTTCGATGAAAGCATGTGGATGGTTCATAACAATATTTGTATTTGTAATATTTATATATTATATTGCTGTACCGAGTTAATCCTACTAATATTATAAACGCGAAAGATTGTGAGGATGGATGTATGGATGTTTGTTACTCTTTCACGCAAAAACTGCTCAATGGGTTTTAACGAAACTTTACAATAATATAGCTCATACATCAGAATAACACATAGGCTATACTTTATATAGATATTATGTGTATTTGAACTTCACGCGAACGAAGTTGCGGGCAAAAGCCTAGTACCATATAAACTAAACAATATTCTTGAATATAATTTGTTCGCGCCAATTAGGGAATGCACCCGCGAATGCCGCAACGTCGATGTACTCGTATTACACATAGAATTAATCTAACTTTTTTTAAAACACTTATTGTAACCATCAAACCCTTTGCATGAGTTTATTATTTATTTAAAATGCCCTGATAAACTACTGAAGTCTACATATTCAATATAATCAAGTACATGCACATTTAATGCAAGCAGTGTTTAAGTAACTTTCAACGTGTCCGCTGAGACAAAATTGTATGTAATTTTGAACGAAATGAATTACATAAATCAGTTGTACGTACGCGCGCCATTGTATTATAATATTTCAAATATTATTTTTTCAGCAAGTGTGTTTTTAAATATGGAATTGTAAAAAATGCTGATTTAAAATATATAATAGGTATTAAAATATGAATTCTAAGATTTGTTTTATTCTTTTTGTATGCTTAAATCTCTGGTTTCTTTCAAGATTATGATTTGTTAAAATATTCATGTGGAATTAATCTTAGTCATTAGTAGAGCTCCCCATTTCAATTTATCGAACGTTCTAGATTTCACCCGGTATACAAAATTACCTACACGAGTTAATCTCTTTACAAATCATTTTCAGATGTGAACTCTAAGCTCGCACTGGTTAAAAAAATTGTTAAGTGCTTACTGGACGCGCTTTAGCTTAGGATTCTGTTAAAATTTAGGACACAGCAAAAATTATATTTACAAAAAGAAAAAAACGTCAGTCAAAATGCCCGTTTTTATCATTTGTAGGATTTAGTTATCGATTTGTTTCTACACAAAAAAAATGAGGAAAGCCTGGATCTTTATACGTTTATAGTAATTTAACCGGGTAGATTGTATAAAGGTCGCTACATCTCTCATTCAAAAAGCCTGAGTTCGATTTCCTGAATTTTATTTCCTGGGTATTCTCCCAGTTTGATACGCAACAATCTTATATTGCAAGTTAAGAGCTTATACTATGAGGCAGTAGAGTTGGTGTTTGTTTGAAGTTCGTTATTACTTAAACAAACCACTATTGAGACACAAAAACCGACTTAGAAATAAAAACATAGAAAAGTCCAAAATAATTCCTTTTATTAATCAAAACCCAAGCTCAAAAATAGCTTCACGAATACTTTATTTTCATTTATTTATTTTGTTTATTTATTTGTTCTATTTATTTATTTATTTTATTACAGATACCAACTGTTAAAAGTTTTTAAGCCACCCATAAGATTTAACTTTAACGAGTGCCGCTATAAGTGAAATGTTAGGAGTATTTGGTTTATCTTCGAAGTTCAAAGATTTGGAACTATACTGAACCGAACGGAAAAATAATCAATGAGGTCAGTTCATAAACAAAGAAATTATGCTGGAAAATACATGAAAAGTAGAATTCGGTCGAAATGAGTTCTTCCCATTTTTCGAAGTCGCTTAAAAATCACGCGATTGGCTCTTCAAACCAGACAGAACATAACATTGTGCAGAATCTTTGATTTTTAAGTCCAATAGGCACCTGGCAGTTTTTTTACTTCGGCGATAATGTCTTCTCATCAAGTTTCTCACAAATCAGTTAATTCTCGATCTGCACATATACATATGTACGTATGTATTTCACAGTCGGCTCTCGGATGTTTCAATTAAGGGAAACCCAATTTGAGTTTGGAGGCGTATTCATGAGGGATTTATCTTTGTGAGTCGGAGATGGTAGGACATTACATCTTATTGCTAATTGATCGGCAGCTGAGTGACAGAGAAAATAAATAATATTTAGCAGAGCTTACTGCTTGATGATTAAGATATAATATAATTTGTACTAATATTATGAAGAGCGAAAGCGGATTTTATAGGTTCGTTTATAATATGGAGGGTAATCTCCAGAAACACTGCACCTAATCATTGAATAATTATTTCACCATTTCAAAGGTACATTATTCCAGATGGACAGGCTATATATTATGTATTCAACCCAGGCGAAGTCAAGACGAGCCGCTATATTATAAAGAGAGAGAGAGCAGATTTCATAAGATTGTTTACATATAGAGGTTTATGGTCCCTTGAGTTTCAAGTATCAAAAATTCAAGCTCAATTCAATCAAAAGATCAAGTCAATTCAATCAAAAGATACGGCCATTTATATAATCAAACAAAAACCTACAGAGAATCGTGAAATCAGGCAAAAAGGTCAGTAAAAGGGAAAATCCAAAAATTTGGAATTCATAGATACATTTCCGTCAGCTAACACTCTAGCTATTTGATCTTTATAAGTCAGCCTTGGTCATCCTCGACTTCTTTTACCACTCACTTCCGCTCTATAGATTTTCTTCGTCAGTCTCATCACTCATTCTTTCCATGTGCCCGAACCATCTTAGCATTCCCTTCTTCATTTTTTAATTGCAAAA
This sequence comes from Zeuzera pyrina, assembly GCA_907165235.1. NCBI lineage: Eukaryota > Metazoa > Arthropoda > Insecta > Lepidoptera > Cossidae > Zeuzera > Zeuzera pyrina. Next base: position 26,185,751 of record OU015620.1, on the reverse strand, counting down.
ATGTGTGAGGAGAATGATGAGATTTGAGGAAGAGAAAGAAGTACCTATGTAAAGATCGCGACGCTTGGCGCTCTATTCTCTCTGACTACCCCGATATGTATGTACGTATGTATAGATACATCGTACTTATTTTTTGAGAGTAAATGAGATGTCTTTGTCTTTCGATTGTGGTTTGTTTATGAATCGGTCTTGTATTTTGTTGGTAAATACATAACACGATTACATTGCACGGTGGAACGAAGTACTCGGCGCGCGAGTACGATTCGCACTTTTTTGAAATTTCCTCAAAAAGTCACACAACAGATGGCAAAATTACTATTGCAAATTAACGTGCATTGATTACGGATTTAAAAATATTTTAACGAAAATGTAAACATAATGTGGGATGATTCACTCTGTACTTGCCATCCACTGGTTTTCGGGAAAACATTGTAATCAAAATCTATTTATTGTAAGATTATATTTTTAAAAATAATATTGAGGGTTTACCTGTTTTTCTAGTACGGATTTGTTACGAGACGGCGTCGGCAATAGATTTGTCAAACAAGAGTTCCTTGCAACTAGGTTCCACAAACTTTATTACCGAACAAACGAGTCACCTAATGGAAAGTGATCTTACACCGACGCTAGACACCGCCGCTTATGGACACCCGTAACGTCCGGGGAATCATGGGTGCGCGCCGACCTTTAAGGAAATTAGGGGGAGGGAAAGATGGGCCACGGGCACTCTCACTCACTGAACGAAATACAACTTTCTTTTGGCAAAGAAGGCCCAAACGAGCAAACGAGTCACCTGATGGAAAGTGATCACTGCCACTTATGAACACCCTTAACGTCCAGCAAATTACGGATGCGTCGCTGGCCTTTAAGAAAAGTAGGAGGAGGGGGAGATTAGCCACCGGCACTCTGACTCACCGAACGAAACACGACAATAGTAGATGCTGTTATTTCACGCCGATATTCTGTGAGAGGGTAGTATTTCACTGGACGAGCCGGCCCAATTCATGCTGCAATGCAGAATAGTTTTAGTTTAGTTCCTGTGAATAATTGATGTGGAATTTGAATTCTGATATACACATACATCAAATAGATGGATCGCCCGTCCAGTGAATAACTGAATTTTGCGTTTGCAACCTTTTGTTTCGAATTAAAAAAAATCCTAATCGTCATACCAAACACCAAACTCCCACTTCGTTAGTGGTGAGTAGGTTCGAATGAATATGTGTCAACGGACATCTGTCTGTTGCTGTTTTGATGGATGTACATCTAAGTGCAAAGTCGACATGCATTTTTCAATGCGATTCTAAATTACTATGTAATCGATTCCCCTACAGGTCTATAAATGCGGCATCTGTATGTATGTCCGTTGCATTAGATGTACATCTGGAGATTTTTTCTGCAAAAATAAATATCAGACCCATCACTGTATGTCATGAGCCTCTCGTCACTAATGGGGTTTCAAAGCGCCCAGCGAAATTCATTTAATTAATTATCTGATAATTTTAACTGACCTGAGTTTGGCGAATTTGTTTGCTTTACTCAAACTGCCCAGTATAATCCTATCATTTGTGCTTCTACAGCAGATTATAAACTTTAACTAAACTAATGGGGACTTTCAGATTCAGTAGTGAAATCCTTTGATCTTGTATTTGATTTTGATATTAGGTGATAGAGGTATCCTATGCAATAGCTGTCCCTTGTAAACGATTATCAAATTATCTTCGAGAGAGCAGAACCCTTATTTATTGTTATTTTAAAGTCATGTATCTGAAAAAAACAGAACCTTTGTAAAGTAGATCATTTATTCGTGAGCCTGTGATGGAGAACATTGATCTTCCAGCACATCTTATTAGCCCGATACTTCTCGTTAAAAATACTCAACTGTATAATCTAAGAAAGTAACCACATTATGATTGTTATATTGTTAAAATTTGCATAAAGTTAGAAACTTCTCCATAGTAACTTCCAGTATATCTTATTAGCCTAATTTAACAGATTCTTACTTCTTCTTAAAAATACACGAATAATCTTATGATTCTCATTTCGTTAAAATTGTCATAATATTGCCAACTACTTGCCATATTTGATATTTTTTCCAAAGTTTATAATTTCCTCGTAAGTACATTCTTGTCAGACTCGAGCCTTTGGCTAAATAAATCTTTTTCTTCTTTAGCACATGTTTGCTAGCTACATCCTTTAAAAAAAGAGATTAAGCTTTGTTTTGCTATTTCGCATTGCTAATTTTTACTTAATAATTATTATTGGGTTAACAATATGTGACATTAAAAAAATAAAAATTGACCATAACTTTTGAATGGTAGAAGATGGAACAAGCAATTAAACCTTCAAGCCTGTATTTCTAAAAAATAATTTAACGTTGATATGACTTATATTTATATTTAGACGCATTTTAAGAAATACGTGTGAACATTTTTCATTTCATCCCACGTTATCTGAAGAAGTTGTAATGTCGTCTGGCTCAGGTGTACTATTTCATTTGCAAAAGGGTGTGGGTTGATGGTGTTATTTGTCCTCAACCTGGTGAAAGGTGTACCTGATTTATATGAGGGCGCCTAGTACACCTCTTCATTCGACATCGGGTAGGAATAGGGTAGCATTCTCTAAGAATTCAACACAAGACATGCATGCACCTAATATATTACATATGATATATTTAAATTTTATATTTATTGACAAAACCAAAAAGAAAGTGAAACCCCAAGAGTTTCTATATTCGACACACTGTTTAACTATTCTAACAAAGGAAATCCTTATCGTTGTGTCATAAACAAAAAAAAATCCATATCCTATTACAAACCAAAGCTATAGAAACAAAACGAAGACAAAATTAAATAAGATTACCTAGAAGTATTGAGTACCCAGGACTAACATTTAACATTCATTTATAATAGGTACAAATTCTTAAGGAATCCTTTTGGATGTAACCAATAAATAAATGCAGATATAACAATTACAAAACGATTAAGAATTTTTGAAATACTATCTCTTGGATAGACAATACAACTAAAAATTAATTATGACTAATTTCTCTTACTATTGTTCATCTCAACAAGCACAAATTAAGATTATTTTTGTACCATAATAGCCGGACAATGAAGATAAAACTAGTATTTTTTTAACAATACAATTGTACATTACGAGATGATTTTGTGCTTAAGGTGAACCATCCTACATCACCAGCTGTACCAGTTCGCAAGGTGTTCGTTCCTTTCACAACGCTGCTCAGGTATCTCGTAATATATTAGGGAAATTCCTTACGCTTCCAGAATGATGATGTAGGTGTGAGCCACCAAAGTTTCTTCCAATTATAATAATGCTTGTAAGTTGTGGATAAAGATATAGAATCAAGGCAGACTCAGAGCATGACCCTGATCATCAATCTTCCCAAAAGAAAACAAGTATTAAAACTGAATGTCAAATATAAAAACCCTGCAACAAGAACATTTGAAGAAATTAGTATTAGAACTCGGGACCTACAAGACCTTTTATCCATTTCATACTCCATTATATATCCAACACTCACCATGGGGTCCACAATGGGTCACATGAAAATGAATTTAGCTTAATAATAGCTACAAAAGCATCCGGCACTTTTTGGCGCAAGACACGAGGGCTTTACCCTAATTAAAGATAGCAGTGCTAGCTTAAAAGTACAAATCTCGTACATTTTAATAAAAACAAAATCAAAACTGGTGTGGTGCAAGTGAAGCCCGTTATTGTCGTAATAAATAGTCGACGCCGACCTATGTGGGACAAGTCCAGACGCAGGTGAGTAGGTCTTTGATTACTTCCAACCTTTGTCACTGGATTTTCCTTGTAGTAGTATTAACTACAGTTCTCCGACTCACGGGGGATTGTACAGTATGATTGATTGAATATGTTGTTAAATGCGTGCAAAGATTGGATGCTGGGTGTTAGGATCTAAAAAAAATTGTTACAAGGTGTTGATTAAAGTTATCAAGATTGCTCAATATTGAAAAAAAATTATAAATGTTTTGCGATCGGCTATACGAAACAATAATCGCGCAAATACGACTTGTGTTGCGACAGTTTTTTCTAATATTAACGAAAAAATACAAAAATATAAAAATAATCCTTCAGTTACGTTAAAAAAAAAGAAGAAAATGTCAGACATCCTACGAATAAATCGAACATTTTCCATTAAAGTTCAAATAAGCTTACCGTAGATATCAAAGTAACATTAAATGTTAAACGAGCTCTTGTAATTGATGTAAACGTACCTGAAAAACTGTTACGTAATTAGCTTCTATTTTATAAATATGCTGTTTCTTACTGAATATTTTATTATTTAGATAGGTATTTTTTTCGCGATTTGTCACATTTTACCTACAGGAAATAGTGACAATATTAATTCAGGTTTCATAATTTTGTTTTAATATTAAATGTTAAACGAACTCTTGTAATTGACGTCAATGTACCTGAAAACCTGTTAAGCAATTAGCTTCTATTTCGTTTGCTGTTTGTAACTGAATATTATATTAGATATTAAGATAAGTATTTTTTCTTTGATCTGACACATTTGCCCTAGAGGAAATACTCTAATTTCTTGTCGTTATTTTTATAAACAAAATCGTCACGTCACCAAGCCTGAAGCTAGTTTTTTCGTTTTTACTCGAATACCTTCTTGGCAAAGTACACAGTCTACACGTTCCCTTCACGCGGTCTTAGGCTTATTCCGCTTGTTTTTGACGTCCTTTATAGAATTGAATTACAAAACAATTATGGAGTCACCCGGATGTCCTACTGTCAGGCTGTCCGGCACAGCCATTTTCCTTAAAGACTAATTGGTGTAAACATTTAAAATTATGAACAAGTATAAGTGGTGGCGTAAAAGACGTGAACTTCAAAGTTGAGTTGTCATTTTTAGGGGTTAATCTTGAAGGGGTGAAATCTTGAATGTTGAAAAAATAATACCCGGCTGAGTTTCTTGTCGGTTCTTCTCAGTGGCCAGGTTTTCTTTTCTTTTCTCTTTGAACCGAACTAAAGTAGATTTGACGTTCAAAAATTACTTGTAATTGGATTTACTTGAATAAATTGATTTGACTTTGACTTTGAAGGCTTAAGTAGGAAGTGATATTTTTTTCTAATCGTAAGCTATTCTCCGCCCAAAATTCCAAACCTACTATTCGAACGTGTTTCGCCTCTTAACGAGGCGTCCTCAAGGTATTCCAGAGATCAGAATCGACCAGCTAACTAGCAAACTAGCATCGAATGAAAGAATGAGTCAGCCGCAAGTGTTTGTCTGTCATTGAGAAATAAAATCTTTTTCTTTAACTCGTAGTAAACATTTGCACGCTACTACAGCCCAAATACGCGTTTTTAAATTTATGTCTTTCTGTTTGTTCGGCCGAATTTTCAAAATGGCTGAAGAAGTTTTGCCGCGATTATCATTGGCAGGTAGGAGATTTTTCATAAAGAAATCTAGGTTGCTTTTTATCCTGAAGAAATACCAAAGTTAACGCGGGAGAAATTACGAGGCACAGCTTGTTAGAAATAAAAAAATAAAATTAAGTTCAACGAGTTTGAAATGTCAAATCCATTAACTGTTCTAACTTATTAAGAGAAGGTTTCCAAAAACAGTTTCTTGCATAGGCTCAGCCCTCATACTCCGCTACCCGAACGCGACATATATCGTTACAACTGGAATATTAAATCATATAATAAAATATCCTATAGCCAGTATTTACTAAACTGTGTTTTCTTAAGTTACTCAAATGATTTAGGTGAGATATTTAAAAATTTCACAAAAAGGCATTGCATTGCAGAAAAAAAAGTATTGAACGAAAAGACATAAATTGTGTTATATTTTTAGGCAGTCAATAGAAAAATTTATAAAGATATACATTTTCACATTTCACATTCATTAAACGTGTGCCTGTCTCGGCAAATTTATTTAAAAACGTTCTAAATTTTGGCAGCTGGGTGTAGAGAAAAATTAAGTTTAGAAACTTTACCATTTCATAAAAAGATGCATTTAAAAGCACTTCATAAGCGGTAGAAATATCAATAAAAATGCTGTCAATCACTATAACAATATATAACACTAAAATTGTTAAAAATATACTAATTTGAAAAAATATAAATACGCTATAAAATAACTGTAATCTATAGAAAATATTAACTTAGTATAAAATAATAATTTGTACTAAAAATCCAACTCCACATATATTTTGTTCCGATATGTGTATATCTGATGCCATCCTAACAATGGCATTCGCCTGTGGTTTGTATGATTAAATGAAAGTAAAATATTGTTAAAATAATGAATAACAAAACTATTAATCTTAAGAAGATCAAATAGCCACTTATGCGAAATTGTGCAAAGAGAATAATCATATTATAGGAGGAGAAAATGAGAGGAAAGTAGTATGTAATGACCGCGATGTTTGACACTAGATAGAAACCTTAGTAATTTTATATCGTTCTAATCGTTATACATAGGGTATATCGTTCGCCACCATTTTCGAAAAAGAAATAAAATGGCGGCTAATGGTATGTCAAAATCTTCAAACTCCTTTCTTGTGAAATCTATTAATTTCATATTGCACATGATTAAAGTAAGAAACAGTAAATTTATAATGTAAACTATTAATTTTAAATGTATGTTATAGTTTACAATATTATTACTGTTACTTGTTTATATATTTGCACTTTATAAATATCGTGCGGAACCCTCCTTATGCTAATCGGAACCTTAAACCTTAGGCGTGCAAAATACACGTGAACTAAGCAAATCAAGTGATTGATTTTGTCTTTGGTGTACCGCGTCCTCAGCTTTTGGTAAGTAATTACTTCTGAAGTATAAAAGTGCGAATCCCAAGAGCGAAGGCTACATAGCATGCTCCAGTTGCTACCTTCAACACCGACGACTTCAGTATTACAAGCATCCGCTGCCTTCCCGCGCTGGCAGGGACGATTTAGGCGGTAAATGAAAGGAGTCAATAAGGGGGAATATTCAAAGAATTCTAAATATAGTTTTTTTTTATTTTAGACTTTTAGGTTTGTATCCGTCCAGTTTTACGTTCGAAGATGGAAAATCGACAAAAAAAAACGATAGTTTTTATATTTATATACCAGAATCCGTAAGGCATATTATTCAGGAAAAAATGCTGTTATTAAAAAATTAAATTAAATATTGCTATCTCGAATTATTGGAGTGATTCAATCAATTAATTTCTGTTATCATCACGCATAAAATATATCGTTTAATTTTATTACAAGAAATGAAAGGATTTTTTTTTTCTATATGAGTACTATTAAATTGTACTCCTAGTGGTATTGTACTATTGCCGTCAATCTCCTATTGTGCAAGTTAAATCACGGGGTGGTTCCGCGGGGTTATTATCTAAAAATTTGCAGACAGCGACAGCCACGCGATCACTGCGCGACCGGTGATTAATTGTAGTAAAAAATTAGTATCATGTATGACGATTGCGTATCTATTATTTTATGACCGTAAAATACACTTTTCGCGGTATATTTAGCGCCACTATATAAATTACATTACATAAATTCTCGTATTGACAGCAGATATCGCGCGATATTGGCAGTCGCATGCTGTCTGCAAGTTACGTAATAAGCGTGCCGGTCTCATCCTTCGTGGCGCGTATTGTAACGTACTCGCAATACATAGCAATGTTCGAATTTGTAACATTACAATAGTTCACACTGAACGCCTTTGACGCATGGACTCATGTAAACAAATGCTATACTCGCGGTGAGTACTGAAGACCGATCATTACGTAACCGTAATTACCATAAATACTACTAATAAATACTTCTGAAGTCACATTATTTATGGTAAATACTCATTCCAAAAGACCCACAGGTAGATCTAAAACTTATTGACAGAAATGACGTCTCGTCATTTTCGATAAGTTTCCCATATTCATGACAGCTTCGATATTTTCCTTGGATACCTGAATCCGTATCTGAAGCCCGTCCCCCGCTACGCCGCCTCTGTCCCGAATTGCGGACAGACTTCACCCACGTCCCGATTGTTGTTGTATCGTACATTACATTTTTTGACGAATACCTATTTATCACGAATCTGGAATAACAGCTGTTTGGAATTCTATTGTGTAATATAGCTAATGGAAATATTATTACATTTCACGAAGAAATAGCACTAAGTAATAAACATTACAGGTTCTTATGGATTTGTTGACTGGACAGATTAAATTGTTAAGTCTTTTACGTATTGGCTTGTTGTTTCTATCTTGGTCTAGGAAAGAGAGTGAAATAAAGAATGTAGTCTTTTATATTTTTGCTTTCAAAAAAACGAAATACAGACAAGTTGTAAGAGTGAGAGGATTCACGTAAACTTCTACCTTAATATCGTGTTAAAAAAATACTTCAGCCAATTATACCGATTATGCGATCTTAAACAAAGCTCTTGGCTAACTCTATTGGTCTTACCACACAACAAAATGGGAGAATACTCGGCGACAGGCAGACTTTAAGGCATTTATAGACTTTCCTTTCCTAAATCACCAAAGCTAAGATAACCGCTAAGGTTTTTTTTTATAAAAGAGGGAGCAAACGAGCAAGCGGGTTACCTGATGGAGTGACCACTGCCGCCCATGGATATCCATAACGTTCGGGGAATTACGGGTGCGTTGCCGGCCTTTAGGGAAATAGGGGAAAGGAAGGAAAGGAGGAGAAGGGGTGATAGGCCAGCACTGTCACTCACCGAAAGAAATACAACAGCAATAGATGCTGTTATTTCACGCCGATATTCTGTAAGAGGGTGGTATTTCACTGGGCGAGCCAGACCGATTCGCGCTGCAATGCAGCACGGCTCTACCACTCGTTATATTTAGTTATCACAAATAACTTAACAGATAGTGACTGCAGCGCTGCAGTCGTGCGACGAATATCTAAAACATTTATCGCATAAGACGATCGCGCGACTGTGGTGATATATAGGTAAAATGAGTGATGCAGAAGTAATATCACGAACAGTTGTTTATCGTTCAGTGATTGCTCAAGAGAGGCAGCATTAGCAATTTGTAATCCCATGCATATGATACCATCGCTCGTCTACAAAATAAATAGCAAGTGAAATTTGGCTATCGCATACAGGCTGCATTTACCCACGTATAAAGCGAGCTGGTATCCCTATCCTCTTACTTTGTATACGAATCACTTCGCCAGTGGAACAGGTCGGTCAACAGATTATTACGAAGTAGATATTTTAAAATACAGCGAATATTAGAACAATTTTTACAAAATAAAAGCTTCGTAATAGAGATAAAAACCCTTCACGACAGCCGACACGCACCTGACAATGTTACGGGCCATTAAGTCCGAAAAAACGAACTCTCTTTATGTTGTAATTAGTTCGCGAAAATAGAATTCCAAAATCGCTGGAAATATTCTTTAATTAACCTAACGATCCTCGCGCTCGCTTCCTGTTTAAAAAAGAAAAATAAAGAAAATATTTGAAAGGCAATTCCTTGTTTGCCGTCACTGAAATTGATTTGGAAATATCTGCTCCGAATTTAAAATAATAAACAAGTAATTTTTTCACAAATTAAGTAAGATTTCTTTGAGATGATGAGTTTTTTTATCGATATCAAAAGCTAATTGCCGGAAAATTTTATGTCGCTTTAGTACCAAATTATAAAACTATACCTATATCTCGTAAAGTCTAGCGTACATTAATATTATGTTATAATTATATTATTTATACACATATTACAAAACGATTTTTTTTTATATTTCTAACATTTCGATGTGCTGAAATAAATCAATTGTAAGTGTTAAAAATAAATAGAAAAGCATGTCTGTACTCATGTACGCACGTAAGAAGCTATACTTCTTTGACGTTTTTAAGCAAAACTGACCGCATATAAAAAAACAAAACTGGCCACATGAAAAAATAAAACTGGTCGCTTGAAATGAACGAAATAAAAAATAATAAATTACGTGTTAGATCGATGATGTAACTTCCGCTATATGCTGAAATTACACGCATATGTTTTTCCAAACGCGCCAAAAGAAGTATAACTTCAAAAACTTTTTGAAATCTATAGACGTGTTTTTCATATTTGATTGTATTATCAATATTTCATTTACTTTTATTAAATCTTTTTCCTTTATCTCCAACTTTTTTAAATTTATTGCTGAACAAATAGGTTTATACTATCACCAATTTATTTTTACCAGGAATTGAACTCTGAATTTGAAGGCAAACTACCACCGTATCAAAGGACCGGTCAAAATAACGTGTGGCTTTACAAAATATACTATACCTTTCAAAAAACGTAGAATATTTTCCATGAATATTGACTATTCTGTTAAGTGAATATTAGCGGTCATAAATTGGTTTCATTTTTCCTTTTGAACTACGGAGCTCTAAAAAACCACATCAAGTGGCTTGAGTATTAGCAAGCGTCAATGTCAAAGCACTCACATACATTGATGACATCGATTTCGCATACACTGCTTTGAACTCGATATTGATAGAAAACTAATTTGAAGTCGTTACTGATAAAAAAAATCATACAGGCTTTATGTTAACAGATGAGAACATCAACAGCACTCACATAGGTATATTGATGAAAATATGTGTAATTTCAATAAAAACAAAAAAATATGCCACACATTTTCCATTCGGAGTTTATACGAATCGCATCGCAACTCGATTCAATCGATATTCCCTAACAAGTTGTCATTAAACAATTCGAGAGATTGTTAGCTGTCCGTTCTTTCATTCTGAATTTGAATTTGAAACATTTTACGCGAAAATTGCTTTCATTACGTATACAAATTGCTGAATGAATAAACTTTTAAATTTTAATACTTGCTGTACGTCTACAATATTATAAAAAGTCGGAACTGCCCAGATATGGAAATGACATCTAAATATCACCCACACTATTACGTCCGGGTGACACGAGGTTGTATGTAGACCGAAACAAAATAAGGCTATGGAACTCCCCGCCTCTCGTATAAGGTGACTAAAGAGAGGCCTTCTGGTTCGTACTAGATTTGAGCGTGGTCTCCAGTCGCCTTTTTTAGGTGACTCCCAGAACAGCATCGCGTGTAGTTTTGTCTTAGCACTAATAGAATACTGTACAGGAACTTCGCCCCGATATTTAGATCAATATAGTTCGAAGAGGGCTTCGATATATTTATAGATGCCGAAATCCCTCAATATGCGCTAATCGCGATCGCGCGAGCTTTGGCGGGTAAAAATCTCACACATAACCTTGTCTCTCTCCAGGGAAGCTGGAAACTTTTCGAAAGTTTCTATCGCATTGGCAAAATAAGCATGGCCAAAACTAAACAGAATTTTTTATGGTGGTAACTTTGTTTATAAATAAAAAGAAGATTACTTTTATTTGGACATTCAAGTTTTTTTTGTTACGTCCTGATGATTATGGCATTCAATACAAAAACCAGACTGTTCGTCTTGTTGCGTTATTTGAGATGGATGCCTTGCTTGCAAGCACCAGCAACCTTTAAATTGTCTCTCCACACTTACACGACGAGTAAAGGTTTTCTGAATACTTTTTTACTTCTATTTTTACTTATTTAGTGACTGATATCATTAGACGTAATATAATTTCTATCGCGAGTAGAGTCTTAGTTTAAAACAATACCAGTGATTTCAAGTTCCCAAGGCGGGAGGCGTGTTGGACAAAATGTAATTATTAAAACAATTAAAAATTGTAAATGTAAAATGTAATTGCTCAATATTTATTGTACTGTAGATGTTATTGTGTACATATGTTATGATTAATGTAACTCTAGTATTTATTATGTAATAAATACGGTATAAATTAAATAGCTGCACACAGAAAAACCATATAGGTTTACGTATGCGCAGTTTTGTTTAAAAAATGTGTTATAAAAAGTAAAATAAATTAAAAAAAAATTGTGTGAACATTTTGTAAGCAAACAATTAGAATTATAATTTTAATTGTTTTTAAAATTACATTTTGCCCAACACTGGCGGGAGGGGTAGGGCGACCTTTCACCTTTGCGGTACCTCACAGTTCTACAAGAACGCAAACCACATGCGCTACCAGTCTTTTCGAGGTCGCCCGAGATGGATCATCAAACCTTGAGGCGCTTCTTGCAAAGACATGGAAATACCGAAGTTTTATTTTTTTTCGTAGACTACAAAATGTCGTTATTATCCTGACTTCATTTACTATATTTACCTTCTTGATCAATAGATATCGGGACATTTCATTACTAACATTTGACGACACAACAGTATCAATAATTTCGTTTAAATTAACTCGAAGCAATTCCACTCAATTACTCGACACTTTTTCATGTCATTGTGTGTGTACTGATATCGGAATTCTGTCAGGAAACTTATTAATTCAGCATCAAGCAATGTTGGGTCTCGTAATTAATTTTGATTGGCAGCACTGACGCAGCCCCTTTCATCGGCTCTGCGTCACTGAGTGCGTGCTTATTACAGTTATTGATAATTACATTGTCTACATACTTGTCTATAATCTCTGTAAATTCAAATCATATCGGAAAAGAAAACTTTCTTAATTAAAAACCAAAAAATTCTAATAGTGTGAGGTCCGCGAGGTCTGCTACAAATAGGGCTACAGGGATAGATTGAACTTGTTTGAAAACCAATCAATACAGACTAGTAATGGTTCTTCCCGGATTTTCACCGCCGCTTCTTTCGATTAATGGGCCTACTTAACCTCAACCTCGCTTGGTGAAAAGCAGTGACGAGGCTAAATATCAGTCACGCTTGCACAAAAGATATCTTATAAGCAAGTGCGATTCACCTAAGTAAATGCCCAAGACCAAGGAAAGATCGCCACCGGAAGGGTATTCCAGACGATTATTTATTAGTCTCTTTTCTGGGTGATGCAGGAGAAATTTGAACACAGCTACCCATCTCCTTGCCAGTAAGAGTAGGTTACGTGTGGCTTTGCCCACAAAGTTCTGAGGTAGTCATCTCTGGCATGTTGTCGAGGGCCTTTCTCGCGTTGGCCAAAGCACGTCTCGGGCGTCTCGGTCTTGGACAAGCTCCCCCAGTCCCAGTGCTACTGTAACACTTTTTTTTTGTAGGTGTATACTTACGGTTTCATTACATACAAATTAGAATCAATCACGAATTTTTTATTTTTTTTATTGCTGGCTTCTCGTATATATACGAATTTTGCCAATGACAGGTTATTCATAAGAGAAACATGTAAGAATTTAAAAGTAAATTTAAATAATATTTTCAAATCACGAATTTGTTGAGGTTAGTGTGTGACAGATGACAATTGTCTACGATACAATGATTAATAGGTAACGCGTTCGGAAAGTTGTTCGCAATCGAGTACGTAGTACTACTTCATTTCTTCTCAAGTAAAATCAATAAATATTGCAATTTAAGTGTATATTATTTAAACTAGAACATAATATACTAAACTTTAAATTATTTAGTTGTTTTCATTATAAAGTTCATTGTTACTTTCGTTAAAATCTACATTTACTTACGTTAGGTTCAGTAATAACATTGAATGTTTGGACACATCGATAGTAATAAGTATCGTGGTAATAAATCGATAATCGATTTTCTTTTGTATAAAAATATAGATTTGTTATAAACAAAATAAAACAATTTTAGGTGATAGTAATTTTATTGGGTATTAATGTAATGTGTCCAGGTTTGCGTTCTCATTTTGACGGTGAGATAAATAAATTGTTGTAAAAATTTAAATACGAGCAATTCCTAATAATAGATTGTAATCGATAAGAGAGAGACGAGTGTTGCTATATATGTTTCACAAATGAAGTAGAATGGAATGTTCGAGCAAATGGGCATTGCTTCCGGTTTGTTTTCCAGTGGCTACTTTTATCTAGATCATTCTAATTTTATTGTGGAACTGTCAATCTGACACTTAGATTCTGTCACTGTAAAATTTTCAGACACTTCCTATTGGTCGATGCCTTTTCAGAGACTTGCTGTCTCTTTCTTATGTCGGAAACATGAGACTGAAATCGGAGTAGTTTTCAATAACATTAATAATGATGTGAGAGGGTACAAAATGGAGGGAGCCATTCATTTTTGGTGGTGGTTGAGTGGTAGACAAAAAAATGCCAAAATGGAAATAAAGTTTATCTGCTAAAGTTTAGCTGTATCTATATAGTTAAGATGATTTTTTTTAGTGTTATTAAGAAGTTAATGTTTTTAAACTTTCACGACTTGTAAACATCTTACAATATTTACTAACGGGTCTATGTCGCGTTTATACTTTAAAATACTTTCTTTTAAAACAGGTAAATAGCCTTAAAGTATAAACGCGACATAGACCCGTTAGTAAATATTGTAAGTTATTAAGAAGTTGTATTTCATTGTTTATAAATATTATAAAGTCTCATGATAGACTTCATGGTAAATAGAAAGTGTAGTTGTAGTTTTCTTTTAAAAGTATTTTTCTTGGTGCTTAGTTCAGTGTATTAAGCCTAGAAATTTTGTTACAGAGTTCCATGTTTGACTTCCATGTTTGACTTCTATGTTTGACTTCCATGTTTGACTTCCATGTTTAATTACATGCTTAGTTCCGTGTTTAATTCCCGGTTAAATTTCATGTTTATTTCCACGTTTGATTGGATGAGTGGTATATCTTCTTCTCTTTCTTAATTCCATAAACACCATGGACTGGTGATGGTTTTTCTTGTTGTTGGTGCATTGCAGTATGAGGTGGAATTACCTCTACACATATTTAGTCTCTTTTCGTTGAGATTTATTTGTTAGCTACGAGTAAAGTGGACTTCATGGGGATTCTGTGAGACCATTGGAGGGACAACTCAACTGGCAGAATAACTAACATAATTGAGCAGTCACTAAGGGTTTAGTGAACGTCGTGGGTAATCTAATGGACCATTGGTGGGACAATTCGACTGGCTATATATATATATATATATATATATATGGATATATATATATATGTACATCCTAAGGTTTTAATTATACCTAATATTAAGAAACTGTTACATTTATTAATGGTTACAGTATTCATTTTTGTAATTTCCAATATAGATGTAATTTTTTTTTGTGAGTAAAATCTCATTTAAAATTTCTAATGATAACAGTTAAGATTTCATTAAGGGATAATTTTATTTTTTAATAAATTGGTGAAGGTTGTAACCAAGTGTGTATTTATTTCACAACTGAAATCGATTGTAGCAATACAGGGAAGGCGCCCTTATAAAAATTTGCTCTGTATTCCTCTCCAGGGTGGCCCTAAGGAAACCCAATATCCTGAGTAGCTCAAGCTTATCTATCGACAAACCCCAATAAAAAAATAATATCACCGCGAGGCACGTTACACGTGCTGTTATCCACCTCAGGATCACATGGATGGACGATTGGAGAGTGGATACTCCGATCAGCTGCGACTCCGAAGGCCATATCTATTTTTCACTGACAGATGCTTCCTTTAACCACTTCAATAATGTTTCCATTTTATGCACTAAGAGCGAAAAAGTGGAACAGCCTATAACTATTCATTCACACAGACAGATAAAGGCCGTTATTCAATAACTATGAGCGTTTAAAAAATAATTGAAAGTAATGCATAAAAATAAAAACATGTTACTAGGTTGTTTTAACCGACTATTTATTAATAATAATACTTTTGGTTTAAACCGTAACTCATAACAAGTAGATTAGTTGAAAAATCGCCTGAAGACCGTAAAGGCTTCGAGCTTTACGAGGCCCTTAAATCCAACAATAGGCGGCTAGATTGAAACTCATTTAGTTGGTAAGCGCTACTCTACTCGGATATACGGCGTTTAAAATTAACATTTATATAGAAAATGTTGAACTAGCCACAAAGGATCTCGTGTTTTTTTTAAAATTAAATTACGGAATTTATTACAGCTACGTGAAAACATATTACGTGATACAAAGAGGAAACGATTTAGCAACTGTTCGCGCGAATAGCGGCTGAATAAGTATAGATGATTGGTTATTGTTATAGTACTCAAAAAAAATGTAAGAAAAAATTAAACCACCTTCAAAAAAAATACTGAAAAGTACAAAATAACTATCATTTACTTATCAAAACTCCAATACAATACAAATAATTTTATAAATACGATTCACAAAATACACATATAATTATACTATTTAACAGTTACTGAAGTCGGTGCCAAGCCTACCAAACTAATAAACTTTTGTTGCACATTGATTTGGCACTTACTGTCAAATTAAACTGTCAAATTTAATTATATAGACATGTATCGTATATATAAAGTTATTTTTATTGTACTTGAGTTTTGATTAGTTAAGGATAGTTATTTTGAACTTTTCAGTGTTTTTTTTTTGAAGGCGGTTTAATTAATTTTCTATATTTCTTTTATTTCTCCCTTTTGAGTGACCTTGGCCTAAATCAATACCTAGGGCAGGTCTACAATTAACTTCTTACTAATTCTGGAGGATAGAGTCATCAATATAAAGGTTATAAGCAGTTCGCGTTATTTGGTGTTTTTGGTGTATCTTCAAAGTCTAAGCTTCATTACTTGTGAAATTTAAATGAAACCGTAAGTATACCCTTTCAAACAAAAAAAAAATTGAAATCGATCCACAATTGAAGTAATTATCGGTGAACATATACAAAAAAAATACACACGGATGAATATAGAACCTCTTCCTTTTTTTGAAGTCGGTTAAAAAGTCCTTTATCGGATAACGCTGCACTGTATGACTGTTACGACTTTTGTGATGCGCGATGGCGATCTTTTCGTATTATATCGATTCGAAAAAAGTGAATGAGTCTAGATTCTAGAAAAACAATGAAATTAAATAAATTAATCATTATTATTACGCCAGAAAATAAACGCCGATCATCTGGTTTCAAATTAGAGCATTGCTTGTGCTATGAGAACCAGACGACGACTATTAAGGGCATCTCCCAGTACACCCAGATCCAAGACAATATAGAAAATTTCTTTTACTAAATTGACTCGACCGGGAATCGTACCTGTGAATTAACGAACTTGGATGCTACACCTAAACCACTACGTCATCGAGGTTTGACCTTGTTCGAGAATTAAACTGATTCAAGAGAAAATATCATGACAATCATTTGATTCCGGTTGATTTAAGAAATAATGTGTCAGGGAACGATTAGGACATTCTTGTGGCATCAGAAATAGACTGCTCGAAATAACAGCAGACACCTCGATGTTTTCCTCACAGAGCGACTCGATAGCTGAATCGAATTTTGATGAATTCGATTCATTCGATCGTTGAAATATCTTGGATTCGCTCATCACTACCTGCAATGTTACAGGTATGGATGCATCTGCCGTATACGGCCTTAACTGTTGATCTGGCAACGATATTTGACTAAAGAACTGAGACTGAATTTTCTGTCACTTAGTTACCTTAGCGGTCTTTGATATCGTATTATTTACGAATACGAGAGGGAAAAAACCCTAAGAGATATGGGTATGTTCAAAAGCGATTTATGTAATGTGGCTCCATAGTAAATTCGTAAATAATAGAAATGAAATTGTAAAAAAATTCGGCCCAATGTAGCCATTTCTTAAACTTTTAAACTTTCGCGTTGCATTATATAATTCATTATCAAATCAGTTTGCTTGAGACCACGGCCGATGCAACTCGATAGAAACGTCAAGCCAGAATAAAAAAGTAATCGTGTTAAATTTCCCGTTTTAGATATACTTCCAATTTTTGCCGAATTTTCCTATTTTTCGGGTAATTTTTAACCGACTTCAGAAAAAGGAGGTGATTCTGTTCGTCTGTATGTATGTTTTTTTTATATACTATGTTCACCGACAACTTAGGCAGTTGTGGATTGATTATGAAAATTCTTTTTTTGTTTGAAAGGGTTTACTTCCGAAGTGGTCCTATTTAAATTTCACCGCTATTGGAGCTTGGACTTCGAAGATACATCAAAGTAAAGGGTACTTATTTTGTACCTTTCAGTGTTTTATTTTGAAGGCGGTTTAATTATTTTATAGAAATTTTTGTATTTTATTCTTCTTTCCATAGAAAGTTACATCATGTAAAAAAAATTACCAAATCAGTCCAATCGTTCCCTAGTTTTGCCCTTAGCAACGAACAATATTTTTGTTTTTTGTTTATATAGATTTCAGCTTACATATTTATAATTTTTACGGTCTACATATTCCTGAAAGATTCATTTAGGTAATTCAAGGATCAAATGTAATTACGTACAACATACAAACGAATTTTTCATTTTAATGCAATGTCATAATTAACTTACCTACAGCCCAGGTCCCGCGCAAACTGTTCTTTATTTAATCAACGTTTTCTCTTTCAGGCGAAGTGGAGCGGCTGCTACGCGAATACAGACAAAACCAAGAGCTGGTACGAAATATTGGGGCTCACTACTATCAGATAATATACCCAGTGCAGCTGCGACACCACGAGAAAATGGGCATATCGACGCGGGAGGTCAACACACAGAAAGTAAGTTAAACGTGATTCGTTAATGGAAGAAATTGACATATGACTACTTTTTGGTTGACATATCAATGAACTGTCTGCGCCTTGGACCAAGAACATAATGGACCGAGTCATAATAAGTTGCCGCTCATACCACCGTGTGTCAAACAAATTTTCATGTCTCTTTCTATCTCATCGAGTGTAACCACGAGTGAAACGGTTGGCTATCGTAAGTATGGCAACCTCGCACTGACAGTGTAGTTCGTGTCAGCTTATGAGTCGGTCATGAAATAATTATTTGCAAAATACTTGTAAATCTTGAGTGTTTTAGCTATATCATAAAAATGAAATTATGTCATTTTCAGCTGTGTTGTTGTACTGTGACCTTTTCGTAGTCACACGCATTAGTACAAGTCTAGTCTAGAACTTAGGTCAACAAATTAAAAATAAACACGCTCTTAAAGCAAAAGCCCAGCCCATACAGTTCCTGGTCCGAGTTAAACTTTGACATAACATCGACTCCGTTCTCGACATTGCAAAGCAAAAAATTCACCAAATGCCCCAACGCTTCTTCACTTGTCACTTACATATAGAATTTATATTTATATACAATTTATTAAAAAAGTGGTGAACGATAAAAAAAAAGTAACAGAATACAAAAAAAGTTTTCAAAAATTTCTTCAAAAAGTTTTTTAACTTCTAAAACTGCAGTGCGTATTTTCTTGCAGTTTTTACAGGTAGATTAAGCTCAGCTTGGAGCTACATTTAGGTTTTATTTAACTGAAATCGGATGACAGAGAAAAAAGCTATCGTTATCTAAATATAATTTAAAAATCCGCCACTCTCGCTACTGGTGCCGACTGAAGGTCTAACTGTTATTCCTACGGCCAACTGTACGTGGCCTGTTCGCGGGTCAGTAATACTGACAATATATTTATATCAGCCCCAGCAGAAGAAACCGTTAATGTCGTATTTAAAATATTCTTTAATGTATGTGTCGCATGAAAATCGAATGCAATTAAATGCTTTATCTTCCTCAGTAATGAAATTCGGACTGTAAATACAAACAAAATTGACTGAATTTTTTGATTTGTCAAACAGAGGAGCGAAATAAAATCTACTTTCAGGCGGACGAAGGCGCAGTTAGTTTTAAATAAAGAAACCTTTAATAGGTTTACAGGACGAAGTCGCAGCCAGTTTTCAATAAAGGAATCTTTAAACAGGTTTCTTATGAAATTCTTAAAAGGTGTAACTATCAGAGAAAGCTTTGCCTATGCATTTTTAAGGGTTAAATCAAATTAAATTTATCATAATGAGACTCGAAGAGACGAAAGAAGTATGTAAGGACCGCGAAGTTTGGCGTTTCGTCCTCTCTGACTATCTCGTTAGGGATACAGCGCGAAGATATATATATATGTAAATTTTTCACAGTTCTTTTGATTACCTATTTTAATTTAATGCGTCAATCATAATAAATTTCTAGAAAGCAAGTGTAAGGAGAATTGTGAGATTTGAGGAAGCGAAAAAAGTATGTAAGGACCGCGACGCTTGGCGCTCCGTCCTCTCTGACTACCCCGTAAGGGAGACGGCGTGAAGATATGTATGTATGTAATTTCAAGAAAATGTAGCCAATGCGAGTTCTATTATATTCTTCATAATATACCAGCAAATATACTTACATCTTTCACACAGTCACTGTCACATGCGGCTGCATAAAATATTAAAATGGAAAAAAAGAAATAAACGATAAATCCAAAAAGGAATAAAATATAGTTAGCTGAAGAATAAACTATCCTGCCCTTAGAACACATTAAACATTAATGCGGGGAAAACGAGGCTCGATAAGCATTACGTGTTAGAAATGTGACCTGTTAGTCGCAGAACAACATTCAACAACAATCCAACATAAAAATATCACGTATTTAATAACTTGGTATCGAGCTCTCATTAGTTAGTTTTAATGATTCTGTGAGGAATTAGAAATTTGCTTATTTATTATGGACATCACTGTCACTGTATTGTTTTAATTTTATTTTATTTTTATGATATTTATTGCACATGCAAATAATAAAAAAGATCCATATAGAAAGAATTAGCAAAAAATACAGCTTATTTCTAAAAGAAATTTCTTCCAGCAAACCCGCGAGTGACTAATTCAAAGTAGAAAAGATAGATACTGTGTGTATTTACATAAAGACAACATTGGAAACACATTAGTATTTACATATCCACAAATACATTTTAGGAATAAAATAAACGGTTTCTTACCGCGATATTAAATATTATTGAGTTTCCCGATATTTGGATGCTGGTGCAAGCATCATGATCACGGGTTACCTGGCGAAACTGAGGGTGGATATTCGAGAGCACATATTTCAGTCTACCCTCTTTCTGGCTCGTAGTTGTTATATTCACCATCACTTGCGGAACTCACTCGATAGTCCCCTCGACAGTACACTCTCACTATATCTTTTATATACACACACTATAGATTTTTAGTATTCGCTGGCCCTATTGTCCTTATGCATATATCACTGGACTCTTGGAAGTTCTTGTGCCGAGAAATTTCAATAGCTTATTCGACCATTCTGAGTATGTAACGGCGTTCTGTCGACAATATTTGTGGCTTGTGAAATTCAATCCAGTGATTAGGACCTGCCTCCAGAATATCTTCTGCAATAGCAGACCTCTGCACGTCATTATTGTTCACCGCTCTAATGTGCTCCTTGATACGGCATGAAATGGAGCACATGGTTTGTCCGATGTAGGCACGCCCACAAGTACAATCTATCTTATACACACCGGTCTATTGTGCACATTTATTGTTACAATTGACACAAACCGTGAGTCTAAAAAAGTGTATCACAAATACGTTTGCATATACATACAAACATACATACATATCTTTATCCCTAACGGGGTAGTCAGAGAGGACGGAGCGCCAAGCGTCGAGGTCCTTGCATACTTCTTTCGCTTCCTCAAATTTGTATATACATACCTATAAAATAATAACATCATTTACATAACGTTTTTTTGCCTTGGTATCTATAGGTTGAAATATATTTATTGACATGAAATCGGATGAAGCACATTGTAAGATTTAAAAAGATTTTAAAGACAATGGTATCCCAAACCTTTCTAGCCAACTAGTTTTTATTTGGAAAAGATCTGAAATTATTATTAAATATAGACAAATACATTAATGGATATATCGTATATATTTTTAAATAAGTATACCTGCTACAAAGGCAAAAATAGACAGCAACGTTATTTGATAAATGTGCTGATAATGTAATCGTTTACAAAAAGCAATAAAATAATTTTTAATGTATGAAATTGAAGAGAATATGATATGTAAAAAACAACTGTGGACTACCATAAACTCTTGCCTCATTTATCAATTATGCGGGTATTATGAAAAATCCACGACAGTAATTCTCTGGTGAAACACGTAGATTCACTTTCGTATGACCTTACCCTCAAAGTACTAGACTAGAGACACTTTATTTATGGGTACATGCGTACATGCTAACATTTAGGGTGCAAAATAAAATACAGGGTATATTTCAACGTCGCTCTAAAACACCTAGGGCCGCCCTGCCACTTTGTCGAGATTGCCTGTTATTTCGAGAATGGTATAATATCACACAACAGAAAAACATAGTTACAATAGTTTTTGTTGCCTCTACTTGTTATTACACAAACGCTTTTTTTAGGATTTTGTAACCATACATACATATCTTCACGCTGATTCCCCAACGAGGTAGTCAGAGAGGACGGAGCGCCAAGCGTTGCGGTTCTTACATACCTCTTTCTCTTCCTCAAATCTCAACATTCTCCTCACACATTTTCGCCTAGGTTTGCGAGTGCTTTTGACATTTCCGTCCGCTAACATTCTGACTATTTGATCTTCATAAATCAGCCTTGGTCTTCCTTGCCTTCTTATACCTCTCACTTTCGCTCTGTACATTTTCTTCCTCAGTCTTTCATCACTCATTCTTTCTATGTGTCCGAACCATCTAAGCATTCCTTTCTTCATTTTGACAATAACACTGTCGTGCAATCCTGTAATAGTGCGTATATCTTCATTGCTTATCCCGTCCGCAAGAGTGACACCACACATATTTTTGAGAGATCGCATTTCTACTACATTTATCATACTGTAACTCGTATTTTGTAACCATAATAGTGAAAATAGTACATCTGATAGTTTGTCTGTCTTGAGTCTGTTCTTATGTCTGCATATCACAGATGATTGATTTTGTCATTTTTACACCTATCAGGCTAAACTTAAGCACAGGCATAAATTGGCAACGCGAAACCACAAATGCTAAATTAAATAACACGTACTTCGAACCTTTTTTTTTAAATTTAACTGCTAATTTACTTGAAATTTCTACGACGCCTTAAGTTGGCTGGCCTGAAGCGCCCTTGGCCGGTTTTTTAACTTCATTTTCCATTTAGTTTTCTCTGTTTCGAATCTTGTGATCGATTCTATTAAGCAATTTAACCAAGCCAATTCCCATAAAACTTCATTTATGAGAATTGACAACTTAAAATTGGTGTAGTTCACATACTTCCATAGCCTTGCACTAAAGACTTCAAATGAATCGAAAAAAATAAAATAAATTTTTATTGGTAAATGCATGACACAAACATTATACGGTGATAAGGCACCAGCCTTCGATGCGTGAGACCGACTCACACTTAGCCTTTTTTTATTTTTTTTACCCTCAGATACAATCTTGAATGTTTCAGTTAAATTATAGTCACTAATTCTATGTTAGTAACTTGTGTATACTGGGTATACACCTGGTAAAATCACCGTGCCTCTATCGAGCTGTCTTCGAAACTTCTAACAAGTTTTTAGCTAAGTTAAATTGGTTCGTGGACAAATATTCTGGAATGTTCGAAATGCGTTTTAAAGCTCACGCAAGGACGGATCAAGCCTTAACAAACTGATGGCGCGTGTAAACGACTGAAATATTTCATACATTTTTTTTTAATTTTCAGGATTTATTAGACTTATATTTCAAATCGCGACTTCAGCACTAGTGCCCACTTTTACACTTCTTTGTAAAAAATCAAGGGAAGAAAAAATTTAGCTTGCCTTATATTTATATGTATCGGTTAATTAATTATTTATCTATCGAGGCTTATTTAGACACTCAGAATGTAACACAGTAAATGGTAAATAGTCACATTACATAAAAATGCTAGCGATCGTGTTAAAATTAATAAAAGATTCTTTCATTTAACTCTGATGAATTACTCCACGTAGAGATTTGATGACGTGATGATATTGATGTAATAATATCCGATTCGGAATCCAAAACAAATAAAAAATCATTTTTAAGTTTCGATTGAAATGCTTGGTTTTTTTCTATGCATTCTATAATATTTACCCACGTGCTCTGTATGTTGGTCCGCTGGTCTCGCACTACTCTATCGTCACTACGCGCATCGTTGACGATGGATTATTTATAGATACTAGAAATCGCCCTGTGGTCTAAATTCGACCGTAAATATAAACTTATGATATAAACTCTTTGACGACAATCTACTCTTTGCGACTGTTTGATCCAAGGAGGTTACATTACCTACGATCACAAACTATTATTAGTTTGACATTGACAGTCTTTTTGAAGTTGACAGTATGAACGTAAATGATGAACGTTTTATTTAATTTAATTTAATGTACTTATTTGTAACAGATATAACATAATTTTAGCTTTTACTAGTCCTTCTACATATAAACTTTACGTGTACTAAATTTAACATTCCTCCAAAGTTTTCCCTTTACGTATTAAGACATAAATACCAGCCTCGGCTTTGCCCTGGTGGGATGTTGAATGTTTGCAACATGCCAACTTTTTTATTGAGATTTTCGTCCAAAAATACCATTCAAATTTCCGACTTTTTTCGTGGATTTTCCGAAATTTTCTTTCATGAAAACTTGTCCTGACAATTACGAACATACCAAAAAAGAAATCAGTTAAATCGGTCGCCGTTTTCAAACGATTTTCTGTCATACGTGTGTGGTGGTGGTGTGGAATATTTAAGTCTTTTTTTATGGTATGGAGCAATGATATTATAATACAAAAGAGGTAGATAGGTTACCTTAGTACTAAACCAAGTAAAATATTGTCCCAGTTACAACGTTACAAAGTGAGACAAATATACATTGTACTGCATCGCTATGCAATGTAAAGCATAATTGCATTTCAAACTAACAAATCACGTAGCTCTCTAAATCATTTGACTGGCCCATTGGCGCAGTGGCATATGCATCTGCTTTCCAAGCTAGGGTCCCGGGTTCGATCCCCGGTCAAGTCAATTTAGGAAACGAACTTTTCTATATTGGCTTGGAGTCTGGGTGTTACTGGGAACTCCCCCAGAGTTCGTTGTGTGGTACCCATAGTACAAGCTTACTGCTTAGTTTGGGGTCACGCAATCTATATAATTGTCTGGAGTATCTGGAGTATAATTTCAATTTCTTACTACATTTAAAGCGAATCCGTGACTAATTTATAGAATATTAGTAATTAATTCCACAGAACAGACATTAAAAAAAATATGATTGATACCTAATGGGATTAGACAGTAAAAAATGTTTCCTTTTTTCGAGTTTCGTTTTTCTTGAATCATGTACATATTTATTTAAAAAGATCGCCAACATTTTTTAATTATAAATTTGAAAACAACATGACAACAACATTTTTTAATTATAAATTTGAAAATGATGAATTATATATTATTGCTTTTAATAAATGTAACCGATGATTACAACTGGATGGCTACGTCATCACATGATCGTGTATATTATAAAAAACGTTTGGATTATTAAAAGATTTTAGAATTTTGAATGCGCAATAGGCATTGCATGACATTGTTGGTTCTGTAACATTACTTTTCATATTCTTTGACCAAATCCGGGTTGGCTAATTAGCAAAGTTTTGGGGGTGCCACTTTTCGAGTGCATGTAACCTAACTACGTCTTTTGTATTATAACATCATTGGTATAGAGCACTGGTTCCCAAACTTATTTTGTCTACTGAGTCGAGAGCTCATGCAGTCGTTGTCTAAGATGCCTCCTAGCTAAATGAAATTACAAATCACCCCCCAGGCCTCTACACAACGCCCCCATTTTTTTTCTGGGTCTCTTACCGCCCCCCTTTAGGCCTGCAGCGCCCACAAGGGGGCGTTATCGCCCACTTTGGGAATGGCTGGTATAGAGTGTACATTTGGCCTCTGTTCTGTCGAATGAGAAACAATGAAAAGGGTGATGTTAATCACACCAATAATATCCACTTTTCCATAACTTTTAAATAAAATAAATAAATATGAATAAAAATTTTGCAATATTTATCAGGAGAATCGTAAATACATACATATCTTCACACTGTATCCCTAACGCGGTAGTCGGATAATACAATATACATGATATACAATTCTCAGATATTAAGTTTTGAGTATTTCTATAATTTACTTGCGATCCGTCCCGAGTTCGCACGGGTTGAATACGTAATATATAGCTTATATCTATCTGGAATAATGTACCTTTCGAATGGCGAAATAATTACTTGAATAGGTGAAGTGGTTCCGGAAATTTCCCTCTGCATATAAACAACCTTACAAATCCGATCTCACTCTTTATAATAGAAAAGCCAGAAGATAAAGATAAAATTTTTAATGAGAGAAAATATTCTTGTTAAATTCTTTGTCTATAATTATCTCGTTAAAATTTTTCCTCATACTGATACTTAAAACTGATACCTAAAAAACTCTCCCTGTGAAATATTCTAAAATAAACAGCATTTTAAAAAGTTCAATGATGAAAAATTAAAGTCTATTAGTAAGTATATTATTATGCTGTACTATTAAACGAGAAAATCTGCTTAGGTAGTTCTCAATTTACATTCTCTGTTATTCGTTATTCGTATAATTTTTGACTTTCGTATAATATTGACTAGCCCATTGGCGCGCTAACTGAGCATCTACTTTCCAAGCAAAGGCTGGCGGATTTGTACCGTGGTTAGGTCAATTTGAAAACGAACTTTTCTATATTAGCTTGGAGTTTGGATGTTACCAGGAACTTCCCCGTTTCCTTGGGTGGGTGAGGGCGGATACAGCCTTCGAGTCAGCAGGGGTAGGTAGTCCAGGTCCTGCCAGGGCAAGCTTCCAAATTACAATTAAACAGTGGAAGTGCAGCCGCAAACGAATGGGGGGGGGGGGCGGGGGCGATGCGGCGCTTTCGTGGTTTTTGAAAAAGCATTTGATAGAGTAGTGCAAAAAAAATTGTGGAGTTTTCTGCCTGAACATGGCGTAGAGGGCCCCTTACTGCTTACTGCAGGCTGTGAGGTCATTATATCGAGGCTATAGAGTCAGTGTAAGGATAGACGATGACTCGTCACCCTGGTTCGAAGTCTGTTCAAGCGTCAGACAGAGCTGCGTGATGTCTGCCTGGCTATTCGTGCTATATTTGGACAGTTGCCTCCAGACATTGAAAGGTAGTACGAGTAGTATGATATGTGGTGGTACAATGGTAAACTGTCTTTTGTACGCTGACGATGCTGTGCTTATAGCACCATCAGAAGCGGAATTGCAGACACTAGTTACGTGCATGAAAGAAAACTGTGAAGTGAAAGGATTTAATATGAATATGAACAAAACTAAGATTCTGATGTTGGAAAGGATGTACAGACAAAGTGTTAAATATTATGGGCAAATGGAAAATGTCCGGAACAAGTGAATGACATTGTATATTTGGAGAGTGCGTTTTCGAGAGATGAAAGATGCGAGTTGGATGTGGAGAGACAGGTAGCAACTGACAACAAAGTGAACGGTGCTCTGTCCGTATTAGTAGGTAGTGTAAATATATCTTACTCAGCCAAAATGGCTCTACACAATGCGATGTTGAATGCAACTTTATTGTACGGTAGTGGGGCCTGGATATGCCCGAAATCGAATGAAAGTAATATAAATGCAGTAGAAACGCGATTTCTTAGAAATATGTGCGGTGTCACCCTTACGGACAAAATAAGCAATGAAGAGATACGCAGTGTGACAGGATTGCACGACAGTGTTATTTTAAAAATGAAGAACGGATAGTTTAGATTGTTCGGGCACATAGAAAAAATGAGTGATGAAAGACTGACGAAGAAAATCTACAGATCAAAATTGAGTGGTGAAAAAAGCTAAAGACCAGAGCTGACTTATGAAGATCAAATAACCAGAGTGTTAGCTGAGAGAAATATACTCTCTAGCACACTCGTCTCGTCGTTCCGCATTGAAATATTAGGAACAAATTTTGTTATTTGTACCTAATACTTCAACGCGGAAGTGTCTCTGTCTGTTACAATTCTATTTTCACAGTTAAGTCGCTTAACTGCTTTTGATGACATTTGGTGTGATGGTAGTTTCAACCGTTTGATAGGCGAAATCGTAGACAAGTTGTCTGGCTAGTTCTCTGTAAATTGTCTAAGATTACTTTTGCGAAATAAGTTTTTTAATTTAAAAATAACAGTTTTGTATGCACGTGTACTTCGCAGTCGGCCCATGTTAGTCGAGCAGTCGCGTTATACTCACCTGCGGTTTAACGATAAACTTATGTTGTCGTCTCGCTCTATCACGTGCAATTTTCTTACAACAGCTTCTAGTTACTGGTCTCTAAATCTATTGTGGCGGCAACCTACTGATAATAATTCTATATTTTTTTACTAGTTCCCCGAAAAAAAATGTATTACGCCTTCAAAGGTATTCATTCCAGCAAAATATCAAAAGTAGTGGAAGTTTGTTTTTGACAAATCTCAAAGAAGATTGAAACGAAAGTTTGAGGGATATTGTAGGCCTTTGAAGTATAAATAACGAAAATATAGGAATTTTTTCTACATATTTATTTTCCCTATGAAAGTACATTTCTTTTATGTTTTTAATACGTCGAAGAACCAAAGTTACCGACTTAAAGGCTATATAAGATTAAGCAAATTGAAGTGGAAATCGGCTGGCTACATTTTTTCTAAGTAAACGCCTGCTTCTATTTTGCAGCACTTTTGTAAGCTATAAAGAAACAAAAACGATTTGTAGTTTTCTTTTCTTCTTTTCTTTTCTTATTTGCTATTACCATTAAATCCTAATTGTATAAATTCGTTTTTCAAACCTAATTATGTTCAAGGTTTCCTCCGTTGTGAAAATTTCTCCTTTGGGCTCTCGTTCTGTTCTGTACTGTCACCGATACAGTGGGGATTGTTTATGAAGCTAAATCAATAGAGATAGAAGTGGAATCCTCCATGTTCTATCAATAGTTGACCCAACTCATTTGTTATGCTTTGTTTATCCATAACTCTATTTGCAATTCTAAACATTTGTCGCAGAACTGACGACATGATAAATGAGCACTCGAATTGTGACGAGGTACAGAGAAGCGTAGAGTAAAACTTCTGCTACCGACAACCAAAACTCGTAGCCGAGAATCAGGAAACTAGTATACATTACTTCCGTTCGTTGAAAATAAATATCGATTTGACATTATAAACTCATTGATGAACTTTAAATTAGATACATTTTTATAATGCGAACGCAGTAAATTACCTACACAATCAGGAATAGACCTGAAGTTTGATAGCGAACTCTGGAGGAGGCTCGTATCCAGCAGTGAAGACACATTGAAGAAGATGACACATATGGTACATACATCTTTCGTACTACAATACGAGTAATACTTATTAGAAGATATATGTATAAAATATTGCAACAGTTGACAATACGATCGGTGGTTCTTTATCGCAGTCTTATCGAAAGTTGGGTGCACAGGGAAACAGACACGTATTATTTTAATGGGCGTCAGTTCAGCGATTATGACAGGTGACGTGTTCAACGGCGTAGATAAGGTGAATGGATTATAATTACTCTCTTACATCTTCGATTCAGTCTGTTGTTTGTTGGATGTTTGGAGGAAAAATCAACAAGCGCCAGCGATTGGCGTTCACTTCACAAGACTTCACATCACAATTGAATCAGCCAATCAACGACAAGCTGAATTTGACATATATTATGACATCAAATAACATTCTCGCTGTCGTTCGTATATATATCGCTTTTGACGACATGGGTAATATTGTTGGTGTATAAAATAAATATCGTCAAAAGCAAAAGACAAAGGACAGTGAGTTAAAATAGGTGGAAGGATGATATCAGAAAGATTACAGGACCCTTATGGTTAAGAAAAGCAAGAAACAGAAAGCGATGGAGAGAGTTGAAGGGGCCTATCTTGGAAAACGAATTGGAAAGGAGAGACAAAAAACGAATGACGAAGTGCAACAGAATATTAACGATCTATCTTCAGGAAAGCTTATACTTTACTCAGTCCGCTATTCCGCACTAAAAGCGAAACACATCGAATAGTGGACTTGAAATGTTGGTGGTTTGTTCGAAATTTTAGTGGACATTGGCAAATAATATATGAATAACACATAAGTAACGTATAACACAGTACATTATAAAATAAAACACTATATTATAAAATAAAGCACGTGTCAATTATTGTTTGAAATTTTGACGGAGTACAGTAAAAAAATATTTTAAAAAACTGCAAATAATATAGTGTAAATTTAGTTTTGCACAAAGCATGTCTTTTATTTCATCTGTAGTCAATTATTGTATAGTCGTTATAGTTAGAGCAATAAAGGCTAATCTCTACGGAATCACATCATTATTGTGATTCCATACTTGAGTATTAACTTAGAATTACCACACGACGAACTGTGAAAGTAGCCAATAACACCTGATTCTAAGTATAAAAGTAAAAGATTACTGTGTTGAAAACCTTTCTAGTACAGTTTTTTCAAAATTCAATCATAACTGTACTATAAAACTGAGGCAAAAAATATTGAGTAAATCAAATCGCCGTAAGAAGATAGAAGCATTGTATATCTCGATTTAGATTCTTATTTCACTAAATCTCTTTAATGCAACCGGAGCAGTACAATGCAGGTCTTAATGCAGACATAAATCTAAGAGTCAACCGCATGCTTTAAAACAGAATTCTAGTCTTAAATTGTGTTCCGTTTGGATTATAGGTAGTATTTTTAATCATCAATTGTATTACCTACATCAGTTTGGTTTCATCTGTGTAAGAATTTTAAGACAGATTTCTCATTATTTCTGAAAATAGCTAATATTAATCTTAGAAACTGATTCGTTAATTACAAAGATATTCGAATGCTCTAAATTTATTAAAAATTCTTAATTTACGATTTCTTGTCAGTGTCGTAAAATCTTTGGAATTTTGCATGTAACCTTCTCGCGTAGTGCAAATTTTACAAAAAATTAGACAGTGAAATCAAGGATAATCTGAAATGCATTACAAAATTTACATTATGTAGGTAGAGCTTGTAGTGTATACTTAACATCGGTCTCCTTCGCCACACGTTCCACTCAGCTCTTGACGCGACTATTCTTTGCAGAGGTTCGCAGTCAAAGGTTGGCAAATACTAGGTTGGCTCTCAGTCAAACTACAGTTCGACTAAAGTACAACTCATTGAATTAACGTGTAATAGTGACTGACGGTTGAGTGACGAATATTTAGCGAACCTTCATGCAATTTTCATTCATTTTGAATGGCGGTTGCATGGACGTGTACCTCAAAGAGACAATGGTAGGTATGGGTAACTACGGATTAATTGAATCAAATGATCCAATACCGCGCGCAGAATTGAAATCCTTTATGATTCGACCAAATTCTTGTCTATTCCAAAAAGCCGATTCGTGCTCGAGATTGTGCTCGTCGCCAGCGGCACCTGCACTTACTACAGAGAAAGAAACGTTATCTTTTTTCCAATAATACAGTAATTAGAAAATTTCTTCAGACCTTTTGAATTAGTCGCGAAATTAAAAACTACCCCTTTAAGAAACCACTCTGGATTTATGTAACACTGTATTAAAAATAGATTTGGAAAAATTCAAACATCTTTCCCTGGAGGGAGTTTTTTCAAGGTAATGTACGTCTTAGCATAACGTGACCATACGTCCCGCTTTGGGCGGGACAGTCCCGCTTTTTGGCTGTCTGTCTGTTCCCAGCCAGAGCAAAAATGTCCCGCTTTTGCAAACAGTCCAAACAATAATAAATATGTACCGTACGGGTACCCCTAGGCCCTACCTACATTCATTGCATTCGAAATGCGCCCGAAGAAAATCGCTTTTCAAAAAAATGTTTTGTCTAATGAATAAGGTATGGACAACTGACAAAACACAATTAAGTGTCGCAGTTCTGAAAGTTCTGAAAAAATTACCAAAAGTAACATCAACAAATAATATGATAAGCTCTATTCCTGCTTGAAAACTAGACCCGACATATAAAACAAATACGTCTGCATCTGAAACTAATGTTGATTAATTCAAATAACATATTATTAATACATTGTTCTCATATTCCTGTTTCTGAATAAATAGTATAATAAGCCGTTTTTACTAAATTTCGCATGCGTTTCGCTGTGGCAAAAGAAATAATGGTCACGTTATCTTAGCATGATAAAATAGAGTTAAATTCAATTATTGGCTTTCGCTTTTAGTCTGTTTTAGAGTACTACTGTATCTATTCTATCGTATAGTAAGTATTATGGCCAATGATTGTTTCATTTGCTCACTAGTGCACTCCGTGTGATAGGCATTTCCATTAATTAACTCATCATTAGATTGATCATGATCATTAATCATGAGTCAGCATTGGTGACTTTCAGTTCCTTTAAAATTTCTGGGCAACTTTCTTCGTCACTTGTTCATTATTTCTTTACATGTACGAAACTCATGAATTAATTAAGCTGAAATTTCATAAGATCTAAAACCTAAAATGAGAAAAACCTAGACCTGAAAAGAGAAAAATAAATAATTAAATAATCTGATTTGGACTTATTTTTGTTTTTTGTTGATTTTCTTCTACTTTTCGAAGTTGTTGCTGAGCCCTAAATTAATGTGGCCGGTTTTTTTTTATTATATAAAGAATACGTGTTTGTTTATATCCGAAATAAGTGAGAAATAGATGTCATAAGCAACGCTAAATTATGTACGCGGCCACGGCCATTGTTGAATGAAAGGCTCCCAAGTACACCATTAATACAAACATGATGTGGATCGCACTCCCTCGATCACTTCATCACTTGTACTTTCATAGGAGTGAAGCTTCGAGAGAAATATAACATCGTCAACAACCTATTAACAATCTAAATCTCCTTTAAGCGTATCGAGAAGTTCAACAGGCCTATTCAAAAACTTGGCGACCGCGTTAACGGCAACGACACCACTCGCCAGTTCTATTTCAATTAGAGATTAGAACGATTAACGCGTCTCAGTGGCAAAACGAAAGTTTGCTAACTCAAGTTGGCGCGTGTTCGAGCGTTACGCATCACGGTTGCTGTCGGTTTCGAAGCTTGCGAAAGCTTCTACAAAGTTTGATGAGATCTTTATCAACATGTGTACTTAACGTAAAACGATAAAGGTATATATTTACACAGAGTAGGAAATAACTAGTGTGTAAATTGGACATCAAAGCGTTATTATTATTAAATAATACAACATAACCTCGATAATAATGATGACCTCGATGGCGCAATGGTTTAGGCATTGTTTTTTTTTATAAAAGAGGGGGCAAACGAGCAAGCGGGCTTGATGACGAGTGACCAGCGCCGCCCATGGACACCCGCAGCGTCCAGAGAGTCACGGGTGTGTTGCCGGCCTTTAGGGAAATAGGGAAGGGAGGGGGAGGGGTGATGGGCCGCCGGCACACTCACTCACCGAATGAAACACAACAGCAATAAATGCTGTTATTTCACGCCGATATTCTGTGAGAGGGTGGTATTTCAGCAGGCTAACCGGCCCAATTCCTCTCTTCTCTTCCACTCAGACTAACTCTCAGACTAACACTCAGACTCTGTCTAAGCGCAGAAGGTTCCGGGTTCGATTCCCGGCCGGGTCAATTTAGGGAACAAAATTTTCAAGATTGCCTCATGTCTGGATGTACTGGGAGACACCTCCAGTAGTCGTCACCTGGTTCTCATAGCACAGGGAATGTCCTAGTTTGAGACCAGATGATCGGTGTCTATTGTCTGGCGCATTTACCTCTATTATTATTACTTATTATTATAACATATCTTCACGCCATATCCAGGTCAGTTAAAGAGGGGAAGCGCCCAGTGCCCAGCGCCCTTATTTGGCCTCCTCAAATCTCACCATTTTCCTCACATACTTTCGCTTAGTTATGTGAGTGCTTTTGACATTTTCGTCAGCTAACGTTTTAGCTATTTGATCTTCATAAGTCTACCTTGCTCTTCCTTGGCTTTTGCTACCACTCACATTCGTGCCATGGATTTTCTTCGTCAACTTTTCATCGCTCATTTTTTCTATGTGCCCGTACCATCTAAGCATTCCTGTCTTCATTTTTACAATAAAACTGACCTACAACCTTGTCATACTGCGTATCTTGTGTCTTACATACATACTTAATACGTTAGGTACTTTGTGTTACATTTGTACACTTTTTCGACATATTGCTGTCTCCATCTTATTCCCGAAAGCATAATTTTGAAAATTAAAAAAAAAATATTCAGAGCATGTCTCTTACGTTACTGCGAAAGCATAATTTGATTATTAAAAAAAAATTCGGTGTATGCTTATGACCACACGATAGAAGTGAAAACTTATTTATATAATTTTCTAATTTTAAAGTATAATACATACGAGCGCGCTTGATGTTGACTAGAGCCGAGGTACACCCGATTCAGCGTCGCCTGCCCGAGCGTGACGGTTCAGTTACGTTCACTGTTCAGAAAAAGCGCAAGGTGCGCCTGAAGAAGTTTTCACTTCAAAAACAAATCATTTAGAGCAGCGGTTCTCAAACTTTTTTTTTTTATAAAGTACTGTATTGATACGATTGTAAATTAGTTAAATTCTTTCTTTTAATAGGAGGTATGAAGTAGTTTTTTTTATTTTTCACCTCATTTTTGGCTATTATGTGATTCAGACTATACAAAACTTTACAGTTTACCGGAAAAATAGAACGAAAAGTTCTTACAGATTTCGTGAAATTACGTTAAAAAATCGACTTCATGCGACGTACTTATACCTAATAATGTTGATGTTCTTTTGGTATTTGGCGGAGCCTTCGCAGAGGCCTTACGGAGACCCGGGGCTTCGCGGAGCACAATTTGAGTATGGCTGACTTAGAGCATTAAGAATAAAGCTCTAGATTTAAGGAACATTATTTTAAAGAATTGGACTAAGTAAGATTTATTTTTTATATACATACATACATATCTTCACGCTGTATCCCTAAAGGGGTAGTCAGAGAGGACGGAGCGCCAAGCGTCGCGGTTCTTACATACTTCTTTCGCTTCCTCAAATCTATCTTTATCTATTTTTTATATAAAATATAAAAACTACACTTTACGACAAAGTTTGTTTTATGGATGGTTACAGCTAAGAGTACGAAACATATTGCGCAACTACTTACCCTTGACCGGTTTTAGCTCGGATCAAGTACCACAATGGACACACCATCTGCTCTGAAAGCGTGTCCTTGAAGTGTCCTTTTTTTGTTGACCTACTTTCTAGATTTTTACTAATGTGCGTGCAAGAAGGTCACAGTACAACGATACGCAGCTGAACATGATACATTTTATTTTTGTGAATACTGGTACCCAAAACATTTAAGATTTACGAGTATTTTGTGAATATGACCGACTCATAAGCTGACACAAATAACATTGACAGTGCGACGTTGCCATACTTACTACAGCTAACTGTTTTACTCGTGGTTACACTCAATGAGATAGAAAGAGACAGGAAAATTCGTTTGACACACGGCGGTAAGAGCGGCCACTTATTATGGATCCGTCTATTATGTTTTTGGTCCGAGGCTATTCGTTCATTTTATACTGGCCACGCCTCGCGGTTGTATTTACGTCAAATTTGTCATTTTTCCGGTACAAAAAGTAGCCTCGATCACTCTCGAGAAAGTCTTCTACCTGGTAACGACAGTTCCGTCATAATCATTTCATTAATTTCGAAGATTATCCTGGCAAGCAAACAGACATACAGACAGACAAAAATTAAAAAGTGTGTATGAGTTTTGATTATGTACAAATAAACAAATAAGTTTAAGAAAAAGCCTTTATTTCGAAATCACAGACAGACACTTCAATTTTATTTATGTGTATAGATAACTAGCTGATTCCCGACTTTTCAAACGTCGAATTTTAAGTTTCTAGATTCTGTATTTCCTGGAACTTCGTTACAAATCAATTAATAGTATTTCATTTACATAGTATCCCCAACGAGGTAGTCAGAGAGAACGGAGCGCCAAGAGTCGCGATCCTTACATACCCCTTTCGCTTCCTCAAATCTCATCATTCTCCTCACACATTTTCGCCTAAGTATGCGAGTGCTTTTGACATTTCCGTCGGCTAACACTCTAGCTATTTGATCTTCATAAGTCAGCCTTGGTCTTCCTTGGCCTCTTTTACCTCACACTTTCGCTCTCTGACTACCTCGTTGGGGATACGGCGTGAAGATATGTATATATGTATGTATTTATATAGTATTTTTTTAAGCTAGTAACTAATTAGTCTGTGGTAAAATATTAGATATGTACATATTTGCATGAATCCTGATCAAAATATCTCCATAAATATGAAATCTGCTGTCAATTTCAATCCATCACGTAGGTATTTGATTTAACTTTGAAATGTGAATTAATTATGAAAGTTAAAATTGTAACTTTGTTGCAGGGCCGGGGTTATGGGTCAGATTACCAGCAAGGCACGAGGTCACGCGCAAGGGTGAGTACTATTTTTCTTCCATTTCACCGGATTATTTTTACTACTAAATGGCGCCAATACGAAATTGCTTAGATTGAGTTTATTATCGATTTTCTTTAGTGCAGGACCTTTAAAATCTATGCAGATATTATGCACCTTTTGATATGTCTTGTAATAATTTTTTTTTAAATAAAATATTCGAAATTTGAAGCTAAGAATTTTTTTTTTAAATTCTGGGAAAAGTTAAAAGTTAAAAAGGGAACTGGGAAAAGTTAAAAAATATCCCTGATGGTGAAATAAGTTTTGCTGGTGATGTTGAAAACACGATATCGAATTTAGTTTCTCAGTTTTTGTCGGTTCTTCTCAGTACAGGCTATTTACACATCTTGATAACTGAGATTATTTAAACAAGTTGATACGCTTGGCTCTTACAATAGGCAGGGATTACGTAACTCTATTCTTCTAACCTCTGGTTATAATAATGGCACACTTATATTATTGTCAGAAATCGCTTTATAATGTAGTCCATTGCAGGAGACAAAAGTTTGTGACAAAACAGCATCATTTGCCGAACTACACCCACTGAAACTTGTATTTCAGCATTTGGTGCCACTCATTTCAGCAATATCATTGAAATAGTAAAAGCTGGCTTATGTTACTAGATTCCTGACGAGAAATAATATTTATTTGAAAATTAAGAATGTATAAATAATATAATATAATAATAATACACTCAGACATTTTTTACACAGCGCCATCTAGTCCCAATGTAACCAGCACAGCGCTTGTGTTATGGGTACTAGACAACTGATATACTACTTATATATTTTTCTTTTATATTATCTTCGTTCGTCTTATTTGTATATAATGTTTGTGGACGTGTGTCTATGAGAGGGTGCGAGTAAGTTCGTAAGGTACAAATGAATACAAGAAATAACGCTGATTAAAATCATGGTTATATTAAGAATCACGCATCGTAGTCTTGTTATAACTTGGTGGTGTCTCAATAGTGATGCTTTGGTGTTTGGTGTCGTATCTGACTTTAAAACAACATTTATTTTAACATCTAATAAGTGATCAAACGATTAACGGTCAAGGGTCTCTTCCTCAAAAGACACATGATAATCATTAAGTTGTATCAACTGTCTCCTTCATATATAATCAATATACTGTTATGTAATGTAAGCAAACATTAGCCTGGATATTTTCTTCCCTATATGTACGAGGCAATTATTATTAAATATGGAACACCAAACCCTATTACAAAATTCATCACAATTTCTACATACGAAACGAGCTCTAACGTTTACGCAAAAGACTCAGTATTTTGTCAACATTTCACATAACAAATTGGCTACGTGCACGCCGGACGGAATCCTCGACAGGCTGCGCCTTAATTAAATGGGAGTTCTACAAGATTAAAGGGTTCAGTACGTGCAGTAGGTAACGCATGGAAAAAATGTTACGATTTATACAACGTTTTGCGATTATATTGTGGTAACGTTCTTTATTTATCATAAAATACATAGTACTGTACAATTTTTGTTACAATCTTGAGCCAATAGCATCGATTGTATGTATGAATGTGAAACAGTGAATTGGACAAGCACCCGCCCACTCTAAATTGGAAGTCAAAAGTTAAAGAAATGCGCAATTGTGATGGTATTTCCTATAACTGTAAACTTTTCACTGAAAATTTAACTTTGTCTCATTTTTGCCGTAAAGTTTAGATAAGGTTTCATTTCTCCCGAAATTTTTACATTCACAATCCTAATATTTTTGGTCCAATCGAGTTTAATTCTCCTAATATTTAGTGCTGAATATGTGAATTACAAGATGTATCACCACGTCAAGTTTCTACGTTACAAAACTCCTAAAAAAGCGGACTGGGGCAGACGGACGGACACGTTGAGAGAACTTATAAGGGCTCTTTGTATGATCTTTGTGTATATATGGAAACCAAAAAATCTGTTTTGATAATCCGTTCGTAAGCTAAAACCACTCCTTATGGGTCACTTATGAACCTTTAGTTTATTCAAATACGTTTCATTTATCATTTCAAAGTGTTATTGAACGCCAAATTGCGACATTGCGTTATCCTATAAAGCATATTTTGGAGAGTAATCTCTTTTATGCGGTCTCATACCACCGTCCCCCTTCTATCTTAGAACAACTAGACGATAGAGGCGATCTATCTCTCCATTTTTGACATCCCTTTCATATGTACGAAGCAATTCCCGACGACTTTTTTAAAATGCTGTTGGATTGTTAGGATGTTTCAAACTTAACAGTACATAACAATACGCTGAGATTTGGAACATCCTTCCTTTGTCGTTGTTTCCTGAAACCTACAATTTGGACGTATTCAAGACTACAGTGAATAGGTATCTTCTAGGCAAGTGTGATTAATATTCAGCTTGTCATTGCGTTCCATT
The DNA here is from genome assembly GCA_907165235.1 of Zeuzera pyrina. Classification (NCBI taxonomy): domain Eukaryota; kingdom Metazoa; phylum Arthropoda; class Insecta; order Lepidoptera; family Cossidae; genus Zeuzera; species Zeuzera pyrina. Next base: position 26,147,049 of record OU015620.1, on the reverse strand, counting down.
AGGCAAGACTGTGGCCAAATATGCGTCAATTTTTTATGTAAAAATTCAGTCTCGCTTCAAAAATATTAGTGCTCGCAAAACTTGAATAGTAGTCAGTAGATTTACTTCAAATTTTAACACAACGTTGCATTCAAATATGCTCATACCCACTATTATAGTATACGAGCAATATTTGTATATATACATTTGTAATTGCGTTCTCGAAAACGGTTCTGACGATTTCGATGAAATTTACAATACAGGCGATTACGGGAGCAAAAAATCGATCTAGCTAGATCTCAATTCTGGGAAAAATCGTTTTTTCTATGTTCTGGCTCATTTAAAACATCTGAACTTTAAACTCTTCTAATTGCGCAACAGAACTTACCTTCTCAATAGCACAGTGGCTAGAGCGTATGTCTACCACGCAGAAACGCCAGGGTTCGAATCCTGCAACGTACTCAGATTTTTTTTGTTTTTTTATATAAAACACCGAGTAAAACTCGGTCGCCCAGGTCCTTTATATAATACCTACAAAGATAAAAATATAAATGTTCGTTTGTTTAACGCGAGCCACAGCGAAACGTGGCCAGGATTTTTATAATAAAAAATAATACCACAATAACTCTGTAATAAGAAACCTTCAATAATTTCAGTCGAATACAGTAATAATGATTAATGTCATAATAGTACTTATTATATGAGTTTTCGCGTATGCGTTTAAATAATATTTACATATTATAACATATTATGATATGAGAAAGCCATTAATACATTCAAGTACATTAAACTACAAACGTTCTATGAATAAAGTGGCCTACGTGCGTACCATTTCAATATAACATTAACTAATTAACCACGAAAACTCGTTAAGAAACCTTTGACGGCAAAACTTACATCGGGTAATGACAAGATTTAATTCCAAGCCAGCCCAAGTTATAAATCACACCTGGTAACACCGAAACATATGTATGGAGTTACATACTTCATTTGGCCTCATTATACGCAGCCGATACCGCAGATGTTCATCTTACGCTACCGAATAATTATGAACTTTAAAATGTGCATCGTAAAGTTTAAAATTTCTTGTCGATCGATTTTCAAAATACAAATAACGCCTCTCGTTTAATATTCACATAACGAGAGACTAGTTACACGCTCGAATTAATGTGTCTCGCTCCAAAGAAGCAAACATCAGTATAACGCTGCCGTTTATTGTAGTTCAACGCACAACAGCAAATGTGTTTCACGTGTGACATATCTCACTTGGTGGGTTTATGTGGGGCAATATCGTCGGAATCGTTTAGTATTCGAACCAGTGACAACCGGTTAAGCTTCCAGTGTCTCACACGCCTTAGGATAGACGAAGTAATTTCAAGAGATAGATAGCTATGATGATATATAGACGAATTCAAATTGGAGTAACGCACGTCGATGCATATAAATTGATGTGCCGAATTCAGTGAGCCGTTAATCTTCCTGCATGTATACAGTATTATTCTCAAGGCTACTGCAGTTTGTATTCAAACTAGTTCAAAACCATACCAAGTCTCATCAGCAGCAGCTATGAACCAAGATTCGGAAAATATATTCTGCTCTTATAAGGCTCCTATAAAGCATTACTATCAAAAATATGTAAATAAATATGTTATTATGTAGCAGATTATATAAAATACAATTTGTTTTTGAATTCAAAATTTGAAAGCAACGAAGCTCGAGAATTCTATTTTCGATTTTTTATGTTTATGTCAAATTAATACAGACATAATATTATAATCTTACTGTAGGTATAACTAAAATCTACTAAGACCAAGAATCGATATAAACGGAGCTTTTTCTCTAACAGATGTTCGTTTTTCGTTGGCCTAGTTTCTGCAGTCAAAGTCAAAGTCAAATCAATTTATTCAACTAAACTCAATTACAAGATATTTTTGAACGTCACATCTACATTAGTTCGGTTCAAATAGAAAACCAGTCCGGCCGCTGTGAAAATGCTTTCCTAACAGGTCGTGATCGAATGGATGACGTAACTTTAAAATGGCGTTAAATTTACGATAAAAATATTGTCATTGTTTATTTGCCCAACTAAAAATAATTATCATTAAAAACTATATTATTATGTCAACTGACAACAATTGTTATAATTTTGTGCTAAATTTTCATCTTAAATAAATAAGAAAACAATATAATAATAATATTCCAGACAATTACACAGATTGTGTGACCCCAAACTAAGCAGTAAGCTTGTACTATGGGTACCACACAACGAACTCTGGGGAGTTCCCAGTAACACCCAGACTCCAAGCCAATTTAGAAAAGTTCGTTTCCTAATTTGACCTGACCGGGGATCGAACCCGGGATCCTAGCTTGGAAAGCTGATGCATATACCACTGCGCCAACGGGCCAGTCATACCTGTTATATGTTTCTTAAATTCATACGTGCTACGCTGTTACAAGGTTATGTGAACATTTTATTTTTGTAGTGATGCGCCAAAAATAACACGAGATTCTAACGTTATCTGTCATTATATTTTTAAATAAAAATTTTTTAAAATATTTTTATTGTTGATTTCATATTAAATATTTCTGATTACCCTCGCATTTTTATTTTCTTTACGACAGTTACATTCAAAAATTAGAAGGCAGACAAAATAAGTATTGATACTAATGTTACTCTTTTCTTGGGTCGATTGAAGAAATAATAACAGTGTTACTTTTTGCCCATCACTGGTCATGACCAGTGATGGACAAAAAGTGACCATTTACATTGTCTATTTAGTTCGAATGCGCTATTACTACTTTCTCAGTATAATAAATATAATACTCGGTTAACTATTTATAGCCATTACATAATATCCAAAACGATGATCGCTCTCCGACCACCGTATTCAGTAGATTCATACACAATTCATCAACTAATTAATACAGAAAATAGGCTTAACAGTAATAGAATCCCGACAAATACATGTAGAAAAAGAACTGATGATTTTATCTCGATGGAGATGTATATTTAATTTAATTATTATATTATCATTGTTATTAGTATATTAGAACTGTGCGGCCAAGCGCGAGTTCGAGGTGGAAGGTTTCGTACGATATTTCTAAAATGGCTTTGTTAAATTAATTATTAATTTAATTTTTTTCTCGTAAACTTTAAGTAATGCGTTAAAGTCTGAAATTTTCAAGATTACAGGTTTAGTTTCGGAGGTAGGGGTATGGGGGAATGATCAAGTCAAGTTGAATATCCCAATTACTTCTTTTTCAATTTTCGTATAATTTTTTTTACATTTTATCCAGTACAAAGTATTATCAATACCCTAATGAAGGAGAATGGGCAATATTGTATGGAACGTGGGCTATCCGCGGCCAACTATAATATAATTTTGATATTTATTGATGTGGCTTAGTCCTACAATTATTGTGGAAAATGTTATCGCCGAAATGTACGTCAAAACCGGATAAAATAAGTTGTTTTTGAGCACTTTTGATAGTTTTAACAAATGGAAAAGTAAAGTGAAATAACTAAAATCTGGATAGTCTTAAATAATGATGTACGAAACAATATAGCACATATTATTATATTATTAATGAGGTCAAAACGTTTATAGAAGCGACAGACAAAAGATAATCACACAGTACACAACGACACAAGTGTGAACGAAGGACTGTTCTCTATATACATTTTCAATATGTTTACATTCAATTTTTATTTTCGAAAATGGAATACCATGTGACGTTAGTAATAAAAGTTATTCCTAAGTACCAGTACTTTCATTTGACATTAATTTCATTAATGGCCGCCGATATCGCAAAATATTCATTCTCCTTTTTAAGTTCGTTACATAGTATTAAAAAAAATTGACTGTTATAGACAGACAGGCGGATCTTGCGAGGATTGTTTTTCCTTTTTAGTCACAGAATCCTATTATTGAAAAAAAAAATTCTTTTTTGATTTAAGGACTTTGACTAATGTGGTATAATGCTTTTTATGTTCAACAGTTTATTAATTGATTTTAAAGCAACAAAAATGTTGAATACTATGTTATCAAAACAAAGTTATACGAAGCAAATACCTACAACCTACGTAAGTGTAATCGCAACGCAGTTATTTTGAAAGTGTTGAATGCTTTCGACGAAATTGGAAGAGCAGTTAATTCGTTTGTAGGTGTTCAGTGTATTACGTAGGTAGAACCATTGTATTATAATAATATCTATTTATACACAAAATTATATTGTTTACTAAAATAAAGACGAAAGTACGAAACACAGAGATGTCAAGGTAAATATAAAAATATCATTAAGGTCAAATTTCATTAGATACAGTAGAGATGAAAGATTTTATCGTTCGAATAACAATCCCTAAATAGATAAACATCGAGTTAACTCAATACTCATACTTACATATGTGCTATTTTGAGACCATTATCTACAATTAAACTATTCACATTTATTTAGTAGCATCTTTGCTACTAAATAAATGTCGCCCCACGTTCGTAAGGTACGAGACAATATTAAAAACCATGTATTGAAATATGCACAATAAGCCTTTTCTGTTACATGTTCTAGATAATTCTAGATAGATTTAGAAGTGTAATAGTTATATAATATGAATGCACAGTTAAACGAGGATTTTGGATTACTATTACAGTATTTAAAAAAAATCTGCCTCGAACTCAAGTAAGTCTTAACATAAGAAATTAATATTTTAGGCTTGAAAAAAAATTCATATGGTTTTTATAAATCACTAATTTTGAACATAACACAAATATGAAAACTTGTAATAATCTTCATCTAAATTTCTCATTACACTTTCGAATAAATCATTGATCTACAAGGCAAGCAATGCAAGTGAAAACTTGGTTACACATCAGACATCACAAGTTAAATATCATACTTGAAATAAATCACATAAATATTGTACGATATCACTTCAATAAGAAATTTAATAATAAATGCGTGTTTAATGAAGTTGTACTGTATAGTATGGTCTGTAGGCACCGTTACACTGCTATCTACTACACGTCCGTTCCCTGCGGCGGTTCGCAACCAAAGAGACAGCTTGTAGGTAATTATTTCCTTTATCTAGACAGCCGCCGTTGTGGCGCTGTCACTCATGCGTGGGGGAGGACAGAATACTTCTTTCCCTTTCGCACCTGTACACTACAGAAGTGTTCGAATATTTAGCTTGCAAATCAGTCAACCTGTTTCGATAGTTGCAAGTGATCAACTAAATGAGTTGTAACCGATTGACTACTCTTTAGGTGGGCATACTTTTAGTTGTACATTGCCAGTCCTGTAGGTCGATGGAATGAATGAATTATGTATGTATTTCATTCCTATTGGTATTTTGTATACTTATGACTTAAAGTTAAGTAAACATAATAAGATTAAATATATTTTTATTTGTTGTATTCACATATATTTTTTATATTCACATTCGATACCGTTAAGTAAACCCACCTCGGAAAAATCTATACTAAGAAAAACCGGTAAGAAACTCAGTCAGGTAGGTATCACTTTGTCAACATTATCCAACAATTTTGCTTAAGTTATAACTACATTTTAGGATATATTTCGACTTGTAGAAATCTCTATTCCAATTGCGGAACTCTCCAGCTTAGCTGTGTTTGCCTTCGTAATTGCATATTTTCCATTGGCTGAAATTGAATATCATTGACATTCTAGATTCATTAATAAACATCTCTCAGATACGCTTTTCAGACAACACATTTGTTTTCTTTTTAATATTTTTTAATATGGAAAATCAACAGCATAGGCTAATACGAAGGTTAAGTGAACGTATGTGTTTAGATATGAGTAAACATCGTCACACGATTAAGCTTCTAGCAATAACGAAACAGTAACAACTATAAGTTGTCATGGACATCCCTAAAACAAGCATTCATCTATACTTTCCAATATTAAGATATAAAACCAGTTAAAACATCCATAGTAGTACAGAAACTTGCTTGGCAAGAGACTACAGTAATAACGTCGACTAGATTAACGATGCACAGAACTATTTGGGGAAGGTTCGCTCGTTAATATCTATTAGTGCTCACATAAATGGATTAACCCCGTCGGTGACTGATGTACTAGTATATTTTTAAGCATTGTTTTTAACGATATTCTGAAAACAGTGGTTATTGAAATAACAATAGATATATAATCTTTTATACAATAATAAAATCCGGGTAAATGTTACTGTAATGGTCAGGGTTTTGTATCAATCCTTCCATTCCAGTATCAGAACAAGAATAATAAGAACATGCCATGCTTGTCTGCTTTACTCGAGTCCTAAAATTAAGTTGAACTTATGTACTCTAGTTACGTACTGTTATGCCAAAAATAGAAAGAGTAAAAGAAATTTGTAGTAAATGCAAATAAATACCAAAACTGACTTTGATGGACTGACTGTCCAAGAGTTTAAGATAGCGCGAAGAGAAGGCAGATAATTGGATGCTAGAAATAGATAAAAAGTCACGAATTTTGACGCAAAGTTCTCCATTGTCTACCATTAGGTAGATTCAACACATTTAAACAACAATGACAAAAGGTTTTGAACTGATGGAAGTCTAGAATTTTCTATAAACTGCTATTTGATATGCAAAAGGTTTTTAAGTTGTTTACGGTTTAAGAGTACCGCTGAATTACACTCGAAGTCTCGAAACCATATATATAAGAGAATAAACACGTTTTCCTCTTTTGCATGTTATTCACGTGATAAAATCAACTAAATAACATATAAAATAAACTTCATAGTTACACTAAAATTAAAATTCTCTCCGTGTTTGTCTCAAAGTAAAAGAAAATTGTATAAAATTCCCACCGTTGAATTTCCCACATAGGTCATAGAAGTTGGCCAATGAATAGTGTATACAAAAAACTGGTACAGGTAATAAGTATATATCAATGACTCTATCATTATCTGGTTGCGCAAGTTTTACTTTGCCACCTGTAAACCCAATTTACGTACTGCTAAAAGTTGTCTGAAGGTGTGCCTTCAATTCAATGCTCTGTCTATTACAAATGAAAAATAGCCTGAAGTTAAGGGTAATAAGTGTGTTCATTCTTACGAACTACTGAATATTATAACAAAATACGTATTGTACGATACATCGACGGATTGTACATACACTAATGCAAATGCCAAAACACATCTTTGCGGAAGAGAGTTAGTTTCTATCTAAACTAAACTATTCTAAACTTTTGAAGTATCAAAATAGTTTTTTTTTTAAATTTAATTATTAATCAAATAAATCGATTAAAGGATTACATATTAAAAATTATTTAATGGCCTTAGTTACTGTAAATGTGACATTTTAAACTGAAAAAATTTAATATTGTGGCGTAATAGTTCAGAAAATATTGCCAACATGAGGGTTATTAGCATTGTACTTTAAATTGATAATAATAATTAATATTACAGAAAAATCCTTAAAAGTTGGTTAGAAATAGACATTGTTAATTTCATTTAAAGAAGATCCATCCATATCCATGTGACATTCGGGACGATACGATATTTGTATGTAACATTCCGTAGTTTTATGAGATAATAAATGACAGATATATATATATATATATATTTAAATATATTGTCATGGATGTTTTTGGACAATAGAAGCCATATAAGCTTTACACGACAGCGACATGCACACAGAAGCGAACAAAAGCGCACCTCAGGGAAAATGATCCTAGCTTCGTCTCCCTCAACCTTAATTATGACTCCCCCCTACGTGATCGAGGCCAAAGCTCTTCGCCGTAATTATTTCTTCCTTTACGTTTTCCTCTTACGGGAGAAAAAAGGGGGAAATTCAATCATAGACGCTGTATGATGTGAATAATCTCAATCAGGATCCTCGGTGCCGACCTATTTCGACAAGTACATTATGATAAGTATAATGTGCTCCGCTCGATGTACTTATTAATAAATATATTATCGTGATATTAATTCAATAATGAATGGTACTGGGGTGATTGTAAGGTATGTTAATATTTCTATATTATACGAATGTTATTACCTTAGTTATTATTAACTGTAGAAACATGTAATAATTATTAAAGAATGTACCTTATGTACAGTTCCGGGTTATAGAAACATTAAAGACATTTTAAATGCATAATACACTTTGACGTATTGAAATTGTATTATGATAACGAAATAATGTCACGTGTCACACATAACATTAAAAACGCACTACTATAATGCGCAGCTTTATACAGTTATGTTATGTTTTATGCATTTTAATGTTTTTATTCAATTGTTTACACTAATCATATTATCATTATCTATTACTGTAAGTCAAGCCTTTTTTCGTTTTGGTTGAGAAGAGAGTCAAAACAGATGTCAATAATAGCTTGAAAATGCTTTTTGCACTATTTCCTTGGTGTGTATTGTCTGACGTACTGAACTAAAGTAAACTAAAGTAGATTTGACGTTCAAAAATACCTTGTAATTGGATTTACTTGAATAAATTGATTTGACTTTGACTTCGACGTATTTATTATTATAATTTATTTATTATTTTAAATTACGGACGAAAAAATGAAACCGTATTGTGACAGGTGGCTGATCCATTGCCTGTACACAAACCTTATTACGTTATAATATTTATTTGTTGTGGTCGATGTAATGTTTATCATATCATAGAAACAGTTATAATATCATCAATATATAAAAATCTCATTAGGTGATAATATTATACACTAGGAATACACATTGTATATTTATTTTTAGTAACAACTTTGATATTATCACATTCGATATCCGTGCTGTTCATTCGATTGCCAATTTCACGTATAATTGCCGAAGTCGGACCCTAGCTGTTTGCCAATTAACTTGGAAATTGCCGAGGGAGAAGTCGACACTCCTCGTAATATTTGATTTGCGAATTACTTTTAACTTGTAACCTTGGTCATACAAAACTTACGCATAAATTATAATTTTGTGGAAAACCCGCAGACGACATACTTACATAACGACATTTCTCATTCAAGATGGACAGAGCATAAAGATGGAACAAAATCGCACCTTGATTGATGCCATTTCTAATACAAGTTGAACCAAAGCGAATACGAACCAGAGAATTGATAGTTCGAAGAGTCCATCGCCAATACAAGTTCTCCTTAATGAGCCATTTTCCTTAACAATTCAGAGTAAATGTAATGTAAGACACGTCTTTATGAGTGTATACAATTATCTTTCCACTCTCGACTTTACTAGCATGGACTATAAGAATTGTACGGTTTTTAATTTTAATCGAAATATAGAGATGTTTTATTTGTGCATATAAATTAATAAATTACAAAGACTATCATTGTTATCAAATGGTTTCATATCTAATATAATTCTTACACGAAAATAATTTCAGGCTAATCCTTACAAAGAAAGTGTACTTCATAATTCCTGTGAAATAGTGTAGCAGTGAAATAGTACTTATGTTACTACATACGAACTTTTGGATCCCTTTAATCCGCTCAAAAACGTTTCAAAAACGTCAATAGGTATACGTATTTCGCTTCTTGTGTCAATGAACATTGCTTCGAAGTTTTAAATAAATCTGACTAGAAAAATGTTATTATCTTTACAAAATTCGTCACTCCTTTCTATGCTTAAGACGTAAATTTTGAAAAACGTCGAAATACGTGTTTCATTAGTCGTTTTTTATATAAACTTTGCCACTTCCTTTCACCTTTTTAGAATACGTATATTAAATATTATTTTTTAAACAACGAGTGCAATGTATAAAATCAACGCCTACAAATTTTTAATTTTCTGTGCTTAGCGATCCGAGCTTGACGATGATGAGTCAAGCTGTCAGTCAGGACTGCCTTTTTATGGAGATTTAATATTAACGTAAAATATGACTGCACCTTCTACGTAAGAAAAAACATCACACATTTTAATTGCAAACAAATGTATGAACAATCTCTATTTCTATGAAAATCAGAAGCGAGCCAAATGAAAATTATGTAGTCGTAAGATATTAACATGTATCATTTTTTTTGAAGCAATTCTCTTTTGTAGAGCTTCGTATAATTTTTTTACGTGGAATTTAAAATTTGTTTTATAATATTTTGTAAATCAATAAACTACCAACATTTTGTAACATTTTTCGACTTCTATAAATCTTATACAAAGTAACTTTTACTTGTTGTAATTGCAACATATAATTTCTACTGGAAAATAAAAGAAAACATGTTCAGTGATAAAACACATAACTTTGCTATCTCAAAGAAGAAAACAAAGTCCAAGTACATTCATAAACTGATAAAGTGCAGTCTCGCAACATAATTTATCAAAGATTTCATATAAACTAAGTCTTGGCAAGCTGGCTGCTGCATCTTCTCAAGTAGGTAAATTATCTAACTTACCTAACTAGATTTATTACTCTTTTGTGTAGCTAGTAGATGAGCTAGATGAAGGTTTCTCAAAAAGTAATTTAATTAATAATAAATATTTATTTTATCTATCGCGTAAAAACTTTAAACGTAGTTTAAACACAATAGCTACACTTTCCTAATACGTAATTGTATTTAACGTAATTTTTACTCATTTATGTCTGTTCACATTGACCCTATAATCAAACGTACATTTGTTTAAGCTTCAGATTCAGACATATGAAGTCGCCAATAACTAACCACTAACCTTGTAACCTATATAATTAAACAGAGGAGCACTCGATGACCGCAAGACTTTCCAAGAGTTTCCAAACCAATAAAGTTTGGAAACTCTTGGGTTGGCTTTTAAAATAATACAAAAAAAAAAATTATTGTCACTAGCAAAATGTATAACATATCAATGAATAAACAAGTATCGCGGTTCTTAAATACTTCTTTCACCTTCTCAAACAGTAGTTCGATTTATAATTTACTAAAATTTATATGTCAATCAAGTGTCCTCTCATAAATGATAGATATATGGTAAAAGTTTAAGCCGTTTCATCACAAGTGCCATGGAGACATTGGTAGAAATAGTACAGTAAATTTTCAAACCACATTAGGATTTTCTACTTATCTTAATTACTATAATCATTTAACAATAACTAAAACCTAAAACCAACGCCTCGACTGATAACATACAAAATATCATGGACACAAAGTAAAATAACTCAGTGATCATATCAACTAACTTAGCAAAACTTTTCAATTCTAAAATAACAATAGTTTATTATAAAACCAATTTACCAATGCTATTGTGTCTAAAGAACGAGGTAGCGACTTCACTGTATTAGTCAGCCTGTAAGAGACAGAATTAATCTCGCCATCTAGACATTATTCAACATTTCTTCAAATACAAAACAGAAAGGAAACATCGTCTTAAATATAACCTTTATTGTTATAAATTGAAAATGAGTCTATTTTGCCATAACGGCTATTGTCAAGTATTTATTATCGAAGGTATTATTTGTTGAAATGAAAAGGTTGTTTTTGGAATAGATAAATCAAAAACATGCTAATTAAGTATGTATTACCAAAAAAGGTTATTTGTCATAACAATAATAAATTTTTCTCCCTTCATTAATAATAATAATAATACTCCAGACAATTATACAGATTGTGTGACCCCAAACTAAGCAGTAAGCTTGTACTATGGGTACCACACAACGAACTTTGGTGGAGTTCCCAGTAACACCCAGACTCCAAGCCAATTTAGAAAAGTTCGTTTCCTAAATTGACCTGACCAGGATCGAACCCGGGACCCTAGCTTGGAAAGCAGATCCATATGCCACTGCGCCAACGGGCCAGTCCATTTGAAGTTAATGGAACGAAGTTCTTTAACGCGGCATGCGGGATATTTTTTTCTTTAAATATCATATGTTGCAGAGCAATCATAAAATTTTAGATTTTCTAATTATCTAGATCAAAGGAACGCTAACGGGGTACATTTTTTGTCTCCGCGTGATTTAATTGAATTTATATTTAGTGAAATTGATATTTAAATTTTGAGATACATTAATGAAGATGTCATATTTCGAATATTTTGTTAGTCATAATTAGTGTCGTAATCCGAGTTTACTTAAGTCGTAAAACTTAATCTGTCATTATTCTGTATTTTGTGTCACATCATGTGTATTAGTCAGAACTGGAGCGTTACAAGAATGTAGCACTTATGATTTCGGTATGACCGTATTATAATTATGAGTGAATAATAAGTAAAGAAGAGTGAAGATAAGAGTGAGAACACATAATAAATGAAGTATCAATTTTAACAATGGACATTGAGCGATAATCAAGCAACTATATTATAATAAGGTTCTGGTGTTTGAAAGGGAAGAAGTACAAACGAAATGTGATATTCGGGTAAATGGAAAATGTCTAGAACAAGTGAATGAAATTGTGTATCTGGGGAGTGCGTTTTCGAGGGATGGAAGATGCGACTTGGATGTGGAGAGACGGGTAGCAGCTGGCAATAAAGTGAATGGTGCTCTGTCCGCATTAACAGATAGTGTGAATATATGTAACACTGCCAAAATGGCGATCCACAATGCGGAGTTGGTGCCAACTTTATTGTACGGTAGTGAGGCCTGGATATGCTCGAAATCGAGTGAAAGTATGATAAATGCAGTAGAAATGCGATCTCTTAGAAAGATGTGCGGTGTCACCCTTGCGGACAGGATAAGCAATGAGGAGATATGCAGTATGATAGGGTCGCCCGACAGTGTTATTGTAAAAATGAAGAAAGGAATGCTTAGATGGTTCAGGCGCACAGAAAGAATAAGTGATGAAAGACTGACGAAGAAAATATACAGAACGAATGTGAGTGGTAAAAGAAGGCAAGGAAGACCAAGGCTGACTTATGAAGATCAAACAGCCAGAGTGTTAGCAGACGGAAATGTCAAAAGCTCTCGTATACCTAGGCGAAAATGTGTGAGGAGAATGATGAGATTTGAGGAAGCGAATGAAGTATGTAAGAACCGCGCTGCTTGGCGCTCCGTCCTCTCTGACTACCCCATTAGGGATACAGCGTGAGGATATGTATGTATGTATATTATAAATAATTCAGACATTTGAGATTCATTATTAAATGTTTTGTGCTGTTTCATTATATAAGATATGTATGAATGAAAACTATCAATGGTTGCTTCTCTGGTGCGAATTTCCGATACACTATAAGGATTAATATTACAGATAAACTAAAGTTGCGCACGCTCGGCTACTGGATGTGTGTGTGACCTGATATACGTATTGAGAGTAATTATCATTTTGTATATATTATGTATGTAGCGACCTGGCGATGCTAAAAAGCTGAATTACATTTAACTAGAATACAATGCAACTCGAACGCGTGCCTTGCCAGTAGCTTACACACCGCCCTGACATGTCACCTATCTTTTTATAATTGTGTAATAAGAAATATACTGTTTGACTCCGAAATATAATTTATGTATTTGGATTTATAACAAAAAGAAGTTTAAATGAACTCGAAATGAACTTCAACATTGGTGACCCCGATGTGATAAAAACGAACCTCAACAAATATCATACGAGACCCATTATGTGCGCCTCAAACGCGCTTGGCCTCTTTTTTTCGTTGTTCCATCTAAAGTCTGAACGTTTCATGTCATGAACATGAATGTCTTACAACATTATCTACAACATTTGACAGGACAGTGAGAGCGGTCAGTGTAATGAACCTCGGACTTCTCTCTCGCGCTCCGTTAGTTCGTGTAATTGACGACATTAACGCCGTGCCAATTAAATGTGAACTGTGAATAACTGTTAGATATACATTAAGATTAATATTGAAGTTAAAATGAATAGACGTTAATGAACACATAATTACAAATTGTTTTAATTTTACTGGAGATTGTTCTAGCGATAACACCATCAATTCTTACATTTTTCATTTGTGTACGTTTGCTGGATATTAGTACGTAAGATGTTAAGAACAACATCAAAAGTCTTTTGCCCAACGGAAAAATATTAAAAGAAAAATAAACGAAGGTTATTCAAAGGTTTACGATATAAAATCAAGATTGCGTAGTAAATAAAAATACACAGGGTGAAATCTAATACAGTCGACAAATGAATCGAGAAGCTCTATTCAAGATCTAGATTAATTATATAAAGGAACTTAGAAAATCTTAATCTTAAATAAAAAATATTACGTATTTGAGCATTTACAAATCATACAATTGTCTTAGAAATGTTATTTAAATATTTTGTCGATTTACAGATTTAAAAACAAATATTAAAAAAAATGAATATATCAAGTATCAAAGTGCCACGGTGTGTGCACGACAACTGAGAAACAAATAACAATACTAATTTCGTTCAAGTTTACAAACAATTGTACTGCAGAAAATTGTTTAATTTGTTTAAACTCGGTACAACATTGTTACGGATATCGATTTGAACCCTGGATGAGTTAAAATAATTCTCTCCGTATCTTCGATTTTTACTGGCGTTTCAGGGATTGTTTGTATGATTTAAAAAAAATAAAAATATTGACCGATTTTTCTCAGTGTAGATTTCATAACTTGTTTATTTATATAAAGTCTTTGAATTTAAAGCACAACAAAATACAGATAATATATACAAAATACATTTAGAATGACTTCTGATAGTGACAGATTGCTTATGGGTTGCCCGTACAGGCGAACAAAGATTTTGGTTTTTGATTCGTTACATTAAATATAATAGACAGGTTTTATTTATAATATATATAGTACTGGTATCTAGCAGTGACCGACTCTTACAATTTAGATACATACATTTGTACATATCCTTACGCTGAATCCCTAATGGTGTAGTTAAAGAAGATTAAACGCCAAGCATCGCGGTCCTACTCTTTAATTCCATTGTCTCTTCGAATCTCATCATTCTCCTCACACTTTCAAGTAGGTATGCGAGTGATTCTGACATTATTATCAGCTACCATTCTGGTTATTTGATCACTTTATATCTTACGATCTACGTGGAATGATAAGCAGTTAGCACTTTTTACTGTTTTTCCTCATCTCTCAGACCAGCTTAAAAACATATCAACCGCATTTTAAGTAAATACATTTCACCGATTTCTACTAAATATTGACTTAACTGGTAACGCGTTTCCGTTCATGGCGAGTACCAACGAGCTAGACGCTTCAATTGCTCATTAAATAAGACAATTGCAGAAGATATTTCGTTAGAATCAATACTGTGTCTGGAGTAGTTTGTACTCAACATTCAAGTGAAAATCTTTAACGTTTCCAATTGTAGAATAATGGATTACTATGTCACGTTCTATTGCATATATAATTTTCCTCTACAGACACTGAAGTATCATTTTTGCCTTTTTTTATTCTGGGAAGGGAAAAATCCCAACGGACGCTTAGCCGGACTCTAAGCTGTCTGACGAGTGTCAGACTTGAACTGTCTAAAAAAACCTTCCGCTTAGGCCTAGTGGCTTTTATAGCGTCACCGGTCGCGTTGGGACAAGCGCAAATGGCACACTGTCAGAATTTTTGTTTATCAGTAATTGGATGAAAATCGACGAAATTAGTATTTGATTCGATTCAGTGAGTCACGCAATTAAATCTTCCTCAGTAAGTTGCACAATTTCTCTATGCAATCTTTGACACAGCTTTAGTTATCTTTTTAACAAATGAAATTGAAAAAGACTATAGGTACTCTTAACGGACGGCAGAGAGGACGGAGCACCGAGTATCATAGTTCTTACATCTTTCATCCCCTCAAATCTCATTCACACAGTTTCACTGAAATATAATTACATGCTTTGAGATTTCCGTCAGCTAGCACTAGCTCGATCTTCATAAGTCAACCTTACTTCTTCTTGTTCTTCTTTTCATATACTGGCAACTCACTTCATATTTAATAGAAAAATTTCTGCCATGCTCAAGCAATAAAGTGGTGTATCTCTTACGCAAAATATATTCTTCTTGGTCTTTTTATTGCTAAGTCCCTAACACTCCCCAGTAAGATATTGTATAGACTCAGGTGTTACTTTGCGGAAATCAATTTCATGTGATGAATTCCTAAAATCTTTAGCTATTTTTCGCTCAAACTCCAAAAACCACCAATTGACACGTGGTTCGCCTCTCAACGAAGCATCCTCAGGATATACCAAAGATAGGATTCGGTCAGCTAACCAGCACTGAACCGAATCGCATTCGGTGCTGGTTAGCTTAGTTAGTTAGTAAAGCCTTACTGGAGTTAAATATAGGACTTCTTGGGAAAACGTGAAATCTTCAATTGCACATATTTATTCAAAGTTTCCAATCCTCAACACTTGCACAGAACTTTAACGCACAATATTTGTTTAAATATAACTAAACAAATAAATTAAAAATACAGGTATCGTCCCAATAAAATTAATTAATCTACTTTACTTTACTATAGTAGGATACAACATATGAAAGTCGGTTAAGTGGAAGCAGTTCGCAACATATTAAAAGAAAATACTCGACGTTAAGTATCTTGACCCTAAATGGAAAAGCATCGTAAAACAAAAATAATTTTGCAGGAGGTAGTTCGTTTGGTAATCTTTCTATCTTCTACCTGCTTATGGATTTTGAGCCATAATGCATGTATATATTATGTAGTGTTTACAACGCAATAGCAATCTGGTGTTTACGATCAGTTAGGCTAAGAACAAAACTTGATGACAAAACCCCTATATTTCTCTACTCGCATAGCAGATAGTTGCGCCCTACGATTTCACCCGCGTGGCATACTATTCTTTTCTGTCGCTGTCGTGTTCGCGTTGTTAACTCACATTACCAATTTTCCCACTTTATTATTGTTCTAGCTGTCACCCGCGAGTTCATCCGCATGGAATTAAGCCTGTGTCCTTCTCCGAAGGTTAATTTATTTCTATTCTTTCATAAAATCGGTCAAGAGGTTTAAGAGGAGAACATTTAAATGACGATCACTTTTTTCACTGTTATCTTATTTCAATGAAACAAATGTTGCTCCAAGCTGAGATTAATCTACTTGTGAAAACCGCAAGCAAATCTGTTCAGTAGTTTTGGAGATTAGCATGTACATACAGATAGACAGACAACAATTTTTGAAATACTTTTTTGTGTTCTATATACATACATACATATCATCACGCTGTATCCCCAACGGGGTATTCAGAGAGGACAGAGCGCCAGCGTCGCGGTCCTTACATACTTCTTTCACTTCCTCAAATCTCATCAATCTCCTCACAAATTTTCGTCTAGGTATGCGAGTGCTTTTGACATTTCCGTCGGCTGACACTCTAGCTATATGGTCTTCATATGTCAACCTTGGTCTTCCTTGGCTTCTTTTACCACTCACTTTCGCTCTATAGATTTTCTTCGTCAGTTTCATCATTATTTTACTTAGCTAATCTTTATTTATTAATTGTCTATCTTATTTTATTATATTTTACATTATACATTTATTCTCTTATCTCGATTACGTCTAATTTTCTTCCTATACCTCCATAACAATCTTATTAATCTACTACATTTAATGTACTCTTATACTCGTATCTAACTTACGATTCCTCTAATCACCTGAACTCCGAAGAGGGTAATCTTATTTCCTATTTTTTTTAATGTATATTGAATTTTATATTACTCAAGGTAGGTACAGTTTTCTACATTTGTTAAAGAATTTTTAGAATCTGTTAAGTAATTCCAGAGATTACCCCCTATATGCAAACAAACAAGCAAATCTCTTTATAATATTAGTATAGATTAGATGTCATTGATATGATTAATTTTGTTGAAGCTAACGATATTGTATGTTATTTATGTCTTATAGATAGAAAGATACGATACTGTCTGTCCGTATCAAAGCTGTATTTCAGCACTTACTGAGACGCTTTAATTAGCGACACGTCTTTGTAGCAGTTACAGAGAACCAGTAGATCGGATTCAAAGCTGTATAGTAAATACTTATTGAGATATTACATTCAATCTCTACATTTATATTATAATATGAACTAGATTTTCGTCTGCGACTGCGTCCGTATATGTCTCAAAATGAATTCGAACGAAAAACCCAAAAGACAAGTACAAATTAGGTTCAAAGTATCTGTCTTTTTTCTTTTTTTTTTTAATAAATGCAGCAGAGAATCCAAACCGATAATTTGGTCTCAAACTAGGCATTCCTTGTGATATGAGAACTAGGTAGCGATTACGGAGACGTCACCCATTACATTGAGACTTGAGATAATTTAGAAAAATCTGTTTCCTATATTGACCCGACCGGGAGTCGAACCCGGAACCTCGCGCGGTTAGATGGAAGACATAAACCACTGCGCCATCGAGATCGTCAATTTTGTTTTGATTTCTGGCTTTGCATTACCAATTTAGGTTTTTGTGTAATATTTTAAATTACTCAAAAAATCGGCTATGAGATACGAACAGACAAACATGAAGAAATTACACGGGTTTCGTTTTTTGCCACATTAGCTACAGAAGGACTCGACTCGATTAGTTAGATGCATGAAATCTCTAGTTAGTCTTGTCGCATGTTGTATAACAAATATAATTTGTTATGGTGGCACTTCACATGGCTATTTGTGTTCGCTATTGGGTGTTTGTTGTATTTGGAAAAATATATGACGTACTTGCAAACATGCAAATACAGGCAAATACGACCATCCATACATGGCAGCCAAATAACAAACACACAAACATTTGGCAGCAGAAGGAAATGTGTTCACCAAAACTATGGACGTGTTTTAACTTGCAGCGGGATTTTATTATTTAAATGCATGTAACTATTACATGCAGTGCGTGAAAAAATACAAAGTAGTGAAAAGACCATGGAGAGCAAGGCGCTGGTGGATGCTGACTATGCCTAAAAATTTGCATTTTTAATAATTGTTGTTCGCGCTCACAACACAGACACAAAATACTGCACGTCCATACGTCCGTGGATCTGCCACGGCACGTGCGCTTCTGAATATGGCCATTGTGTAGACGGTTTATTTGCGTATTTGCCTATTTGACCCCTTTGATGTGCGTCGAGAAACCGACAAGCGCACGGTAACGCGTATTTGGTATTGGCCATATTTGTCAAATAGGCAAATAAGGCCAATACTTTGTCAAATATACTATCCACACGTGGTAATGGTTTGCCAAATATGCCAAATACGCAAATACAAATAGCCATGTGAAGTGCCACCTTTACAAAATAAGACTAGACAAAAATATTATGAGTACAATAATACATAATTATAGTATAATTATGTATTGGGTCTGGAAAGTGAGAGATGAAACGCCGATTGACCCCGCCGTGTCATCAGCGATGTAGGTCGTATGATGAATAGACCTCCCGTAACGTCAGCATAAAAGTCATAATAACATCGAAAAATATGTATATCAGTAACTACCTACTCTTATATTAACCGTTAATTACTTAGGAAGTAGAATTAATATCTATGCGTATCTCCTCTTATATTTTTGGACCGATGTATTCATATATCACGATTAACACGAAGCGAAAAGAGGGTAAGTGCTTCCTCAAAATATATGCTGATAGGTACGTGCGTGAGGATTTGTATTTTGTACGTTTGTATAAATATATTTTATCTGACTACGAACTCTTCTGAACTCTTTGAAATTTAAAAAGTTTAAAATAAGAATAATAATTACATAATCAATTACGTAATTATCTCTGACTACCCCGTTGGGGATACAGCGTGGAGACATGTATGAATGTATATATGTATGTATGTATTCAATTATTGAGGCTAAAGACTTGAGAAAAAATTGAAAACAAGTTTCATTGAATTCTTCGTTGAAGTTGAATGCCATGAGTATTTAAAAGATGGTTGAGAATGCCTCTGATTTTATCAATGAATTCTGTAAATCAGTTTTATTTTCGAGAAGAAGCTTTTGTCCAAAAGCCCACTACCACTGCTAGTCAAAAATGTGTTCTGACAAGTTTTAATTTAATAGTATAATCATTAAATATAGTTACATGTAGTATGTTCATGCGAACACTACATTCCGTTTTTTAATAGCTTCTGTATGAATCGATGACATATATTTATAACTTTTAAAAACTTAATTTTGTTTGACTACCACCATCCGTTTGCGTAGCAAAATTGTGCACAAGAGACGCTCTGTCTCGTCTTGTCTGTCCTTCTTGTCAGTTCATCACAGTTGTTACATTACATCATCTATAAACCTACTGAGGGGATATATTTTGTTATCTATACTACTATATAAATCTCTTGCGTCTGTCTATAATTTCAGATTTTTTGTCAAAATTTGCGATAGACAGTCGTTTTATTACTTACTGATTGCGATTCTGCCATTTTTAAAATTTTTGTCTGTCTGTCTGTCCGTCTGTCTGTATGTCCTTTTATAACTAAAGAACGGCTTGACTGATCTTAATGGCAATCGGTACGTCGTAAGAACACGTGATTGCACTCATGATAGACTACTTATTTTTTAGAAAATCTAGCTCTAAAGGGGTGAAAAGGGGGATGAAACTTTATATGGGAAATGGTAAACCCCTGAACCGATTATAATAAAATTTAGCACTGAGATAGTTTGACATCAAAGAACGGACATAGGCCACTTTTTTTTTCAAAAACCTACCCTTAAAGGGGTGAAAAGGGGGATGAAACTTTTTATGAGACACGCTAAATCTTGGTAATGATAAAATTTGGTGAGGTGGTAAGACTTTTTTTATCAAAAATACATAGGCTACTTTTTTGTCAAGAATCTGTGAAAAGGGGGACGGGAGGGAGGGGGACGAAACTTTGTACGGGAATTGCTAAACCGCTGAACTGACTATGATGTAGCATGGATATAGTTTTTTGACACCTGGGACTGGACATAGGCTACCTTTTTATCAAAAAACTACTCCAAAGAGGGTGAAAAGGGAAATGAAACTTTGTACGAGAAATGGTAAACCGCTGAACCGATTATGATGAAATTTGGCAGGGAGATAGTTTGACATCAGAGAACGGTCATGGGCTTTATCAAAAACCTACTCTTAAGGGGTGAAAAGGAGAATGAAACTTTAAATGGGAAATGCTAAACCGCTGACTATGGTGATATATGATAAATGATGTTTTGTTCAGAGATAGTACGTGCCCGGGGGCAGACGTAGGCCATACGTAGGCTCTTTTTCAAAAACAATCTTTCTATTATCTATCTATACTACTATATAAATCTCTAGCGTCTGTCTGTAATTATAATTTTACTGTCAAATTTTGTGATAGTCATTTTATGACTCACTGACTTCGATTCTACCATTTTTAAATTTATGTCTGTCTGTCTGACTATATGTCCTTTTATAACTGAAGAACGGCCTAACTGATCTTAATGAAAATCGGTACGTAGTAAGAATATCTGAATGCGCTCATGATAGACTACTTATTTTTTTGGAAAATCTGTCCCTAACAGGGTGAAAAGGGGGATGAAACTTTGTATGGGAAATGGTAAACCGCTGAACCTATTATGATGAAATTTGGCAGGGAGATAGTTTAACATTACTGAACGGACATAGGAAATTGTTTTTTATCAAAAACTTATGCCTAAGACGGTGAAAACGGGGATGAAACTTTGTATGGGAAACGCTAAATCTTGATAGTAAGAGGTGCGGCTTTTTATCAACCATACATAGGCTACTTTTTTTATCAAAAATCTGTGAAAAGGGGAACGAGAGGGAGGGGGATAAAACTTTGTACGGGAAATGCTAAACCGCTGAACTGATTATGATGTAGCATGGATATAATTATTATTATTATTAGTTATGATTATAGTTAGTGTTATAGTAATAATGAAGAAAGGAATGCTTGGATGGTTCAGGTGCACAGAAAGAATGAGTGATGAAAGACTGACGAAAAAAATCTACAGAGCGAAAGTGAGTGGTAAAAGAAGTCAAGGAAGATCAAGGCTGCCTTATGAAGATCAAAGAACTAGAGTGATCTCTGATCTCCGTTAGGGATATAGCGTGAAGATGTATGTACGTATGTATGTATGGATATAGTTTTACACCTGGGAACACATATAGGCTAAACTAGCCTTAAAGGGGTGAAAAGGGAAATCAAACTTTGTATGGGAAATGGTAAACCGCTGAATCGATTATGATTAAATTTAGCAGGAAGATAGTTTGACATCAGAAAAAAGGACATGAGCTTCTTTTTTTATCAAAAATTTACCCCTATGATGATCATGAGAATGGCGATGAAACTTTGTGTGGGAAACGCTAAATCTTGGTAATGATATAATTTTACTGTCAAATTTTGTGATAAATGCTCATTTTATGACACAATGACTTCGATTCCACCATTTTTAAAATTTTTGACTGTCCGTCTATCTGTATGTCCTTTTATAACTGAAGAATGACTTGACCGATCTTGATAAAAATCGGTGCGTAGTCCAAATTTTAAAGTTTTTTTATCAAAATCTGTGAAAAGGGGGACGGGAGAGAGGGGGATGAAACTATGTACGGGAAATGCTAAACCATTGAACTGATTGTGATGTAACATGGATATAGTTTGACACATGGGAACGGACATAGGCTACTTTTTATCAAAAAACTTTGGGACATTTGGGGGATAAAACTTTGAATGCTGAACCGCCGAACCAATTATAATGTTTGGTACAGAGATAGTGTGTCCGGAGACAGACGTAAGCTTAAACGTAGACTTTTTTCAGAAACAATGTTTAAACATGCTATGCATATTTACATATAATTGAACCTAATCCGGGAAAGCCACGAAAAAATTTTCCACGCAGACGAAGTCGCGGGTACAGCTAGTTTATTTATAGATATATATAGTTTAGAGAATTTGAATTGATTACTTTACACCGTAAATGAGAAACAAACAATTTAATAATGGTGATTCTGATGTACCTTTTACTTTCTTTTTCTTTAATAATTACTTTATTAAAATAAACTTAACTTTGTCCGAAATTGTTACTAAAACAATATGTATCCGACACACACTTCTCCGCTTTGTATTTTGAAATATCATTTCGATTCTGCGATACGAATTATATAATGTATAATAATTGTTTTCATATTGTACACATAACGTCAGAAAGTCGTCATTACTCTCTTCGATATGAGGTTACGCATCGTAGACCTCATTCTCACCCTCGTTACTTGTGATATTATTTATAGATAGCTCCTTACTAACACAAAATAACACAAACACTCGTGAAAATAAAATACCAATTTATTTTGTTGACGTTACACCGTAAAATCAACGCGTTATGTAACTACATCCAGAAAGAATTCCATTATCATTCGTCTTAGTAAATATTATTGTTTATCCTTCTCCGCATAGCCTAGGGGCTGAGGGAGAGGAGTGAGGGAGACGGAATACTGATGGACGTTAAGGTCATATCTCTAATCTCGATTGTGATTATTAATGTTCTTGATGATATTATAATGATGACCCATTATGAATGTCTTGTGTGTCAAGGGTGTATAATATCAACAACATAATATGATACTTTGGCTAATGTGATCAATCCGAAAAGTAAGTAGTCCAATTAATCTAAGGTCAAGGTTTTCGACCAGTCCAGGTTCATTTTTTTTTAATTAAGAACGACACGGAAACAAATCGAAAACGACCTTCTTTAAACCAAAACTCGAATTATTTTTATTTCATTACAAATAATATATACTAATATCACAAAGAGAAAAAACACGCTTTTATCACTAAAAATTTAAAAAAATTAAATTAAATAAACTTTTATTTGTTACGATATACGCATACCCTTTCCAATATTTTAACCTCATCGAAAACTCATATTTTTTTATTCGATACGTGCTCGATACGATGATAGATATGCTAGATAGTTATCAGTAAACTTACCATCTCTTTTATGCCAAATCGCTAATTCAAAAAGGGTGGAGCACTTTGTCGAAATTAATTAAAAATACACAACCAAAACTAGTCCAATTAGTCATTGGACATAAAAGAAGTAATATCTGTAATAATATTAATACATCTGCATATTTTTTTATCACTTTTCATGTTACATTCACATTGTATTGCTAAATATGCTTTACTGACTTGAAATCAATAATGTTAATGTTCATTTTAATAATCTTGACATATTATGTATTATTATATTTGACATGTGTATTAATTATACAATATTTATTACATATTCTCTAATAATAAATCTGACATGTGCATTTTAATAAGCTTCACATTAGATTTATCATTATATTTGAAATTTTGTCTTACAATTAATTCTACGTAATTTTTGTAATAATATTCAGCTAATTGCTTATTTATTGCTGTATCTATAATTTAATAAGAAGATATGTATCTATGCATGTATGTATCTATAATTCATCTTTTATTTCATTGTTAATTGTAATTGTAACAATAGTCATCGATGTATTTTGTACTGAGTGTTATGACGTGTAAAAATATGTGTATGCATTTACTTACATAATATATGAAATTAAAATAAAATGAAACAATAAAATAAGTGATAAGTTTACTAATAACTACCTAGCATATCTATCATCCGTAACGTGACCATATGTCCCGCTTTGGGCGGGACAGTCCCGCTTTCAGGCTGTCTGTCCCGTTGCCCCCAGCCAGAGCAAAAATGTCCCGCTATTCTAAGCAAACCAAACGATAATTAATACTTAACGTACGGGTATCCAAAACACAATTAAGTGTCACAGTTCTGAAAGCAATTTTAATTACCAAAACAGACATCAACAACCATGTGATAAGCTCTATTTCTACATGAAAACTAGACATGACGTTTTAAAACTGGTTTGCTCCACCGACAAATATAAAAAATGCGTCTACAACTGAATCTTATGTTGATTAATTCAAATTATTATTACTAATACATCTTGTTCTTGAATAAACTGTAAAATAAGCCTTTTATATTAAATTTCGCAAGCGTCCCGTTCTGTCAAAAAAATGAATGGTCACGTTAATCATCCGTCACGTATTGAATAAAAATATATTACATGTTACATACAATGAAGTTAAAATATTGGTAAGGGTAACATGCATATACCTATCGTAACAAATAAAAGTTTATTTAATTTAATTTTTTTTTTTTAATTTTTGGTGCGTGACAAAAGCGTGTATTTTAGTATTTTTTAAACTATAATATTTTATTTCACACTTTTCGGTCTTACAATAACTTTTTCCTTTTCTAATCGTCGTTTTATTTGCGTTGCCGTTTCCAATGGTTTAAATTTTTTTGTTTTGTTTTTATTCATTTTATTCCCATGAGTAGCGCACAATTCAACAGTCGACCCCCCCTCAACAGTGGTCCGAGTAAGGGGGCAAGACTAACTATAACACGGTTGCGCTCGGTGCCCTGAGGTGATGCTTGCGATATAACTTTTTTTACTACCATTCAACCCAAAGCACGTTTCGCACCTTGACATAGGTGGGATCTTATATTCCACAGTATTAAATTAACTCTAGCACTTTCTGTTTCTTGGCTCCATCATCAGACTCCTCTTCACCAATTTTACCTTCTCGTTCCGTTCCCTTATAAATAAGAAAATTTTATCCAAGGATTATTTTAGGACTATTGTTTTATCTTCAATGAAATCGCTAATTTTGTAGTATGCATTTCCAATCAGTGTGCATTTAATAACAAGTTTAAATCTCTTTGCCGTTAATTGAGTAATTTCTTGAGGAATTTTATTATGAAAACGAAAACAATTGCTCAAAAATGACCCACTTGACTTATGTAATTTCACTTTAGGAATAACTAGGAAAAGCATATTCCAAACGTGCTTTTAAAAATAAATTGTTATTAAGTAGCAATTCCCTCAAAACGTCAGTATAACCATCTATCAACAGTCATGATTGTAACATTTATTTATGAATATTGACAATAGCTAACGCTAACACGCTTTAAGGACTCTTACCCTTGAAAAGAGAATTCGTGATATGTATTTAAGTTTAACGTTTTAATTTATTTTCTGTTAATTGGATGTTCCTTATATCATCGAATGATTTTCTTACATCAGCCCATTTTCTTTTCACTGTTGCTTTCGTGGCTCATCAGCCGCCTGTCTCTATTGTAGGCCATGTAATATCCGTGCCTTATTATAGGTAATACATGGGCGTTAGTAGCAGTTATATCTGACACAATTTCTGTGAATGAATGTCCTGTGAAACAGGTAACGTTACCTATAATCGTCGTAGCTTGACAAAACCGGATAAATTCGTATTGGAAGGCAGTAAATAACGTTGCGTTCGTCATCGGCCCCACAGGCGCCCCGATGATTTGTGCTTCGGTGCCAGCAATTTTTCATCTACCCTGCTTCTACTAAATCACGTTGACAACTCTGCGTGCTACAACTATTCGATCTCTCATACCAACGTTGAAATCTAAACCTTCTCAACAAGCACATAGGACTTACTTTCTAGTGTTCAGATTGGTTTAAGCTTTTGGGAAACAGAAAACTACCTACAAATTATATATTATTTTTCTGGTAACACTTAAAAAATGGAATGATAATTTTTATATTCATCCACTGATTTTAATAATCCTATTTTTGCGCATCCTAATTTAATGTAACTAATTTAATGATCGCGATAGCTTAGTGGTTTAGATGTTGCGTCGAAACACAAAAGGTTCCCGATTCGATTTCCGATCGGGGCAATTTAGGAAACGAACTTTTCTAGATTATTTCGAGTCTGGGTGTACTTGGAGACGCTCCTAGTCGTCGTCACCTGGTTCTCATAGCACAAGAAAAATATCGTACCCCTACCCCTAACAATAAAAGATTACGCGATAAGTTTTTAAATCGCATAGAAATATGAACATACTGATTATTTATTATAGATGGTACGTGTCTATTTATCATACTTTTGTGATGGCACTCCTGTAGAGCAGCCATGCTCAACCTTTTTGTAGGTTTGGTGTTTATACGATATTATGGACTTTATGAACTCCTTAATTAATTTTTTTCTTTTTGATGTATTTTAGTAAAAACTTGTTTTAAAACAATATTTTTTTTTCTTTTCGTTTTTCCTATTCTTCTCAGCAAACCATTTGATACCCATAACATGATGGTAGATAAGAAAATTTTGTCCACTGTGTTCCACCATATTGAATTTAGTGTAACGTCATTTTATTTTCGTATTTTTCTCAGTAAACCCTTTAATTTGATACCCATATCAAGGGGGTGCATAAAAAATAAGCGGTCCGCCATCTTTGGGAGTCCGCCATATTAGATTTAGAACGACATCACTTAGCTAACCATACATCCAAATTAAAGGTGTATGCAAAATTTCAGCTCAATTGGTTGAGAATAACTGTCTTCGAATTCCGTTGGAAGATTTGACCCATACTAATAAGGCAAGTTAAATAAAAGATTGTAAAAACGGATACAGTTATCCAAAAAAGAAACATTTAACATATGTAAGTTTTCTCGGAATAGCCGATTTATAACGTCTTCGGGTTTTCATGCCATTAGTATTGCTATAATAGGTATTTTCAAAGATGTATAAGAACGGTAACGTGAGCACATCAATGTCTTTAAAACGATCTCTCAGCGACTTTCGCGCATCGAAATATAGACTGTGACATAAAGACAGACAGAGGGGCGTGTAAGTGGTCTTATAAAGGTTCTGTTTTGCCTTTTAAGTAACAGAACCTTGAAAAATGTCTGTCTCAATGTCAAAAGGCATAGAGATGTGACTTTATTGCGCCTTAATCCACGCCGAATGTGAAGTTATGTATAGAAGTAATGCCATTTTTAATCGACTTCAAAAAAAGAAATAAGTTCTCAATTCGACTGTAGGTATGTTTTTTTTTGTATGTTTGTTACGCGATTACACCGCGAATTATAAATCGATTTCGATGACTCTTCCCTTGTTT
The DNA here is from genome assembly GCA_907165235.1 of Zeuzera pyrina. NCBI lineage: Eukaryota > Metazoa > Arthropoda > Insecta > Lepidoptera > Cossidae > Zeuzera > Zeuzera pyrina. Next base: position 26,119,288 of record OU015620.1, on the reverse strand, counting down.
GGTAGGTCATACTTCATAGGTAGTCTCATTTAAATTTCACCAGTATTGGAGCTTGGACTTCGAAGATACAACAAAAACCGCGACCTGGTTATAGCATTTATTTAAATTGTTGATTCTCTCGTATATCGTTGCGCTCCAGAATTAGAAAGAAGTTAATTGCAGACCTGCCCTAGATATTCATTTAGGTTAAGATCACTCAAAAGGCTGTAAAAGGGAGAAGTATAGGGAAAATAAAAAAAAATTAAGCAAAAAATTGAACTGCCTTAAAAAAATCGTCAATGTGCAACAACAGAAAGTCTATTAGTTTGGTAGGCTTGGCACCGACTTCAGTAACTGTCGAATTTAATTATATAAGTATGTGTATCGTATTTATAAAGTTATTTTAATTGTACTTGAGTTTTGATTAGTAAAGGATATTTATTTTGTAGTTTTCAGTGTTTTTTTTTTAAATGGTTTATTTTTTTTAATTTATGAGCTAAAGTTTATAATTGATTAGAGCTAGAATATTAAGCTAGACTGATAGTTTCGCCTCTTCAAATCTCGTCATTCTCCTCACACATTTTCGCCTAGGTATGCGAGTGCTTTTGACATTTCCGTCTGCTAACACTCTGGCTATTTGATCTTCGTAAGTCAGCCTTGGTCTTTCTTGGCTTCTTTTACCACTAACTTGCTCTCTGTAGATTTTCTTCGTCAGTCTTTCATCGCTCAATTCTTTCATCATCATATGAAAGTCAGTACTCAAAATTCGTTCAGTCAATCTGTCAGTAATTATTTGTTTTAAAATCTTTGGCGACAACCTCTACTCTGTACAACAAGCAGTTGACAACATACTTGTCTGTTATTGACATTGGCAGTATTGACGTAAACAATTAATACATATATACATCCATATCTTCACACTGTATCCCTAATGGGTTAGTCAGAGAGGACATAGCGCCAAGCGTCGCTGTCCTTACATATTTCTTTCGCATCCTCAAATATCATCGTTCTCTTCACACATTTTCACCTACGTATGCGACTGCTTTTGATATTTCCGTCCGCTAACACTTAATGTTTTATTTTATTTTATTTAATGTATTTGTAACATACATTATATATAAATTTTAGCTTTCTACACACCTCGATATAAGCTGTAACTATGCCAAATCTCACGCTCCTCTGTGCGCGCATAATACCTGAAAGGGGGTACACAATTTTCTCCTCACATACTACTCTGTCAAGAAAGTACCGGGAAAAGACCAATAATACACAAAATGTTAGTTATTCATCCAAATTTATTTTATCACCTTCAAAGTATGCTCCTTCAGAAACGATACACTTACGCCAACGAATAATCCAATCATCAAAACCTTTTTTAAACGCTTTTTCCGGAATTGAGTTCAGTGCTCGCCGCGAATTCTCCTTTATGTCTTCTACTGAATGAAAACGGGTGCCACGAAGTGGTAATTTGAGCTTAGGAAAAAGAAAGAAGTCCGCTGGAGCCATATCTGGTGAAAAAGGTGGTTGCTTGATGGTATTTGTTGAGTTTTTGGTCAAAAATTCGTTCACAATGATGGCCTTGTGCGAAGGCGCATTATCGTGTTGCAAAATCCAAGAATTTTCTTTCTACAAATCTGGCCTTTTTCGTCGAATATGTTCTCTTAAACGCTGCATAACGCCCAAATAATATTTTTTATTTACCGTTTGACCTTCCGGCAAGAATTCTGAGTGCACAACACCGCGATAGTTAAAGAAAACTGTCAACATGACTTTGACTTTTGATCGACTTTGGCGTGGTTTTTTCGGTTTCGGTTCAGTTGGAAGGCGCCACTCCGAAGCTTGTTGACTAGTTTGCATGTCAAACTCGTAAACCCACGTCTCGTCACCAGTAACAATGCGTTTTGATGAATGTTGGATCGGAATTGACTCGTTCTAGCATGTCCTCAGCGACTCTTATGCGATTGAGTTTTTGGAGAAGATTCAGGTCTTTTGGGACTAGCCGAGCGGCAACATGTTTCATACCCAAGTGATTATTTAAAATGGTACGGATCGACTCGTGAGACACAGAAAGTTCGGCGGCTATCTCTCTCAAACTTGAATGAGGATTATCAGTCACTATTTCCTTCACTTTTGCGATGTTAACTTCAGTTGCAGACGTTGATGGCCTACCAGAGCGAGGCAAATCTTCCATCACATCTCGACCGCTTTTGACGCTTCGTACCACTCATAAGCACGTGTTTTTGATAAACTCGATTCACCGTAAGCCTACTGTAACATTTTCAGTGACTCCGAACACGGAATTCCATTGGCGATCCAAAATTAAAGACAAACTCTTTGTTCGATGTTTTTGTCTATTATGAAATTCGCAATATACACTAGAATGATATAACTAAAAACAGATGCAACTCAAACTCCGCACAAAAATGGAAAACAGTTGTGCCAATGTAACAACAACAAAAAAAAACAAAAAATTGAATTTGGAACCATAAACAAATCATCCATTCCCGATACTTTCTTGACTGAATGTTTATAGATTGTAGATGCTTTTTCTCAAAAGGTTTAAAGCGTTTACAATTAGAAACGGGACTCCAAAAACTGATTCACTGTACTTCAAAATTCGTAGGCATTTATTTCACTGTACTTCAAAATTCGTAGGCAACACATGTACCTAGTAGATGTAGTCGTGTCGGAGCCCAGCAATATTTTAAACATGTCATAAGAGTGTGTTTACACTGTACACATATTTACGGACACTGTTTGCGAAGGACCCGGACAATATATAAAACGGGCGATGACACCCATTTCGAAATATCATTTTAAGTTACTTCGAAAATGGAGATTTTCTAATCGCATTTTTTTCAGAATTCCAAGGAATAATCTAGATATGATTTGCTAATTCATTTAAGCTTTTTTTTCGTCTTTATTTTGTGTAACGGCGGGATCGTGGTTCTTACAATAGGCTAGATGACTGCTCTTAAATGTAGTATATTTTACATATTTTTATAGATAAACATAACATAACATATCTTCACGCTGTATCCACAACGGGGTAGTCAGAGAGGACGGAGCGCCAGGAGTCACGGTCCTTACACACCTCTTTTGCTTCCTCAAAACTCATCATTCTCTTCACACATTTTGAATTTTTATAGATATTTATTAATAACAAAAAAGTACATACATACGTTAATATTTACAAACTAAAAACTACACATTATCTTAAATAATAGCCTTCCTCAAAGTTGCCGCTTAAAAAGCTGCCATTGCTTAAGGTTAAGCAGACTGGCAGCATTGCCTCTTTGAATAGCCAAACTGATTCGTTAGCTATTCGTTATTGTATTAATGTAATGAAACATTTTAAATACGATTGAGATAAAAATAATCGACCTGTGGACGTCGCAGTCGGAATGACATTGCGTAGCGCTAGGAGTGACAGAGATGGAACTTATCCGCACTCTATTTCCATTACTAGTCATTAAAAGCAAATAACTCTTATATTTTTCATAGTATGTATTTCGAATATTTTTTCACAGTTTTGTTTGTGATTACTGACTACTGAACCTATCTTTTAACTAAGCTGATAGTAATAATAGTATCTAGCCTTCTATGTCGTGTTAATACTTCAAGACGTACTTATTTTGACGACCTCCGTGGCGCAACGGCTAAACGCGTCAGTAAGTAAACGGGGGTTACGAGTTCGATTCCCGCTCCGAGTCTGAGTGTTTATGTATAATATGTATTTATTTACAAAAGAAAAGTATATAAGTAGTATATCAGTTGTCTAGCACCCATAATACAAGCGCTGTGCTGCTTACTTTGGGACTAGATGGCGCTGTGTGAAATGTCTGAGTATATTATTATTAGTATTTTATTATTATTATGAATATCTTTATCCTGATTGTTATTTAAAGACATATATTTAAAGGCGTGTGGAGACAGGTGGTTCGCTGTCGCAGTATCGTGGAACAGGCTATATGAAATTGGTTACTCAAGGAAACTATTAAAATATGAGCAATGTCTGTATGTTAATCACAAATGCAAACTTAGCTTATAGTAATTTAACTTTAAATTTTCGTAAATATGATGACGGGTTCTATGAGATTGTGGCAAAAAGGCGCCTTCACACATTTCTTTGATTTAAATTATTAAAACTTTCGTGAGATTATTAACAAACTAATTATTGCACACGGCTATACTCACGTCGAATCGGTAAAGGTAATGCGAGACGGGGCGCGTCCGCGAATTCATCCCACTCACCCTGATGAAGGACCTCCAGTAGGTCCGAAACTAGTCGGTACTTATACCGATCGGACGTGAGTATCGCCGTGTTCAATAATTAATTCATTTCTTTCATTGTCTACATTGTCTGTTACAATCGACCAATCACGAACAAGCTCTGTAGTCAACACTACCACTACATTCATTGATGTCAGCTTTACGTTCAACCACCACTTCTGACGACATATATATTTTTAAAAGAATACGAAGGGTGATACGTGAATGTAAAACGAATGCTTACTGTGATACACTAAAAATATATATATTGAGACTATTCGGTAAGAAACTCAGTTAAGTATCACTTCTCAACATATTTTACTGTAGTTAGGTATGTATTTTAGAATACGCGAATATAGATAACGCATAACTAAGTTGTAAGACCAATACCATTTTAACTTATCTTTATACGATGAATATTCTTAAGAAGATAATAAGTCTGGTTCATAGAGGATAACTATACTCTTCAAATACAAAAATAATTGTAATAATTTCCAAACACCAGTTGTAAATGTCTACAACATGATGTATTTGGACCGTAAAAAGCTCCGGGGAGTTTAGATTAGCAACTTAAACTTTCAGTAGGATGATTGTCATTGATATTTCCTAAATTGTAATTATGACTATCGCAGTAAACATTGTCTTAATGTGGCCGCAAACTACTCACCAAACGAGTACTATAGAAGCTACACAACAAACTGAAGTGCCATTTAGACTCCAGACTTTGAATTGAATTTGAAATCTAATCTCTAGACCTTCGAATTGTTTCATGCTGATTTATAAGAGAGTGAGGAGAGTAAAACGTATCAGTTGTTTATTTTATAATAATAATAATAATACTCCAGACAATTACGCAAATTGTGTGACCCCAAACTAATCAGTAAGCTTGTACTATGGGTACCACACAACGAACTCTGGGGGAGTTCCCAGTAACACCCAGACTCCAAGCCAATTTAGAAAAGTTCGTTTCCTAAATTGACCTGACCGGGGATCGAACCCGGGACCCTAGCTTGGAAAGTAGATGCATATGCCACTCCGCTACAAGCCAGTCAATTTTCTCATGTAGGCTGCAAAATTCAGTCTAGTAAGGCTTATAAGAAACTTGTAATGAGCTATGAGCCTACCACTGCGTTGATGAATTCTCTTTAACATGGCTCTTATTGTAGTGCTACAATTTAAAGCAGCGTCAGGATTCAAACATCCGATGTATGCTCTGTTTACACCAAATGTAAAATGGCGACATAGTGTAATCCAAATAGATTGAATAGGAATCTAATTATTAAATAGGAATTCCATCTCCCCCTCCCCCTCCCCCTCCTTTCCTTAAAGGCCGGCAACGCACCCGTGATTCCCCAGAAGTTGCGGGTGTCCATGAGCAGCGGTGTTCACTTTCTATCAGGTGACTCGCTTGCTCGTTCGCCCCTCTTTCATAAAAAAATATCTAAGGCTTCAAGATAAATTGGATAAAACATTTTTTAAGTTGGTACGAATAGAAGTATGGGATTCGTCTTCTTAGCTAAAACGTACACTACAAGAATTACAATTATGTATGACAAATCCCTTTCCAGCCAGCAATTCAGCCATGCAAAGGCCTCGTATGTGAATTTTTTGAGTGTCTCTCGTATATTCCAGTTTCGGCACCCCTGGGTGCCTCATATTTACATATCGATCGTTCTCCATTATAAAGCGAACTTAACATTGGTAAAATCGAGAGGAATAAATTGAGACGAATAGGTCCGAATACACGAGAATTTATTATAACGCCCAGTGATTTATTATTATTTCACCGTATAGGGGCAGGGAATTCTATGTATTTCCTGTCGAGCGAACAGCCGATCAATATCGGGTTGGTACGTCGCGTTCCCATTTCCCTATATTTTCCCAATAAGGATACGTTCACTCAAGCGAACGAACTCGACGATGCTCCTGCCTTCATGTTTGAACACACCTGCTTTTTCTGCCTATTTTTGAAGATTCGCACGTCATATTATAGTCTTTAGTGTTTGACAAAACAGTGCTTTTTTAAATATGCAGTTATGACGTATTGTCTCTGAGGATTCGGTTGGGGATGTTTGATTTTTCCAGTGTGATGCCTATTTGAAAATAATTTCAGAATGTCTATTTTGATTGTAATTTCGTTATCAATCGACAAATGCAATTTTTTCCAATTTATTTCCTGTCATTTCAATAGTCAATTATTATTTTTTTTTATAAGACGAAAGGATTTTTTTTATATTTTTGGTACGATCGCTTTGGAGATAAAATAACTGTTTAATATAGGCGAATCTGTTAGTAATAACTTTATACCTTTGCTTTTTAAGGCGACAACGGATTCAATTCCCATTTAGATCAATTTAGAAAACGAGTTTTTGTGAACGCTGTAAATAATACATCACTAATGAAATAATTTTTACCAAACATCGTAAACTGTTTGCACCTGAAACGTTTAATTTTTTTTCAAGTATCACCATTTAATGGCTCAGAAATTAAAAATAAACATAGCACCCTTCAAAACTTGCTCGAGAAAACGTTAAGTTGTATGTGGGAGGCACCCTTAACTGATATTTCCTGAAAAAATTAATTATACCAAACTGTTGACTTTATGGAGTACCTACTAATAACATATAAAGTTTTTGAAAGAAATAATAGGACTTCCTTTCGAGAGAACCCCTATAATATTTCTTGCATGAGAAGCATCTCAAATTTTTGAAAGGAATAAACTTATATTAACAAGATTCAAAAATTATTTACGTATTTTCAAGACGTATTCCATTTGTGGTGGATAGAATGTCAAAGCGAAACGAAATTATATTTAAGATAATAATACTTTTTTGTTATTAATAAATATATTGTTTAACATATGTATGTTATTTCTGAGCCGATGAAGAAATAGAATATGCGATTGATTAGAGTAGCAATTGACTATCTCCGTTTCGCCATAATCAAACTAAAATTCTAGTCGTTAGAGCTTGCTCACTTTACATCAGACTTCAGACCGCCACATTTGTCGCGTTATATAAATATGTGTATGTGTGTGCTCAGTTCCAAAATTTAAAAATCGAATCGGGTTCGACAGATCACTAATTCACTTTAATAATATGAGTTACCTTTATACCTTTATGCAATTCCAGTGTACGTATGTTCATAATTTTTCTCTTTTTTTTTCAGATTTTTTTTTGTACTTACAAGGCCATCAGGATCGTTCTTAACTATAGTTGGACGCAGTAGATGGCGCTGTTGTCGAGATCCTGTTTTTTTTAATTAATTTTCTAACCAACTTTTTTTATATTTTTTTCAATTAATCATTATTAATAATAACAATAAATAAATAAATAAATTATATAAAATTTCAACTCTGTACGTCACGTAGATTGAAAAATTCGGTGGCGACGCATTAAGGAGTAATAATTGAATAAGGATTCTGCCTTTAATTTTAATATTCGGAATCCTAGAAGTTATTTCACTTTCAAAGGTTATATTTAAAAGAGTGTTGTCCCTGAATAATAAGAAAGTAGATATTGGATTATAAGAAAAAATCTGTGATAAAAATCATATCGCTCAGTTTGTCCCGACCCTATAATATATTCATAGGACATCCGAGGTAACAATACCTAAGTGGGGTCATATTTCATCTGTTTGAGAGACCATAAAATAGAAGTAGGTATTATAAAAACCTTAGTCCAGAATAGCCAGTGAAAATTAGACTTCAGTGAATTAATGTCGAGTTTTGGTCAAATTAATGCAAACTTGACCAAAACTTAGCACATTTGTATTTGTTGTAGCACATATGTACCTACATATGTTAACACTAACATATAAAGCACACACACCGCATTCACTTGAATTTACTGTAAATTTACACCATATATAAGAGATATGCAGTATGACAGGGTTGTACGACAGTGTTATTGTAGAAATGAAGGAAGGAATGCTTAGATGGCTCGGGCACTTAGAATGAGTGATGATTGACTGACGAAGAAAATCTACAGAGCGAAAGTGAGAGGTAAAAGAAGCCAAGGAACACCAAGGCTGACTTATGAAGATATAATAGCCAGTGCGAGCAGAGGATACAGCGTGAAGATATATATGTATGTATGTTTACACCACAATGATGGCCAATCGTGTCTATAGTTAAAGCTACGCCTACTGATTCTAACAACATTAAGAGTCTGCCTATGCAGACTTTGATGTGTTTTGTGACCTAGATCTCAAAATCTACGAAGACTGAGAGTTAGATATTTAGATACACACGACTTCACCTCTTTATCTATAAATCCTTATACGTGGAAACACGATTGGAGCAAAAATCTCGACAAAAACCCTGGTTTGCACAAATATCCAGTTGCATCTCTTAAATTCTACAGAATTTTAAAATGATTTTTACTAAAATGCATAGGTAATTATAATATTTAAAATATCTAAAACCGAGTTTTTAGTTGGTAAAGTAGTTTTTTTTTGCAAATTACAATTATGTGCAAAAATAAATGTTGAGAGTTCTCCGTGATAAAATATGATCAAACCGCAACTGTGAAAATTAACTTGATTGTTACCACCATAGGACGCGGCGGGAAAGCCTCGTATTCACTAGGGGACAAATGACCCGCGACACATGTCGCTTGAAAAGTCTTTCGAAATTCGAAATTGGATACCTGACATCGTCATATATTTTGCCTTACTACGTATTACATTTAAATCTACTCCTACGAGATCTACAGCTGATTCTATCATGTCACAAAACGTTACCAAACATGTCGTGCAAAGTCTGGCGACGTCGCCCAACTTTACTCGATGTCTCTAGCGATAAGTGTCGCGGAACATTTGTCGTGTAGTGAATATGGGGCTTTGGACTACATTTGTTTGACAGCTACTCATGGTAGCCACGGCGGTTAGAATTAAAACTATCTCTAAATACCTCTAACCGACCACACTGTACATCTCGGACCAATAATCAAAATAGACGGAGTTTCTGCTCTAAGAGCGTATTCGTTTTTTGTGGACATACTTTCTGAAATTTTTACCAAACATTCGTTACCAAACATGTCGTGCAAAGTCTGGCGACGTCGCCCAACTTTACTCGATGTCTCTAGCGATAAGTATCGCGGAACATTTGTCGTGTAGTGAATATGGGGCTTTGGACTACATTTGTTTGACAGCTACTCATGGTAGCCACGGCGGTTAGATTTAAAACTATCTCTAAATACCTCTAACCGACCATACTTTACATCTCGGACCAATAATCAAAATAGACGGAGTTTCTGCTCTAAGAGCGTATTCGTTTTTTGTGGACATACTTTCTGAAATTTTACTAGTGTGCGTGACTAGGTAAGGGTTACAGCACAACAATATACAGATGAACATGTTTTTTTTTGTAAATACTAGTAGCTAAAACACTTAAGATATACGATTTTGTAAATAAATATTTCAGTGCTGAAATTTCTTGTACGTGAAGTTGGTTGTGAGCTGACACGAATTACACTGACAGTGCGAAGTTGCCATACTTACTATAGGTAATTGTTTTATTTGTGGCTGGAGATAAAAGTGACACAAAAATTCGCTTGACACACGGTGATAAGAGCGGTAATTCATTATGACTCCGTCCATTACGGTTCTTGGCCTGAGCTGTACATGACTTGATATAACTACTTGAAGGCTATTTGATTTGACAATTACTTTATACGTTATTAATAACAAAAAAGTACTTACATACGTTAATATTTACAAACTTAAAACTACACATTATCTTAATAATAGACTTCCTCAAAGTTGCCGCTTAGAAAGCTGTCATTGCTTAAGGTACCCAGCAGACTGGCAGCATTGCCTCTTTGAATAGCCAAACTGATTCGTTGGCGGATGAAGCTGCCAGCCCTGCGGTCTCTCGAAGCCTCGACCAGTCCCTTACAAATATCAGAAACCAGTTGATGGGCTTCGGGGCCCCAGGGACAAAAAGTTTCGACTGCAAAGGGCGTAAATATGAAACTCTCAGAGAGAGTCGCATACTTACGCCGCTTCAAATTCTCGGCAGTGCTGGCCGCGGCACCCGTTGACGTGGAAGTTGCCGGCACATGGGAAACAGCAAGTGTATCGACACTAGTGGCATCCCACACCCGCGATCTTCCAATTTTCCAAGGAATGAGCGTCAAATCATCCGGTCTTCTGCCGTCGCTGCGCGCAATACCTACAGGCTCTAAGACTGCAGGAACGCCAGCGGCCACAGGAGCCCGCCGAATGACGTCATTCAAGGCAGCATGTCGTGACATGCGGCCCGCACTACGTAAACAGGATAAATCGTGGTGACCTAGTACATCGACGAGATCACCACAGCGGTAACGGTGAGGAAGGTTAGTCTTGGCCCTCAGACGAAGGGATACTACGAGAGAAAGTGTGATATTGTCAATTAAGGTTCCTAAGTTTTTTGAAGGTATTACCTTCAACCAGTGTCCTGACTCCTTCTCAGAAACAGCTAGAAGGCGAGACCTATCTTTTTCGGTACTACAAGAATCTAAAAGTTGTAAATGAAAATTTTGGCATAGAAAATCATCCCAGTGTTTCTGAGAAAAGTTCGAGATAGGCAGGTTAGTACTCGGACAAACACTTAACCAAGCATTTCGAACATCAGTCAAGCATGGCACCTCGTACTTAGGCTAAAATAAGGCTACAGCCTCATTAACACGTAAGAAAACTGGTTTATCTCCGCTCCTGTTATTGAAATGTTAGGTATAAAGTTGTAACAGTCGTCTAATTAGTGTCACGTGTCATTAACATATTACTGAATTATAATTTTTGGAATTTCCTGAGGATATTCCATTACGAAGCGAAAGATTCGGTTTTAAGCTATGTGAGGAAGACAGCCGAGATGAATATTCGCTAAGCAACACCCAAGTTGCTTATCTTAGACAATCTGTATACATATATAAAAGTTGATATTCGTATATATATCAGTTCTATAACCGCTAAACTCCAACACCATTTGACCAATCACATGAAAGCTGGCACGTATTGTTTTTTCCTTCTTCTGTTATTCGCTTCGATACGAGGCGCTCGCTATTCGATACGAACTTGCTGCTTGCACTTTTTTTACTTTTAATTATATACATACTCTTTGGGATGTACTCGGATTCACTTGACAACTACATACAGATAAAACAGTAAAATTGTGAAGAACCTAGGCACGTATATTAGTATACGTGCCTAGTTTTGATGACGAAGCGTTTTATGCTATGCCCTCTGTTGTAAGTTGTCACCACGCGGAGGAAGTCGCGAGCAAAAGCTAGCATAATATATAGACCTATAGAATTACACGTGATTCTTTACTAGAGGAAGTGTACCGAATATGGAATACCATAATGAAAACTCATGCTAAATCATGAAAATTTATTATCGAACAGTCTTATTTTGTTATTTACATAGGAAATATATTCTACTTTAGATCAATAGTGACGAAAATGCTAAAATAAACTTAATTTTTTCTCCAATCATCTTAACATAAAAACAATCAAAATGCACCCCTAAAAAATGTGTACCGAATATCGAATATGGTATTTCATAGATACACTTACAAATACTCTAATAATAGAGTCAATATGTTTTAATCTGATTTACTGAGTCTGTACAATCTCGTTTAAGAAACATTGTAATGAAGAACAACTTTTAAAATCCATTTTTTTTAATCTTCTATGGTTTCTCATCTTATTTTTATGCCAAAGATTAGCATTTTTTATTTCTTATCAATTTTTGATGTCCGAAATATGTAATTATTATGGAAGAACATTCCATAATAGGGTCCTTACTAAATTCCATATTAAGAACAGCAGGCCATAAAATAAAACTAAATATATAGTGTAACACTAGTAAATATGACTAAAATACACCGCACTGTAGAGGACTATGTTGTTGCAGGATAACAATAGACTATAATATATTAAAAGTAATAGTAAAAGTTAAGAAATTTGAAACGAAAGTTTGCATCTAATTTTTGCTAAATTGCGCGCGAAAACTTTCATCTTTCCCTTAAAAATGTGAACAGCGCTTGGCTCGCGAACGTGTACTGGCCGTGCAATAGTCATATAGTAAGGGCTAGGGGGCGGTGGATTCAAATATCTACGTTATTTAGTTTAAGAGAAATGTCATTGGTCCATATTATATCCATATTCAAGTACAGTACACTTCCTCTATGCGACATTCGATCTCATGTATCCGCCTAACACATGCATTTTAGACAGCAAATATCATAATACTGTAATTATATTCATAGTAACCTAAATATAGATAAATATGTTAAAAGCATACATGGGTGGCCCAGATTTCAAAGAAACCAAGATATATTTCTTAGAAAGCCCATTAAATTAAATTCACATTTTATAATTAAACGTGGAGGAGACGTAGCCGCTATTTCTAAATGAATAACATTGCAGCTTCATTGTAAATATATTTTCATTAAACAATACAGAAATATTATCTGCTTGTGAATACAATTTAACTTTACTTTAAAATTTTATATCCAGATGTTTGTTTAATTATGTTTGAAATGTTGGACTTAAATCCTCTTCCATTCTACACAACGAATTTAATTTGTGTTGAACGAAAAGTTGTAGATACGCCTTAAAAGTATTAAGCAAATAATCTAATTTAGTATAATGAAAGGATTTCCGATTTCATAATATCCATTGCACGGTAACCAATAAAGGCGATTCATTTATTCTTTGTCCATGAAAATGACTCAATACATACATATGTATATACATTCAGTCAAGAAAGTATCGAGAATGGATGATTTGTTTATGGTTCCATTCAATTTTTTGTTTTTTTTGTTGTTGTTAGATTGGCACAACTGTTTTCCATTTTGGCGCGGAGTTTGAGTTGCATCTATTATTTAGATTAAATACAGTGCTGTTTTTAGTTATATCATTCTAGTGTATATTGCGAATTTCATAATGGACAAAAACATCGAACAAAGAGTTTGTCTTAAATTTCGTCAATGGAATTTCGTGTTCGGAGTCACTGAAAATGTTACAGTAGGCTTACGGTGAATCGAGTTTATCAAAAACACGTGCTTATGAGTGGTACGAAGCGTCAAAAGCGGTCGAGATGTGATGGAAGATTTGCCTCGCTCTGGTAGGCCATCAACGTCTGCAACTGAAGTTAACATCGCAAAAGTGAAGGAAATAGTGACTGAAAATGCTCATTCAAGTTTGAGAGAGATAGCCGCCGAACTTTCTGTGTCTCACGAGTCGATCCGTACCATTTTAAATAATCATTTGGGTATAAAACATGTTGCCGCTCGGCTAGTGCCAAAAGACTTGAATTTTCTCCAAAAACTCAATCGCATAAGAGTCGCTGAGAACATGCTAGAACGAGTCAATTCCGATCCAACATTCATGAAACGCATTGTTACTGGTGACGAGACGTGGGTTTACGAGTTTAACATGCAAACTAGTCAACAAGCTTCGGAGTGGCGCCTTCCAACTGAACCGAAACCGAAAAAACCACGCCAAAGTCGATATAAATTCAAAGTCATGTTGACTGTTTTCTTTAACTATCGCGGTGTTGTGCACTCGGAATTCTTGCCGGAAGGTCAAACGGTAAATAAAGAATATTATTTGGGCGTTATGCGGCGTTTAAGAGAGCAAATTCGACGAAAAAGGCCAGATTTGTGGAAAGAAAATACCATCGAGCAACCACCTTATTCACCAGATATGGCTCCAGCCGACTTCTTTCTTTTTCCTAAACTCAAATTACCACTTCGTGGCACCCGTTTTCATTCGGTAGAAGACATAAAGGAGAATTCGCGGCGAGCACTGAACTCGATTTCGGAAAAAGCGTTTAAAAAATGTTTTGATGATTGTATTATTCGTTGGCGTAAGTGTATCGTTTCTGAAGGAGCATACTTTGGAAGTGATACAATAAATTTGGATGCTTAACAAACATTTCGTGTATTATTGATCTTTTCTCGGTACTTTCTTGACAGAGTATGTACAATAACGACCTCCGTGGCGCAACAGCTAAGCGCGTCGGAAAGTAAACGGGGGTTGCGAGTTCGATTCCCGCCCCGAGTCGGGGTGTTTAAGTATAATAGGTATTTATTTAAAAAGAAAATAATAATAATAATAATAATACTCAGACATTTCACACAGCGCCATCTAGTCCCAAAGTAAGCTGCATAGCGCTTGTGTTATGGGTACTAGACAACTGATATACTACTTATATACTTTTCTTTTGTAAATATATACATATTATACATAAACACCCAGACTCGGGACGGGAATCGAACCCGCAACCCCCGTTTTACTTTCCGACGCGCTAAACCGTTGCGCCACGGAGGTCGTAAAAGTATATAAGTAGTATATCAGTTGTCTAGTACTGGCCCGTTTGACTGGCCCGTTGGTACAGTGGCATATGCATCTGCTTTCCAAGCTAGGGTCCCGGGTTCGATCCAGGGTCAAGTCAATTTAAGAAGCGAACTTTTCTAAATTGCCTTGGAGTCTGACTATTTAGAAACTATTTAGAGAGATTTTCTATAACGCAATAAAAAATATTTCCAAATCTTTTGCTTTAACTTTTCACTTGCAAGAATTTCTCTTTTAAAACCTACATATAAAAAATATACAAAAAATTTCGCTTTTTAGCAGAGCGTCTAAATTATAATCAAAAATCTAACTTACTTTTACAGTACCAATGTAAGAATTCTATAAATAATAGAAAAAATAAATTTTGAAACGTCTCTTTTATGGAATTACTCGAAACCTAGATTTTGATTACGTTATATTTTAGCGCTCTGGTTTAACTATGTTTCTATAAATGCAGCCGTTACATTTTAGTGTCCTATAGCCCGAATTTAAGAACGATAATAATGAAGTGAGAATATCTGATCAAACACAAAAAAGGATGTACATTGGTATAGGATAGCGGCGTTTCTTTCTAGCAATTCTCAAGCAGAGAATTGCATTTGAGTATTGTTTAACCATACCATAGAATGAAGTAACGACCTCGGGAAGCTCCCAATAACAACCAAACTTCAAGCCAATTCAAAAAATTTCGATACCAAAATTGACCTAACCGAAAATCAAACCCGAGGTGTTAGCGTGGAAGTGCCCTAACCGCGCCGCGCTGACGAGCCAGTTTAATTTAAATGTTTGAACTACCGTTGAATTATCAATTTAAACAATTAGGGACTTTGTTACAGTTGGATATCCTTCGTTTTCTTCTCTTCAATATTAAAATTCTTATTATCTTGTCTTATTAATATTATTACTTCGCTTATTTAAGATAATGGTTCAATTAAAAAAGCATATCGATTAGAAAAATACTTTATAACTCGATAACGAAGCCAAGTTCTACGCTGACTCTGACATAACGAGTGCATACGCTAAAGGAAACTTCAACAAGTTAAAACTTGAAGCAAGTACCAACTCTCACGTAACCTAACTGCGTTCCGAAATCGTCTGCTTAGTACAAGGTACAGCATAGAGTAGGTGTACTTCGTTGCTTTGGATTCCGTGGATATCACTTCTCTATCAATATATTTCTGTTCGCTTTATAATATCTATTAATTTACCGGTCGTATATGTTACGCTAAAACTTATCACAACCATTGTAATCATGACTAATCAAATAGTATGTACTAATTATGAATCATGATTATAATCATTGTAATTATGGTTATGACCCATAATTTAGTATTTACTAATTATGAACCATTATAACCCAAAATTATAATTAATCACGGTTTCATGAATATCATAACCCTGCTTATTATGAGACAAAGAAGAAGAAGCATACATAACTTCTCACGATCCACTATTCGGGGTGGAGTATACTCTTATCAGGCACAGTAAAATCACACCCTCGTACTATAAGAATAATGATTTAGACTTACGGATGAACGGGCTGAAATAATGACAGATTACTATTTCATCCATTTATATTTTCAGATAATAAATATCGAGAAAAATATTTCGTTGTCGAACCGCACCCGCGACCGCAACGACCAGTTGTTAACGATTTTAAAATCAAATGTTCATTAAATTGTAGTATTCTTGTTTCTCGGTTTAACAAATGACAGTTTTATTTAGTTTGTTTTTTTTTTCATATAGCAACTTTGTGATTTAGAATTTTTCGTTATGGAGATTACACTATACTTCTCCGAGAAGAATGGATGTCATGAATTTGATTATTTATTCCATTTTATCGCCGAAACTATTCAATTTAAAGTCGTAAAAATTGTTGGGAATTTAAAAACACATAAAACTTTGCTTAACAAAATGTAAGTAATCTTAGGTTTAGGAATAAACTTTACAAGTTTATCGTAACATAAGTAAAATACAAAAAGCCTTAAATGTGAGCGAACCTCTGCATTTATTTCTATACCATCCAATATAAAGTGTAAAATTTCAGGAAAACGTAGACACGTTTCTTTTTAAGCAACACAAAATAAGTATTTTTCTATAACTGTTAATAAGATTGGATTTACTTCACGTTTCGTGAAATAGAACGCATCCTTATTCCGTTAAATCGGAAACAATGAGACATCATGGCGTATGAGATCCGATCGGATCGGACGAGCGTAACGTTCGTAACGATCCAATAAAACGATATCGAATACTAGAGCAGAATCGAATGCGCTACTATTGTTCCATTTTCGAATTTTCGAACACGACGAACAACATTATCGAGCAACATTTCTACCATTGGCTATACAAAAATGAGCTTTATTCGGTCGAAATAAAAGTCGAGTTGTACACCTATTGTATTTCTACAGTAAAAGTTTTCTTCGCTAACGCTTATTTCATTGCACGAAGCGCTAAATGTGTAAGTTTTGTTAGTACAGTAATTAGGTATTTTGTTAAGCGATATTTCATTTATTAACGATGTTGAGAAAATGTGTGTAGAGTTTTACCTTAACGTCATTAGTGGGTTCTCTGCAAAAAGGGTTAAATTTCGGTTTACGTAACTAGAGATTTTAACATTATAACCGTTTTAAGAGGTGTTAAAGCCTGTTTGGGATTAGTTATGATATTTAAGGATTTTCTAATTAATTACTCTTCTCTCATTTTTTGTATGTGTCTATAGTACGGCCATACAATATTGAGTTAGGTATGTAATGGCACCATATCAAGCAGACCGACGTACTTATGTTCCGTTATATTAATCGCCATCAGACTCCAATTATGTACACATACACATGCTCCAAACATAAC
Organism: Zeuzera pyrina; assembly: GCA_907165235.1. Lineage (NCBI taxonomy): Eukaryota > Metazoa > Arthropoda > Insecta > Lepidoptera > Cossidae > Zeuzera > Zeuzera pyrina. Next base: position 26,101,844 of record OU015620.1, on the reverse strand, counting down.
ACACACATATACACTCCTATTTAGTTCATGACACATATTTATTAAACTTATCACATGACTATAAACGCGAGCAGATATACATACACATACATACAGTTGTACACATACATACACACATACATACATACATACATACGCACACATACGTACACACATGCATACATACATAACTACACAATTGAATCTTGTTGTTTAAGCTTTATAGTTTATTTTAATCTTGTTTGTTTGTTTGTTTTTGTTTTATTTCATTTCTGATTGATTGATTGATTGATTCCAGTTCTGATTTCATTATGTTCTATGTGTGTACAACATATAGCGGTAATCTCTACAACACAGGATATCCTAGTGTAGGGATTACAGTTTTGCTTAATTATTGTTGTAAAAATGTGTATAAATAAATAAATTATGTATACTGACTTATGGGGTATACTATTTTTTAATTATACCACGGGAAAGACACGTGGACGGAGGCCCATAGACATTTACATATACAATATCAGGGCTAGAAAATATTTCAACTTTTAAATGCGTAGGATGTTGTGCCTCCTGTGCCAGACATCGACTGCCAGTCACACCGGAACACAACAATGCAAGCTGCCATTTGGCAGCAGGTTTAGCGAGAAGGATCATCGCGATCCTATCAGACCCCGCACAAGCTCTTATCATCCACAAATATAATTTAACCCGCAATTTGGAATGATGATTGCCATCAGGACATCTTTGTGGACATATAATCTTTGCACATTCATTTTCATAATAAAAATGAGTCTTTCAATTAACAGAAAATAAATTAAAATTGAATGAAAACCGTAGATTACTGGTCAAATTACACTGCAAAATGATCAATTTTATATAAAATAAAACAATGGTGAAAAAATAATCTTCTTTCTTCTTTTTCAATGTAGATTTTCTTTTTGAATCTATATTGTGATGTTCAAAAATACCATATAACTGTGTTGACTTGAACAAATCGATTTTATATTGACTTCTTTGCCAAGACTTCACCATCGAATGAATATCAAAGCTATCCATCTCCTTTACAACATGAGCATATGAAAAGGGCAAAGATCAAAAGCTTTTGAGTTAGTTTAGTCATGTGTTAAAGTTAAATAGTACAGCGACTTCCCACCTCTAAAGAACACGAGAACACAGTGCAAAACGAGAACAAAGTTCCCCCATTCGAAGGTATAAGTGTTATTGTACAATTCTCTTTAATTATACCTACTCTAATTAGCAATTCAAGGTTATAATTCATTGTTAGTCATTAATTTGTAATATTTTTGAGGTAGCATACTTGGGGTCGTCACTATATTTAGAAACCCTCCGTAAGTTTTGGTATCAGCCTAGGAGTTTCGCGCGTGTATGGCACAAAAAACGTGTGCTCCTAGATGAAGACGGCGCATTAGAGTGAGAGCTGGCGACGCGTGTTGTGTTGCTCTATTACCCCCCAAAAATAGGTAAAAAGAAAAAGTGAAGTAGGACTAAGAAAGGATTTTGTAGGGAGTAAAGAAGTCACAGCCAATGTCATAGTCAATCTATTTAATCACTTACTGAACTGTTTGCCACAGAAACTTAATTTAGTAAACCGACACTATAAAATAAAACCTTTTTTTATTCAATTTCAACTTTATCCAAAATTGCTTCATAACCCTATATTAAAATTAATATACGCTCTTGGCTGGTTTTTCAAACTAATGTGTTATTATTAATAATGTAAAATCTAAGAAGGGGTATAGTTTTATAATGAAATATGAATGTCCCGTAATCCTTATGAATACGTGTTTGGTGCCGGAGCAAAGGCGAAATCTGAGCACCTTTATCCGAACAATAATATTAAAATTTATACTCGCAATTTGAACAGGGTTAACATAAATTACCCCTTTACGCGGTAATGTTGCTGTTTTAACCTGTACCTACCTGCAGTTACGATTTATTATTGTAAGTTTTAATTTAGGTTGAAGTTAGGTTGAAGTGTAGCGAAATAAGACCTAACATGTTTTATAAAAATCTATAACCCTCATATGTAACACCACGTACTTATAAATTTTTTTATATTTAATATGGGAATTCTTTACAATCCATCAATACTCAAAACTTAATATCTAAGAATTGTATCGAAATGTGAAAGTATGATAAATGCAGTAGAATAGCGATCTCTTAGAAAAATGTGCGGTGTCACTCTTGCGGACAGGATAAGCAATGAAGAGATACGCAGTATGACAGGGTTGCGCGACAGTGTTATTGTAAAAATGAAGAAAGGAATGCTTAAATGATTCAGGCACATGGAAAGAATGAGTGGTGAAAGACTGACGAAGAAAATATACAGAGCGAAAGGGAGTGCTAAAAGAAGCCAAGGAAGACCAAGGCCACCTATGACGATCAAATAGCCAGAGAATTAGCAGATGGAAATGTCAAAAGCTCTCACATACCTAGGCGAAAAGGTGTGAGGAGAATGATGAGATTTGAGAAAGCGAAAGAAGTATGTAAGAACCGCGATGCTTGGCGCTCCGTCCTTTCTGACTACCCCGTTAGGGATACAGCGTGAAGATATATATGTATGTATGTATAACCAGCATCGATTCTCGTGATAAATATTGCAAAATTTTTAATCATATTTTATTTTAAACTTATGGAAAAGTGGATATTATGTGCAAGTGGAGGTGAGATTAACAATGAATTTTTCATTGTTTCTCATTGTGTCTCATTCGGCAGAACAGAGGTCAAATGTACGATCTTTACCATAAAAAAGAATTAAATATTATTCAACGACACAAGCTGTTAAATTCTAAAACATTTAGTTTATGCAATAATTTGTGTTTACAAATAAATATTAACATTTTTTTTATTTATTTATTTATACTTTATTGCACTAAATATTTGTACAAAGGCGAGCTTAATACTAAATAGCATTTTCTTCCAATTAACCTTTAGTAGTTGAGAGCAGGCTAAGGGTAGTGCCACTAAAATATATTAAAATACTATACACAATATACACTACATAAACAACACAACGTAATAGATATGAATTTATATACACATTCATACATTCGTTTATATATACATACAAGATATATAAAAATACATAATAAATTAAAAAAAACGTAACATTGAATGTTTTGTCCAATCTATAGACAGAAATCAGTACATACCTTAACGTTAATATTTACAAACTTAAAACTAAACATTATCTTAAATAATAGACTTCCTCAAAGTTGCCGCTTAGAAGGCCGTCATTAGGGTGCCCAGCAGACTGGCAGCATTACCTCGTTTAATAGCCAAACTGCTTCGTTATAAAAAATATACGTGTATTTGCGTTAAGCGATATATAAAAAACAGTAAGAACGTCAACTTATTTCGCAATAGTACTTTGACTAGAGCTTGTTTGTGATCGACTAATTCAGTTATGGCGTACAGTGAGTGTCGCGTGTTGGTGCTAGTGCCGATTTCGCCAAACGTGACAGAGTCGAGGATGAAGAAGAATCACATCGCAGAACCTGTCATGTTCATTGTACCGCCGCTAATTAAAATGAAACACGGCTCGTGTTATTGCGGCATTTTACCGATTTGGCTGAAAATCTGACTTCATAGAGCTCGTACCACGAGACAGCAACAGTTGAATCGCCGGCAGTATTGTGGCGCCGTTATCTATCTATATATTATGCAAATAAAAATGAATATTTCTTCGTTTGTTCCTTATACGTTCTTATACTATTCCTCAAATTGTGATAGAATTTTGACGAGTTATTTTACATGATGTGTTGAAAAAGGTTACTATATATGTGACATCATTATTAATCTGATATGGCGGATGCTCTATAATCATAATCACAAAAAACTTTCTAAGAAAAAACCGACTTTAAATAATAAATACTGAAAAGTACAAAATAAGTATCTTTTACTAATCAAAACTCAAATACAAAAATAACTTTATCAACATGATACAAATACCTATTTAATTAAATTTGACAATTACCGCAGTCAGTGTCAAGCTTACCAAACTAGTAACCTATCTGTTGTTGCACCGACTTCAATAATTTACTGTTACATAATTTTTTTTTTATTATATGAATAGTCGTTGAGATATGCTGTTCTAGAATAAAAAGTATGCACCCCTCCTAACTTTTCAATTATTGGCTTAAAAATAGTCAACGAAAGTGAATCCTCGAAATAATAGATATTATATTAATTAGCTAACCAGCCCCGACTTCGCAGCGGGTCTATTAAGAAACGTCGATATTTCTCTACCTCTGGAGACTATGCATGTACTACATGATTGTGTTATTGTGACACAAATTATATTTATTATAGATGGTGCAATATTTTATTTATTTCAATAATTATTATTATACATCTATTTGTGATTGTATGTTTCGTTATATATCGTGTTATTCTAGTTTATTTACTTCTTTATGTTGTGTATTGAAATTATTGTTTTTTAACTGCTGAGCTTTATTTAGAATAAATTCGTACAAAGCTGGTTGCGGGTGTTAAGAAAATTTAATATAATAGTATTATGATAAAATGTTGTTATTTATTTGTAATTTGGAGGTACTTATTCTTTCCAGTTAGTATATTATAACGGTTTTACGCACACACCACCGGTCTTATCTCCTCGTAAAGTTCGGTATTTCATTCCATAAAAATACAGTCTATCCTTTATAATATTAATTTATTATACATATAAGCCTTCGTCGTTGAAAGATGAAAATCGCATTAAAATCTACTTATATGTTTAGAAGTTACAGACGATAAACGCGGATTGCGGCTACATACACACATACACATCTTCACGCTGTGTGACTATTTTATACTAACCCGTTTTAGAAATAGAGAAGAGACAGTACGGAGAATCAACCTTCCTTCATTATTTATCTTACTCTAATCACATCTTTGTCCTCACACATTTACATCGTGGTGATTACATTTGATATTACGTTAGGTAATAACAATCAGTGTTGTTTTCAAAGAGCACAACAAAGTACAAATAAACGTGATGTAAAACGGGAAGGCCTCGCGAGATGCATTACACTCGGATAGTGAGCACAAATCTTACCCTGGATGGACATAGAAACCATTTTATCTAACAACACGTAAACACGGCGTTTACACTGCATGCCAAAAAAAGCTACGCGTAAAAATAAAACACAATAATGGTTTTTAGAGTTTCGTTTCAAAAGTTGAAAACCGGCTAAGTGCGTGTCGGGCCACGCGCTGTGTAGGGTTACCTAGTCGCCATATACAATATGCGTACTTAAAAGGGGCGTGTTCGTACTATGAGCATATTAAGTAACTTTTTTGTACTTATTTCTAATTTATTCATACTATAAAATAAACGATTTCGTTGAAGATAAAAGAATAGTCTGGAAATGATCTTCTCTGCACATGCATTTACTGGCTTTCTGAATATTGTATTTTAATAAACCTTTTGTAAAATGATGTTAAAAACATTATATCTGGCTGAGTTTCTTGTCGATTCTTCTCAGTGTCCAGGATTTTTTTTCTTCTCTTTGAACCGAACTATAGTAAATTTGACGTTCAAAAATACCTTGCAATTGGGTTTACTTGAATAAATTGAGTGGACTTTGACTTTGACTTCGACTAAAAACGGACGTTAGTCGACTATTGCTCGTTAACTTGTAAAGTCTACTTGAAAGCCTACTTAGCTGTGACAGTTTTTTTTTAATGTTGTTATACCTACTACTGTGAATTTTTTCACGTATCCAAAAACAATAGTTTAGCTGGTTGGATACTTGACTAACGAAAATGACCATTTAAAAGCTTAAAATTCCGCCAACGGATTCCCAAATCAAAAAATTTTCTTCACATACTCTCAATGTTTTTAAAAAACTTATACAACGACAACGCTTTAAACATATGAGAGATACCCGAAAAAAAAATGTTTTTCTAGATTTTATTCACAATTTTATCTAGTGATTAATATGTATAACTATGCAATATTATAACATTTTAGCACCAAGATTCTCTGAGTTAATCTGCGGACAGGCGGACAGACGGACATGGCGATACTGTAAGGGTTACATGTTGACTACGGAACCCTAAAAATGGGACTTTTATGAAATCGTCTTGGTATCTATCTGCACCAACGAAATTTGTTATACAGGCAAACAAAATTACACTTTGGTATCATTTTTTTTTAGGCTTACAGATAACGTGTAAGTGACATGTAGATAGCTCGTCGCTTGTAGATACTATATATAAATAATAAATAAGTAATACGCCAGACAATACCCACCAATCTAGTCTCAAATTAGGGCATTCTCTGTGTTATGAGAACCAGACGACGACTCTAGGGGCGTTCCCAGTACTCCCAAATCCGAGATAATCTAGAACAGCTCGTGTCCTAAATTGACCCAACTGGGGATCATACTGGGGAACATTCCGCGCTTCTATGCAACACCTAAAGCACTCCGCCTTCGAGGTCGTCATGATCGTCGGTATGATCAATTTTATATATTACTAATATCTTCAGTCAGTCAGTCAGTGTTTCAAACTTGTAGATCGACACATATGTATTTAGTTTCTTTACGAAGCATACTTCGCAAAATTCCAGAAACCAAAGTCGGTTAGCTATATAGCGCCGATGATAGCTAACATATATATAAATCGATCGATTGAGATGTGCAAGGTAAGATCTAGGTTTATACTATAATATAAGTTTATGCAATGATACATAATATTATAAACTTATAATCAAGGGACTTGTAAGGGACAGCCCGTAGTTGACTTTGTGACCTTTTATGGCAAGCAGCTAGAAGATTTCTCCTACTTCGCTAACATCGTCGATGATCTAGGAAACATAATACTAACATCACCTATGACCTAGAGAACCCTTGAAAAAGTAAGACCCGATTTTAAATATTAAAATTATTTGATAATCATTTTAGGAGTCATTTTACTGTAGGTGGTACGTAGTTAAATAACGTTAGTGAAATCGATTATTACTTTCCCAGAGCAATCAGTATGAAAGGATGAAACACTTATTCTAATGAGATCAAGGATTAATCAGCTTACAGACTCATGAAAACCAGAACGTTCCACAAAACTGAGCTATGTCTTTGTTGCGAAAATAGATTCCCTTAAAAAAAAAGTATGTACGTAATCATTTACGCACGTAAGAACGTCAAAGAAGTGATCTTTGACGTTTTTAAACAATACTGACCACATAATATAATGTGGCAATACAATAAAATGAAACTGACCGCTTAAAATGAATGAAATAAAAAAGAATAAATTATGTGTTACATCGGCGCGCGCAACTTTGTCACAGACTTTTTGGCGGGGACCGGAAGAAGTGAGGTTGTCATTTTCTTTAGATTTTCTATTTTTACATTTTTGGGAGTTTTAAAGTACAAAAGTGATACCTATATTGTGTTTTAAAGAGAAAAGAATGGAGTAGATCTAAATAAGCATGTGCAGCAGAAGTTCTCGCGCTCTTCCAAGAAGTCCTATAAAACTTCAATAAAGTCTACTATCACTTTGCTGGAGGAGTTTTACGATAACGAGTCTACTTACTAATACAATACGTGACATTGGGAAATGTGCTAATCTGTGTGCCATTCCATGAAGAAAGAAAAAAAAAGACCTTGTCCCACGTTATTAAATACACTCACTCCGCTTTTCCAAATGCGCCAAAAGAAGTATAACTTCAAAAAGTACAAATATAAAAGATCTTTTAGGTAATAAGAATGCTCTATCGCATTCTACCTACGCGAAGAAAACTAAAATATTTCTGTTTACAGTGGAGAAATGGTTCACAACTCCAGCAATATTTCAGTTGTTATGCAAAATTGTTGTTGCAATGTAGACAGTGACAATTAGTGCTGCTCGCAATGCAGATGTCCGCGTTGAAATGAATTATGCCTCTCGTAGTTAACGCTAACGCAGTATCATCTTGCAGTTGAGTCTGAAATACTTATTTTTAATTTGAATACTTATTGTATAATAAAAATGAAAAGAAATCGATATGCGTAGGTGACAAAGAAGGAAGTGGGAGGCTACCCTTACCCACCATTTCCTCACAGCTGAATATTTCAGACGTTTCGTTTTTTTATCGACTAGCTAATATTCTAATTTTTCGACGGTATAGTAATTGTGAATTATTAATGTTTGAAAAAATTTATAAAAATCGGTGTTATCGAATTGTTACGTTGGCTAATTATTAATGTGTGTTATTTGGATTTTTTTATTATTCAGTATGCATGAGATCTTTGGGTTCTTAGGTTCTTACAGTTCACCCTGGAGAGAAATACAGTATAAATTTATATAAGGGCGCCTTAACTAGTATTAATTCAAACGATTCCGGTTCTGAAATAAAAGAAAGGTTTGCCAGTCCCTTCTCCAATTTATTTATAACAATAAGTACACGTTAATTTTCATGATTAACAATATAGGCTTTGTATATATAAATTATATATTAACATCCACTCGTTAATTACAAAAAGAAAGCTTATTAATACTTTCAAAATATACCTCGAGGTTTATAACTATGACTTGTACAACTATTCTTATAACATTTTAAATTTTATAATTAATAATACTTTAACCTTTATTCTGATAAAGAAAATGAGAGATAAAATTAACTATAAAATTGTTTCTTAAAATAAGAATGAAATACAAAAATACACTTGAATAATATTAGTAAATTATTTTTATTTAAGTGATTAGTAATAAAAGATTTCTCAGGATAGTACGTTACGTCTAGAAGTACGTCTAGAAGTAATCAGATAACCACCCGAGCTGTCCCACCAATGGTTCAAGTATCCAAGAAGTCCACGATGCTCAAAGTGACTAATTGGCTAATGGATGAGATCCCTCAGCCAGGTGAGCAGTCCGTCCAATGGTCGTGACAGATATCCGAGGAGTCCACATTACCCGTAACTAACTGAAAGATCCTACAAGTCCAGGAAAGTTACCCGAAATGATAACCCATTGTTATGTATAAAACCCAGGAATGTTACCTAAGATGGCAACATATCACTCTATAAAACCTGGAAGGTTACCCGAGATTATAACTAATAAATATAAAGCCCAAGAATGTCACCAGAGATGGTAACACATTAATTTATAAAGTGGCTTATAGAAAATTATTAAATATTACTTATTAACTATTATTATAACTTATTATTAGAAAATAGTTTAACAATCTAAGAGATACTCTTATATATTTAGAAGCCTAACATAGGTATCGCTAAAATAACAATAAATAGAGGGTTAGCCTGAAGTTGAACCCTGAACTTGTAATCATGTAGGGGCAGTACATCCTAAAATTGTAAATGTTTAAGGGTAATAAAGCCCTAAATTGGAATGAAGATTGAATAAACATTGAATTGGAATCAACATAAACATGAAATAAACTTGGAATAAACTTGGAACCCTGTAACAAAATTCCTAAGGTTAATCCTCTAGAATAAACACCAACGTATATTCTTTGAAAGAAAATAACAAAAATTACACAAGTCACTTACCATGAGATCAATTAGAGACATCTAATTTTACAGTAAAACTTTAATTAAAAATAGCCACAGATACCTCCTCAAATTGATTTTGAATCTATGAACAAAAATAAACAACCACTTAGAATCGAGGTTTAAAAAAAATAAAAAGTTTAACAAAAATTTCCTTTCCAAATAAAATTAAATACTCACGGCACTGGGATAATAAAAATGAATATTTTAAATAACCACTTTAGACAACTTAAAACATATCATTGTTATTTATGACGGCCGTACAGCCACCACCAACAACATCGTAGCCCTTCCATGGCTACGTCTTTACAAAAAAGAAAGTGAAAAACAATAATCTTGCAATCCAGCAGATTCTACTCAGATTTCAGTCTGAGATATCTGGTACAAGAAAGAGACACTTAACTTCTGAAAAGATATCCACCAATAAGAAGTGTCTGAAAATTGAATAGCGACATAACCTAAATGTCAAATTGATAAATCAATAATAGATTTAGAAGGATCTCGACAAAGACAACTCCTGAAAAACAACCGGAAGAGATTACCATTGTTGTTTCGAAGAGGCCAGAACATTCCAAGAACATACCATCTACTCGATCAGTGAACTAAGTGCAGACAGTAACAATCGATTTCGTCAGAAACAAACGATAAACGTGAATTATTCGTATCACTAATTTTGAGGTTAAATTCACTCATCCAACCATGAAAATGGGAAGGTAAATCTGAATATTTTATGTTAATATCCAATTACAATATAAATTATCATTTAAAATAAAATATTGTTTTATTTACAATAAGTATATAATTGATTCCTAAATAATCGATAATCGATTAGCGATTTATTACAACTATTATTAATTTAATCGATACGTCATCGATCATTAATCGATCTAAACAAAACGTTGCCAAATGTAAAATAAATAATGTTGAACTAAATAAAATTAGTATATTAAAATCAAATTATATTAGTAAAGAATTAATTTTGAATATTAAGTCTGAATTTAAAAGAAACTGTATTAAAATTGTAATATCTTTATGTTTATTTATAAATTATTATTATATTCCAAATACTCGACCACGAATAACTAAATGAGTTCCCCACAATCGTTGTCTCTTTGACAGTTGACAACTGACATCTATTATAACCTATACCGTATTATTGTGGAGTGTTAATAAAAAACGCTCAAATATATTACGTATGTAAATAAATGGTAGTTAAGTAATATGCACTAAAAGAACGTGCCACAGAATAATCGGTACTAGTTAACTGACTGAGTCTAATCTCTCAAATATCCTGAGGATGCTACGCTAAGAGATGAAACACAGCGACACATGTGTCGATGAGCGAATTTGGAGTTTTGGGTAGAGGATAGTTAAAAATTATAAGAATTCATCACAATTATTTCAATATTTCTTGCATTTTATCTCCAAGAAAATTTCAAATTCACCTCGTAACGTAATTTATTTAATACCTACAAAAAAGCCTATTCAAAATCCGAAATACTCTCAATTTTATATTCAATCCTTCTGTCCAATAATTCTCTAATTAAAGTCTTTGCTACTTTAATGAAAATATATAAAAATATATTTACATTCTAATTTCAAATATCTACCTATAAATAACAATTAATGGTGATGTACAATATTATGCATCTGCAAAACGGCGTAGTTACAATTATTTTTCTAGTTTAGTGACAGCATCCATTTTTACTAGCGGAGTTAATTTCTTTCGACATTTCTGATATGACAGAAACCTTCAAAAGCTATCCAACGCCTTGTGGGAGAAACTGGGCCGTAACGAGAGACTCTCACTCACTCCCACGGGACTTGTTGTCAAGTCGGGAGACTTAGAAACACTTACATATGCACTTCCATTCTCCACTAGGTCTAAAGAAGGACACCCCAGTTCTATCGAACGCGACCTCTTAGGTCCTCATTTAGTAGCATTATGCGACTAGTACGTGAGGGATCTCGAAGTCTTACAATTTTATTTATTTATCAATAGATAAACTTACAGTGCTATTTGAAACACAGAGATTCTGGGGATGAAAGTTTTCTACGTCGCTAAACCTCAAAGATACCGAACACCGAAGCACCATACTACTCTATGAATCCCTCTTTAATAAGAATCCAATATAATATGGGGCTCATTCCTAATAATACATATATGTCTGCTCTAATTTAGATATGTAAGTGTACAGATTACCACGAAAAGCTTATATCTAATATATAATATCATTCAAGCCTTGTCACTGAATAATATCTACGAACGTATCTCATATATCCTACTAAAATATTACTCCTATCAACTCACACTTACTGTATAATAATTTATTCTGTTTAGGCACGTGTATTTGGCCGCCAGTGTAGTTACATGCATTAGTAGAAAAGCAATATATTATCGCTAAGTGTACGCCGGATGTTGCTGACTATACACTCGAGTGAGAATTTAGATAGCAACCACTGTTTCTTCGAGGGATATTTTATTTTCATTGTCTAACATTTCCGACTTTTAAGAATAACTCTTCAAAGATACTTTAGATTCCAATTTTGATTCCATTTTATCAGCGTTCTGTGTAAAACGCTTTGAAAGAGACCTAAGGAATAAATGACGATCTCTTTAATTTGAATCCTTGCTTGAACTACGATGAGAAAAATTCAATTAAAAATCTATTGAAGATCTTGATTGAGAAATCTAAATTGTCTCTGATCTGGTTTTATCCTAAGTCGTCAAACTGACCACCTATCTTTACAGGACTGAGAATAAATTGTATTATTGAATGCCTTTGGCCTTTACCCTCGTGGATGGAAATTTAAGTATTCCGAAATTAAAAAATAGACTTAAATTAGTCTGTATTAAACGCGCTTCACTAAAATTATTAATTTTTATGATTCTTTACTTTAAAAATAAAAGCAGAACTTTTAGAGCCTTACTAATAAACGCGGCGTAAACATGGAATAGTTATGACAATCTTCTGTCATACTTAAGCTTATGAACAAAAGAAAATGGTGCAAAGGGACAAAAATGTATTCCGAAGTTTGATCTCGTTGTAATTTTTATTAGTAACTGGGTTATAGTTTAAGTATTTTATGTAAAATAACTGGTATCAATGGATAAAAAACTCTAATTTATGATGAAATTATAGCATGTAAATACGTTCGTAATGTTCGTAATATTTTTTCGAGATATCAGTATAAAGTAAAAAATGTCCTTGTCAATTATCTGTCCGCTAAGTTCAAGGGCTAGTAATAATTAATTTTTGACTAAGAAGTATTTATATTTATTTTACAGGCATCTTTACGTACTTAGCTCGATGTTGGTATTTTTCTTTTTGTGATAGGTGTAGTAACTACGGAAAAATAAGTGTTCGTTTGTCGCAAGATCAATTTGCAGACTGCGATAACCACGCGATCACTGCGCGATCGGTGACTAATTGTATTAAAAAATTAGTATTATGTATAACGATTGCATATCTATTATTCTATGACCGTAAAATGCACTTTTCGCGGTAGATTTAGTGCCACTATACAAATTACATTACACATATTCTCGTTTTGACAGTAGATATCGCGTGATATTGGCTGTCGCATGCTGACTCCAAGTTACGTAATAAGCATGCCGGGGTCCATAATTTAAACGGAACACTACGAACGCCGTAACGCAAACTTACCTTTTGTGTAATCGGGACACCATAACCTCCTACTTATAGGTCACTCATACGTTTGTCCGTCTGACACAGTCAACTATCTCAGGAAATCATTTTCTATTTTATAAAAATCATACGAAAGTCTCTGTGCGAGAGTCGTCTATTTAAGTCGATCTAAGGAGTTACATAAAAGGTTTTAAAACCACACCATATTCAAAGCAGAAAAGTTGTTCTTTTTAATGAACATATATGGTTTCCATAACCACACAACAACCGTTTGAAGTTGAATTTGTAATGAGACTATCAACTTCTACGATTATTATCAACTGCACCAGCTAGTTTCTAAGAAAAATATCTGATATGGACACATCAAAGCGATCCAATAAGGGATTTATTTTACTAAATTTGTTTTTTAAAACAAAAATTAATAAAACAATACTATGGCAAAATAACAAATTGAATAAACATAGTATTTATTGAACTTAAACAACACAAGCACGTATAAAAGAAACAATATCGGAAAAAATTAAGCTTTTAGATCAAAATCGAAACTAGTTATTATTAAAAATAAAGTAAAAGCAAGAAACTTGATAAAATAAATTGATTCGCAATAAATGTAAATTGAAATTTTATTAAATCACTTTTTTATCTCTGTTCTCCGCTCTTTCTATCAACAAGGCTTTGAACTCATTCAGTTCCCAAGTTGAATACATTATGTAAAAATCTCGTTATAACTACTTCAAGAAATGTCTTCTACCGTCATAATATTAAAACTCAATTGTTAAATTTTCCTCAAATATTCAAGGGTGTGTAAAAATGAATCAAGAAATTAATGATTGAATTTACTTGCCCATGTCAAAAATTGTAACCATCTTTTTTATAATGATACGACTGCTTCTAGTTTTGGTTTGGTATGATATTGGTAGATTAGGCTAGTTGACTCATCCTTAATGATCTTTTTGAAATACAGTGAAAAATATAAGAGTTCTTTGCTTAACTTAAGTTGTGGGAACAGAATAAGGATAAACTCACAGATAACGTCACTGTAAGTTTGTAGCTTACAGTGACGCTAGCTTATCTCCACCCTCTTTCCATTACTGAGGTTTAAAACCCTATAACTCAATTTCAAGTAGTGTTTTCACAACTGCATTCATAATTTGTATTATTTCAATACAAAGTACACAATATACCAATTTTATGGGCAGTCATCTAGCCTATTTGGTATTTTCTGTAATATATTTTAGCATTTTCATGGTAAAATTGAATATCATTGGAGCTTTATTCCCTCATCAGACAAGTTGTTCAGACGCCTATTACATTACGAAAAATAAAAAAACTGACTAATTGTCGTGTAAGTCTCGTACTGTCAGTTACCTCCAACCGTCGACTGCAAAACAAAGTTACAGTAAGATATTGTATAGACTCAGGTGTTACTTTGCAGAAATTCATTTCACGTGATGTTTCGGCTCTCAACGAAGCGTCCTCAGGATATACCAGAGATGGGAACCGGTCAGCTAACCAGCACCGAATGCTGAGGATGCTTTGTTGAGAGGTGAAACACGTGTCGATTGGTGGTTTTTAGAGTTTGAGCGGAAAATAGCTAAAGATTTTAGGAATTCATCACATGAAAGTTTCACTAAAGCTTTTTTTATATTCATATGTATCTCCCAATGCAATTCTCATAATTTTCCTTAAATCTACAATTTATATCTTTTTATTATTATAATTTATACGTCTTTTTCCATTGTTTTTTTGCTCACTATTGATAGGAAGAAACTTGCAATTTGATACGAGCTTTCCATTGTCGTGTGTAATTAAGATAATTTACTTCTGGACACGTGTATTACTCATTGAGTGAAAGTATCAACTAAGTATACCTTTATAAAATGTAATACATACCATTTACATAGATTTATATTGTAGCCAATGATATCGGATCAAATAAATAAATAATTTGACTAACCATCGGAGTGGTGGCTCCGGCAGTTCGGCCGTCCATTCATGCGACTCCGAGGAGAACGTCAGCACGTGTGGCGCTGTTGTGACATTTAAATATTTAGGGTGGAGGGAGCTCTGATACTGCTTTAATCCTCCCCCCATTCCCCAGAAATAATTCATCACAGTGGGAGAGGGATTCTAGTATTTTCCATATCGAAATTGCAGGATATACATACGTATCTTATCGTTAATATTTACAATCTTAAAACTAAATATCATCTATAAATAATAGATTTCGTCAAAATTGCTGCTTAAAAAGCTGTCATTGCTTAGCATTTATCTTTGAGCCATCACTTATAGTTCAAACTGTTCCAAATATCCAAAAATGACAATGGCAGGCAGACAATATACAGACAGGTAGGTAGCAAGTAGGAAGAAGATCCTGGTCCCTTCGACGATACGTCAAGGACGATCGCCGAATGGATGTCAGTGGGTTAAAGCTCCACATAATTCAGTCTCTCCCCCGGGGAGCTGGGTATCTGTGTGCAGATTCCTCCTACGTAACCAAAAACAGAACCAAACCAAACCAAAAGCAAAAGCAAAGAGAGCTAAGTTATATTGACTATTTAAGATTCCGCAAAGTAACTCCTGGTTTTATGAAATATGTAACTTCAATCTGTTAAAAACCCACAGACTTTAAAAGTCATTGATCGAATTGTTGTCATTCGATAATTGCGAATGTTATTGTTATTGTCAAAAGTCATTGACAGATAAGTTTACTATTCCAGAAATATAATGGATCCCATTTCCACAGTATTATTACTTTAGTTCCAATTGTCAGTATGTTATCTTAAATGAATACAATATTTTACATATACCGTTTCTATCTAAACCCCGTCTGGGAACAATGGGTAACGGACCTCGCCTCGGTGCATGTACAGGACCTCTTTTACTAATTAAAAAGATCGCAGTATCCGACCCGGGTCTCGAACTCGGGTCCAAGGGACCGCACTTAAATCAGTATGCTGCTGAATTGATTTCGTCCCTAGACATGTGAACCTTAGTGAACAGCCGGTAAAAAGTTTGGACAAGAGATTTCTGTTGAAAAATTAAAATATATCACTCATACGGTCAGCACGCGAATTCCTTCGCGTAAACTGTACGAGTACAATTTAGTTAGAAAAGATACTAATGACACAATTAACCGTAGCCTCAAACGTATTTATATTTGACCGATTTACATACGTTACGGCATCTACCATTCTTGGTGAACATCTAGTCAGAAAAACTCACACTTTAACCTCATATTTTGCACAGAGTGATTGATCCCATAAATGCTACAGCTGAACCATAAAGTGGCAGTTTATTAGCACACGCCTGCACAGTTATACAAGCTCTGTTCTTTGGGTGATGGCTACCACCAGGTAAGAGAGCCGGCTGGCAGTTATTGCTTTTCCAGACTATAATATATGTACCTACATATTGTAATTATACATTTGACCGTTTACTTCGTACCGTACAGGTATACTCCTTTTAGGATTGCGTAGCCCAAATGGTACAGACGAAATTTTTAAGCTAGTTTTTGTGTATCTAGCTATCCCACATGTCACAGCCAACTTATTCCATCATGATACAATTACAGAGCTGAAATTTACTCCGCAAACTGTTAACCGGTAACCCAAAACTAGAAATGAGAAAAAAATTAATAATAATTTCATATATTTTATTTACGTAAGAGGAAAATGGTGATTAAATAAAGTCTTCTTTATTATTTCCTTTTAAGTCAGTGTTTACAAAACTTTGAAGTACAACCTGATATTTATTTCGTCCCCTTTTATCTGAAAATAGACTACATGATTATTTCTTAACGTTAAATTTAAAGATAGGTTTAGTAATTCTAAACAAAACTGTGAAAAATATACGAAATACAATGAAAAACATAAGATATTCGTTTTTAAACTTTAGTAGTGGGAACACAGTGGGGATAAGTTCAGTCTTTGTCACTCCTGGCGCTGCACAATGTCATTGCGACCACAGTACAAGTAAGCATACGGTATTCTATCTTCATACAAACGCTTCCAAACGACGCGCTCGAAATCTCGGCATTTCTCGGCATATGACAGTCGCGAGTGCGCCGTGGTTGTCGTCGGACGGTATAAGACGTTCCCGCGCATTTACTGACTAAGTATTATGTCAAACAAGTTTACGAGCATAATGTTCAGTGTATGGATGTTTGAATACATCTATATCGAAACTGGAAATATTTCTCTGTTGCTAATTTGTAGGAAATATATTATCAGAATGATCTAGTTAATTTATTGCTGATTTTTAATTTTACTGCACACAAAATGCATTTTATTTGTCCATTTCCACCATACTAACTCACAAACTATTGAAACTAGATATAAAATACTAGTAAAATTATATAAATAAAAACGTATTAAATTTGCAATAATATAAAATGAAAAGATAATATGACAATTTAATATAGTACCTATTATCAAATACGTTACCCCTAGAAAAACATTCAGTCCAAGTCAATAGCCCTATTGCGTGTTTAAGTACCAAACGACCGTAGGTAATTATCTCTAGGACACTGCCGAGATAGAATACTGTATGCTTACTAGAACTGTGTTGTGACTTTGTGACGTCACAGCTATGTAACGCTATCTCCCTCTGGCTCATCCCCATTCTGTTCCCACTACTGATGTTAAAACTCAATAACTCGGTTTCTGTCAATGAATGTCAATTACTTTCATCTCAGTCGTATTCAAATTGTTAATTATTTTAATACAATGTATAAAATATACCATATTTAAGAGCAATCAACTAGCCTAATATTGACATCTAAAAAACAGATTCTAATATGTTTATCCCGACGTTTTGATTGGATTGCACCGCTCGTAGGTGGTCACAGCAGTCTGCTCGGGAAAAAGATATTAGGCTTAAATTAATGATTAGCACGATCGTCCTAGTTAGCACGACATAAACTCGATTAGTTAGAATTGTAAGACGTTACAAATCATGTAAGTTTAAATACATAAACAGATGCTACTCTTAAACAAGTACATTAAAAAACTTTTCAGTGAAATTAAATTATAAGGCATCGAAATCAAGTGAACCTTAAAGTATTAACACGATATTGACCTGGTTAGTTAGAATTGTAAGATGTGTATTAGTTATGAAAGTTTAAAGACATGAACAGATGGTAGGTACATTCAAAGAAAAATACTTCAGTTAACTTATATTATAAGTCATCGAAGTTAGTTGAGCCTAATTTTTATATTAAATGTAAGTGTCAATGTATTCGATACGAATTAGTCTTTTGATCAGAATTAGACGTCTATTTTGTTCTTCTTATTGGAAATTGTTACGGGATGCTAAGTTAATGTATGTTCAATACACTGGCTAATTTTTCCCTTACTTCAATGGTATTAACATATCAATCAAACTGGCTTCATTCGAGTATCAGTGAATCGACCTGAAGCGGATGGAAGCCAAACGCATTATATCTCGTACATACTTACTGCTGTGTATGCATGCAGCGATGCAATTTAATAAACCGTTGCCCCCGGCGACTCTGCGTTTGTCATCGCCTAGGGTAAACTTGATAATATAATTTTGATGGTTCACTAAATACCATGCGCAAAATAAAATATTCACATTCATCGTTATACCTTTAGCAATCTTTATAGCGCAATATTTGTGAAACAGAAGCACTGTTTTATTAAACGGAGTAGTTAACTGTTAACATATACATACGTACATATCTTCACACTGTATCCTTAACGGGGTAGTCAGAGAAGACGGAACACAAACTATCGCGGTACTTACGTACTTTTGCCTCCTTAAATCTTGTCATTCTCTTCACACATTTTCGCATAGGTATGTGAGAGCTTTTGACATTCCATCTGCTAACACTCTGGCTATTTGATCCTCATAAGTCAGCCTTGGTCTTCCTTGGCTTCTTTTACCACTCACTTTCGCTCTGTATATTTTCTTCGTCAGTCTTTCATCACTCATTCTTTCTATGCCCCCGAACCATCTAACCATTTCTTTCTGCATTTTGAAAATAACACTTTCGTGCAACCCTGTCATACTGCGTATCTCTTCATTGCTTATCCTGTCCGCAAGGTTGACACCGCATATCTTTCTAAGAGATCGCATTTCTACTGCATTTATCATACTTTCACTCGACTTTGGACATTTCGTCAGATAACGCTCCGGCTATTTGATCTTCGTAAGTCAGTCTTGGTCTTCCTTGGCTTCTTGCTTCTTCCTTGACTTTGTGCGCGAACCATTCAATAATCATATCATACTGCATACGTCTTCGTTGCTTATTTTGTCCGCAAGAGTGACATCGCACATATCTCTAAGAGTTCGCATTTCTACTGCATTTATCTTACTTTCATTTAATTTAGGGCATATCTAACCTCACTACCGTGCAATAAAGGTCGCTCCAACACCGCTTTGTATAGAAAAAAAAAATAGTAGTACAGCTTACTATAAATCAACTGTAAAAAAGCAATTTGACATTTTATGAAAACCAGATGTATTGGCTTTTAAATGTAATGGAGCAGGCGTAAGATAGAGGGAAATGACGCTATTGAGCTGCAACATCAGAAACTCGTAGTGTTATTGCAGAGTATTAGGAGTAGCAACGACGTCCGCACCAGGGACGTGGCAACGGTATGGACCGTTATCCTTTTAATTTCGGCCAAAGAAAGTCAAAATGTGTTTTGCTTATTTCAAATTTAAGTGATTTAATTTAATTAGTGAAAAAAAAGCAAGAAACTGTCCTTTGTGAGAACCAAACTCAAAAGATATTGCACATTGTTGTTCCATATCATGGCATGCGTACTACGCGAATATATGAAAGTATGTATAAAATTCATAAGCTTTACTAGTTTACGTCGTAGATGTCGATAGACACACACTAATTTACCCCACGGGTAATTGTTTATTAAATTAACGGGTACCCTCGTCTACGGTGACCCATAAACATGAATTGACAGCCTCACCCTACTCATCTTACCAAATATTTTATTAAAGGGTTATCGCTCTTTGCACACGTAAATACGTACTGGTTTGTAAAATATATATTGTACAGTTACATGTTTACATTTTGATACTATTAGAACTAACTCAGTTGGATAACGGACCGAGTTTGAGCTCTGGAATTACCTGAGGATACTTCGTTGAGAAGCGAAATACGTTCCGATTTCAAATTTTGGACGGAACATAGTTAAAAAATATACATACATGGATTGGTTGCTGGGTTGAACACCTATACTCAGGTGTTATTTTACAGAATTACAGAATATACAGAATACAATATATTTAAAAAATATACGCGCATATCCTCACGCTGTATCCTTAACGGGGTAGTCAGAGAATACGGAGCGCCAAGTTTCGCGATCCTTAGAGCGAAAGTGAGTGATAGCAAAAGTCAAAGATGACCAATGCTGACATATGAGGATCGCATTGCTTGAGTATTGTCCTTTTTTATATTCTTAGCACAGTTTATCAGCAAAAAATTAGCAGCAAAGACCCATGTAGTGGCCAATACAATTATGGTTTGTTCGGTAACTTCTCCGTTATCTTCGTATGAAGCTGGTCAGGTATGCGATTTATTTAAATCAAGTAGAGTTACAAAAGGGGTTAAATAATTAAGAACTAATACTCGTGCTATTTTTACTGAATGTTATGAACGTTTTCTCCTGTTTGTAATCAATGAAGCTAATTTATCACTCGCTTTAATTATATCTAAAATTCACGATTTTAATACAATAAAACTATATTAGTCCACTGCACAATCTGAACTACGCGTAAAAGCTTGCCCATTGCGCTTTTAGTAAAGTATTCTCATGTCATGCAAATATTTCATAACATGAACTAAAAATGCTCCGGATTTTCTGGACAATGTCGCGTCCTTTTTTATCTTGCCAGAAAATTGTTACTTAGATAATAACTAAATCACATACTACGTGTATACATTATGTTATTATTATTATTATCTCATTATATATATATATATCGAAGTTATGTTTTCTTTGTGCGTCAATCACGTTAAAACTAGTGAACGGATCGACATGGGACCACGACCATTCGATGCGGAATCGTTTGTAGAGTGTTTAAGTCTATTCATTTTTTCAATTTTATAGACCCTTCACCATTTTTCAAATAATAATGTACTATTACGTACAAAATTTCACTTACGCCCAGCGGAGCGGGCGGGAAACGGCTTGTTATATTATATAAATAATGTATAAATCGACTTCATTTTGTAAAACTTTCTATACGTAATGACAACATACATATTTGTTATGTATTTATGTTATTCGAATGTCGTTTTGAATGACTAGCATACACAGGTTCTAGTCAAAATCTTTATATTCTTTTGGTTAAACTCTCGGACCGAGAATCGAAATGGACGAAGCATTTGCTCTTTTGCTCATTCTTGTCACATATTTTCTCCTAGGTATGCGAGTGCTTTTGACATTTCCGTCTGCTAACACTCTGGCTATTTGATCTTCATAAATCAGCTTTGGTCTTCCTTGGCTTCTTTTACCACTCGCTTTCGCTCTGTAGATTTCCTTCGTCAGTCTTTCATCACTCATTCTTTCTATGTGCGCGAACCATCTAAGCATCCCTTTTTCATTTTTACAATAACACTGTCGTGCAACCCTATCATACTGCGTATCTCTTCATTGCTTATCCTGTCCGCAAGAGTGACACCGCACATATTTCTAAGAGATCGCATTTCTACTGCATTTATCATACGTTCACTCGATTGCGAGCATATTCAGGCTTCGCTGCCTTACAATAAAGTTCACAAGACAATCACAAGAATATTTACTATTATTTTTACTTATAACTTCCGCACTGTTTAGTAGAGTACTCTTTTTAGTAGTTCGCTATCATCTAGATCTAGAACATTTAACGATGAAGGTTTTATTAGCTATTATCAATATTTTCGAGTAATCGTTCTAATCATAATCGTTAACAAATGGCAACACTGTTTTTTTTTTGAAAGTGTTGCTATTTGTTAACGATTATGATTACAACGATTATTCGAGAATATTGATAATAGCTAACACTGATGAAAACTATTATTCTTCTAGGATATTGACTTGGATGGAAACGTAGGATGAGTAGATATAATTAAAAGACATGCTTTCGCTAACTCGTGAATTTCTCAACTGACTTATTTTTTGGAATTCAAAAATACCATGTTATTATGAAAGTAGCAACACTTTCAAAAAAAACAGTGTTGCCATTTGTTAACGATTATGATTAGAACGATTAATCGAGAATATTGATAATAGCTAACAGTTTGTATGGACATATAACACATTCATTTTTTCTAAAGAAATGTGATTCCTATTAACTGTCTGTGTGTGTCTGTGAATTCAGAACTCTTGAAGGGATGAATTTATTAAGTTTATGCGTATATGTTTTTTTATATTTGGACCAGTAGACTGTATAACTCCAAACAGCCTGTGCCGTAGTTCGAACTGAGGCAGACAAAATTAAATAAAATGTAGGTATGTGGGCAATGTTTTCTAACAAAATGAGGACCGATGAGCTTATCTAATAATAAATGTGTGTCGTACGTACAGGTGAGTCAGTTTATCTGTTTTGCTTCGCCGTTGCTACTAAGACACGGTTGTCTGGGGTTATTTATAATCTCTATGCATGGACCTTGCAGTTTGTACAATTTTCATGGACGTGTTTAGTGAAAAATAGTCTGTACGCTTTTGGCAGATTACAGAGGACTGTTTTATACTGTTTACTATCTATATGTATACACAACCTGCAATCATAGATAAATAAAATTAATAAAATCAAATATCCACAGCTGTCAGCTGAGGGAAATGTGAAAAGCACCCACATACCCAGGCAAAAATGCGTGAGTAGAATGATCAGATTCGAAGAAGCAAAAGAAGTATGTAAGAACCGCGAAGCTTGGTACTTCGTTATCTCTAACTACCAACGTGAAGATATTTATGTATGTGTTTTGTGGAAATTAATCCAGATTAATTTTTGTATTGCGAGGGCAAACTTTTAATTAATTACAAATATCTATATAGACTGTACAATCTCGGTTTAGGTGAGAGCAATTTATTAAAGTTTATCTACGTCAGTATCGTCTTGTTAGTCTATTTTGCTTTGTATAACTTGGGAACTAGAAACGAGTTTGTTAACAGCTTCTGCAATAGTTCTGCAACGGCAGCCGACACTCGTTTGCGAAATAAATTACTTGGCGCGTTGAACACGCTACCTGCGAGAGATCGTAATGAACTTTGTTCTAACTTGTTACTGCTCTATTATAATTTTACATTTATTGTTGGAGTCACTTTTAGGCCAGCTACGTAAGTCAAAGTCAAATCAATTTGTTCAAATGAACCCAGTTACGAGTTACGAGGCGCTTTTAAACGCCAAATGTACCATGGGTTTACAAAAAATATGCACTGAGGAGAATCGGCAAGAAACTCGTCAGGTATCACTATCTCAACATAATTTTACAGTCTACCTACTAAAATACAATATCCAAAAAGTCAGAAGCTCGAGCCAAGAAATATAATGATCGGAGCTATATCTAATAAGGTGCCGCTCCTACACCGTGTGTTAAACGAGTTTTAGTGTCTCTTTCTATCTCATTAAGCGTAACCATAAGTAAAAGAGTTAGCTATTGAAAGTATGGCAACCTCGCACTGTCACCTGTTTTGTGTCAGCTTAAGTGTCGGTCATGAAACAATAATTTGCAAAATACTCGTAAATCTTAAGTTTTTTAGCTACCAGTAATCACAAAAATATGTCATGTTCAACTGTGTGTTGTTGTATTGTGATTTTGACCTTCCTTAGTCACGTATATTACTCGCAGTACATACATATGTATCTTCACGCTGTAGCCCTAACGGGGTAGTCAGAGAGGACGGAGCGCCAAGCGTTGCGGTCCTTACATACTTCTTCCGCTTCCTCATATCTCATCAATCTCCTCATACATTTTCGCCTAGGTATGCGAGTGCTTTTGACATTTCCGTCTGCTAACGGTCTGGCTATTTGATCTTCATAAGTCAGCCTTGGTCTTCCTTGGTTTCTTTTACCTCTCACTTTCGCTCTGTAGATTTTCTTCGTCAGTCTTTCATCACTCATTCTAAGTGCCCGAGCCATCTAAGCATTCCTTTCTTCATTTTTACAATAACACTGTTGTACAACCCTGTCATACTGCGTATCTCTTCATTGTTTATCCTGACCGCAAGAATGACACCACACAATTTCTGAGAGATTACATCTCCACTGCATTTATCATACTTTCACTCGATTTCGGGCAGATCCAGGCCTCACTACCGTACAATAAAGTTGGTACCAACACCACATTGTGGATGGCCATTTTAGCAGTGTTGGATATATTCACACTGCCTACAAATGCAGACAGAGCACCGTTCACTTTATTGCCAGCTGCTACCCGTCTCTCCACATCTTCCATCTTTACTCGTAGTAAAAATCTAGAAAGCCGGTCAACAAAAAAAGAACATTTTAAGGATATGCTCTTAGTGCAAATGTCTATTGTAATACTTGGTCTTAGGCCAGAAGCGTATATGCACAGATTAATTCCAGACTATTAATTTTATCTTATACTTGCTGTTACCTACGACTTCGTTCGCTTAGTCTTTTATTTACTAAATTAAATAATTCAGAAACCTTTGCACACGTACGCAAAACATCTTACCGAAGTTTCATAACAATCGAATGAATGGTTTAGAAACATGACAATCAAATGAATGGTTTAGAGGAGAAACATACAAATCAACATTCATTTTTATTGGTATAAAAATATAAATGAAATCTTAATGTTGTTTTGAATTTTCAATCTGTGTGCCTTTCATAACAACTTTTATTGAATGGAAAGTTCCTGATAATGTAGTGATAGAGAAACAATCGTTCTTCGTATTTGAAAATCGAATTCGGTTTCCGAAATGACGCGCGTGAATATATATACTCAGACATTTCACGCAGCGCCATGTAGTCCTAAAGTAGGTACGCAGCACAGCGCTTGTGTTATGTGTACTAGACAACTGATATACTACTTATATACTTTTCTTTTTTTTGTAAATAAATGCATATTATACATAAACACCTAGACTCGGGGCGGGAATCGAACCCGCAACCCCCGTTTACTTTCCGACGCGCTTAGCCGTTGCGCCACGGAGGTCGTCAAAAACACACCAGGCGAATGCACCAGTTCTATTTCAGTCAATCTGACCTTAATTTTCTGAAATATTTTACAACGAATACAATTTTACATCAAAAATGGTGTATTCGTACATTTTTTACTGTCGTCCGCCCAAAATTTCTATCCCTACCAAAGCTAATCAGCATCGAATTTGAATGCTGGTTAGCTGACCGACTGATATAAAGTCAATCATTAAAAAAATATCTCGTTGGAGCTTAGGACCACGTAACCAAATGTCCAAGGTAGGACCGCAGAACGATGAATATCAAATTCAAAAAAGCTATAAACTACATACAGTCGACTATCGATAATTTGACACTCGTTAATTTGAGTCTCTCGATAATTTGAAATTTTTTCCGGTCCCTTGAAAAATACTCGATAAATTGAATAAAATTAATATTAAATGGTCTCCTCGGTAATTTGAAGTTGAAGGAATAGTATCTTACCTGCCAACATGCAATAATTTGAAGTCCGGGCTTCCCTACTCTTTATAATTTTAAGCGTTTATCATCCACAGACCTGTTGTTTGTTTGTGTGTTGAGTGAGTCTGCGGTCCACATTCCAGTCTTTCTTGCAACGTTAAAGTGGATAGTCATGTTAATGTTTGATTTGTGTTATTAAAAGGAATTCAAGAAAGGACAAGTGTCGTTCCATAAATGGAAAAATCGTGTGATTCAAGCTGTGGAGCTGAGGAGGACAATTATAAAAAGTTGTCGCTAAACAGTTTGGCATTTTGAAAAACAAAGATCACGTCACCGGAAATGCCTTAATTGCGAATAAAAAAATGTCATGCCAGGATGAATTTCCCCGTCTTGAAGAATTTGGCCCCTCTGGATGAGGACGAGGAAGAAAACGAAGAAGAACAAGCGCCAATTCCAGTCACATTGACCGAGGCAAGGAGATTTCTTACTACCCTACGCTTCTACGCCCTCAGAACCGACATAAGTCACGATTTCTTCGCAGCTCTCAGCTAGTGACTTCGAGTCACTATCGAAAATTCATTGGACAATGATAGACTGAAGTCACTCACTCAACAGAAAATTACGGACTTCTTTTCAAAATGAACAATTGTGAATAATTCTTCAAATGTTTAAAATAATAATTCACGAATTTTGATCAGACTCTTGTAAACTTGATTTTTTTCCAACCGCCTTCTTGGTTATTTAAATTCCTGTTATTTTGAACTCTTGGTAGTTTGAAATTTTTCTCTAGTCCCTTGAATGTCAAATTATCGAGAGTCGATTGTATTTATAAAATCATAAGGCGCAAAAATATAACAGAATAACATTTAAAAAGACGTAGTTATAAAATTCTAAACTCGATTTGTAAACGAGACGAAATATTTAACTAATTGAACTCTAAATTGATTGCGGAAGTTGTAAGCCATGAGGAAGCTAAAGTATAATTATAGGCCTTAGACTCTTACAATTAATCAAGGAATTACAGTTCTATAACTTTTACGAATGTGCGTTTTGTTAAACCAATTTTAAATACACTTTTAAATTGTCTTAAATTCCCCAATACGAGTTATCGACACCAAATACCTACAAGATAAACAGATGGATCTATTCTCTGAGTAATTCTTAAAATATCATGTTTCAATGCGGCTGTTTGCTCACAAAGCGTCCTCTGGGTCTCGAATTGATACAAAAGGAGATTCGATCGAGTTTCCACCATTATTTACGAAACGCCCACTTTAAATGTCTCCTTAAATGCGTCGCCCGCAAACCAAAGTCCTATTCACATACAAATTACTGAGAGTAGAGTGAATCGCGTACAAGCGCACCCCGCCCGGCCAGCGAAAAATACAGAGCAAACAAAACGAAATTCAGTTATACATTTTCGGCTGGGCATTTCGAGTTTGTGGATTTTTTTAGTGACTTTTAGTGCCTCAAACGTGCTCTTGTTTCTCTGGTTTAGAAATAAGAATAATATTATGTGAATACATACACAATATGTTAAGTACTTAACCGACATAATATGTTTCGCTTCACAACGAAGTATTTTCGCACCGAGCACTGTCCAAATCTTGAATCTAAAATTTCCTGAGGATGCTTCATTAAGTAGCGAAACATGTATCGATTAGTAGACTTAAAATTTAAGTGTCTACCAAAATAAATAAATCAAATATGAAATATAACTCGTAACTCCACTAAATAACGCGCCGAGTCGTCGCATAGATAATGTCGCGCTACATTCTATTCGAAATGAATGCAGTATCAAGACAACACAAAATCAGAGCTGAGCGGTAATAGTGCATCTGCCTTATAAACTGAGTCTTAGGTTCCATACCTGGTCGGGTCAATTTAGAAAACGAATATTTTTAATTTATTTCGAAATCTGGATGTTACCGATTTTTCGAAAGTTCGTTACGCTTAGTTTAGACTTTAGAGTTACACAAGTGGTGTAATTGCATAGAATGTTTATTATTATTAGTAGCCCTTTAATTAACTATACGCGGTGATTCAGCCCCGTTGAAGAATATGGTTTTATTTCCTTTACACTCTTCGTCTTCGATTTTTTTTCGTGTTATGTAAAAAGCCTCAGTTCCGTTCGATCTGTTTACGACTGTTTTTCTTATGAAAGACGATACTTACCTGCTATGAGTTTTTTATTTCTTGTCACGAACAATAATTTCTTATTTAATATAATACTTATAAATACAGATGTTTTTAAACCTAAATTGTTTTATTCATTTCGTAGCTGATCTTATGTTTTGAGAGCTTTCGTACCTACCATTTACTACAAAGAAAATATAACATTACAAAATAGGATTAAGGTTACGTCATTAGGGAATTCTTCTCGACTGAGACATCTAAAACGTTTAAATTTTATCTGCCTGACATTCTAATGTTAAATTAATACTTATATATATGTATATGACATGATATTTTCATTAATCTCACAATTTTATAGACCAATGACATTGAAGATAACGTCATTACAGTATTTTACGAATTTTTCATAAAGTTCCACAATGAAAAGTACATAGTGATATAAACCATACAAGTATTAAATAATTTGTATTTATTTCAAAAAAATACTTTAACTGCTTAAATAATGCTACAAACTTATTAATCTAGCCGTGTTTCGCTAAGAAAACGGTTATGTTTTTAAAATAATGTGCAAGCCAAGTTTCATAACGTTTTCTGTGTTTTTAAGGCATTTTAGTGGAAACAAATCGCGAAAAAATATTGTAATAATATCGTTTTTCGTCTCGCATTTTTAAATTTGGACCGATAATTGTTGTTTTAATATTGATAAATAACCAGTGTTTAATCATTTTTATAAATCAGAAGAAAAAATGAGATTTAAATTGATACTTTTTTTTAAATAAATTTTTGATGTTGCATTTTTGACTTATTTTAAAAATAGCTAAAAACATGATAACTCAAAAGTGGTTCACTCTTGCATAATGCATATGGCGGTTAAAATTATCTCAAATAATCACCCCTATCACCTCCTAAATGGAATACATCGAATTATCAATAACCCTGTATACACACACACACACACACACACACACTTAGACGCCGTTAGACACACTTAGAGAGTCACTTAGCCGGTTAGATACGTGGCTGACTTCACTAAAAATGATTACTTATTACCTTATTAGACAAAAAGTCAATCGCGTAGGACGTGTATTCATAAAATAATTAAACGAATATAACAATTATAATATAATCTATTAAAAATTATATCCTGCAGCCTAAAGGTTGCATGTAAGAAATTACCTTTCATAATTTTGTTAGTCGGTACAATAAACTACATTTTTACAATCAAGTACAGGGTGAAATTGAATTCATTGGACAAAATCGTATAAGAGATTCATATAAATACAATACATGGCTAATACCATGTTTGGGCACAAAAGGATCCATCAGTACACGTGGGAAAGAAAGGGTGCGAGAAGTATGATTGATTTATTCCTGGTGGATAGCAGACTTAAGAAGCAGGTAATGGACACAAGAACGTATAGAGGAGCCGATCTCGGGACAGACCACTTTCTGGTGATAACCAGAATAAGGGGTCTGTTCGCAGCATGGCGACATCGCGTAGTGTCCAAACCTGCAGCGGTTAGCCGCATTAAAAGCTGGAAACTGCAGGATGCGACCACCAGGAATGAATATGAAAGGGTATTATCCAGTAAGCTTGATGATAGATTGAAAGTGTTGAGCGAGGATGTTGAAGAATGCTGGCAGAACCTTAGAGATAGTATGGTTGAGGCTGCGAAAGAAGTGTGTGGAATGAATAAGATTGGGAACGGCAAAAAGCGTGATGTGTGGTGGGATGATGAGGTGAAAGTGGCTGTGTATAAGAAAAAGAAAGCATGGCGAGACTACCTTGCTACTAATGACTGTGGTATGAAAAATTTGATGAAAGACAGGTATAAGCTGCAGAAAGCAGAAACGAAGGCACTAGTGAAAGAGAAGCGTGAAAGGTGTAGGGTGTTAGATGAAAACAAGATGTCGGACAACTTCGAGGAAAATTCCAAATTATTTTGGAAAGAAGTACGTAAGTACCGAAGTGGTCCGGCACCTTGCAGAATGAATAAAGTGCGTTCGAAAGAAAACAACCTGCTTACAAATAAAAAGGATGTTCTGCAGCGATGGAGTGAATACTATGGAGAACTGTATGAGAGTGGCGACTCCGTCTCTGATACTGAGAGCGATTCTAATGAATTGCCACACTCAGGCCAGGGACTGGAGGATGCCATTAGTATGAAAGAGATTGAGAAAATGATAAGAAGTTTGAAATGTGGAAAGGCTGCGGGAATTGATGAGGTGACTGCTGAGATGATCAAGTATGGTGGTCCTAGGGTCTGGGATGCCTTCTGTGCACTCTGCAACCTTTGTTGGCAGAAGGGGGAGGTTCCAGAGGACTGGCGCACGGCAGTCATAGTACCTCTATATAAAGGGAAAGGTTCCTACCTAGACTGTGCGTGCTATAGGGCCATCAGCTTGGTCAGCTTAGCGAGTAAAGTCTATACTAAAGTATTGACTGAACGTATGAAAGGCGTTTCAGAAAGATATTTGTGGGAGGCGCAAGGTGGATTCAGGAACGGTAGGGGTTGTATGGATCAGATTTTCTCGCTTCGCGTTATCGTGGGAAGGTTTCTGGCTTTAGGTCAGAAAGTTTTCTGCGCTTTCGTGGATCTAGAGAAAGCATTCGATAGAGTAGTGCGGAAGAAATTGTGGAGTCTTCTGCCTGAATATGGCGTGGAGGGCTCCTTACTGCAGGCTGTGAGGTCATTATATCGAGACCACAGAGCCTGTGTAAGGATAGACGGTGACATGTCGCCCAGGTTTGAAGTCTGTTCTGGTGTCAGACAGGGCTGCGTGATGTCTGCCTGGCTATTCGTGCTGTATTTGGACAGTTGCCTCCAGAGATTGAAAGGTAATATGAGTGGTATGGGATGTGGTGACACAATGGTAAACTGCCTATTGTACGCTGACGATGCTGTGCTAATAGCACCATCAGAAGCAAAGTTGCAGACACTAGTCACGTGTATGAAAGAAGATTGTGAAGTAAAAGGATTGAAAATGAATGTGAACAAAACTAAGGTTCTGGTGTTTGAAAGAGAAGCGGTACAAACGAAATGTGTGATTAGTGTAAATGGAAAATGTCTAGAACAGGTGAATGAAATTGTGTACCTGGGGAGTGCGTTTTCGAGGGATGGAAGATGTGAGTTGGATGTGGAGAGACGGGTAGCAGCTGGCAATAAAGTGAACGGTGCTCTGTCCGCATTAGTGGGTAGTGTGAATATATCTAACACTGCTAAAATGGCATTCCACAATGCGGTGTTGGTGCCAACTTTGTTGTACGGCAGTGAGGCCTGGATATGCCCAAAATCGAGTGAAAGTATGATAAATGCTGTGGAGATGCGGTCTCTCAGAAATATGTGCGGTGTCACGCTTGCGGACAGGATAAGCAATGACGAGATACGCAGTATGACAGGGTTGCACAACAGTGTTATTGTAAAAATGAAGAAAGGAATGCTTAGATGGTTCGGGCACATGGAAAGAATGAGTGATGAAAGACTGACGAAGAAAATATACAGAGCGAAAGTGAGTGGTAAAAGAAGCCAAGGAAGACCAAGGCTGACTTATGAAGATCAAATAGCCAGAGTGTTAGCAGACGGAAATGTCAAAAGCACTCGCATACCTAGGCGAAAATGTGTGAGGAGAATGATGAGACTTGAGGAAGCGAAAGAGGTGTGTAAGGACCGCGACTCCTGGCGCTCCGTCCTCTCTGGCTACCCCGTTGGGGATACAGCGTGAAGTTATGTTATGTTATGTTTATAAATACAATACCGTACAGATTTTAGTAAATCGTTTTCTCGCAGCACAATTGTTTGTAACCTTGAACAAAATTAAGTGTTATTTGTTGCTTAGTTGCCTGAGCGCGCTGTGATATTTTGATACTTGATATATTGGGTCCTTACATATGAAATTGGCGTTTTGTACGGGAGGAATATAAAGTCAATTTTTTTTTGTAAAATATATTTAATTAATTAAAGTATGCACCGTTGTTATCTATGCCCTTTTGCCATCTCATAGGTAGTTCGTTGATCCCTTTACTAAAAAAACTATGGGGCGAGAATCAATAAACTCTTTGAAGGCAGTTTGGACTGCCGCATCGGAGTTGAATTTTTTTCCTTGTAAGAAGTTGTCCAAATTCCGGAAAAAATGGTAATCTGTTGGAGCAAGGTCCAGGGAGTACGGTGGATGTCGCAGACATTCCAATTGTAGCTCATCTAACTTAGTGGTTGTTTGATGTGCAGTGTGTGGTCTTGCGTTGTCGTGAAGCAGCAGTGGCCTAAAGCGATTGACCAATCTCGGTTGTTTAGCAGCTAGTTCTTCCTTCATGGTTTGCAGTTACTGAAAATAGATATCTGCCGTAATCGTTTGGCCAGATTTTAGAAAGCTGTAGTGAACGACACCGGCGCTAGTCCACCAAACACTCACAAGTAACTTTTTCTGAGTCAATTTTCGTTTAGGGCAAGATTTGGCTGGGTCTCCAGGGTTCAGCCATTGCGACGAGCGCTTCCGATTATCGTACAGTATCCACTTTTCATTACAAGTAATGATTCGATTTAAAATCCCTTCATTATTGTGTCGGTTGAGTAAAGTAACACAGCAGTCGACGCGTGTTTGCAAGTTCGATTCACTCAATTCACGAGGTACCCATCGTTCAAGTTTTTTTACTTTTCCGATTTGCTTCAAGTGGATTAGTACATTTTTGTCACTTACCCCGAAGTCTCTGAAGTGCTTTGTGATGGATCCGCTTCCACAATAGCCTTTAATTCTTCGTTTTCCACTTTGGTCTCCGGCCGTCCACGGGGTTGGTTCTGAAGGTCGAAATTTCCAGAACGAAAACGTTGAAACCAAAAACGTACCGTGCTTTCTTTTGCGACACCAGCGCCGTACACATCATTAATCCTTCGAGCTGTTTCTGCAGCACTGGTGTCACGGTAGAACTCGTACTCGTAAATATACCGATATTTCATGTTTTCCATTGTGCGGTAATAAGCGACACCAAAGAAAAAAATAATGAGGAAAAAAACAAATGAATGACTGTTTTCAAAACTCAAATGTACCAGCTAAATGAATTTATAAATTTGAATTTGGAATTCTTAACCAAAGAGGAGATATTTCAGATCAAAGTGGTCAGTACGACAAAACGCTAATTTCATATGTAAGGACCCAATATTATTTAATTTTTTAAATTTGGAATTGTAATAACGATGTTTTCATTTCTGAGATCATTTTGCGAATTTTGGATGTTTTTTTATTATTTTTAAGACTGGTTATTTAAATTAGTATGCAGAATTAATCTTAAACATGAGTAGATTGCCCCAATTCCATTTAGATCTCATCAAGCATATTGCATTGTATTACTCTTGTAAAAGGTCATTGCAATAAACATATAATAAAAGACGTATATAACTAAGTTACATAATATATGTGATTGTTCCAATAAACTATTTAAATCAATGGTTGATAATTGCTTGAAGATTCCACTGTTTTTGTTCTTTAAAAAAAAAGTTGACAGCATTAAATAGTTTTACTCAAAACGAATGCCTCGTCGTTTCAATTCTGAACGAATTGATTCGTTGACGTGACAAAGTAATTGAAATAACCTGATATTCAACTAATTAACGATTCACAACAAACATTTGCGTTTCGTCAATGCTAATAACGTCAACGACCCACATCTATAACAAATGAGTAGGAAAGAACAAATCATTGAATAACTAACGACTATAGACACATAACAAAAATAACGGGAATATGAAGGCAAAACGCTTTAAATCAACAAGGCAAACCTTCATAATTATGTTTGCCTGGAAAGGTCGTCTTATAATACGTCCCTCGCCGTCAATTTGGGATTTCCACTCGAATGACTTGTCAAAGGTCCGCGTTCTAAACTGACCTATTTTCTTACACCTGCAGGATCCATTCTGTGTAAATACGTGGCCGGTGCGCCCTTCCTGGCACGAACTTGTCTTCGACCCTTATCTGGTTGACTATTTTACGTTAGAAACGACGTTAGAATAGTCAAGGAATATGTGCTCGAATAGAATTTCGCACTGTATTGTTTTGCGACATAATATGCCATTTAAAGCAATTTTACAAAACATATCTTCACATCATTATTTATCATATTATCACATATTAGTGTAAACAAGACAAAAATAATAATATTATAAGGCGTAATTTTGTTGCACTTCAATAGATACTCATCAAAGTACAATAAAACTAATCCTTGAAATCATTTTGCAAATGTAAATCATAACTAGAAAGTAATAGGGTTGCTGACCCGGCGCATATACAATTTTCCAATAATAAGCTCTACTCCTTGACTGAATATTACGACATGCACGGGTTGTTAAGCAGCCTCTGGCACCTTGTATGCTTTATCATTCTATACATAATATCACATGGCAGCATTCTGAGACATTTTTCGTGTTCCATTCCAAAATTGGAAAACCAAATTTTTTATGAAATCGGTGTCTGCCTGTTTGTTTGTTACAGGTGCTGTTTTTGAAATCTATTATACGTCAACAGCTAAAATTTCGAATAGTTAGAGTAGTGGTCCTAATAGTGTCCAATAATGTCTAATGTCCAATCTATCATTTTAGTATAATATTAAGAGGTGAAATCTTGTAAATGGTTTTGCTTTAAACTTATCTTAATTTTTTAGGCTGTTAGGTTTCCTGAATAAATAAAAATAAACAAATGAAATTCAAAAATAAATACTCAGCATCAATGTTATTAGTTATTATAATCTTTAGCCATCTTTCACCAAACATCTAAAACTTGTTAATGACATGTTTCGCCTCTCATCAAATTTAAACTTATATGTAAATATCTTTATTTCTTTAGGCTGTTAGGTTTCCTCAATAATAAAAAAAAATACTCAGCATGAAATGTGATTAATTATGATAATTTTTAGCCATCTTTCACCAAAAATCTAAAATTTGTTAATCGACACGTCTTTCGTTACCCAACAAATCATCCTCAAGAAATTCCGTAGATCTGACTAGGTCAGCTAACTGGCACAATTCGGCACTAGTAGAACTTCGGTGCTAGCTGACCGACAATATCTATGGAATTTCTTGAGTACATTTCGTTGGGTGGCGGAGTACATGTCAATTAACAAGTTCGAGATTTAAAAGTTAAAAGTTAGAAGAATTCATCGCATGAGATGGATTTTTGCAACACCTGTATCCACACAATGTACTTAACTTGAAAGTTATTCAACACTTTACTTCGTGTTATCACTCTTTAAACATATTTATAATAAGCATTAATAATCTCGATCTGTTACCATTTATGATTTGTTTAATTTTGCTTTAGTACAAAACTAAAAGTGCAAAAATTTTTGAAAGATAGATTTGCAGCTCAACATTATGTTTTCTTGTTACAGACCGGCAAGCACTTTCATCGAACGTCACTCCTCATCAAGGCTTTCAATCACAAATTTAGATTAGACCTCGAGCTTAATACGTGAGTACCCAAATTCAATTTTATTTACTGTATGATCAGAGAAAATAAAAACCAGAGAAGGAAAACATCCGTCTGACCCCGGAACTAGGTACTGTACATGATTTCTGCACAGTGCTAGGGTTGCTACAGTTTTTTTTATGTTTAGTAAGACCTATTCAATTCGAGAAATATATAACTTATGTAGTTATTTTTAACAATATATTTGATGCAGTTCTGTATTTGCTTTGACTTTATTATTATATCGAGTTACGATGAAGCATGTACATTGTACACACATCACAATTGATGTTGTGATTAATAGGTTTTTTTACATGGGTCATACCATAAGATCCGACTAATGTGAATAATATTAATAATTTGGCAAGTGCATTCAGTACTCGATGTCATTCAGTACTCATTAGGCCATTCAATAGGTATTCAATGCTCGATTCGCAAGTTCGCAACTGCGGGACTTCTATGGTTTTACAGTATTGACCCCTCTCTGGTATTTGTTTGCTCTGATGTAGTTGTATAAACTGCCTTATGAAACTCAACAATTTTTTTCCACTTCTTTGATTCATTAATGAAACAAGCTCTGTAATGGATACAAGCTAGATCCAGCAAATTAAACCATTACAATACCAGTGGCAAAGCACACGTAAGCATTAAAAATTTTTGGATTCAATAATACGAATTATGAGAAGCTACTGTGGTAGACTCATGGTATCATCACTTTGTTATCATAAATACTTGAATCGTGGTCTTATATGCTAATATTTATATACATATAATGCTTTTATTTTAATTTTAGCGGTCTTATCTATTTCAATCTTGAAATAATAAAGCCCCATCATAAGTCGCTTTTCCAATGTCGAGTATCTAGCTCATTGACAAAATGTTTTCATTAAAAAAAAATTGCTATTGTCGACATATTTGTGAAAAACATAAGATGAATTTTATTTACAAAAATATTGAAATAACATCACTATAAAAGCGAGTGATAATCTTAAGCGAACTACAAACCCTCATAACATCGCATTTGCACTTTACAACTGGCATCTATCCTTTTCTAACTTCAGTGTCACCCTACAAATGCTTCTCGCTTGCTCATTTGCCACTTGATTTCGTCATGTTGCCCTAGTGATCTATTCAATTTATGGCGTCCCATCGTTTCTCAACTGTGTTACCTTGTTTGCCTTTAGTACGTTTGTGAAAATGCATGAGATATGGAGTTTGTAAACATTTTATACTGTCAGTTGTGACCTAAAAAGTAAAATGGTACAAAAAATAAAAAAGATTCCTACTTATATTTTGTACAACAAAATTATACATATTTTTAATTATGTTTTAAATATGTGTAATAAAAAAACTTAAATTTATTAATCGATACGTGTTTTGCTTCTCATCGAAGCGTCCTCAAGAAAGTCTGCCTCGCACTGAATACGTATAAGTACTCTCTAGCAAACATGCGAGATCTATTACTATTGTTCAATTCTAATAAAACTGTGGCTATAAAATTAATATATTTTGGAAATAATGTTTGAGATAAGCTACTAAGCTACTATGAATCTATTAATCTACATAAATAAAAATCAAATACCGCATGTATAAAAGATAGACTTGAGAACGGCTCAACCGATTCGACTGATTTTTTTGACGCGTTTGTAATTGTCAGCATAAGGTTTGTATGAAAGAAAATTTTGGGAAAATCCACCGGAGAAGTCGAGAATTTGGATGGTATTTTTGTATGAAAATCTCAACAAAAAAAAATCGGTATGTTGCGAACACTCAACATTGAAGCCGGGGCGGGTCGCTTGTACAATATAAACATTTTTTATATTTTCAATAGATTGTTCGAAATTCAGTCAAACTGATAATGCTACGAAACTCTAAAGATATGCCTATATACACATATATCTTCACGCTGTATGCTCAACGGGGTAGTCAAAAGAGACAAAGCGCCAAGCGTTGCGGTGTTTACATACTTACTTCGCTTCCTCAAATCTCATCATTGTCCTCACACATTTTCGCCTAGGTATGCAAGTGCTTTTGGCAATTGCGTCAGCTAACACTTCAAAATATAATACAAAATGATAGTATATTCATTACATTAAAAATAAAAACTTATTTGAGATAATATTTTAGATATAGTATGAATCAACATTTTTAAAAACCTTTCTAATATAAAACAGAATATACCTTTCCAATACAAAAACTTAGTAAGTTTTTTAACAGTAAATGAACTATTTTACTTAAAACTGAATCAGTCTTTAATAAACCTTTCCAAATCTTAACCTTTCTGCTGTAAAGCGGAATAATATAAACCTATTAGGTTTATTAAAAATAAAATATCTTAAAAAAATATTATTTCCTAGATATTTACCTTTTTACAAATAAACCTTTCTAAAATATTTATGAACAAATGTGTGCTCAGTCAGCGATGGATCTGGCCGTTTCCACGTCGACAGGCAAATAAATGAATGATTGAGGATTTTTGTGATAGGGCGAAGACTGAAGTCGATATGTTTTTAGATATTATATTTTTATATGACTTTGATACTTTTAATGGTTTTAACGTATAATAATGGTAACTACATTTTGTATTAGTATTTTATGCCCGGGTATGGTACAACTTTAAGAAGTAGTAGGCTGTTACACGACATCAAAAAATCAACAGTCGTTGCGATTCTTTTCAAGACTTGCTGTGCCCACGGATCCGCGTAGTTAGAACTTATTGTATTTTTTTTTTCATTAAGGTTTTATTTTGTTATCTATCCATCTATTTATCCACCCAACCTCTCATCTATCTATTCAGCCGTCAACCTTCCCACCCATCTACCCATCCACCCATCCATCCATCTATTTGCCCATACACCTATCTACCCATATTATTAAACACAACTGTCTATCTGTTCGTTTCTGTAATTATAACTCGAGAACCAAATATATACTGAAGCCTAGCCAGATAAGGTATTGCCATACTAAAAATAGAATCACGAAAATCAGATTAGTGATTCTCGAGTTATAACCACACAAACGTACAGACAGACGTGTTTTAAAAATTCATATGTACTCGTATAGATGATATTCGCATACATGAGCGAAAATCTGTGAGGAGAGTAATGAGATGTGAGGAAGCAAAAGAAGTATGTAAGAACCACGACCCTTTACGCTCCGTCCTTTCTGACTATTCCATTAAGGATACAATGTTAGGCCAAAATTTAATAAAAACAGTAATTTTCATATTGATTAAATTTCGTACAGTAATAACAAAAAGTAAAGAAATTAGTTAATTACCTTCGTTTGGCTTTGTTTTCGTGAAAATAAATGAATTTAATTTAACGAGAGTTTTAAATGATTTAAACAAAAATAAATTAATTGATTCGAATTAAGTTCTAGGCTTGTACTATGAACTCACAGCAACACTCCAAGCCAATTTTAAAGCTCGTTTCCTAAGTTGACATAACCGAGGATCGAACCCGGGACCACGGCTTGGACGGAAGATGCTCTACCACCGCGCGAACGAGACAGTCAGTAATAAATATTTATTATGGACTTTTTGGCGGGAACGGGAGAAGTGCGGTTGACATTTTGTTTAGATTTTCGATTTATACATTTTTGGGAGTTTTAAAGTACAATAGTGATAGTATATTGTGTTTTAAAGTTCTGTATAAGTGAAAAGAATGGAGGAGATCTAAATAAACATGTGTAGCTGAAGTTCTCACGCTCTTCCAAGAAGTCCTTTATAACTTCAGTAAAGCCTACTATCACTTTACTAGAGAAGTTTTACGATAAGAAAAAACTAATATACTTGTGGTTCTTATTATTAAAAACGTGACATTGGCAAATGCGCTAAACTGTGTGCGTGCCATAAAGTAAGAAAAAAAAATTTAGTATTTTAACCAAAGACTACAAAATCGTTTACTTTGATTATTCCGTTATTTGACATATACCTATATAAATACAATGCAAAATTAACGGATACCGTGTGAGAATCTACTGGTTTCAATTCACCAAACGAGTAAATAAGACAATATTAACTCTTTCGCACCATAGGAAGAATATGTTTAAAAAAATAGTTCATTTCTCTTCGTGTAGCCATACGTACACATGCTTTTAATGAGTCTCTTTGGTGGTCTCGCCTTTTTCATAAAACATAAAACTCTAAAAATTTGATTGGTGCACAAAGAGCGAGCTTGTATGTTTGGTGCCCGCTCTGCTTGTGTCTGTTGTTTATTTGTAGCAGCTTTTAATGAAGTTGTCGCTCGACGATGCGGAAGCCTTGAACACACGAGAGAGAGCTGTGGCATAAATTATAAGTAGCCGTAGTATAATATACCATCGACTTGAGTTTCTAGACGGTTCTTCTCAATGTACGTGTTTTCTGGATTGATTTTTTTACGAAAGAACTTACGAAGGTAAACTAGCCAGAGTATTAGCTGATGGAAATGTCGAAATCACTCGCATACCTAGGCGAAAATGTATGAGGAGTATGATGAGATTTGATGAAGTGAAAGAAGTATGTAAGGAACGTGACGCTTGGCGCTCCGTTCTGACTATCACGTTACCATCACCACGTTATCATCACGTTAGTTAAAAGCTTAAATAAGAAGCTTTTAAATATTCTTAGAAATCAATTATACACAGATATCTTCACCTTGTATCCCTAAAAATATATTTATAATTTTAAGTGAAATAATATATAATAATAATATATAATATAATAAAATATAATATAATATATCGTATAATATAATATAATATAATATAATATAATATAATATAATATAATATAATATAATATAATATAATATAATATAATATAATAAAATATAATATAATATAATATAATATAATATAATATAATATAATATAATATAATATACTATAACATAATATAATATAATATACTCAGACATTTACATCTAGTCCCAAAGTAAGCTGCATAGCGGTTGTGTTATGGGTACTAGACAACTGATATACTACTTATATACTTTTCTTTTGTAAATATATACATATTATACATAAACACCCAGACTCGGAACGGGAATCGAACCCGCAACCTTCGTTTACTTTCCGACGCGCTAAGCCGTTGCGCCACGGAGGTCGTCGTCTGAAATAGATCTTATATTACTCTGTAGACTGAACGCTATACTTAATATTCTTCTACTGATTGTCATACGAGACCACACTCCAATTGCTATGTCTGAGCACAACAGTTCTTTTTGTCCACGTGATCATATAATTGCCGTGAGGCTGGGAAAGGCTACTGGGTGTTACTTGGAACATGCTTCAGTACAACACTAGAGGCTCCGAAGTGTTCCAGAGATCTCGGAGCCATTCAACATACGTCGAGGATTATCATCGTGAAAGCTTTAGTATATCAATCGCATAGTATCCAGTACAGGAAAGGCCGCTTATTCCTACCCAAGACACACTTCGGCATAGCGGTCGAGGGGCTCCAGTGCGTTCCGTAGAAGATCCCGGTGACTCAACTGCTGTGGAATATTTATTGGGTAAAAGTCTCATCTGTTGGAGAAACTGATCGTTTTCTCCAACGGATCTAGGTACCTTTTGATAGTTTCATCCACGTCAAGATAAATAAATGATAGCACATAATTTCATTCATGAAAGAATTTGACAAGCAACAAGCGCCAGCACTAAATATTTTTTTTGTAGATATGAGTCAGCGAAGAAAATATTATTCACATCGAATTCCTCATACGCTTATTAGTTGTGCCGTTTGTCAATCCAAACGTGAATGTGCTAACTCACTCCAGCATAACGAAGAGCTTAGAATTTATGCTTTGAATTGGAAAATCGTGGTACGTGGTCTTTGTTTCTCAGTACTTTCAAAATGTTATTAACAGCCTGCACGTCTATTATATACGAATTATCTGTTTTTGTTTTTTTCATGTTCCCATTTAAATTTACCGTTTCTGAAAGAATTCATTAGATTCATTTCAAAAAATTTTAATACATTAATTATTTAATTTAATGTCCTTTTATTACCCGCCGTTCCGGGTGCATCTGCATCCTCACTGCAAAGATGAACAAACACCCTCGCGTCCGTCTCCGCTGAGATTCCAGGGGCAAAAACCGCGCTGGAACTTAGACCGCTTCTAGTTATACCGTTTGGTAATATAGCGCTGAACGCTAAGGACTTCAACTCTGGGCTTCTGACGTCGGTCAGTCTTTGTGACCAGACGGGAACTTCGTAAAGGAATAGGGATCGCATGACTCCTTCGAAGAGGCGGCGAATCTTCTCTCTCGGTTCTCCGAGATCAACAGCAACCGGTGTACTGTATCCACTGCCAAGGTGACCAAGGTGATGTATCTGTCATAAGCCTTTTTTGACCATTTTAGTGTAGGCTTCTAACAATCTACTCAATATCGATCTATAGCGAGCATATTAAATCCATTTCTTACCCCCGTCTCCATGATTTCGTCCTTTCATGTTATTTGCGTTTTACCGAGTTGCCTCCTAACACCCCACTGCCTTGATCAAGAGGAACTTGCACCAGGACTCCGATTTTCTCATTCTCACAATACCTACCTATTTTAGTTTCTTGCCTATTCTTCTCAGTGCAGCTATTTTACAACCAGAAGTGTTTTAATATTTTGAAATGTACCTATAAAATATTATATATTATTTCTTATTTGCATGAAATAAAAGTTAATATATAATAATACTATACAGAGAAAACGGAAAAAAAACAAACACAGATTAAGAGTACTGTGTTTGTATCGGCCATTGCTGATGAGTCGAACCGCGCAACCTACATCGAAGCATTCTTGTATTTCTGGTGCTACTATGAACTAATCAGGCTATTTGATTTTCATGAATAGGTTTTAGTCTTCTGCTCGTACTACCGCACGATTTCACTCTTCATTTTATTTTGATTATCAATCGTTCTTCGCTTTTCCCTCTTAATTTCCGAACCACAAGTGTTCCTTTTTTCAAACAACCTAGAAATTTTTATTCAAACTTGCTTATATATTTTCATGGATAATTTTACGCAATCTCCTTGAGTATCGTGAAGTCATATCACATAACTCATTGTGTCCCAAAGGGTGAGGTGCGAGTTATTTACAGTCATCCTGGCCGGTAATGCCCGAAATGTGTGTACTTACCGTCTCCAGCTCTACATGTCCAGGAAACAATAAATAAAAAAACACGAAACGCTGCTTACAGTGGTAAAGAAAAGTGTCTCACTTTTTTATAATCTTATACTTTCTATACATCAGTTCGTCTGCCTGTAGAAGACAAACGGACAGATTCCATTTATGTATCTGTTGAAATATATACAAACGTAGATTGATCGCAGATTGATCATTGACGTTTGAAAATTATTGCCGATTATTTCAAGTTATTTCAAGCTATTGTATTAAACTCCCGCCTTTCCAATCTGTATTAACCGATTAATACCGGTTACGTTACGAGTTAATGCCGGCTATATCCTATACTCACCAGTTCTTTAAACCAGTTAGAACTGGTTCCGTACATTGCAATCGAGTTTGGAAGAAAACCTGAATCGACAAGAAACTGTCAGGTATCAGGTATCAATAAATCAGGGGTCAGGTTTCAACTATCGTCAAGGCGGCAAACAGACAACGAGATAATTCCACAATTGTTGGGGTTGTATTTTGGTAGAGAACTCTAAAAACGATCATCAAGTCCGTATTACGTGCACGCTGTCGATTTCGTACACGCACTCATACATGATTAAACAAGAACGAACTCGACATAGGCACCTACATAATTAAATTTTCACAATAAACACATTACTTCCTTCAGCGTTATTTACATGAACGCTCCAACAGCGCTCGCTTTATTGAGCTGTATTGTTTTTCAATCGCCCTAGAGTCCCGGGGGTTGATGACGTCATCGCTATAAACAACATGGCGGCGGTTTGCGCGCGAAATCGATGGCTCGCTGGAGAGCAACTCGGTTGTTTTTTGGGGCAATGTTTACTTTTTTAGTTGAAATATCACCAGCGCTCTGAAATAAATACTTGGTATTTCATCCATCTTTATTCATTTCATTGTTTTATTTTTGTCGTACATGAATTAGCTAAGAAAGGGAAATTTTCAAAAGCAATATATTAAGCAATATAGTACATATTGCTTTTAAAAAGTTATAAATTCTAGCCTAGAATATTATATATTCTAGCCTGTTGGCGCGGTGTGTGTCATTTAACTTCGATAGTCCCGGATTCGGTTCCCAAGTCAGTTGAGGGAATTAATACTTAGAATATTTTGATAGCATTGATTACTTTTTAACTGACATCTAAAGAAGGAGGATTTTTGAAAGGATACACTTCCAGATTGGTCCC
The DNA here is from genome assembly GCA_907165235.1 of Zeuzera pyrina. Classification (NCBI taxonomy): domain Eukaryota; kingdom Metazoa; phylum Arthropoda; class Insecta; order Lepidoptera; family Cossidae; genus Zeuzera; species Zeuzera pyrina. Next base: position 26,058,209 of record OU015620.1, on the reverse strand, counting down.
ATTTAAATTTCACTGGTATCAGAGCTCGAATTTTGAAGATACATCGAATAACACCAAAGAATACGAACTGGTAATCCATCATTTATTTATGTTGATGATTCTCTTGTATGTCATTGAGCTCCAGAATTAGAAAAAAAGTTAATTGTAGACATGCCCTAGATATTTATTTAGGCCAAGGTCACTCAAAAGGGAAAAACAAAAAAAAATAATAAAAAAATTAAAGCTACTTCAAAAAGGACACTGAAAATTACAAAATAATTATCCTTTATTAATCAAAACTAAAGTACAAAAATAACTTTATAAATACGATACAAATACCTATATAATTAAATTTGACGGTTACTGAAGTCGGTGCCAAATCAATGTGCTGCAACAGAAAGTCTGTTAGCTTGGTAGTTTTGGCATCGACTTCAGTAACTGTCAAATTTAATTTTGTGGGTATTTGTATCGCATTTATAAACTTATTTTTTTACTTAAGTTTTGATTAGTAAAGGATAGTTATTACATACTTTTCAGTGTTCTTTTTTGATTATTTATTATTATGTAATAGATATTTTTATCGCATTTATAAAGTAATTGTAGGGAAAAATGTCACGATTATATTGTGTTAACTACGGATTTTTCATAATAAGGCAACAACAAGATACTTTCTTTTGCATTGGTCTCAGCAGACAGTGCGGTACACTGGACGCACAAATACGACTCGAACTGAGTTATTTTTTATGTCCTCACAAATTCTGAATGTTGTATTTAATATACGTTCTATAAAAAGATGTTGAAAAATATGACTTTCATGTCGGTTCCTCACAATGCACGGGTTTTCTTCTCAAACAGAAGGTAGATTCCACGTTCAAAAACAACATGCAATTAGGTTTACCCGAAATTTATTTGACTTCGACTTTAAAATTCACCTATACGTACATTTGCAAACAAGATTGGTTATTGTAGCATTAGAGCGCATGAGAGGGTTGAACAACTAGCCCCTTAACAGAAAATGGTCGCTGTAACCGAGATCGGCTGGGAGTCACACACACACACACACACAAACGTATATTTCTTAATATCGTTCTCGCTTTGTAGTATAAACTTTATAGTGGACATTACTCTGTACGTAAAAAAATAAATTTTTATTTCTTTTTTGTTAAAATATGTACCTAGCGATGGAATCCTGAAAGTTTACTTTCAATCTTGACCTTAATGTTAAAGTATATTGTATTTTCAAATTTTCAGGGCGATGATTTTGGAAATAAAGTAGGGGGTACTTTTTTGATAAAATGCTTGTGAAATATTTCTCAATACGTGATTTAAAGAACATTCGTTTTTGATGAAAATTTGGCGTTTCATTTTAACCCCAAAACCACCTCTCAGAAGGCAAAGCTTAAATTGTAACGGTTACGTATACATATAACTTCACTCTGTATCCCCCCAACGGGGTAGTCAGAGAGGACGGAGCGCCTAGCGTTGCGGTCCTTACATACTTCTTTCGCTTCCTCAAATCTCATCATTCTCCTCACATATTTTCGCCTAGGTATGCGATTGCTTTTGACGTTACGTTATAAAGGTTATGTATTTACTAAAATTCTTCCTAATTTAGTAGAGACTGAAAAATGTGATTTTCAATATGTAGGTATGAGGATAAATACCGAAGCGTTTTCAAATGTATTTCACTTTTCATTATATTGTAACGAAACTTTAAAAAATTCTATCACTATGGAGATTAGACCAATGTCAAAAGTTGAAATTCACTCAGAGCCACGAGCTTAGTATATTTGTTTAATATAATAAATATTCAGTTATTGAATAGCAATACAAATGCACAGTGGATTATATCCGTATTATTACTCGTACAATTGACTCAATGTTTCGTTATTAATTCCTATCCACTTGTAAATACTCATTTAAACAGTATCAGATAAGTAGAGGCGTAATATCCACCCATTATGGTCACATTACTATAAACTGAAGCGGATTTCGTTAAGGCGAAGTACAGTTAATAAAATAAAAAATGCAAAACCATTGACAAAATATCTGGAACAATTTTAACCAAATATAGCTGAAAACATTTCTGGAGACTGTAGCTTTAAAATGCTCAAGAACTCAACTCAAGAAACTGCTTCACCAGTTTAAAAGCTACAATGCTATAGATACATGCACAGACAGACAAATTAATTTGTGTGGAGAATTATGCGATTTGAGGAAGCGAAAGAAGTGAGTAAGGACCGCGACGCCTGGCGCCTCGTCCTCTCTGACTACCCTATGTATATAATAATAATTAATTATTACCTAAAATGGAGATTGTTATAAAGAAATTATAATAAGTTACAATCATATACGACGATTTAAAAGTGCTCCTATGGGCCCAATGGACATGCATTAAGGTTCCAAATCAATTTCAGAGAAAATGGAGGTTAAATATAAAAAATTGGGTCCAAATTACTTATTGATTGATTTTTTGTTTTTCTTTCCGGTTTACCAACTTCGCTGTGCCATTCAATTCGGTGGGTATATAAGGGCCGAAATAAAATCAGCTATGACATAAGCAAAGACAAACGGACAGACACTTGAGATGTAGAAGGAGAAGAAACTATAAGGGTACTTTTGTTCTTTTGGCTACGAAAACCTATGAACATGTTTATAACACAAATAGCGGTAGCACGAGCCAACGAAGACCAAGAATGACTTATGAAGGTCAAATAGTCAGTGTTATCTAATTGAAATGTCAAAAGGACTTGCATACATCGACGAAAGTGTTTGAGAAGAGTGATGAGATATAAGGAGACACAAGAAGTACGCAAGTATCACGATGCTTAGCGCTCCATCCTCTCTTGACTACCCGCGTCACGCGTCAGAGATACAAAGTGAGGGTATGTATGTATGCATACATACATACATATAATAATAAGTCATCATATAATGAAATAAAATTTGTGATCATGCTAATCTGTAAAGCAATATATGGATATAGTTGCCTCTTAAATGTAAATGCGGTCATTAATTTAATTTGCCACTTTCACAACGATAAAATCGAACGTTTCAATCGCAGGACAAAGATAGTATCGCTTTTTATCGTATAAAATTTACATAATTGCCGCATATATTCGATGTTTGAACGATTTTATTGAACACTTTAACATTTTCATTTGAATTTCTAACCTTTAACGGAAAAAAGGAGTGTTATAAATCTAACGGTGTTGTCTAGTGTCTGTCTGTTCGCGACATGGTAGCTCTTTTATGGATGAACTCGTTGACGTACGGTACTTTTTGTTCGAAAACATGTACTTGTTGAGAATGTTCTTGATTGTGGTGGTTAACATTATTTTGAAGGGTTTTACGTTTTTAATTTATTTTCGCGCCACTATGACGGTTGATACCGCCAACTAATGATGCCATGAAATGATAATAAACGAATGATTTATGTTATGTATTGGAATGAAATATATGGTCACTACGGTGATAGTATTGTGTATCCAACATCGCACGATATGATATCGTATATTGACAGAGTCCAGCGAAGAGAGTGAGTATGTAAGCGACTCTGTGAGCCGAAGCTCCTATATTATACTAGTACGTGAAGAGAAACTTTGTACCCCTTTTTAAATATATCGCGCGCACGGAGGAGTGTGAGATTTGGTATAAAGGTTTATATTTAATGACAATACATATGTATTATAAAATTATTAAATTGTAATAAAACATTAACAGTTTTTACTGCCAATCTCAACACATAATAGTTATACCTCGGATCAAGAACCGAAATGGACGGAGACGTAATGAGTTGCCGCTGTTGTCACTGTGTCAAACAACTTTTTGTCTCTCTCTTTCTATCTCATCGAACGTAACTACGAGTAAAACAGTTAATTCTAGTAAGTATGGCAACCTTATACTGTCGATGTAATTTACGTCAGCTCATGACCGACTTGACATAGAGAATTTAAATATTTTTTTCTAAAAATAAAAACATGTCACGTTCAGTTGAGTATTGCTGTACCCTTTCCTTGTCACGCACATTAGTAAAAGTCTTGAAATTAAGCTCCATCCATTTTAATTCTTGTCCGTGTAATAGTCCGTAATCAAAAAGTCGCACTGAGTAAAGATTGTCTGCGAAGGTTTTAAAATGTTGCCTATAAATAATTACTGGCAGATTGACTGAATCTGTTTCGAGTTGTGAATTATGTGTGAATTATGAGCCGTGGGCAGTGATTCTTGAGCTATTTGGGGTCATACACCGCGCATTAATCAAATTTGGAAAAATAGAAGTACCTTTAATAAAAAAAACCGGCC